>JAFEMH010000742.1:0-635982 GCA_022495995.1 Adenophora triphylla var. japonica
AAACATTGAAAAAGGGCATCGGTTTAAAAATAATAATAAAGCTGTTTTTGTGTGATGAGATTTTGAGTTCGGAGGTCGAGATGACTCCTCGGGAAGAGAATATTAGAATCTTAGAGCTCACCGAGTCGCCTCGTAAAAACGAGTCTTTCGGATACCCTAATATTCTTTAAATGTTGTGTGTGTGTGTGTGCTTTTTAAAAATGCATGCGTGTCGGATGTCTACATTGTACACTACGTATTGAAATGTATTGAAATAGTAATGGAAGGAAGCCTTACCAATGTTGGTTCGTGTACGTCTTCCATTTGGGAATAGTGTTTGAGGATGGAATGATGTTCCGGCACGGGCCGGGATTGCCGGGAGGGGCCGGTTGTACGCGGACGGAGTTTCGGCGTGAGTTGAGATTGTAAGGCTGCGTTCGGGCGAGGTTCGGCGTGCGTTAGGATCGCGAGGATCACTCGGGCGAGGATTCGGCGTGCGTTGGGTGGCGAGAGTCACTCGGGCGAGTTTCGGCGTGGTTTGGGATCGCCAGGTTTGACTCGGAAAGAGCCGGGACACCTTGGAAAGACCGAGGCGAGGCCTCGGAGTACCACGAGGGGCCTCGGAGTACCTCGAGAGTGCCTCGGGGCAGCGCGGGAGCGTCGCGGGAGCGCTCGGGGAGGCCGGAGCACCGCGAGGGGGCTCGGAAGGCCTCGGAAGGATCGAAAGGGGCGGGATTGCCCGAAGGGTCTTAGAGGAGCTGAAGGCTAGGGAGAGGAGAGAAGAGGGAGGTGTGAAAAATGAGGAGGGGGAGCCCTCTATTTATAGTAGGAGAAAGCTGCAAAGAGGTCCGTACGGACCTCCCGTGTTATCAGATTTTTGGTTTTCCTCGATTTGAGGAATATGTGATGATGGTGAATATTACGGAATTATGATGTCCCTGTGCAAAGAGGTCCGTACGGACCATCTCGGCATGCAAAGAGGTCGTACGGACCAACCATGCATGAGGGTAATCATTTTCTCCGGGATTTGAGGAATATTGTGGACTTTAAGGGGATTCGGTAATTATTAAAACAAAAGAGGTCCGTACGGACCACTTATGCTTTTCCAATTTCTGAAAATTCCCAAGGTCCTTTTGTCCCTTTTTATCCCAGAAAGGCTCCTCCACTTGGTTTGGTTGAGGGTTTTTGAGGGTTTTGAGTGCCGTAGGTCTTGAGGCTGTGTTTGTGAGTCTGCGGTGTTTCCCATGTGCTCGGAAGAGGGTGATCAGTTGGGGTACTTACGAAGCCCCTCAGCGACGTCACTTACGGAGGAAGTGGGGTCGTTGATAAGATAAGGGTCCTAATCTGGATCGCGTCTTTGGGAGAGGAAGTGGCCCGTGGAGGTCGGGGGTGAGGACGTGGCGGTGTCCTATGTGTGTGACCGTTTAGGTCGGTTGGCTGGACCACTGTGATAGGATTCCTACGTATCCACTGGCGGGAATCAAGCACGATCGTAGTTCGGGTGTGGGGTGAGTGTTTGTGGTGCACGAGGATGGAGAGATGGGGTCCTCGGCGAAACTTTGTGTATGGACGTGGTGGTGTCACATGTGGGTGGACGATGGTGAGGACGTTGCGGCGTCTGGGTGGCCGTATAGGTCGATGGCTGGACCACTGTGATAGGATTCCTACGTATCCACTGGCGGGAATCAAGCACAGTCGTAGTTCGGAGGTCGTGAATTTGTGAGTGTATGTGGGCGTGATGGTGCCACGAAGTATCGATGTGACCGCCGAGGTCGGTGGTAAGGACGGGGTGGTGTCTAAGATGTGGTGACCGCCGAGGTCAATTGTGAGGGCGTGGTGGTGTCTGGGATGGAAACTTTACGATTTTCCTAATCGGGTGGTTTAAGGCCTTAGGGCCGGAGATAGTGATTTGGGAGGTTTATACGGTCTTCGGACCGAGTGGTTTAAAGCCTTAGAATTTGGAGATAGTGATGTGGGAGGTTTATACGGTCTTAGGACCGAGTGGTTTAAAGCCTTAGTTTGGAGATAGTATGAAGACTTGAATCGTCTTGGTTGCGGTTGCCATGCGTGAGGACTTGAATCGTCTTCGGCTGCGGTTTGCCATGCGTGAGGACTTGAGTCGTCTTACGGCTGCGGTTTGCCATGCGTGAGGACTTGAGTCGTCTTACAGCTGCGGTTTGCCATGCGTGAGGACTTGAGTCGTCTTATGGCTGCGGTTTGCCATGCGTGAGGACTTGAATCGTCTTCTGGCTGCGGTTGTGTCATGTATGAAGACTTGAGTCGTCTTCTGGCTGCGGTTTGCCATGCGTGAGGACTTGAGTCGTCTTACGGCTGCGGTTTGCCATGCGTGAGGACTTGAGTCGTCTTAATGCGGTTGTGTCATGTATGAAGACTTGAGTTTGCCATGCGTGAGGACTTGAACGTTTGTGCGGTTTGCCATGCGTATGAGACTTTGAGTCGTCTTAGGGGTTTGCCATGTATGAGACTTGAGTCGTCTTCGAGTATGAAGACTTGAGTCGTCTTAGGCTGCGTTTGTGAGGCGTGTTGCCTTGTGCTTTGATTTCGAGAGGCGTAGATTGCCTTGTGCTTTGTTCTTTGGGGAGAAGGTTGGACCTACGATGGCCGCCGGTGTTCGTACATTGGGGATCATTGTGGCCTTGTAGGGGCCTTTTCATCTTTGAGAGTGTGACGTCGGGCTTACTTTGATGGCTGGTGCTTGCGTTGTCGATGAGCGTTTTGGAGGCATTTTGTGCCTTGAGATTTGTGCTGGGAGGTGTTGGCTCCTTCTTGCGCTTGTTTTGCCGTTGAGTGGGCGAAGTTCGGGCTTACATTGATGGCCGGTTGTTGAGGATATGTAGTCTTGTACGACTTCCTTTTGACTTGTTGGGGAAGGAGCTCGGGCTTACTTTGATGGCCGGTGCTTGCGTTGCCGTTGAGCGGGCGAAGTCCGGGCTTACATTGACGGCCGGTGGTTGAATTGCCGTTGAGTGGGCGAAGTCCGGGCTTACATTGACGGCCGGTGGTTGAATTGCCGTTGAGTGGGCGAAGTCCGGGCTTACATTGACGGCCGGTGGTTGAATTGCCGTTGAGTAGGCGAAGTCCGGGCTTACATTGACGGCCGGTGGTTGAATTGCCGTTGAGTAGGCGAAGTCCGGGCTTACATTGACGGCCGGTGGTTGAATTGCCGTTGAGTAGGCGAAGTCCGGGCTTACATTGACGGCCGGTTGTTGAATTGCCGTTGAGTAGGCGAAATCAGACTTACATTGTGTGGTTGTTGAATTACCGTTGAGTAGGTGAAGTCCGGGCTTACATTGACGGCCGGTGGTTGAATTGCCGTTGAGTGGGCAAAGTCCGGGCTTACATTGACGGCCGGTTGTTGAATTGATGGGTTAAGGACCATATTGAACTGAATTTGTTGAAATAGGCCTTAGGACGGCCGAGGGCAAAGATTATAAGGGCCAAAAGTAATTTGGCCCTCCGTTGCAAGAAGGTCCGTACGGACCAACTGGGATGTAAAGAGGTCCGTACGGACCAAGTTGGTTTTTACGGTTCCCAGGTTTTGGCGGGGTTAAATGCGAGGCTCCCTTCATTTCTTCTTCTTCGGTTCGTGCACCGAGAGAGAGAGAGGAGAAAACCTCCATTGTTACACCAAAATCCTCCATTTTTAGCTTGAATTGCTCGCAATGGCGGAAGGATCTCGGAGGCGTCGTCGACAACGCAGTCAAGAAGTGATCGAGCAACGGATGGAGCTCCAAAGAAATTGGATCTCCTTTGTTCCATCTTCGAAGAACCCGGATGTATTATATCCGAATCCGGAGGTGCACAATCGTCGCTCTAGGAACGTCGGGGAGGTAAGAAATCCATTCCGTTTTGATTCCCTGCTCGAATTTTTTGAATGCTAGAACTAGGTTTTAGTTTTTCGCATTTTGGGGCTTTTGTTATTTGCCATGCCTTTTGTGAAATTCTTGATGAATTGTTGAAAATTAGCATGTAAATATTGTGAATATGTGCATTTTGTGCAGAAATGTGTAGATTAGCTTTTATTTGTGAAAATAAAGTGCCTCTCTATGAAAATGCATGTTTTGGTGTTTTGTACCTTATGCTATTTATGTATGTACAATGTGGGAAAAATTGTCATGTAGGGACAAATTTTGTAGAAAAAATGTGACATGTGCCGTGTTTCGTGACGGGTTTTGTCTGAAAGTATGTGCCGTGTAGGGACGGACTTTTCTTTTGAAAATGTGTTATGCAGTGTGTGCCGTGTTTTTGGTGACGGACTTTGTGGGGAAAATATGTGCAATATGTGCCGTGTTTTGTGACGGGTCTTTTGAAAATGTGTCGTGTAGTGCTTGATCCCTTTGTTGAGAAAATTTTTACAGTGTGTGCAGTGTTTTGTGGCCAATTTGCATGGAAAAATTATGTATAATGCATGTCATGTTTTGAGTTGCATGTAAAAATTATGTGCAATATGTGTCGTGTTTCGTGACGGGATATACGTGCTTTGCCGTGTTGGGATGGTCTTTTGTGCTTTGATTGTCTTTTGGTATTTTGCATTAATGCGTGGCGCGTACCTTTCTTTGTGTTTACTGCGGGATGAGGAGCTCTTAGGTGGGAAGGCCAAGAAGATGAAGACTCGGGGATCGCTCGAGGCATTGTTGAGTTGTGGCGGCGGATGCGGACATTTACGTGGATGGTAGGCCGAGCCCGGAGGCTGGTCTACGCTTGGCACAGGCGTGTTCGTGGAGAACTTGGCGGGGTTTGACACGAGGAAGAACAAGAGCGTCTTCCTTGGCCTTTACGAGTATTGGTGGGATACCACCCACACCTTCCATACGAGGCAGGGAGAGGTGACGGTGACGCCCACGGACTTTCTTTGCTATCAGGGCTTTCCTTGAGGAGGGCCGGTGCGGTGGCGAGATATGATTGCCGAGGATGTCTTGTGGCTGCTTGGGCTTTGCGCTGTTCCTCGCGAGGTCTTGGCATGTTGTATAGTGATGTTGAGATGAGGATCACGGCCGGTATTGGGGCCTATGTTGGGTGCAGGCCGGGTGACGGCGGAGCGGTAGCGCGCTCCTTCTGTGGTTTGCGCTTTCCGAGACTTTGTTCTCGAACCACTCGACTACGGCTCCTTTTGCTCTGTTGGAGAGCTTGATTGATTTGGAGAGAGTTTGTGATATCTCTTGGGGCGAGGCGGGCTTGGCGAGCTCTACTTCTCTTTGGACCGGTTTAGCCAGGGGTGTGGCCGGTTCCTTGGCTTGTTTTGACTTTGCTTTGGAGGTATGAGTTTATTGCTTTGTTTTTGATTTAGCAACTTGTCGTTTCTCCATTTTCTTTTGCTTGAGCCTTTTACGCTTTTGTCACGAGGTGTGGTTCTATGAGATCTTTCGGTGCTTCCCGTGGGATAGAGATCACAGGGCCGTAGCGGCGTATCCCGCTATGTTAGGGTGGGCACGCCGGCGAGAGGAGGAGGACCGGCGGGGGAAGCTCACCATCGCCTACGGGGATGTGCGGGAGCATTTGGAGAGAGATAGCCGGAGAGGTTTGTTTTGTATCCTTGGGCTCGATATGAGGATGATGATTTCGAGGGCTCCCACAGTGACGGTGCGGCGGAAGATCTTTGCGGGGCACGACTTGCGGCGTCATGTATTTGGGGAGCGGGTCTTACAGCGGCATGGCCGGGTATGCTTCCCTTGGCTCAGGGACCCTCCTTTTGGGATGCTTGATTCTCGGGATATGGATGTGTTGGATTTTGAGAGGTATTTGGGCGGCGTGAGTGCCGATGAGTTTGTGTTGTATAGAGAGGAGTATGGAGCTTTTGTGAGGAGGAAGTTGAGGACGCCACGGGTGTTGGCGAGGAGAGGAGAGGCTGGTCCGCGGGGTCCCGAGAGGTTCGGTGCACAGGCCGGACTTTACGTATGTTCGTGGGGATTCCTCGAGGAGGAGGGTGTACATGCCGTCCACGAGCGAGCTCCTGCTTGCCTACTGCGTGGATCTGATAGGCCGGTGAGTGTGCTTACTCTTTTCCATCTTGGCATCTTTTACGTATTTTTCTCTTTTTGTTGTTGAGTATGGCTTGTATTCTTTGAGCGTTTCTTTGGTGCTTGCTTGTGCGGAGTCAGGGAGGGCTTTTGACATGCGACCCGCCGTTACGTGGCGATGCGGTCTTTCGCGAAGAAGATGGCGTCGAAGATGTCTTGCCGGTCTTCGCGACGTGTGCGGCGTACACGCCGTGCCTTCGAGGCATTACGTAGATGTTCCTCCATCAGAGCCGAGCGGAGCCACAGCGGGAGGGACCTTCGCGGGGCGGCATAGCATGGATGCGGGGCGTCTTCGGGAGCGCGAGGCCGCGAGACCCTTTACCGATTCTTTCCTCGGCGGGATGCGGGGTGAGGTTCGTCGAGCCTTCTTTCTTCGATCCTTTCGTCGGATTTGATCCTTCGATTACTTTGAGTACCGGCCTCGGAGGGCTCGGTACTCGATGGCGAGGATGTGACGGGCGAGTTCACGGGATGCCCGACTTCTCTCTTGAGGACCTTGGTGAGGAGGATGATCTTTGAAGATTCGGATTAGGGTTCATTTGCTTTCCCTCTTTCCATATCTTCTCTTTTTTTCTTTTAGCAACGAGACATTAGATGTACACTGTAATAAAACACTCGTATTTGCATGGCAAACGCATTTTATTTTAAGATGTAATGTCATTTTTGTGATTCCGGGAATTGTCCTAGAAATTGTTGCTATTATTTTTTTTATTTTGTGCATGCCACGTGGTGAGAGTGCGTTTGTGGGTAGTGTATGTTTGCGGAAATGGCTTTGGCCGGTGTTTGGGCGGTTTGGAGCAAGGTCTGGCGAGAACAGTGGTTGTTGTCTTGTTTCTTTGAGAAAGTGGGGCCAAGATGCAATAAGGTCCGTACGGACAGACCTAGGTTGCAAAGAGGTCCGTACGGACCAACCTTGCTTTTGGGAAGGAAATAAATGCTTTCCGATGTCTGGTCTTTCCCCATTTCCCCATTTGCGGCCATTTTCGAGCTTTCTTCCCCATTTTCTCTAGGAACCTCCATTTTTGCCATGGATTCTTCGTATGTTCCTAGAATTTTGCCGAGGCTTTCGCGGGAGAGGCAAGCACACTTCCTTGAGCGGTGAAAACGTGGATGCGGCGCCGTATGAGGCATCGAGAGACGGGTTTTCGAGGTAAGGTTTCGTCTTTGCTCGATTTGGTCTTTTAAGGAGTTGGTTCTGATTGGGATTTGTTGCGGGCTGCCGCGAAGTTACAGGATGTTAGGAGGCATGTGTATTGCTTCTCCTACAATGAAATGGTGCCCACCTTTGAGGATTTTCGGGCTTTGATTGGAGGGCCCAGGAGGTGGAGGCCATCTCGCTTCCTTTGATTGGTGGTCTTCTTTGTGAGCGTGAAGCTTGCGAGGCTTTCTTCGTACTTCGTTGGAAGAAGTGCGGGGCATGATCCTTGATTCGGGTCATATTGACATTTACGAGCTGCCGGAGCGGTTTATGGTTGATGATGAGTGATGTCTCTTGGGACGCATTTGCCTTGTGCGTGATGGCGACGCTTTTCATGGTCGGCTCCCTTGGCATTTGCGATGGCGCTTTGCTAGATGTGGTTGGAGCCTTTGCGGAGCTGGAGAGGATATTGTCCCGTTGGTCTTTGGGGAGACTCTTCATGGTATTGACCGTCGCGGCGAGGGATCGTTTCATGAGAGGGAAGCCCCGCTTTGCTCACCTTGTGGCTGCGAGAGAGACTTCGAGGCCATGCCCAGGAGCTCAGAAGCGTCGTTTAGCCCGTGGTCATTTGCTCGGCGACCTCTTGTGTTGGATATGGATCGATCCGCTGGGAGAGATGGATGGCACGGCTTGGTACGCATCGAGATCCGTTGGTGGGTTCCTCGCTGGGGATTGAGACTAGGAGGGTCTTTCGGGAAGGGTCCTATGTCGTCGAGTTCCGGGTTTGTCTTGGTCCTCCTTCTATATTCCGTCGCTTGTTTCCCGCGGTTTGGGATGAAGCGAGGAGCCTTTGTTGGGGCTGGGATGACCTTGCTACTACGGAGATAGCTCCTCTTTGTATGGCGGCTCCAGTGCTTTCTTGTATTTTACGAGGGTATGGAAGTATTCCGCTTTCCCTCTGTGGTGCTCCTTAGACGTCGGGAGAGTGTCGTATTGACGACTCGGTACCTGGCACAGTATGAGCGGCGTGTTGGGCGATCCCAGTGGCTTTGGAAGCGGGCGTGTAGCGATTACAGGACCCGGTTGCCGTAGTAGCTATTGCCTTAGGAGTGCCGAAGCACAGTCGACCCTCGGGATGTTACGGGAGACACTTTATTTGACTACGAGACCGAGTTGACCGGCGACGGGGAGAGGTCCTCTTTTACGGACTCGCGGGGAGGAGATCCGAGCCGAAGCACGGGCGAATGAAGCCACGAGAGCTGCTGGATTGTTTGACTCTACGGGGAGGACCCACGATCTCGGGCGAGAGACGCGAGTTGGTTCGCGTGGAGCGAAAGAAGACTCGCCGGGGACGAGGAAGAAAGGGAAGAATGGCGAGGGACAAGCGAGATGGCGCGGAATGACCTCCTAGGTATCCATTCATTGCATTGTAAACACATTATTTGTTAAATGTATTAAAATTTGTCTTTTAGCATGTTGTGAACTTGAGAGTAGACCGTGCTTGAACTCATCAAGAAATGTTGTAACCGTTAGTGATTTGTGATTTACTTTTAAAGCTTTGTCGAGACGCAAGATCTCTTATTTGCCTTTGTTTCCTTTGTGCACCTTGTCGGCGTCCATCTTGGAACTTTTACATTGCATTTGCGGGTGAAGCGATGCAGGCCATGACGGCAATCCCCTTTGCTTAGGCTTTGTGCTTGGCTGAGAGGTTGAATGATCCCCTGACAAGTCGTTTTGACGGTCATTTCCTTAGCTTCCTTTCCCTTTGTTGGCGTCGGGCTCTTGATCTCAATTTCGCAGCTTCTGCTTGAGCTTTTTTTTTTTTTGTGAGCCCTTGCTCGAGCTCTCTTTTTTTTTTTTTTGAAGCGCGTGAGGGCGAAGACAAGCCCCTGGCTTGGAAGTAGACATGGGTCAGTCGTTTGACGTTGAGTGACCTCCGGATGTCCTTTGATGTTGCCGCCGTCGTTTGACTTGGTCAAGGTGACGTTGGGGCGTGCTCTTGAAAAGTGCGCAGCTTGATGGAGGTCTTGATTTACATTCAAACTTTTGACTTGTTTGTGTATTTTTAGACCGGACCAATTAAGGTTGCCTACGTTCCCCGGACTAGAGGGCTCGGAGTCTGCGTAGTTCGACACTACATGGAGTGCCAAGAAGATGCACGGTTGTTCTTCTTTAGGCGAAGTATCTGCGAAGTTTGCTTCCGTTATTTGGATTCATGAAGGGATTGCCGTCTAGGTGCATCGGCTTCATGGCACCTCGGAGAAGATCTTTTGAACCACGAAAGGGCCGATCCATGTGGGTTCCCATTTTCCCGATGGGTTGGTTCGAGTGGGAGGCTTTTCTTTGAGTACTAGATCGCCTTCCACGATGTCTCGGGACTTGACTTTCTTGTCGAAAGCTCTAGCCATCACTGCTTTGATAGGCTCGGACGTGTTCCATGGCCTTTAGTCGTCGCTCGTCTAGCGAGCCAATTCGTCATGTCGGCTTCGGAGCCATTCGACTTCGTTGACGTCATTTTCAGCGGCACTCGGAGTGAGGGAATTTCCGGTTCAATGGGAAGGGCTGCTTCCATCCCGTATGTCGGGCGAATGGGGTTTCTCCGTGGCTATTACGGCCCGATGTTCGGTAGCCCCAAAGTGCAAGGTGCGGCTTCTCGGGCCAATCTCGTCCTCGGGTGGTCATTTTTCGGATGATCCGTTCGAGGGTTTTGTTTCTTTGCTTCCACGGCGCCGTTTGTTTGTGGCCGGTAGGGAGAAGATTTGTGGCGTGTGATCTTGAATTCGGCCCGGCGATGCAGCCGAATTCCCCCTCGAAGTGTGAACCGTTGTACGATATGACCTCATTTGGGATGCCGTATCGGCGGAATGATGTTTTCCTTGAGGAAATGCGCGACCTTCTTGGAGGTGAGTACCTTGTAGGACTTGGCTTCGACCCATTTGGTGAAGTAGTCGATGGCTACTAAGATGAACTCGTGACCAGATTCTTTGCTGGCGGAGCGATTTTCCCGATGACGTCAATTCCCCAGTGGCAAATGGCCGGGGTGTAGTCATGCGGTAGAGATCGTGGGGAGGTAGATGATTGAGGTTGGAGAACCGTTGACACTTGTCGCGGCTTCGGACAAAGTGGATGCAATCTGCCTCCATGGAGATCCGGTAGTAGCCCATCACGAGAATGATTTGCATCGGGGCTCTGGCGTTCGTGTGGGGACCGCAAGCCCCATTGTGGACTTCGTTCATGAACTTGTTTGCCTCTTCTGGTTGATGCGGCGTAGGAGTGGTCCATGGTAGCGTTTCTTGTATAGCATGTCCCCAAGGATGACGAAGTGAGAGGCGAGGCGTTTTAGGGCCATGATGCTCTTGGTTTTGACCCCTTACGTGTGTGGGCCTTCCTTGTTCATGAAGGTGGTTTCCCGTTCTTGAGGTATTGGAAGATGCAGTGCTGTCTTTGGAAATGGCGTCGGACTTGCGTCTCTTTGGCTCTTGACAATCTTGCAAATCGTTGTGATTAAAACCTCCTCGGCGGCTTGGGCCCGGTTTTCTCTCGTTTGACAAACATGCTTAAATGTTTGCTTGATGCATTTATTCAATTAATGTGCTTGCCTTTTGTATAGATGAATTGCTATTAAGCTGTTTTGATTAGTTAACTCATCACTTGTTAAAGATGCAATGAAATGATTTTTAGAAAGGTCGGACCTTTTATTGAAAGCGTGAAGGCTGTACATTGTTGATCAGACTCACAATCGTTGGGCGTAAAGCCGTCAAAGACTTCAAAGATGTGAATTCACGAGACAACAAGACTCGAAGCTAGACTATAGGCGACGAGGGATTGGACCGAGCTTCATTACTCTCGGTGGTTGTAGCTCTAGAGGAGTGGTCTTTGGTTCGGGTGGCCAATCTTCCCTTGGCATGAGTCCGGAAAATAGCTTGCATGTGGTTCGATTTCAAACCGGATCGCGGAGGTTTTGGTTGCTCCCACGATGATGTCCCTCCATTAGTGTTGCCACCGGTCCTTGGAGGTCTTTGATGATAGAAGTCGGCGAGGGCTACTTCTAAGAGGGCGAAGCATTCGGCGGTCGGAGTTGATTCTTGCGATGTTGATCATTTTCATAGAATGCGCCTCTTTATGCAGGATCTTTGCTTGGACGACATTTACAATGTCGATTCGAGGGCATGCTATATCTCCTTCCACGATTAGGCCTTGGAGGAGGTTGCGCCACTTTGTTCATCTAGGTCGGACTTTGGAATGTTGAATTGAACTATCTTTGTGATGGTGTCCCAGTAAGATCCGAGAGTGTCGGCGGAGGGTTGTCTTGTATCGGGGATCGGTGATGAGCCGGTTTGCAAGAGGGTTTTCGGCGAAGTAAGGGTCTACTCCTCGATCAATCTCCATCGGGCGTCCATCTCTTGATCTTCTCTTAAGCATTCTTCACGATCGCATATATCGAGTTGTCATCACGACCCATGAGCTCTTCGATTTCCGGCTCGTCGCGGCTTAGAGCGTGGATGTAAGGATCCACTTCGTAGCGGGACGGGGTAGGAGACTCATGCGGAGAAGAGTATTCGGTCATGTCGGGACCTTCTTACAGGTCGTAGCTTGCGGCCAAGCACTTGCCATTGCCTTTGCTTCCGCGGATCACTTCGATCACTCCATTGGCGTTGATGAATTTCACGCATTGGTGAAGAGTAGATGATCTTGCTTTCATCGATGTATCCAAGGTCGTCCCAGCCAGGCGAGAGAAGGTTGGTTTGATTTCCACGACTTGGAACTCTACCGAGCTCCGGTTGTGCATCGAATTGGATCCTCAGTTGATGACTCCTACGATTGGTCGTGCGGTGGAATCGTAGGCTCGGATTACCGAGGTGAAGGCCTTATCGGGGAGCGGTCGATGCGGAGTCGTTTCGGTGTGCTCAAGCGATGATGTTGGCTGAGCCGTTATCAATCAAGACGTTCGGGAGGCAGAACATCTCTATTTTTATGAGGATGAGGAGGGCTTCGTTGTGCCGATTCTCACATGTCGGCAAGTCATCGTCTGTGAAGACTAAGCCGCTTCCCGTGCTACCGTTTGACTCGGTCTCCTGCAGGAGCGTTCGATCCATCCATTTGTATGCCTTGGTCGGGGCACGAGATCGTAGGGAGACGGTTGCCCTTGGGCGTTCTTGTACGAATTCCCGGTCACGAGACCTTTTGACTACGGTTTCACGCTCCCGATCATAGCGGGACTGGCATGCGACGGTTTCGGAAATTGCGGGGGTGCACTCTCGCTTGGAGTTTCGTCAAAGGCTATTGAGTTTACCACTGTCGTTCGGGGAATGGATTTCCGATGGTATTGGGACCACGAGGGCGTTCCAATTTTCCCTCCTCAATGAGCCCCTGGACCACAGCTTGAGCACGAAGCAATTGTCGGTGGTGTGGCCGGGGTAGTTGTGGAAGGCGCGGTGCTTGCTCATATCCATGTTGGGTTTGGGAGTCCTCGGTTGGAAATTCTCGAGAGGCTTGAGAAGATTTCGTTTCACCAAAGCTTCAAATACTTGGCCCGAGGGCATTTCGAGGTTGTCTAAATCTTTGGAATTGTGGGAAGCGAGGGGATTGTTATTCTTTGGGGCTGCTTGATCGCGGTTTACTTGAGCTCAGTTACGAATGTAGTGTCTTGTTCATTTTGCTTCTTTTCCTTTGTTCGGGCGGGAGTTGAAGTTGCCGGGTTTGTCAGATAAGCGGTAAGACGAGGCGGGGGTTCTTTGTTGTCTTTTGAAGACTCGAGTCTTCTCAAACTTTGTCCGGCGTTGACCATGGCACGGAGATCCGGATAGAAATGGTGGGCGATCAAGGTCCTCAAAGATGGCTTGAGGCGGGAATGGAAGATGTCCATCTGCTCTTCTTTGGAAAGTGGATCCATTATCTCACTAAGCTTCCAATTCCATCTTTTGTAGAACTCGCCCTTTGGTTCGTCATCCTTTTGTTCGGTGGCTTGCGGGTCATGGCGGTTTGTCTCCCATTCAAGGTTGGCGCGGTACTTCTCCGGGAAGATTTCAGCGATTCGATCCCACGTGGAGCGGTTTTACGCCTTTACATTGAGGAACCACCTTAGTCTTTGTGGATTTGAGAGAATCTTTGAAAGTGATCCGCCATCTGTTGAGGGTTGCCCCTTTGGCTCTCATACCCGGGACATAGGTGTCGATGTGGGTTTTGGGCATTGTCCCGTCAAACTTTTCCATTTCCGGCATCCACGAATTTCGGAGGAGAGCGGGACTACTTTGCTTGGATCGGTGGGCGGGGAGGGAGTCCTTCGAGAACTAGCTAGCTTGCCTTGCATGTCCTTCATTTGCTCGATCGGCCAAGCCATGTGGGGATCGGTTGAGGTGGGTTACCGTTTTCGGGGACGGAAAGCTTAGAAGATGGAGGTGGATTGGGCGATGGGATCGCCATTCGGGAGTCTTGGGGAGGTAGTTGAGTGTATACCAACCCATACCACAGGGTGTTGAAGTTGAGGCGTGATTGCCGGGTCCGCTAAGGGTTGTGTTTGGGAATTGGGGAAATGATTCGTTAGCCCCAAGTGGCGGACTAGCGGGTGGCAAGCTTGAAATGTCGGGATATCCGCTCGGGATGCCGTCCACAGTAAGCATGGGGACTTCGATTGTGGGTTGTGAGGCTCGTATAGAGGCAAAGGATTGAATCTGGGGATACCGAGATGCATTGGGATGCAGCGGAGCGAGCACGTATGTGTCTTTGTTGGTGCGAAGCTTGATGTGCGAGCCGGAAGCCGGCATCTTGAGGCGGGCATGTCGGGGCTGCTTGGCCCGCGCTGAGGAGCTTTGAGCGAAGGCGCTGCGTTGCTTTGGGATCTCGTAGCTTGGCGGAGCGGAACTTCTTGATAGCTTTGAGAAACCGGGGGGCGGTATGTCTTCGTCCTCTATGAGAACAAAGGTTCCGTCGGGTTGGGAAGCTGCAAGCTGTTCCTCGAAGACGCAAGGTGTCTACGATCCGGGCTTGTTGCTCTTCTTGGCGCTTCTTGATGGTTTCGAAGGCTCGCAGACACCTCCTCCATTGCAGGAAGGTTCCTTAGTGGCGGGGTTCCGTTTCCCTCATTGTTATCTGTTGATCCCGTCATGGGAGAGTAGCGGACGGTGCGGGCCGATTGAAGCTGGAAGGGCTATCGGACCTTGTGACCTCGATGCGAAAAGGCGGCTCCCGGGTATTCTCAACCACTCTCGGTTATTTGGAGGGTGACGGGCAAGGTTTAGACACGGGAATGGCCTCACGGGATAAAAGGGGAAAGCTCACGTGGCATGCGGTTTCCGTTTCTTTTATTTATGATTTTTTTGTTGTTTTAATTTACTTAAAACATGTTTTCTCGAAGTCCTAGGTAGGTTGGAAAAGATTGCTCTTCTTTTCGCAACTATGCTAGATCTGGGTCGATGGAGACCATACGTGCGGCTATAAGCCCCTCGTTTTGCACTGTATTTCGACATCCCGGGGTGGACGGCCCGGGCGAGGTCCTATAGGGCAAGCGGTTTCCACCGGCCTAAAAGAAAAATCGAACCTAAGGACCGAGCTGTCATGTTCGTTTTGATGCGTTAGCCATGTGAATAGTGAACCGGCCGGCCACGAGTCAAGATCGGAGTCAAGAGTTCGGCATGACCTCTCTTTACCTTGCTTGCGCAAGGGATCTGTGACGTTAGGCGTTGGTGGGTCATATTGTCATGGGCGACGTATCAAAGGCGTGATGACATGGTGTCATGTGAGCATGGATGTATATCGGGACGGAACATCGTGCAGGTGTAGCTTCGGAAATCAAGATCGGAGTCGAGATTTTAGCATGACCTTTCATCGCTTTGCTTGCGCGAGGATCTTGAGTTCCGAGCCTTGACTCGAGAAAATGGCCGGCATGGTATATGTATCCAGTGTATGACACGGGCTAGGTAAAAACCAGCGAGTACGGGACGAGTGTGACTCAAGACTCAAACGTGCGGGGTTGACGCTTGGCTAGGATGGGATGTTTGGAATGATCCGTGCGCATCCGAGAGGCCTAGGAAGACCAAACGGACTGCAAGCGAGACCACTCGGGTTAAGGGTTGTAGTGTGCGGTGTATCCGAGGCGGCACGGTGCGCGTAGCGTGCGGTGTAGCAGGCGGCGGTGTGCGTAGTGTGCGGTGTAACCGAGGCGGCGGTGCGCGTAGTGTGCGGTCTCTAAAATTCTTTTACGAGTAAAACGAAGTTTTTGAAGAATTTTAAATGTATGCACGAGATGTATATTGATGCATTTTTTTGTATTTTTTTTTTTGTAAAATAAAAAGTAAAGCACGTGCACACACACACACTTGATTAAAGAAAGGGGTAAAATGAAAGTTTGACCCTCATCATCGTTTTAAAAATCTTTTGTTTTGTTTAAAAAGATTTTAAAACAAAAATTCCCAGCCCGGTCGCCAAGCGAAATTACCCGGGATCCGGCCTAGAGCGCGAGCGGCCGTGCATCTCGCATTCGTGTCGCTGTTCGGGAATGTTCGCCGGATCAGAGGCGGCGCGTTCGCGCCCGGCATCGGCTTTATTCCGCTTTAGCGTTAGTTGGAGGTGTCTCGCCGTGTGTTTTGCTTTGTAGAGTCGCCACGCCGTTTTATTATTAAGCCCAAAACATTGAAAAAGGGCATCGGTTTAAAAATAATAATAAAGCTGTTTTTGTGTGATGAGATTTTGAGTTCGGAGGTCGAGATGACTCCTCGGGAAGAGAATATTAGAATCTTAGAGCTCACCCGAGTCGCCTCGTAAAAACGAGTCTTTCGGATACCCTAATATTCTTTAAATGTTGTGTGTGTGTGTGTGCTTTTAAAAATGCATCTTTGTGTCGGATGTCTACATTGTACACTATGTATTGAAATGTATTGAAATAGTAATGGAAGGAAGCCTTACCAATGTTGGTTCGTGTCTGTCTTCCGGCAGGGAATAGTGTTTGAGGATGGAATGATGTTCGGCACGGACGGGATTGCCCGGGAGGGGCCGGTTGTACGCGGACGAGTTTCGGCGTGAGTTGAGATTGTAGGCTGCGTTTCGGGCGGAGTTTCGGCGTGCGTTGGGATCGCGGGGATCACTCGGGCGAGAGGTTCGGCGTGCGTTGGGGTGGCGAGTCACTCGGGCGAGTTTCGGCGTGGTTTGGGATCGCCGGTTTGACTCGGAAAGAGCGGGACACCTTGGAAAGACCGAGGCGAGGCCTCGGAGTACCACGAGGGGCCTCGGAGTACCTCGAGAGTGCCTCGGGGCAGCGCGGGAGCGTCGCGGGAGCGCTCGGGAGGCTTCGGAGCACCTCGAGGGGGCTCGGAAGGCCTCGGAAGGATCCGAAAGGGCCGGGATTGCCCAGAAGGGTCTTAGAGGGGAGCTGAAGGCTAGGGGGAGAGGAGAGAAGAGGGAGGTGTGAAAAATGAGGGAGGGAGCCCTCTATTTATAGTAGGAGAAAATGCAAAGAGGTCCGTACGGACCTCCCGGGTTATCCAGTTTTAGTTTTCCTCGATTTGAGGAATATGTGATGATGGTGAATATTACGGAATTATGATGTCCCCTGTGCAAAGAGGTCCGTACGGACCACCTCAGCATGCAAAGAGGTCCGTACGGACCAACCATGCATGAGTGTAATCATTTTCTCCGGGATTTGAGGGAATATTGTGGACTTTAAGGGGATTCAGTAATTATTAAAACAAAGAGGTCCGTACGGACCTTATTTGCTTTTCCAATTTCCTAAAAATTCCCAAAAGGTCCTTTTGTCCCTTTTTATCCCAGAAAGGCTCCTCCCTTGGTTTGGTTGAGGGTTTTTTTGAGGGTTTTGAGTGCCATTGGTCTTCGAGACTGTGTTTGTGAGTCTGCGGTGTTTCCTATGTGCTCGGAAGAGGGTGATCCAGATTGGGGTACTTACAAGGTAAGCATGTTGTCTTTTCACTTTAGTTTATCAATCTGATTTGCTATTTTTCTTGACAATCTTCATATGTCAATGTAGTTTCCAAACCAGTTATTTCAGGATCGGATTTTGATCTTGATGAGATTGAAGCCATGTTCGAAAGCACTGCTCTAAAGATAGAGATGAAACCTCCACCCGCTCCCAAGAAGATTCCTGCTTTAGATGAGAGTGCGGGTATTGGCTCTAGGGTGAAGAAGAGAAAGGCCAGTCAAGAAGAGGTGGTTGAGGTTGGAGATTCTTTTGATGGAATGCCAGTAGGAGATTTCAAGAAGAAATACATGAGTTTTGCGTCTGGGGTAAGATGTTGTTAATTGGATATTAACTAACTCAAAAAGTTTTCATAACATCTAATGATGTCAAGTTATTGTTTTACAGACTGTAGGGTATGTGGAGGATTTGGTAAAAGAGATTGAGATGCTGAAGAAGAAGTCAAAAGCTGACATTGCTTTGGTTAGAAAGGAGAAGACAGTGTTAGAGAACAAGGTGAAGGTGCATGAAAAGACCCTGGAGCAACAAGGCAAGTCATTGGAAGAGCAGGAGCAAACAGTAAAGGACTTACTGAATAGCTTGGCGAAAAGCGAGGAGGATCATCTTAAGGAGATTGCGGAGGTTAAAGGTTCTTACAAGTTGGCTGCCGCTAAGACCGTTTCCCAGTGTAAGATCAAAATGATAAGGGAGTTTCGAGAAGGGAAGGCTGAGAGCTGGGATCTCAATAAGGAATGTGCCCACTTTTCCAGGTTGACCGGTGAACCAGTGGATGAAGGTGAGGTGTCCTCAAACCCAAATGAAGCAATTGCCAAGGATGCAACAGAGGTTGGAGAAGTCACTCCCCAAGCAACACCTGCGGCAGATGCCACTTGAAAAAGGTAAAATAATTACATTACGGTTTTGGATGGTATTGCTTGGGGTGGAATCCACTGAGAAGACAATTTTAATTTTTATTTGGTTATGTAATGGGTCCATAAGGACCAAAGACAATTTATTTTACGTGTTGGGTTGGTCCAACACTTTTGCACTTTAACTTTGGTAGTTTGGATGTTTTTATGATAACTTTAATCTAGTTAAGGTTTAGTAGTTTTCAAGCATGTCAAGGCTTGTTTTCTTTTGGATGAAATTTTTCTTTGTATGGTTACTTGTTATGCTCGTAAGGTGACATGATAGTATGTCAAAGCTGTAGATACTTAAGATGACATGTATATGTCATAACCACAAGAATAATACGTAAGATCAATCATTTAACTGAGTGGGAATGGGTAAGCTATATGAGTTTACCCATATAGGCCCACCCCACACCTCAATTAAAGAGATAACTTGCGCTCCAGGCGAAGGTGTGGTAACCTAACATCTTAAGAAAGAGGTAATTAACTCTTTAAACCTTAGAAGGGATTGTGTACCTTTACTTGAGAAGAGATGGCCAGTCTCTAACGGAGGAGAATTCGTTGTTCCTTGCGTACTTTTGACATGTCCCCACGTATGTATGTCAACACCTCATAAGACAGAAACATGTTAATAACGGACGTCAACTAATGTTGACGTCTCTCCATGAGTGCGTTAGCGACATCTTGATTTGTAGTGAAATAAAAAAGTATATAGGAAAAAAGAAAGGTTACAAAAAATTGAAAGATGATCCATACCTGGGAAGAGATGAGTTTAGGGGGAGTTTTGTTTAAATGTAATACCTTTTAAGGTGAATGGCGTTCCAACTTCGTGGTATCATTTGGCCATCCAAGGTTGCCAGGCGATATGCTCCTTTCCCGGCCTGCGCATCTATTAGGTAGGGTCCTTCCCATTTTGGGGCGAGCTTGCCAGCATTGAGCTCCTTTGTATTTTGGAATGCCTTTCGTAGGACTAAGTCTCCTACTTGAAATCTTCTAATCCTTACATTTTTGTTGTAAGACACGGCTACCCTTTGTTGATATCTTTGCCATCCGAACTTTAGCCATGTCTCTCGGTTCATCTACGGTATCCAAGTCATGTATCAAGATGTCTTTATTATGTTCGGATGTCAACAAAGCGTATCGGCCGTAGGTACAAGTACTTCTATTGGAATAAGCTGATTACATTCCAAATACAAGTGAATAGGGGTTTGACCGGTAGCATTCTTAGATGTCGTTACGTCGGCCCATAGAACCATTGGTAACTCTTACGCCCATCGTCCTTTCTTACGGTTCGAGTCTCTTTTTTAAGTTGCTTATGATTATTTTGTTGCTAGATTACACTTTGTCCATTGGCTTGAGGGTGAAGCAGGTGAAGATGTCACCATCTTGACTCCCAAGATGTCAAGAAATCTTGGGTTTTCTTACTAATGAATTGGGAGCCGTTGTCACAAATTATTTACGAAGGTATCCCAAATCGGATTGAATATATTTCTTTTGATAAAAGATATAACTTCTCGATCACGAACTTGTACGTACGCCTCGGCTTCTATCCATTTAGAAAAGTAGTACGTCATAGCCGGTAGAAATACTCTTCCACCTGGTGCCACTGGGTAATTTTCCTACGATGTCCATTCCCCAAACCATAAACGGCCATGGCGACGGGATAGGATGTAGTAGTTCGGCCGGTTGGTGCGGGATGTCCCCATGTCGTTGACGGGAATCACATTTCTTTGCGTAGTCAACGGCGTCTTTTCTCATTGTGGGCCAAAAATAGCCCATTCTAAGAGCCTTGGTATGCGGACTTACGCCCCGGTATGATTTCCACATTGTCCTTCGTGCGGCTCCTTGAGAACTGATGGGCTCTATACGCTTCTAGACATCTTAAGTAGTGACTGCGAGATTTTCTAAACAAGAGGTTATCAATAAGTAAATACTTAGATACTCTTACCACTGAAGGCTCTAGCATTTTCTCCTCATTTGGGATCGTATCATCTAAGAGATAGTTGATAATAGGAGCCGTCCGAGGTTCTTCTTTGGAGAGGAAGGTACGTCGACATCTAGAGCGAACATCTCAAGATGATCAATTCTTTGGGATGTCAATATGCACAATTGGGATACTTGTATGCGTGAAATGCTTTTGAAGGTTTGAACCCAAGTTTGCCGGGGCATACGCGAGAATTTTCTTCTCGTGGGATTTGTTCCAAGGAAAATGATTTGAATTTGGTAGAAAGAATTTTTACGATTTCCAAATATGTCGTCATCTTAGCATTTTTGCTATGTAGGATCCGTTGTAATGGTTAACAATTAGCAAAGAATCCATAAACACCCGGATATGCTTGACATCTAGGTCTGGGCTCTTGTTAAACACGCAATTAATGCCTCATATTACGCTTCATTATTAGTGGCCTTGAAAGCTGCAGCGATGGATTGTGGTATTATGTCCCCTTGTGGCGATTTTAGTACAACTCCAAGACACTGTACCTCTCATGTTAGAAGCACCATACGTGTAGAGAGTCCATATCTTCGGGACGTCATCATCTTGAAGTTCTTTGTACCTCCAATTCCACCTCTTGTTGCATGGTTGGACTAAAATCGGCCACAAAATCGGCTAGTGCTTGAGATTTAATTCTTTGTTACGGGCTCATATTTAATGTCGTATGTGCTTAATTGTACAGACCACTTCGCCATTCGACACGACATCTCTGGTTTTCTCATAACATTCTTAATAGGATAGTTAGTGCGTACAATTATAGTATGTGTTTCAAAATAGTGTCTTAATTTAATAGAAGCGATTATCAAAGCTAAAATTAACTTTTGTAAATGAGAATACCTGGTCTCGGCATCTAAGAGTGTCTTACTTATATAGTAGATGGGTTGCTTGACTACCATCTCGTTACGTCACCAAGGCTGCACTTACGGCGCCTTACGTCTTGCTAGGTAGATGTAGAGATGTTCCTCCTCACTGGGGTTTGGCCAATAACGGAGGTGTCGACGGGTAAGTTTTGAGCTCTGAAAGGCTTCTTCATGTTGGTTCTCCCAGCTGGAACTTCTTGTTCTTCCTTAGGATATCATAGAAAGGTTTACATCGATCACGAGGATTTTGAAATGAATGCGGTGAGTGCGGCAATCTTTCTGTCAATCTTTGGACGTCCTTGACGGATTGAGGTGACGACGGAGTTGATAATAGCACGTATACGTTGCAGGGCGGCTTGATGCCTCTTTTAGTAACCATATAACCCAAAAACTTCCACTGCCTTCATTCCAAAGTTGCATTTAGGCTGGATTAAGCTTCATATTGAAACAATCCAAGATGTCGAAGGCACAGGATAGGTTGCTTATGTGATCTTGACTTTCTTGGATTTTACTACCATGTCGTCAATATATACTTCCATTGTGTCCCCAATCGATCTTTGAACATTTTGTTGACGAGCCTACGATATGTTGCACTGCATTTTTTAGACCAAAAAGGCATAGCAATATAACAATAAATACTGTGGGCGTTATGAAGGCGGTGTCCTCTTGGTCGAGATGGTTCCATCTGGATTTGTTGAAATCTGAGGATGCGTCCATGAATGTGAGGAGCTCATGTCAGGAGGTGGCATCAACTAACGAATCTATGTGTGGCAAAGGGAAAGGATCTTTTGGACGAGGCTTTATTCAAGTCGGTGAAGTCAACACAAACTCGCCATTTCCCGTTCCTCTTCTCTACCACAACCACGTTTGCTAACCATCTTGGATAATCGACCTCTCGTATCATGTTGACTTTGAGTAAGCGCTCTACCTCTTCCTTGATGATCTGGTTTTACGGTTTTACGCAAACTTCCTACGTTTACGGTGTCTTGGTTTAAAGCTAGGATCTATGTTAAGTTTGTGAGTGATGACATCTTTGCTTTGATGCTGTCATGTCATCATGTTTCCAAGCAAAACTCTTTATTACGCTTCTTAATAGGTCCACAAGCTTCTCTTCTATATCGATGGGATGTCAGTGCCAATAAGTACCTTGATGTCCGGGTTGGAAGCGTCTAGCAATACTTCTTTCACATCATCCTCCCTAGCTTCCAGGACTTCACGTACTTTCCTCTGTAATTGCTATGCTTGTTTTGGAGATGTCGACGCCTTCATTGAAGTTTTATAACATTCCTTGGCCACTGTTGATCACTTTGTAAATCTTAGCGACACCCCAAGGTGTTGGAAACTTCACACACTGCTTGATGGTAAGTGGAGGGTACGGCCTTCATTCCATGAATCCACGGTCTTCCAAGAATGACATTGTAAGATGTTGCGCAATCAATTACGCAGAACCGTTCCATGGTATTGAGGCCCTTGAGTATATTGGAAGCTTTATCTCCCCACCGTTTCTTTGACTTCACCACTGAAGCCTACCGGCGAGGACTTCTTAATGATCTCCGATTACAGGATGTTCATTTCTTTAAGGGTACCCAACATAATAAGATTGTGAGCTACCCCATCAACCAGGATGCGCCGGATTGTACGGTTAGCGTGCTGCAGGAAATAACTAGACCGTCGTGATGGGGTTCCAGCAAGTTATCTCGATCACTTTCATCAAAGGTGATTGGATCCTGGCAGGGTATCGACATCCTGGTCTGTCTTTTTGGCTTCTCCTCTTTTAACTCCTTAGCATGTCGTTTTGCGGCAGAGTAGGATGTACCACATATTTCTGAACCTCCACTAATGAAATTGATCACCTTTGTTGATGCTGGGGGAGAAATTGGCCTTTCGGCTTCATGAGGAGCTTCCGTGCTTTCAGCCTTCTTCTTTCTGGATCTCAGCAACTCCTTAAGATGTCCCTTTGAGAGCAAGTAACTGATCTCCTTTCTTAGTGCGATGCAGTCTTCATTAACATGTCCAAAGTCTTCATGGTAAGCGCACCATTTTGATTTGTCACGCCACCCCGTGGCCTTATCCGTCTTCTTCGGCCATCTGGCTTTGTCCCCAAGGTTGCCGATTACACAGAGTACACATGCGATGTCAACAGAAAAACAATAATCAGAAATGTTAGGCACATTATCGTTATCTTCATCCTCACCATCTATTGAATTAATTTTGCTAGTATCAATTCTTGGATACGGATTGGAACGGTGGTTCCTGCGATGGGACGATTCGGTCTTTCTGTCGGGGTTGTCATATGTCGACATCTTGGTTAAGGACTTCGATCTTCGCAGCTCATCTTCCTCCAGTCTTATGAATCTCACTGCCCTGCTCCTGACTTCTTCCAACCGCTTACATGGAGTCATGACCAAATCTTGATAATATCGTGAATCTTTCTTGACCCCATTTTGAATGCTTACGTAGTGTCGACATGTCAAGATTGGGAATTTCTAGCACTTCCTTATTGAATCGGTGGACATAATCCTTCGGGGTTTCATTAGGCTCTTGGGTCACATTGTAGAGATCACTTGTCAACCTCTCAAATTGTCATTGCATGAGAATTGGTTATAGAACATGTTGATGAGTTGGGCGTATGAACCAATTGAACCTAGGGGTTGCCCTAATCGGCCATTTGAGAGCTGGTCCGGACAAGGTTGATCAAACCCCCTGCATAGCGAGCCTCCCGGGATTGAAGCGGAATATGGATTATGTCCATCTTTTCTTGATAGTGGGCAACATGCTCTTACAGGTCCGTGGTACCGTCATACAACTTCATAGATGGTACCTTTGAAACGCTTCGGGATGTCGACATTTGCAATTCTTTGGGACAAAGCGGGATTGATTGTAGCGGTTACGAGTCACGGGTTGGATTGGAGGAGTTACGCTGGCACGTTCATTATCGGCTCTACGAGATCACTGCATCTGTTTGGCTAGTGGGTTTTCTGAAAAGGGTCGGCCATAGAAATACGATTGAAATTATTATTATTATTGAAAAGATTATTTAGCAAACCGAGTTGTCCGTAGTAGTTGTGATGATAGTGTTGTCAATGAATGGGATGAACTGGGTGAATCCTGAGGAAGGTGGCGTCATTAGGGTGTCCCCGGGCAAAGGTGTTGACGTCATTAAGGATGTCAATTGTTGAGTTTGAGGCGGACTACCCATTGGGATAAATTCACTCTGAAGTGTAGATCCTTCGGTGTTGTCAAAGTTGAGTATCCTTGCACGCAGTGGTGATATGTTGTCAAGCCGAGATGCAATGAGCTATTGATCTTTCTGCATCTTAATCATGGAATTGGTCAGCACCTTTGAATGGTTGTCTTGCTGGTCCAACCTTTGATTCAACCTGGTCAGGATACTCCGGATGTCAGCATCTACATTGGAAGAGGTCGCTCCCTTTTGTGGAGTCTTCGTAGGTTGAGTTTGCTGAGGTCTGGTCTGAGGAGGTGGCGGCAACAAGCTAGTTCTACCTCCCGATGTCGGAGCAACAGCGGGACTCTTGCCGGCGGCGGACACATTGGGGGGTGCAGACATAATGAATTTGCTTAGGAAATGATCCAAATAACCGATAAACCACGAGGCCCCTCGGTTTGGCGCCAAATTGTTTTAGTAGAAAAAACAATAGAGTTGAATCTTAACTTTGACAAGTGTGTGGATTAAACAATAAGGAGGGGACTATGGAATTCGACTATATGGAACAAAAGCATGAAAAGAAATAATGACACCACGATTTGTTAACGAGGAAAACCTTAGAGGTGATAACCTCTTTGGAAAAAACCCCGGGAGTTAGGTCTCCAACCTTAAAAGTTTCACTATGATGATTATTATTTATTTATTTTTTATTTTTTTTTTCTCTTTTTAAAGAAGGGGATCAACACATTTCACCGCTCCCCCCTTGATGCACTTCACAGAGGCGCCTAGCTATGCTAGGGAGGGCAATGTCATTCCCTCTAACCACTGGTGGGGAATCAAACCCATGACCTCCAGGTTGGAAGCCATGAACTCTAACCATCAGGCTAAGACCCCGCGTGGTTCACTATGATGATTATGAATACAACTTTGGAAGAGAATGGAGAGGATTACAAGTAGCTTGTACGTAGAGTGTGTGCGTATGAGAATGTGTGTGTATTTTCCGTCTCCATTTTCCCTTAAATATGAGTAAGTATGAATGAGTCAAATGTTGTTCCTACAATCTCGGGAATGATCTTTATCCTCTTCAACATCCGTGAGACCAAGTCACCCTTGCCGTTGAAGATGTGTTGAACGTGCTAGATAATATCCCGCATTCTTCTCTCTTGTTTACTGGAATATTAATAAAGATATTAGGAAAAATCAAATATGTAAATATTAAAACAATACTTACAGTGAAACGACATCTTGATAAGTAGGAGCAACTGAAGATGTCGCCATGCTGAAAAATACCCACAACAATTGGAAATTAATATATAACAAAATAATTATTGTAATTGATCAAAAAATTATATTTAAATATAAAAAACTATGCGCAACGAGGGTTGGCAAAAAATAATGATATAATGATATAATATTGTGAGTGTAATTCATATACTCCCTCCGTCCAAGTACATACTTCACGGTTATTATTCACGCGTGAATTAAAGAAAAAAATAATGATATAATATTGTGAGTGTAAAAGTAAAATAGGAGAGAGAATGAGTGGAGAAAATAGTAAATTATAATGGTGTTGTGAGTATTAAAATAATGTAGGAGACAAAGTGTGAAGTATGTAATTGGACGCCCAAAATAGAAAGTGTGAAGTATGTAACTGGACGGAGGGAGTATAATATATAAAGCAAAACTATTTAGAGGCTTCAGAAAAGGCCACGTCAAAGGCCACGTCAGCAACAATTTCCAACTCATTTTTATTTCATGTAAGACTTGATTAAGGGCATTATTGTAATATTATTAATTAAAGTTAATTTGCAATTTAAAATAAAAATTTCCTCTTAATTAGAAGTTGATTGATTTAATCAATTTTGAAATTTTGAAAACTAATGGTTACCTAAATTTAAGCACAATTTTTGAATAATTCAAACTCTTTAGCTGATAATTGTGGAGATATAATTATAAGTAATTTTTGAAATTTAAAATAATTAGTAATTTTTGAAATTAAAAATAGATACTAGACTAAATTTCAATTTAACCATAAATTTCAATTTAAAATAATTAGTAATTTTCAAAATTTAAAAGACATGCCAGAATAAATTTCAATTTAACCATAAATTTCGTATACAGTTTCTAGAAATCAATAGAAATTCGAAATTTAAAATAATTAGTAATTTTCGAAAATTTAAATTAATTAGTAATTTTCGAAATTTAAAAGAGATGCCAGAATAAATTACAATTTAACCATAAATTTCGTATACAGATTCTAGAAATCAATAGAAAATCGAATTATTTGAAAATAAAAAGTATTATTCAATTAACTTCTATCTAAAATTCAAACTTGGATGGATAAGTGATGATTTTAAATTCATCTATCCTAAAAACTGATAAGAGATAATTTGACAATGTATTATCAAATCAAAAAGGAAATAAGTCTCCACTGAGCTGGGAGGAGGGAGTCTATGATTTGTTATTTTATTTTTATTTATTTTTAGACTGTTGTTAAATTATTAACATTATCTAAATATATGTTCATTAATATTTGAGTTTTTTTAGATTATACAAATGTATAGATCATCTATGAAAAGAAAAACGCATCTTATTGATGTGGACAACGATTCCATTAATTTATCGCAACGATCTTCTCAACGATTACCATTGTCGGATATTTCTAATGGGAATTTTATTATTTACTTTATTATTATTTTAGCATATCCATTAATATCATGTGTATAAAATTAAATTATAAGAATGCATGATTTTATATTTATTTTTTTACTATCATTTTAAATGAATTTATTTTTATTTTTAGTGGACTTATCATCGGGTAGTCATTTGATTTCACCGAGTAATCATCAAAGTTGTATTACGGCTCAAGGTAATATGTTATTGAATTTTGTCAATTTTGAAGTATTTTCATTATAAAGACAAATTCTAAAAAAAAAATTGTTTATATATATATAATGTGATTTTTTTTATATAAATTTGTTAATTAATTTAGATCTAAGATAATAATACTTGATATACAGGTATTGGTGTGAACCATACAAATGAAAAGACACGACATAATTCAAGTCACGACCGTGGATCTATATGTATGATTTTTTTTGTTAATTTACAATATTTTTCCTATTTTATTTTTATTTTTAATTTCTTAATAATCTTTTATTAAAGACTAATTATTTTTCTTATTTAGCTAAATTTACGAGCATAGCATCAAGTGTACATAACACTTTCCACGGCATGCTCCTTGAGCCAAAAAAAATTGGATGACCGAGAAAAACTATTTCTTCTTCTTTGGATTCTATTACGACAAATTTGTTAAAAGACGGTGAGAAAAGAAAAATTGAGAGACCAAGAAAGGTAGTGTGAATGTGTGCCCAAATTTTGTGTTGGATTCACGCGAGTTTGAAGACATCCGAGTTATTTGAAAAACGGAGTCGCCACGCCATTTTTGTTTTAAGGGCCAAAACTTTGAAAAATGCCCGAGATTAGAAATTTGGGTTCGGAGGTCACGTTACAAGCCGGGAAGGACGTTAGTGTGCACCCGGAATGCCACGTAAATCGAGTCTTCCAAGCTGAAAATCATTTATGTGTGTGTGTGTGTGTTTTGGCCAAAATAAGTTGAAACTCAGAAAAGTAAAAATTGGGAATTCTTTATTAGACTTTGTAAAGATCCCATGATTTTTGGTGTGATTTTTGGGTAGAGTTTTGGTGCTCAAAAGATTTTTGGAAGTTGAAGAACACTTCTGCCAGAATGAAAAAGGCAGTGGACACTTGGTTTTGAAATAGATTTAAGGGCTTCAAAACTTCATAATCTGAGAAAACTCAGAGAATAAAAGTTGTTCCAGACACCTTAAATAAGATTTATGTGAAAGAATTTTCCATTTTGGAGAATATTTGTGGACCCAAAACCCTCTGGAAATCTCAGATATGAGATCTGGACTCCCAGGGACTGGTGATCCGACCTTCAAAAGAAAATTTGAAAAAGGGAGTTTTACTCACGCAAAAAATAAAGTAAAAATATGTCTGAAAAGATCTGGATGTTGGATACAAAAAGTGTTTTGTAGTCAACACCAAATTCCAAGTTTATCTGTGTCCAAAAATTTAGAACATGGACTGGGGCCTTAGAAAATTGCTACTGGACAGCAACTTCTCAAGAAGGAAAATATGATTTTAAAGGGGGTTTGGCATCCATGCTTGTCCCCATTTCTCTAGGTTTTGATTAGTGATCACTTGACATTTTAGTGGTGAATCAACTATATCAAACCATCCTTGGGTTACATTAGGACTAAGCATTTCATTTGCTTGGGAAGGGGAATTTTATCCTTTGAAAATGAGATTTGATGTATGAAAATGATTTTTTAGGGTTTTGAAAATGTGTTTTCTTTGGAAAAAAGTAAGAACACTTTGAAAATAATGTTGATCCTTATAGAAGATCATCCATGGAGATGAACTTCCATGGTGATCTTCTTGGATCTAAGACAAGAAGATGAATGAACTACATTTTGTAGCTTGAAAATGCATGCATGGATGAGAGATTTAGGGTAAGAAGAGGGAGGTTATACCTATCTTCTTTGTGTTGGTGTATGAGTGAATTCAAAGGCTTGAATGTGTTTAGGGTTTGAATGTGTTTAGGGTTGGTGATTAGAGTTGGTCAAAGAGAAAACAAGTAGATAACAATGCAGTCCTCTATGTTTTCTCTCTAATCCTCCTCCTAAAGGGTGATTTGAGCTTGAGTTAGTGTATGTATGAGAGTATGTATGAGAGTGATTTGAAAGTATTTTGAGTGAGTGGGATTTGGGAAAGATTGGAGAGAAAATGGTGGCAATTCAAGTGAATTCCCACTGTTTTCTCTCTATATTTCGCCAGATTTTGGTTGTTGTGTGTAAATTGTGTTGTGTAAACTGAGAGAGGAGGGTTCAATTTATAGCCCTCTGGGAGAAGCAATCATATCTGCGCGGAGGAGGTTGGTGGCATGCACTGTTCATCTGCTACAGTGCTGGCTTTTGGACAGGAGGAATATTTTCAAAAAATTCCAACAGTTTGTTTTTCAACTTGCCCAATTCGGATTTTTCCAATTTCTTTTGCTTTTTGAGATTCTTTTCTTGGTTTAACTTTAAATGGCAATCCCTACTTTACCCTTGCTTTGTTAGAAAAGTTAGGAATGTTAGGAATTGTTAGAAATGTTATAACTTTCGTTAATTTTCTAACGAAAATACTAACAAGCTCAAATTGGAGCACTTACAGTAGCCCCTCGGCGACGGCGCTTTCGAAGGAAGCGGGGTCATCGATAAGATTAAGGCTCCATATTTGGCAGGATGATCAAGTGATCGTGTGGCTGAACCTATTTAATAGGCTACCTACGTATCCCTAAGAGGAATCAAGCCAGTCGTAGTTCGGGTTTTTCGACCATCTTCAGTCGTCGACCCTAAGATTTGACTATTTTTGGGAAGTCGCCCTATGGTTTGACTATTTTTGGAAAGTCGCCCTATGGTTTGACTATTTTTGGGAAGTCGCCCTATGATCTGACTATTTTTGGGAAGTCGCCCTATGGTTTGACTATTTTTGGGAAGTCGCCCTATGGTTTGACTATTTTAGGGAGGTCGCCCTATGATCTGACTATTTTTGGGAGGTCGCCCTAAGGTTTGACTATTTTTGGGAAGTCGCCCTAAGGTTTGACTATTTTTGGGAAGTCGCCCTAAGGTTTGACTATTTTTGGGAAGTCGCCCTAAGGTTTGACTATTTTTGGGAAGTCGCCCTGGTAATGGTTTTGGTTTGTCGAATTAGGGGATGATTGAGATTTATTGCTTTCCTAGTGTTGTGTGTGATAGCGTTTTAGGTGCCTCAAATCTTAATGATGGCGTCTTAGGTGCCTCGAACCTCGATGATGGCGTCTTAGGTGCCTCGAACCTTGATGATGGCGTCTTTGGTGCCTTGATGATGGCGTCTTAGGTGCCTCAAACCTTGATGATGGCGTCTTAGGTGCCTCGAACCTTGATGATGGCGTTTTAGGTGCCTCGAACCTTGATGATGGCGTCTTAGGTGCCTCGAACCTTGATGATGGCGTCTTAGGTGCCTCGAACCTTGGTGATGGCGTCTTAGGTGCCTCGAACCTTGGTGATGGCGTCTCAGGTGCCTCGAACCTGATGATGGCGTCTCAGGTGCCTCGAACCTTGATGATGGCGTCTTAGGTGCCTCGAACCTTGGTGATGATGGCGTTTTAGGTGCCTCGAACCTTGGTGATGATGGCGTTTTAGGTGCCTCGGACCTTTGGTAATGATAGCGTTATCCCTTAATGGTTTGGGATGGATGGTCCTTCGGTTGACTTTGTCTGCTGCCGGAGGAGAGAGTGACCATTTAGGTCGGGTGGCTGGACCTATGGTAGGCTACCTACGTATCCCTAGTGGGAATCAAGCCCTTACGTAGTTCGAAATCGACTGGATAGTTAGGAACATGTTCAGGATCTTGGGTTTTTTGATAATTCGGAGGCTGTCACCTTACGTCGCTATTTGCGGAGATAGAGATAGCTAAAGCTATGGGTAATCATGCAACATTTGTGGATGTATGCATATTTTTGAGATATGTTGAGGGACTAACGTACCTTTCGCGTGCTTACTGCGGGGAGAGCAAGTTGCGGGGGCTATGTGGTAGCTGATAGTGTTGAGAGTCTTGATGTATCTGATCGGGATGTTGAGACATTTAGGGGCGTGAGGTACCTCTGACCGATTGGCATTTGAGAACTTGGCGTCCCTGGCCTACTTGCCTTTGAGAACTTGATGTCTCTGATCGATTTGCATTTGAGAACTTGGTATCCCTGACCCATTTGCATTTGAGAACTTGGCGTCTCTGACCGAATTGTATTTGAGAACTTGGCGTCTCGGACCGAATTGTATCTTGAGAACTTGGCGTCCCTGACCGAATTGTATTTGAGAACTTGGCGTCTCTGACCCATTTGCATTTGAGAACTTGGCGTCCCTGACGAAATTGTATTTGAAAACTTGGCGTCTCTGACCCATTTGCATTTGAGAACTTGGCGTCCCTGACCAAATTGTATTTGAGAACTTGGCGTCCCTGACCGATTTGTATTTGAGAACTTGGCGTCCCTGACCGAATTGTATTTGAGAACTTGGCGTCTCTGACCCATTTGCATTTGAGAACTTGGCGTCCCTGACCAAATTGTATTTGAGAACTTGGCGTCTCGGACCGAATTGTATCTTGAGAACTTGGCGTCCCTGACCGAATTGTAGACACTGGAGGCGGTCTTCATATGTTTGTGGGTGTTGGGGGTTGTCTTTACCAAGTTGCAGATGCCGGAGCTTGTCTTTGCCAAGCTATAGACATGGGGTCTATCTTCATCCATTTGTGGACATCGGAGGTCGTCTTTAGCAAGTTGCAGACGCCGGAGCTTGTCTTTGCCAAGCTATCTTTGCCAAACTGTAGATGCTGGAGGCTGTCTTAATCCATATTGGAGGTCGTCTCTGCCGAACTGGTGATGTCGGGTAGTGATGGAAAACTGGTCTTTCGTGCTCGAATTGCTACATTTGTTAGCAGAGGGACAAATACACATATGACATTCATAATGATGGATGCATGCATAGAACTAAAATGATTTGCAATCGCTTAGGTTTTTTTTTTATTGATTAGTGTTTTGCATGCTACATGAGCCCTGGGGAGATTTTTGTGGGGATGCATGTGGACTGTTTGGGACAAGCTTTGAGCTGGTGCGGACTGAATTGTATGTCATTGATGAGGTCAATTTTGATTTTGGGATGAAGTTGGATTTGAACCCCGGGTCTCGATTGAAATTTCTTTTCAGTCTCGGACATTTGAAGCTGACGCTGACAGGCTCTAGAATCAAAGTATGGACCCTCTTTTGCTTGGGTTAGTTGTGATTTGACGAAATGCTGATATGAGGAGATTCCCAATTCTCAACTTTTGATGATGCAGGGAGTTGCCATATGCCAAATTCAAGATAGTTGTTGAGGTGACTAGGCCTTTCTTCTGAAGATAGGTGTGACTTGATAAAGCCCCATTCCATGGAAAAGACATGGCGAAAGCCATGGAATCTTTCTCTGAATGATTTGATGAAGCCCCAGGTTTGACAAAGCGTCACTACAGAGGTCCAGTTAAAGGTTTGACTGTAAAACTGACATACTGATGAAGTACCGAGCCAATCGATCAACGTGAGAGCCCTCAAGGTGAAGTTGTCATGAAGTGAGAAACCCCTCTTTGATAACGACTATGAAACTAGAATCCTCTCTTCGAAGAGTGTCTTCCATATGGGAACTGTTACCCATGGTGGCACTTGGCTTCAGTCATATTAACCCTACGGTTTTTTTTGGATTGTTGACTGTATTAGGCCCTTGGGGTACCCTTTCCGATCAGTTCTCACACCGCCCTTTTTCAGGGGCATACATCGGGATCCATGGACTGATGGTTGTGCAGTCAAACCTTCCTTCACAAATCCCTGAAAAACGTCGCTCAGAGGCGTTCCGAAATCTTCAAGCTTGAGGCTTTACGACTTGGGCACATCACCTTTCCTTGGCATGAAAGGAGTGGCATTGTTGTAATCCTGTCCCGAATAGGGCTGGGCAGGAGTCGTGTTGGAGGTGGAAGAGACCCAGTATCCGTAAGCAGGTGCGACAACTTGCTGCTGATTGTAAGCCCTCTCAAATTTAGCCCCGGAATTGATCATTGCCCGTAGATCCGGATAGGGGAAATTGCTAAGTGAGGCCCTCAGATGTGGTTTCGAGGCATGGCGAAAGATGTCTAGTTGTTCCTCTTCGAAGGAGGAGTTGCCATCTTGCTTGTAAAAGTCCACGATGTTCTCATCGGGCGCTGCATTGTTGTACTGCGGAGTCAACTCTATTTGCTTCCTACTCCAAGTTAGCTAGTAATCTGGTCCCATGTAGCCCTGGCCTCGGGTTTTAAGCGGAAGAACCATTTTAGAGCCTTTGGACTTCAAAGAGAGACTGAAATAGTCGGCCCAGCTGGCTGATTGGTGCCCCTTTTGACCTTCATTGCCAAGGTATACGTGTCCAAATGGGTTTCGGGCATGCGGTGCCATCAAAGAGATCACAATTAGGCATCACGAATTTGTGGGGAACAAAGGAGTCGGGTTCGTTGGCGGAAAGCCGGACTTCTTAGCGATCATTCGGCAATCGTGCTTTCATTTCCTTGTGTCGTTCCATGAACCAAGCCAAATGAGGGTCTTGTGGTGGAACCATGGCATTCAAACCAGTGGCGAGCTAGAGAGAGGAGCTACTGCGGCGCCGAGACGGAGTGGAGGGAACGGCCGATGCAGGGATGTAGGTGAAATCCTTGTCCTTGGCCCGAATCACCCGGGGAGCTCGAGTAGGACCACAGGCAAAGGGATAGAACCTTGCGGCGTGCTTTGTTGATTTTCAAGCGCAAAGAGGGCGAAGCGATCTTGATGTAGGCCAGGTAACTCGGATTTCCGGAGTGAGGCCCATAAGTAGGCTTAAGTGCGAGGCTTTGTCACGATTGTTGAATTGCATAGGCGAAGGTGCATAACCGAGTGCTGCGGTCTGGTGATTCCCGATGGCCAGGATGGAGGCTTGGTAACCCATCGAAGCTGAGTGAGAATGGATTTGTGAAAAGGCGTGAGGAGCGGGTGAGCTAGCATCATTACGAGGAGGGGCTCATTTGTTGCCACTGGACCAGGCGTGGAAGCATTCCAAAGCTGTTGTTGCGAAGGCCACGATAGATTGGTTCCAAAGCGAGGTGGGATTCCAATTTGCTTTGTGGCATTCAGAGTAACCCCAACCATGAGAAGACATTAAAGTGCTTGATTTTGCCCCAGCGAGGAGCGTGAGCGATCGGTCACGTCGGGCTGCATGGGTCCAGTGAGTACTGTATTTGGGGTTTCTTTGTCCCGTTGAGACGGTCATGAAGGGATCTTGTGAGGCTTGTGCGGTGCCGGGGACTGGATATCTTGAACTAGGTTGCCGTCAAGGCATTTCAAACCGATGTAACCGAGAAGCTCTGGCGATGCATGCCAGGCTGGCAGGGTGTACCAAGCTGTTGTGACATACCGGCGACCCCAGCGCTTTGAGGCATACCATACGCCCAAATCGGGTGAAGTCAACTTGTTTCCCCAAGCTTTCCCAGGCCCGGAGCTGTGAATGTATACCGGGCCGAGGCTGAAAGGATGGGCGATTCGCAAGTTGAGAAGAGTGTGAGGAAGGTGGTGGTAGTCTGCGGCCAAGATAGGGATGGGGATCCTCTTCCTCTTCTACCGTGAAAGTCCCATCGGGGTTGAGGGCAATCGTCAAACCAAAATTTCTGACATCTTCCAAGGATGAACATCGAAACCTCATTCTGATTGGCACAAGGAGTTTTATGGACTCGGATTCCAATATTAGCCATGGAAATATGATGAACCTATGGTCCTGGTTAAAATTTCGTCCTCATCTTTGGACATCAAAGAACTGCACTTGACAAACCCATGACCAACATGGCGATCAAATCTCACTTTGCTTGGCGGAGCCTTGGTCTGAAGAGATGTATTTGCGAAGTCTTGATTTTGAAGAAGTGACTTGGCAAAGCCTCAGTCTCATGTTTGTGAATCGACACAATTAGAGAGGCTTCAACCTGGTAGGCATTGCGGGCGATGCGAACAGAGACCCAACCCATCTTGTAGCAAAGTGAAGAACCAACGTGGACCCGGCGTGACCAGAGAAGCCCCACTCTAAAGAAATGGCTTGACGAAAGTCCTCCCTTAAAGAGTACAGTGCAGCTCTAATGCAAATTGAATTGTCATGTAGCAAAAGAGGCAACCCATCCTTCTATATTTACTTTATTATTTTCTTTATTCAATTAGTCAACCGTAAAGGAAAGACAATCTGGAAATGTATACTGCGAGGGGCATATATTTTTCGAAAAGTGGGGATGAATCCCCGATTTGTATTATTTGATGGCCTCATTTGATGAAGGCACAAAAGAACTCGCTTTGGGTTTGACTCTTTTGAGAGAGTATAAGCACAACAAGGTGTGGAAAAGTGTATGGAAGCCCCTGCTGACAGAAAATTAGTGTTTAGCTCTATTTTTCCTATAATGTAGAAAAGGAAGACTTGTCGAGACATCTGAAAACATGTTTTATTCAAAATGATCACAAGATTGCTTAAAACCCTTTATTAATGTTCGGGTTATTCAACCCCTAATCTCGATATGAACAAACATTTAGATTAATTAGGAGGAGAAAGTCAACTGATACCAAGAGTCAAAGTTGGCGAATGGTGAAGAGGGATTGTGTATAGGAGAGGCCATTGATGAGACCGAATTTTCTGGGATTTGAATGTGTTTATGACCGGACCATTTCTGGTTGCCTACGTTCCCCTTAATATAAGGAGCTCAGGTCGCCGTAGTTCGGGCTTGAACTGTGCTTGACTTTGGAAAAGGGGGTACGAACATTTGTGATACTTTTGGTGAAAAGGTTCGGATAGGATGTTTGGATGATAAGGTACGGGCCTTGAGGTGCTCCTTGACAAGTCGTTTTTTTTTTTTGACGGCTTCTTCCGTAATTTCATTGCTTCTTGATCGTCGTCCTTCATCGGGGAGAAAGATTTTGAATGCAGCTTAAAGGGTTTTTTTTTTTTTTTTTTTTTTTTGAAGGCAAGACTCTGCTCGAACTTTCTTGAGGCAAGCCCCCCCTTTTTTTTGTCGACATGGGGTCAATCTTCCGATACTGAGTGACCTTTTATTGTTCTTCGATGCTGCCGCCGTCGTTGAGTTGGTCAAGGTGATGATGGGGACATGTTTTGGAAAGTGTATGGCTTGATAGAGGCCTTTGTGAGGTGAGGAAAGTGTATAGGGAGGGCATTAGTTGACTTTCTCGCACCAATTAATTAAAATCTTAATCATTTCCAGAGATTATTTGTTGAGCAATGCGAGTGATCATTCAAAATAAAACCATTTCATTAAATGTAGGTGTGCAAATAATGTCTCAAGTCTAGCAAGAAAAGAAAACAGACTCTTTTATAGAAAATTTAAGATTAACTACAATGTCCAAGGAGGACTTGATTGAACGGAGAAAGTACTAGAACCTACGAAGGTTGACTAAAAGATTGTTTTAATATTAAAGGATGGGTAGCCCCTAGTCTAGCCACGTCTTTATCCTTCAGCGTTGGAAGCAAATGCTTGCCTTTGGTAACTTCAAGGAATTCATCGCTCGCCGGCCCTGACGGTTGCCTTATCTGTCATCAGATCATTATCATCCCATTTACCTTTGGCGTCAGTCGTGAACTTATCGGAGGGCGAGAGTTCAAAGCATTTCACCAAGTCCAGCTTCGCCATGGTCACATGCTTGTGGCAGTCAAACCAGCCATTCTCAACATTTGTTGCGACTAAATCATCTGGCTTGCCAAAGTCTATTGAATTCACAGAGCTTGAATCATAAAACTCGATCATGTTTACATTCGTGTTGTTTGGGAAATGATCATTGGCAGGGTTGAGATCACTGAGGCGCTCGAGTTTGCCCTTCTTAGTTAACCCCTGAATTGCCTTTCTCAAAGATGTGCAGTTGTCGGTTACATGACCGTGATACTGGTGGAAATCACAATGCTTAGTGGTGTCAAAAGGGATTTTGGGATCCTTGGGCTGATAGTTTCTCATGGGTTCGAGGAGACCCTGCTTTAGTAAGCTATTGAAAACTTTGCTTAAGGGAACACCCAAATCCTCGGGATGTGATTTCTCCTTTGGGGAAGAATAAACTCTTGTGCTCTTTGATTCGAGATTTGGTCATTGACTTGGTCACCATTCTGAACGGGGTTCGCCGGTTTTGGTCCATTGGGGCGCTCAAGCTTGCCCGCTTCGATTAACCTTTGAACCGCTCTCTTCAAGATTGTGCAGTTGTCGATCGTGTGGCCATAATGATCATGGAAGGCGCAGTGCTTACTCATGTCGAGGGGTGCATTTGAGCTCCTCGGATGGTAGTCCTTGAGAGGCTCCAAAAGGCCTTCCTTTACTAAACCCTTGAAAATTAAGCCCATGGGCATCCCAAAATCATCAAAATGTTCTCGTTGCCTTAGAGGACCACCATTTCTTGGTTGCTTTTGGATGCCGTCATTTGTATGCAATGCCTTCTTTCCTTTGATGGATGTTGCAGCCGTGTTGGAAGGGTAAGGTTTATAGCAATGAGACATGTTCCGACCCGTAGTGCTTCCCCGTGCACGAACCCTTTTGATGTAATCATCAATGTAATCGTCGAGATTTGACCTTTTATAAACCTCATTCGTGTCAGATACACAAGATTGGTATGGTGAGATGGCCCGAGTCGAGCGATCGTCGATACTCTCGTTGCTAGGTTTTTCTTGTACCTTCTCAACTGGTTCTTTCAATAATCCATTGGACGAGTCAATAGGAACACTAGGACTGCACGACACCGCCACAAGACTGGCATCAGTAAATGAAACCACAGTAGGAAGTACTTTGGTGGGAGGGATGACAATCTGAGCATTAAAATCGTGACCGTAACCCTCCTCATAAGGCCTGGCAGTTGCCAAAGATGAGGATATATGGCTCGTAATGGTTGGATACCAGGGAGTAGTGAGTGTGGATCCAAAAGGCTGTTGAAGATATGAGATTTGAGGCATCGTAACAGTAGGACTGAACGTGTCTTGACCACACTGAGGAACGTGACTACAAGGGTAATGTGCATACTGTACTTGATGAGCAGGAGCAGTTTGCGTAACAGCCGGGTGGAGAATTTGATGAGGAGCATTTGACCTTGTCGGACTTCCCAACCGGAGGGACGAGGTAGAGCTTGGAGGATGTTGTGAATACGGTAAACGATGAAGTGGTGATAAGAGCACAGTGGCCCGTGTGATCTTGCGGTATCATAGGGGCAAGTGTGCTTTGAGAATTGGAGGAAGCAAGCCGGCCCCCTCGAACCATGGAGCACGAGAAGCAAACTGACCCAAAATGGCTTGCGGAGCCATGTCACACTACTGGGCTTGAGAAGTCACGGCCGACCCATTCGAGATGATGACCCAAACGGGCGATGTTGTGAAGTAGTAAACCGACCCCTTCCAAGTGTGGGGCGAAAGGCAGCTGATTCAATCCTGGTGGTGAGATCGAGAGGCACCGGGGGCGGGTTGACCTAGATCGGGACTGTTGAGGAGTATCGACCTGTAGGGGCTGAGATGTACGAACGACCAATTCCCAGGCCCGATGGCCCGGGCCAGGCGAGGTTTTGGAGTGGCGAACGACCCATTCCAAGCTGCGGGCGAAAGCGGCGATTGAAACTCAAAGGTGAAAACCGAGAGGTGCCAGGGGAAGTTGACCAAGATCGGATGTTGAGGAGTATCGATACGATGAGGCCGAGAGGCGGCGAGTGATAGGCTGGAGGATGCTTGGCCCATTAGTAGTTCCACACGGCAACGGGGCATTTGATGGTAGTTGGCATGCCCGGGAGGGTAATTAGTTCCAATCTTCGCATCAACCGTAAAGGTTCCATTAGGGTTGCGAACAATTGTTAGCCACAGGTTACGATATTTTCCAATAAGCGGCGATTCGAGCCTCTTGATGTTGTCTTACTGTTCCAACATCTGATTCCACCGCTCGGCATTTTGCGGATTTTCGGGGTGCGGAGCCATGCGTCCCTCACCGTTCTCCTCTGAGTTGGCCATTACGAAACTTTGAGCTGAAGTGAGGGAGGAAACCGATGAAGTATCGACTCCGGAATAGGCTGAACAAACGATGACCGGGGCTTGATCCAAACTTTGCTTCGTGGAAGGCACGAAAGGGTGTGGTTCGGACTCGGGAAGCGGAACGAGGTTGGTGTTTGGGCTTAGGGCTCATGCAACATGCGATTATTTGTTTAAATTTACTTGAAACATGTTTTATTAAACCTAATCGGTTGGAAAAGATTGCTCTTCTTTTTCACAAACTACTCTGGATCTGGATCGGTGGGCCCCGTCACTACGTCTATAAGCCCCTCGTATTCCACCTGTATTTCGACCTCCCGGGGTGGACTGGCCCGGGCGAGGGTCCTATAGGGCAAGCGGGTCCCACCGACCGAAAGAAAAACGATCCTAAAAGTCTGGCGGGTAATCGAGTCTTAACGAGCATTCGATGTAAATTACGGACAAGGCGACGTCGAAAGTCAAGATCATGTCCGAGGAGCTCGACGAAAAGTCGGCATGATTTGGACGATAAGCGTCCACAATTGATCTTGACTTGTCGTCGGTTAAGCCGTAATTAGGCATGGAATAATCATTAATCCTTGATGACTCGGTGTCATCTTTGGGAGTCGAGTGTATAATTTGTGCCGGTCGAGCCGAAGTCAGCGCCGGTCAATATCTTGGCCAAAGTCTGCGGCGGAAAACCGGCGAGAACTTCGGCGATTAGGGTCCCCGAAAGATATTGAGTCGGTATGCCGACAAAGGCTTGAAAGGAAAGGTCTATACACGAGACAAGGCATGACACGAGACCGGACTAAAAACCAACCGGGTCTCGGACAAAGTGTGTCACGGACAAGTGCATGGTCGACACGAGGCTCCATGGGATGTTTGGGTAGTCTGTGCTTGCACCGAGAGGCGTAATAAGACCAAACGGGCCGCGACAAGGATTTCCCGGGTTAGGGACGTAGTGTGCGGTGTAAGGTCACGTGCGCGTAGTGTGCAAGCGATCTATCTTCTTTTACGAGTAAAATAGAAATTTTTCAAGTGTCTTAAAAAGAATGATGCATGATTTTTTTTTTGAAAATTTTCTTTCTTTTTTTTTTTGAAAATTTTTTTGAATTTTTTTGAAATGAGCACATAAGCACAAAAATTCCGACAGTTAGGGACATGATTCCGACAGTCAAAATTTTGACTTTTTCCGAGGCGGCCAAAACAACACGAAAATGTGCAAAAATCAACACACACAACAAATGATTTTTAAAGTCGGGACGGAAGCTTGACCCTCAAAAGCTTTTCTTTTTTTAAAAAAAAACAATGATACCGGTACGTGGGATTGTTAAACCACAATTTATCCCCGACTCGTGTTAGGAGGCGATAACGGGAAGTTTAATGGTTTCCACCAATATACCAAATATCATTTTTTTTAGAAAAAGCTTATCAGTCCCCAGCGGAGTCGCCACTGTGATGATACCCGATTTTTGAAATCAAACGGAGTCGCCACGCCATTTTTGTTTTAAGGGCCAAAACTTTGAAAAATGCCCGAGATTAGAAATTTGGGTTCGGAGGTCACGTTACACGCCGGGAAGGACGTTAGTGTGCACCCGGAATGCCTCGTAAAACGAGTCTTCCAAGCTGAAAATCATTTGTGTGTGTGTGTGTGTGTGTGTGTGTTGGCCAAAATAAGTTGAAACTCAGAAAAGTAAAAATTGGAAATTCTTTATTAGACTTTGTACAGATCCCATGATTTTTGGTGTGATTTTTGGGTAGAGTTTTGGTACTCAAAAGATTTTTGGAAGTTGAAGAACACTTCTGCCAGAATGAAAAAGGCAGTGGACACTTGGTTTTGAAATAGATTTAAGGGCTTCAAAACTTCATAATCTGAGAAAACTCAGAGAATGAAAGTTGTTCTAGACACCTTAAATAAGATTTATATGAAAACATTTTCCATTTTGGAGAATATTTGAGGACCCAAAACCCTCTGGAAATCTCAGATATGAGATCTGGACTCCCAGGGACTGGTGATCTGACCTTCAAAAGAAAATTTGAAAAAGGGAGTTTTACTCACGCAAAAAATAAAGTAAAAATATTTCTGGAAAGCTCTGGATGTTGGCTACAAAAAGTGTTTGTAGTCAACACCAAATTCCAAGTTTATCTATGTCCAAAAATTTAGACCATGGACTGGGGCCTTAGAAAATTGCTACTGGACAGCAACTTCTCAAGAATGAAAATATGATTTTAAAGGGGGTTTGGCATCCATGCTTGTCCCCATTTCCCTAGGTTTTGATTAGTGATCACTTTACATTTTATTGGTGAATCAAATATATCAAACCATCCTTGGGGTACATTAGGACTAAGCATTTCATTTGCTTGGGAAGGGGAATTTTATCCTTTGAAAATGAGATTTGATGTATGAAAATGATTTTTTAGGGTTTTGAAAATGTGTTTTCTTTGGAAAAAAGTAAGAACACATTGAAAATAATGTTGATCCTTGTAGAAGATCATCCATGGAGATGAACTTCCATGGTGATCTTCTTGGATCTAAGACAAGAAGATGAATGAACTACATTTTGTAGCTTGAAAATGCATGCATGGATGAGAGATTTAGGGTAAGAAGAGGGAGGTTATACCTATCTTCTTTGTGTTGGTGTATGAGTGAATTCAAAGGCTTGAATGTGTTTAGGGTTTGAATGTGTTTAGGGTTGGTGATTAGAGTTGGTCAAAGAGAAAACAAGTAGATAACAATGAAGTTCTCTATGTTTTCTCTCTAATCCTCCTTCTAAAGGGTGATTTGAGCTTGAGTTAGTGTATGTATGAGAGTATGTATGAGAATGATTTGAAAGTATTTTGAGTGAGTGGGATTTGGGAAAGATTGGAGAGAAAATGGTGGCAATTCAAGTGAATTCCCACTGTTTTCTCTCTATATTTCGCCAGATTTTGGTTGCTGTGTGTAAATTGTGTTGTGTAAACTGAGAGAGGAGGGTTCAATTTATAGCCCTCTGGGAGAAGCAATCATATCCGCGCGGAGGAGGTTGGTGGCGTGCACTGTTCATCTGCTACAGTGCTGGCTTTTGGACAGGAGGAATATTTTCAGAAAATTCCAGCAGTTTGTTTTTCAACTTGCCCAATTCGGATTTTTCCAATTTCTTTTGCTTTTTGAGATTCTTTTATTGGTTTAACTTTAAATGGCAATCCCTACTTTACCCTTTCTTTGTTAGAAAAGTTAGGAATGTTAGGAATTGTTAGAAATGTTATAACTTTCGTTAATTTTCTAACGAAAATACTAACAAGCTCAAATTGGAGCACTTACACCTTGACATCAATTGATTTTAAGGTGAAACCTCAGACTTTAAGATTTCTTCCGTCCTTTTTTAAGGTTCTTACTTTTCTTTTTAGTATGTCTCAATTTAAATTTTTTAGTTGCTTTATTAATTAAAACTGACAATGAGATTCACTTGTTATCCTCACAATAAAAACCCACTAACCACTTTTTCTCTCCTGCTTCATTTTTCATGATCGCAATATTTATATTTTTTTTAATTCTTTTATCAAATCAAACTAAAAATATTAAATCCGACTAACTAAAATCTTAATTCATAAGTATACTTGTGCTATGTAGTACCTGAGAGTATACTCCCTCCGTTCCGTTCGAAGTTTCACGTTTTATTCAAATGGGTGTCCCGGTAGAAGCTTCACCTTTCCTAAAATGGTAATTAATGTGGGTCTCATTTGTCAACCCCACTCACTTTTTCTCCTCATATACTCCCTCCGTCCCGTTTATAGCTTCACCCTTTTGAGCTTGACACGCAAATTAAGAAAAAAGGATAGTAGAGAAAGTGTTGTGAGTATAAAATTAAAATAGGAGAGAGAATGAGTGGAGGGAATAGTAAATTTGAAAAGTGTTGTGAGTATAAAAGTAAAGTAGGAGAGAGAATTAGTGGGTGAAATAATAAAGATTCTTTGTCATTTTAGGAAAGATGAAGCTTTTAACGGGACACCCGTTTTGGCAAAAAGTGAAGCTATCAACGAGACGGAGGGAGTACTTAAATTGTGGGGTCCACTTGTCGTATCCACTAACTTTTCCCCCTCACATACTCCCTCCGTCCCAATAAGTGCTTCACCCTTTTGGGTGGGCACGCAAATTATGGAAATGAGAGGGAAAAAAAATGTTGTGAGTGTAATTTGAAAATAGGAGAGAGAATTAGTGGAGGGAATAGTAAATTATAATGGTGTTGTGAGTATTAAAATAATGTAGGAGAGAGAATGAGTGGAGAAAATAGTAAAGATTCTTTGCCAAAAAAGGAAAGGTGAAGCTTTTAACGGGACACCCTTTTGAGTAATTAGTGAAGCTTTTATTGGAACGGAGGGAGTATTTAAATTGTGAGCACCACTTGTCATATTCACTCACTTCTTCTCTCTTACAATCTGTTGGGGACGGATTTTTCACTAATGTATATGATTGGCATCTTAAGCAGGTCAACATGCCTCAGCAACTTGACCTCCACAACTTGACCTCCACAAGTTGACTTTACATGTTGAGTTCACATCTTGGACCGACATCTTGGCTCGACGTCTTCATCAACATCTTGAAGCTGGAACAACTTGGGAGCAGTCTTACGGTTCCTATTTTTTAGGAGATACTTGTGCACTCATAGAAGACCAATTCAACCATGATTCTTCACCAACCACCATCAACAGTCATGCCCTTAATTTTCTCCTCAGTAACTCCATCATGCCTAGTTTTTAGGGATTTGATTATTATCTTTTTATTTTACCCTTATTATAAATAGGGGTATGGAGATTATGAAAGACACATGTATTTTCACACACTCACACTCTTGTAATCTCTCCCCATACTTCCGAGCTTGTAACTCACTGATCATAGTAAAACTTTGGTCAAGGTAGGTCCCAAATCCTCCCGAGGTTTTATGCCGGCGAACAATTTGTTCAAGGGCTTTCCTCGTCAAAATTCCTTTGTTCGTTGATTATCTCATACACAAATCTATATTCCATTGCACCCAATTCTTTCCTTGAAATATTTGGTTATTTACAATCACTTGTCGAAATTTGACCAAAACAATTTGGCGCCGTCCGTGGGAAATTTGGTTTTTTAGATTTGTTTAGAACATCAAAATGGTCAATCCAACTTCCGGTCAGTTTGCATACCTTTGTTATGTTGCTGCTGCTCACTGCACTATATGTTATAAGCATAAGATAAATACCCATTTAGAGAAAACAAATTATCCAGCACAACAGGTAAGATTTATGTTTGGTTGCTGAGAAAACGGTGAGTTCTCTTTACATTCAGGAGCTTTTTTCTGCGCAGTTATGCTTTAGCTTTTGTTAGTACTCGCTGATCCACTTGATGTATTTGTGCATCTTTGTGTACAGTAATCAGACTAGTAAGTATGCTATGGCGCTATATAACTTGTATCTGCGCTGCTATTTGTTTGCATACATGTTTATGTCATTAATCTTTGACACACCATCTGTTACACACCTTCTGTCTCTTGTGTATATGTATGCTCATTGCTATTCTGTTATGCTCTGCTTCACTTAATCTAATTAATTAAGATAAGAAGATTATAAGCGGTCTAAAGGCAATTGCTAAGACTTGAACGGGTCATATTTAGAATGGTAGATGCCTATGTAGATGTTAGAGTAACAAGACCCAACAAATTGTTTTTCAAGAAAAATGGTGTAGCGTGTGAGTATCCTCAAGAAATTATTAGTGGAGATTAGCCATATACATGTGGATAAGCACTCAAAGATATGGATTAGAAAAGAAAAGAATAGCACTTTTGTTCTTTAATCGACCCACTAGTTCATATTTTGTTCATACCCATAAGACTCCAACTAATACTTCAAATCTCCAAGCTTTAAATTATACCAAAAATCCTAACCTATCAAAAAACACCAACTATCTTTCTAGAGGTTGGGGTTCAAAATCATTTCCTAAACCCAAAAGACCTCTGACTGCTACAAATCAATTTTGCATTTGCTGTTTATTGTGACAACAACAAATTGTTATGTCATACATGCTTGTTTTAATTTGCTGTGTCACCTCATACTATGAGATAAATGTGGTGTTTGGCGTTCTTCATGAAATTATTGCTTTAATGCATGTGGTTCGTGTATTTATCTGTTCTAATAGGTCCGTTAAGGGTGTTACAAATCCAAGTCTAATGAAGAATTCGGATAAGAGATGACCAATACACATAAAAAATACATATTTGTTGACGTTAATTTTTTTTTTACTCCCCCAGTTCCCTTTTTCTAAATGAATGTCGGATTGTTTTTTTTTTTTTTTAAATTTGCTTCATTTAGAGACGAAGGGAGTAATATTTTAGAGCAAAATTTAAAAAGTTTTTCGAAGGGAAGGATGGAGTAATATTTTCTCCACTCTCTTGTTCATCCCTGTCTGTTCACACCCACACGGATCCAGCCCACCATTTAACTAAGCTGACTTTGAAAGCTCACTCTCCTACCCAGCAGGAAACTTCTGGAAATCAAAAGATTGATCTAAACTTCAAATGACATAAATTTCAATTTTTAATTTAAGTTTTTTATTTCTCTTTGGTTCATTTCTTTATTTCTCTACGGCCCATGTTCATGTTGGGGGTAAATCAGTGGTACTGTCAGAACTCTATCGTTCTCCCCCGCCGCGTCTGATTCCTCCTCGTCAGTTGCTGCTGCCGCTTCCCTGTGTGTTTGTGTTTTTTGAATGTTGAATCACAAAGATGTTAAAGAGAAAAGGAAGAGTAAGGAGGAGGACTTTTGTTTTTCATTTTTTCTGTGATTTCATTACTCTGTGCTGTTTTTCTGCTTGTATAGCCAGTTGACTGTTATTATCCATCATCGATGCATTAATTGTTGTCTGTCATATGCTATGTGTAACGTTTGCTTTTTGTCACTTTTCTTGTTGTGCAGCTACTTTGTTGTAATGTCACGTCTAAAGGTTTTTATGTATTGCAGCCTTAAAACGTATGTTAGTTGTCCACTGTAATGTTCTATGTCTTGTGTTTTACGTTCTTTCTTATTGTTTATGCTTGTGTATAAGATGCACCTCGAGAGATGACCGCGTCTGAAATCAATCTTGGTTTCGTGACACTAATATGGCAACCATGTTGAATGAACTGAATAAGCGAATGGATGCTCAGCATGATACCAGTACTATGATTTTCAATGCAATTGAGAATCTGCGAAAAGGGAATCGAGTTGAGCCTCAAGTTGTAACCCCATTATCACCTTTATTTCCTAGAACTCTTTTTGGTGCAGGTACTGGGGGCAATCTTGGAGACATCCCCATGGCGAGTGCAGTACAGACTGATAGTACAACTGTGATAACTAGTCGAGTTGCCCAACATGGTCACACCTTCCCATTCATCCAACCTGTGCCAACATCTTGCTATACTTATGCCACTTCGTCTTCAGGACAAACAGGGAGTTTTTATAATACATTTGATCATTCTGCTTCTCAATTTAATGCTAACACTTTTGCAGAAAGTCAAGTTGCTAGAGAGTTGCAGCAGATTAAAGAGATGATTAGGGATGTGCCGGGAGTTACCTTGCCTTATCATCAAGCTTCTCCAACTTGTTATAATGAGTCTCGCTTTGTTCCAGCAATAGACAACATGGAGATCCCAAAGAAATTTGCAGTGCCCCACATGAAGAAGTACGACGGGAGCACAGATCCAGTAGAGCATGTGTTGCTATACCAAGAATTAATGGACATTATCGGCATTCCTTCTATCTTCAACATGTCAAAATGTTAGCAAAACAGTACCTCAAGTTGTATTCCATGTAAGTTGTCATTTTTTCATAAAAGCAAACTCCGAAAACAGGTATGATTTAAATTTTGTCAAGTCATTTATTTATGTTTGTCAATTCTCATGTTATGCTAAAAATTCTTATTGACTTAAGCATCGGAGGGGTGTTAGCTACGCTAACACCGAACCCTAATATGAATTTGTTTTGCAAGGTATACAACTTGAACAAGCGGAGTAGGCTCAACATGTTGACACGCCAGTACGGCTGATACATGTTGAGACCTAAGATGGAGTAGGCTCAACATGTTGACACGCCAGTACGGCTGATACATGTTGAGACCTAAGCTGGAGCAGGTCAAACATGTTGACACGCCAGGACGGTTGATACATGTTTGAACCTGAGGAAGAAAAGTTCAACATGTTGACACGCCAGTACGGCTGATACATGTTGAAACTTTAGCTGAAGAGGGATAGAACATGTTGACATGCCAGGACGACTGATACTTGTTCTATTTCTTCAAACGATTTCACACTTATTCAAGTTGTGACTACTGGTTGTAACATTTTCATGTTACCTTCTGCTTATAACATCGACATGTTATCAATATGGACACCCGAAAAAGATGAAATCATCTTCCAATCAACTGAGGAGTAAAGATTAACATCTTCACCAAAAATCAAGTTCAACACACAATAGTAAGTCATGTCAACACAAACATGACTCACACGATCCAAAGTAAACATATCAAACAAAGACATGCCAAATCATACAAATCAAATATAAAAATTTTGAGGACCAACCCTCATCTAACATACCAAATTTCAAACACCTTAACTAATGTTTCTTAAAGCTTTATCTTGGTTTCTATCAAGGACTTAGAAGCATCATTCAAGGCGTTCGACAACTCTTTGGCGTAATCAACCGCTTCCTTAATGTCGATGGGGAGAGTAGCAGTTTTAAAATTCCTTGAATCTTCAAGTTTTCTCCGATTCAAGAAATTTTGGGGGCAATTGTTGGGGACGGATTTTTCACTATATGTATATGATTGGCATCTTAAGCAGGTCAACATGCCTCAGCAACTTGACCTCCACAACTTGACCTCCACAAGTTGACTTTACATGTTGAGTTCACATCTTGGACCGACATCTTGGCTCGACGTCTTCATCAACATCTTGAAGCTGGAACAACTTGGGAGCAGTCTTACGGTTCCTATTTTTTAGGAGATACTTGTGCACTCATAGAAGACCAATTCAACCATGATTCCTCACCAACCACCATCAACAGTCATGCCCTTAATTTTCTCCTCAGTAACTCCATCATGCCTAGTTTTTAGGGATTTTATTATTATCTTTTTATTTTACCCTTATTATAAATGGGGGTATGGAGATTATGAAAAAGACATGTATTTTCACACACTCACACTCTTGTAATCTCTCTCCATACTTTCGAGCTTGTAACTCACTGATCATAGTAAAACTTTGGTCAAGGTAAGTCTCAAATCCTCCCGAGGTTTTATGCCGGCGAACAATTTGTTCAAGGGCTTTCCTCGTCAAAATTCCTTTGTTCGTTGATTATCTCATACACAAATCTATATTTCATTGCACCCAATTTTTTTCTTGAAATATTTGATTATTTACAATCACTTGTTGAAATTTGACCAAAACACAATCCTTCTTCAATTCATCACTATTTTAATTTACGTGCTTCACCAAACGATGAAACATCGCACGGGACGGAGGGAGTACGAAGGAAGATTATCTATCAAGTTGGTCCTTTTTTTTTTTTCACTGAATTTAATGATTGATGTCTATAATATGTTTATAAATAAAAAATGTTGGTGAAACATGTGTATTGTATAATAGGGGACTCGTGATTCCAATTGGTACTTTAATACCCCCTTCCTTTATAGCTGTCCTTCGGTGCCTAATTAACCCTTAGAATAATTTGTTATTTAGTATTCCCTCCCTATGTCCCATAAAATATTACCCCTTTTATTATTTTGGGCATCCCACTTTAAAGTTTCATTTTCCTAAAAATGAATTTTTTTTTACTATTCTCTCCACTCATTCTCTCTCCTCCCACTCACAACACTTTTCAAATTTACTATTCTCTCCACTCATTCTCTCTCCTCCCACTCACAACACATATTTTAATAACATTATTTCTTATTTTCCGTTCTCAATAGTAAATGGGTAAAGTTCTCCGGGACGGAGGGAGTACGTCTCAAAATATCAAATTAGTAAGTTTATATTTTTTTTATAATTAATAAGACTCACTTTAATACTTATAACAATAATTTTCTTACAATTCACCCCACTCATTAACTCTTATATTTTACGGGCGTGATTATTTGCAAGGCACGAATAATTGACAAAACTGTCCTCACCCGTACGCGGATGTTTCGTGTTGTAATACACGACGTTGTCAGATAAGTTTCATATGAAAATACACGAAATGTATTGAGTTATTTCGTGTAGATTTACACGAAATATTACAAATATTTCGTGTATTTTCATACGAAACTTATCTGAAAAATTCGTGTATATTCACACGAAATAAATAGTCTGCATAATTCATACTTCCAAACATAAAAACTGGAAAATTCAAAGACCAATACAGCTTTCTTGAAAAAAAAAATCATAAAAAATGGTATATATACTTTGCCATATTTCACATCACACATCCAAACTTCCAAACAGTTTTTAACAAGGCTCAATAAAAACTTCATGATTCATACATACAAATAAAAAGACTCAATAAGTCAAATGATATACTCATACTATGGCCTATTTGTTGAAACTCTTTCTTCGTTCGACGCAATTGAGAGTCGGTTGAATGTCTCTATCCGAGCTCTGTATGGCATGACCAAGTTACTTGCGCTTGCATCACGATGAGCCTCCCAATATATCGCTGGCGATGGCATTGGGTAATCATTATCTAACATGTGCAGCAATATAAAATGGTTTCCAATGTGTCCAAGCACAAGTGTGTCTGTGGGTGATCCTACTCCTTGTGGTACAGTCACCGGAAGGCATGTGAAGCCACTGGTTAGCGTGTACGAGATGAACACCACATTATACCTCGTGGCAATGATGTGCCCTAGCTCTGGGAGGATCATATAATAATACTCAGGAGCCGGGGAGGAATATTAAGCAATGCGACTGTAGAGCTCGTCCATACTTGTCCAAGATATAACTCTCTGATAAAGCTCGCGTCTGTAAGTGCTCCAATTTGAGCTTGTTAGAATTTTCGTTAGAAAATTAACGAAAGTTGTAACATTTCTAACAATTCCTAACAATCCTAACTTTTCTAACAAAGTAAGGGTAAAATGGGCATTGTTATTTAAGGTTAAACCTCAAAAAGAATCTCAAAAAGTAAAACAAAAGGAATAAAACCACAAATAGAAATGCTGAAAACATAAACTGGCTGTTTAATTTGAAATTTGAAAAGAAATATTCCCCTTGTCCAAAGCTGGAGCTGCATTTAATGAACAGTGCACGCTGAAGGGTCTTGTCCGCGCGGATGAGTTTGTCATTTCAGAGGGCTATAAATTGAGCCCTCCAAATCACAAAAATAAAGAGAAAAAACACAATTTGCCCGAACCTCTGCAAAAAAATATAGAGAGAAAACAGTGAGAATTCTTCAAGAATTGTCACCATTTTCTCTCCAATCTTTCCCAACTCACACTCATCCACTCACTCTCATACTTAAACCTTAAACACTCATACACTCAAGCCAAAAACTCAAGAACACAAAGAAGATAGGTATAACCTCCCTCTCCTTACCCTAAACTCCATCCATGCATGCATCTTCAAACTACAAAATGTAGTTCTTTCATCTTCTTGCTTTAGATCTAAGAAGATCACCATGGAAGACCATCTCCATGGATGATCTTCTACAAAGATCAAAATTATTTTCAAGTTCTCTTACTTTCTTGCAAAGAAAACTCATTTTCAAAACCCAAAAAACCATTTTCAAGCATCAAATCTCATTTTCAAAGGGTAAAATCCCCCTCCCCAAGCAAATGAAATGCTTAGTCCTAATGTACCCCAAGGATGGTTTGGTATAGTTGATTCACCACTAAAATGTCTAGTGATCACTAACCAAAACCTAGGGAAATGGGGACAAGCATGGATGCAAAACCCCCTTTAAAATCATATTCTCCTTCTTGGGAAGTTGCTGTCCAGTAGCAATTTTCCCAGAACTCAGTCCATTATCTTAATTTTTGGACACAGATAAATGTGGAATTTGGTGTTGACTACAAAACACTTTTTGTAGCCAACATCCAGAGCTTTCCAGACATATTTTTACTTTATTTTTGGGTGAGTAAAACTCCTCTTTTCAAATTTTCTTTCAGAGGCTAGTTCATCAGCTTCTGGGAATCCAGATCTCATATCTGAGGTTTTCAGAAGGTTTTGACCCCTCAAATCTTCTCCAAAATGGAAAATTTCTTCGCACAAATCTTATTTAAGGTGTCTAGAACAACTTTCATTCTCTGAGTTTATCCAGATTATGAAGTTTTAAGACCCTTGAATCCCTTTCAAAATCAAAGGTCCACTGCCTTTTTCATTCTGGCAGAAATGGCTCTCAACTTCAAAAGGTCTTTTGAGTACCAAATCTCAACCCAAAAATCTTCCAAAAAATCATGGAATCAGTTTAAAGTCTTGAAAAGATATCCCTATTTTTACTTTTCTGAGTTTCAAAGTATTTTGGCCAAAACACACACACACACACACAAATGATTTTCAGCTTGGAAGACTCGTTTTTACGAGGCATTCCGGGTGCACACTAACGTCCTTCCCGGCGTGTAACATGACCTCCGAACCTAAATCTCTGATCTCGGGCTTTTTTCAAAGTTTTGGCCCTCAAAATTAAAATGGCGTGGCGACTCCGTTTCGTTGATTTTTTCAAACAAAAATGGGAAAATTTTCGATACATCACACATCATCACAGTGGCGACTCCGCTGGGGACTAAGCTTTTTTTTAAAAAAAAAAATGGTATTTGGTATATTGGTGGAAACCATTAAACTTCCCGTTATCGCCTCCTAACACGAGTCGGGGATAAATTGTGGTCTAACAATCCCACGTACCGGTATCACCGTTTAAAAAAAAAAAAAAACTTTTGAGGGTCAAGCTTCCGTCCCGGCTTTGAAAATCATTTGTGTGTGTTGATTTTTGCACATTTTTCGTGTTGTTTTGGCCGCCTCGGAGAATGTCAAAATTTTGACTGTCGGAATAATGTCCCTAACTGTCGGAATTTTCGTGCTTACGTGCTTATGTGCTCATTAAATTTCAAAAAAAAAAAAATTCAAAAAAAAAAAAAAAAAAAGGGATTTTAAAAAAAAAAAAAAAAGAGAAAATTTTCAAAAAAAAAAATCATGCATCATATTTTTAAAACACATAAAAAAATCTCTATTTTACTCAGAAAAAGAATATAGACTGCTTGCACACTACGCGCACGTGACCGTACACTGCACACTACGTCCCTAACCCGGGGAAATCCTTGTCGCGGTCCGTTTGGTCTTATTACGCCTCTCGGATGAGCACAGGACTACCCAAACATCCCATGGAGCCTCGTGTCGACCATGCACTTGTCCGTGACACACTTTGTCCGAGACCCGGTTGGTTTTTAGTCTGGTCTGTGTCATGCCCTGTCTGTGTATAGACCTTTCCTTTCAAGCCTTTGTCGGCATACCGACTCAATATCTTTCGGGGTCCCTAATCGCCGAAGTTACGCCGGTTTTCCGCCGCGGACTTTGACCAAGATATTGACCGGCGCCTTGACTTCCTGGGCCCGATCGGCACAAATTATACACTCGACTCCCAAAGCATTGACACCGAGTCATCAAGGATTAATGACTATTCCATGCCTAATTACGGCTTAACCGACGACAAGTCAAGATCAATCGTGGACGCTTATCGCTCCAAATCATGCCGACTTTTCGTCGAGCCCCTGGACATGATCTTGACTTTTGACGCGCCTTGTCCGTAATTTACATCGAATGCTCGTTAAGACTCGATTACCCGCCGACTTTTAGGATCGTTTTTCTTTCGGCCGGTGGGACCCGCTTGCCCTATAGACCCTCGCCCGGGCCGCCCACCCCGGGAGGTCGAAATACAGTGGAATACGAGGGGCTTATAGACGTAGTGACGGGGCCCACCGATCCAGAATCAGTAGTAGTTTGCGAAAAGAAGAGCAATCTTTTCCAACCGATTAGGTTAATAAAACATGTTTTAAGTAAACGTGAACAAATAATCGCATGTTGCATGAGCCAAAAAGCCCAAACACCTACTCTCCTTCCATTCCTGCACATCTCGAACCTTCGTGTCCTTTCCCCACAGCCTCCGCACAAAGCTTGGTTTCGGGCACCGGGTCACCGTTTGATTAGTTGGGAAAAGTCAAGCGCGTCATCGCCTCCGCCGTTTGTTCCGACTCCGAGTTTCGTAATGTCCGCATCGCCCGGAAATGATGGGGACCACATTGCTCCGTCCTCCAAAATCCCTCGCATGCACTCAAGATTGGATCCAGCTTGGTAGAACAGATGAGACTTCGACATGAGGCTCAAATTGATGACCTTCGGGGTTGTCGCAAGTCATGGCTCGACTATCGCCCCGAGTCCGATGGCACTTTTACCGCAAAGAAGGAAGAGGGTTCTCCTCCTCTTCTTAATCGTTCCTGATACATCAAGATACTCACCCCAAGATTCCTATGTTTCCACCGCCGGACTCCAGCCCGTCGACTTACAGGCAACCGGCCCCCAAACAGCTAGCCGTGGACGAAAGAGTTCGGTATACCGTCGCTGTCCCCTCTCAAAGTGATGATCCCACAAATGAAAATCATGGAACAATTGAAGAAATATGGTCAGCCATCAAAGCCCCGGAAGAACGCTGTAATGCATAGCAGCCTGGATTGAAGAGGCCACACGCCACTTCGGGACCTTAACAATATCCCAACCGACCGGGCTACCTCAAGGACAAACATATGCCCGTTCCCCTGACCTCAATATCTCTCATTATCCGCGGAGTCCAATCACTCGCTACCGCATGAGCCCAGCAGCAGATCCCCTGACCAGCCTCCACCCAAAGTCATTCCAAAGACCGCCAACCCGAGGTCCCAAATCCGCTACCACGTAGAACACATTTGGTGGGATATTTGTGGATCGTCCCGATTGCCTTGAAAGGGACTATCAGATCGGATACACGAGGACCGTCCTCCTAAGAAAAAGAAAATTTCCTCCCAAAGAAAATTGAAGGAGAGATTCGAGGTCGGTGATAACAAAGTGTGGGAACGTTCGGGGAGCCATCTGGGATTTGATTATTATGTACTCTACTCAGTCGAGTCTTCCCCAAAGCAAACAGGGTAAAAGAACAGAAAAGCCTTGCCAACGACGGAATTGAGACCTTCGGATACCGCAGTACCGCAGAACGTAAGTCCAACCCCTGGGTCGACCAAGGTTCGCTTTGTCCAGCTCCCGAGTATACACCGATGAAGAAAAACCGACGCCGATCACTGGCGCTCCCACTCAATCAACATGTTGACCGGAGATGGCAACCGCCACAAAAGGCCTCGGTATAACCCGGGGCTTCGGCAAAGGCTCTACCTCGCAAGAAAAAGCACGAAGTGGCGGCTTGATGACTCTCTATCCCGAGACAAGGACCAAATCTATGATCCTCACCTATATGGGAGTATGATCACCTTCGCGATGAAGATTTGCCAAGAGATGTCTCCCAACACAATGAAGCTTTGTACATCACTATTCGGCTCAACACCATATCACTCCACGGGGTATTAGTGGACAATGGATCATCGGTAAACGTCCTTCCCCTCAAGAAGATGAAGGCCCTCCGCATAAATGAAAGGCGTATAATCCCATCTACCCGGATGTCAAGGCCTACGACGGTTCGTCTCGTTCCATTCTGGGACGGTAACTCCGGAACTCTGGTTTGAAACCCAAATGGTGCCCGCAAAGTTCCATGTAATGGATATCCCCTCCGAGTTCACAGCCCTACTAGGGCGCCCTTGGTTGCATCACATGAAAGCCATAGCCTCCACTCTCCACCAATGCGTCAAATTCATCAAACGGCGGGAGACCTTGAAGTCATAAGGGGTGACAGTTTCCTCATAGGGAACGAAGCCGAAACAATAGCCAAGAATGCCCGCGGTCGAACACCGGGGGCTACACCCTTCAAGAGGCAAGTCTCGCCGGCATCCTTTGGAATCCAAACATGCCAACTATGTCAACACACTCAAGCGAGCCGACTCAGAAGAAGTTCGATTCATCAAATTTAATTGTTATTTCCAACACTTGGAGGCGTCTTTGGAAGGAAACGCCGAACACCGCCATGATACGAGCACACAAGTCTCCGGTCCTCAATCACAGATTTGTCGGCTCGCAAACCCATTCTTTGGCCTCGCCGAGCGAGGAGATTTTCATGATAAAAGTCGACAAACACCGACGGACTCGGCTCGAATCTATGAACGTCGTGTGGGACGTCCTCCTTGCTGAACTACCTGCCGAGCCTTTCCGCTCGAGTATGGGACATGGGATTTTTCTAGCAAAGACACCGAGACGCAATACGTCCTTACATCTGGATTGAGCGGGCCGGATTGTGACGAAATGGAAATCCCGGAGATTGAGGAAGATCCCTACATCCACATGCTCAGCTTTCAGACGCCAAACACAATTGATTCTGGGTTCGTACAAAGAGATGATAGCAACGGCGAAGAGGGAGCACAGACCATGCCTTTCCCGAGTTGTGAAGCCACCGACAGCGATGCCGCTAAAGAATTGGGAAACTCTCTCAGGCCCGTCCGCGACCAAAAAGGAAATGATCACCAAGCTTGGATTGGTCCCCCATCCTTTCGTGTCAACCTTTGTAAAGTCCTCCCAGTCTCTCTTCGTTAAGATCGAGTCTCTAGGGTCGTCCGATGGCCTTACGCCTGAAGACTACGAGTCTGTAGCAAGCACTGTATTCCCTTTCGTTTTCAATGAAATGACGAACCTTTCTGAGTATCCCTTGATTGCCACTTTAACTAATGACGAATTAAAAAAAAAACACTTAATAATAATTCATTAGATAAAGAAGCAGACACATTAAACGAAAAAAAAAATCAAACAACAAAAAAAAATCTTTAAGCAGGTTGTCCGGAAAGAGGAAAATCGAGCCCAAGCTGCCGAAGAGATTTTGACAAGTGTGAATTTGGGAACTGCGGAAGAGCCTAAAGAGACGCAGATTGGTGATTTCTCCGAAGGAATCGGAAAGGATGCTCTGCAAAGTCCTGCAAAATCCTCGACTCAAAGAAAGTTGCCCTCTTCATCAAAGAAAACATCATGTGCAGATACGAGTTGCCAGCCGAAATCATCTCAGATAATGGATCCCACTTCGAAGGGGAATGTGAAAAACTGCTGGCGGAATTCCGAATAACCCGTCACAAGTCATCTCCCTACTGGGCCCCAAACCAACGGAGCCGTCGAGGCAAAGCAAACAAGACTCTGGAAAATATCATCCGGAAAATGGTTGTCCAAGGCGTAGATTGGCCCGAGAAGTTACACTGGCACTCGGGGCTACGTAACATCGGTCGAACGGCAACGGGAAACACCTTTTGCCCTCACATACGGAATGGAAGCCGTACTCCCAATCGAGCTGAAATACCCTCGCTCCGTATCTTGTTGGAAAGCCGGATCAACGAGGTCGAATGGCTCAGTCGCCATGATGAACTGGCCCTACTAGACGAACGCCGGCGAAGGCCATGGAACACATCCGGGCCTACCAGGGAAGAATGGCTAGAGCCTTCGACAAGAAAGTAAAGCATCGGGAGCTCCGACAAGGTGATCTCATTTTGAAAGAAAAGCCCCGAGTCCGTATCAACCCCCTCGGCAAATGGGAGCCTGTATGGGTCGGGCCATATGTCGTCCGAAGATCTTCTCCTGAGGAGCCATGCAACTTGCGGACCTCGACGGGAATCCCTTTGTACACCCGGTGAATGGTGACAAGCTGCGCGAGATACTACGCGTAAAAAAAAAAAAAAAACAAAAAAAAAAAAAAAAGAGTGCTAAAAGAGTAATACCCAACTAGGTTGAAAACCCGAGAAGGGCGGCCTAGGTAAAAAACAGTGGTTGCACAAAAAAAAAAAAAAAAAAAAAAAAAAAAAAAAAAAAAAAAAAAAACAAAAAAAAAAAAAAAAAAAAAAAAAAAAAAAAAAAAAAAAAAAAAACAACAAAAACAAAAAAAAAAAAAACAACAAAAAAGGAAAAACAAAAAAAAACAACAAAAAAAATCAAAGTTGAACTACGAAGACCCGAGCTCCTCAAAATGAGGGGAACGTAGGGCAAATAAACGGTTCGGTCTAAAGCACAAATAAAAGCCATACTTTGGCATCAATACAATTGATCGAGACCATGAAAGCGTCTCGAAAAACTCTAAAGCAATTCAAATATTCATTACAAGTTAAAAGCTCTTTGATGAGTCTAAGCCCGATTCATTCCTACAACCGGCAACCCGCTAAAAGAAAACTAAGATACATAATCAAATTAAGGTGTCTCGCCATGACAAGAAAGGGATACTCGGAAACCTCGTAGTCACTCCAAGCCACTGCATCTTGGCCTCTCCCCTCTTCTTCCCTTCGAGTCTTCTTTTTCTCGAACAGAAAATGTCGTGTTCCTCCTACCAAGCTGCGGGTATAGGGACAGTGGTCTATCAAACCAGCCTCTGTCAGTGGCCTTAGTAGCCACTGGCGTCATCTCTCATCTCCCGTAACCTAGCCGGTAGCATAGGAGCCCTCCTCTCCTGTCTCTTGACGTAAGCCTCATAATCGGTCACGCCGTCTCCACTCCCGTCATGAGGGTTGGCCCTCGCCTCGGCCCTCCTCCTCTCGTAAATAGCCCGGTCCTCCGCACCCACAATGGCCTCACGCCGTCTCAAAATAGCCACCCGAGTCTCTCCTGCATGCCTCTCGTACCAATCCAGGTACCAAGTGGTCAGAACACCGGTCTCGGACGCTCGAGGATAACCCGAGGAGGAAAGGCATCATACCTCCACGCTCGGGAAAGAAATGGAAACACCGAGGGATCATCCATGGAAACAGGAGCCACTACCCCGGTGGCTATATCATCAAAATCCCCCAAAGGAACCTCGCTCCGTGCCAAACTGTCTCAGAACCAAGGAAGGAATATAGAAGCTGGACTGAGAAAGCCCCGGAAGCATGACCACATGGGACCCGTCCTGAAGCACTCTGCGAGTCTCCACCCGCCAACAAGGCACTAACCATCTGATGTCTTCTCGTCCGGGAGACCAGCCATCCAACGCTCCCATGAGCCCCGATCATCAAAATCCACCGCAACCCTCCCGGCAAATGTCCAAGGCTTGATCATATCGTAGGTTTCTCGAAGAACCCCCAAACGCTCCATCGCCCACAGTGGTCAAGAGAACGGGCTGCCCCCGTGCATATACCGTCTTCCGGTAGCCAGCCTATCGAGAGCATGAAAAGTCTCCCCCAGAATCAAAGGAACGACATCTCTGCCCAGGCGACAGTGAACGACAACATCTAGCAGAGACCGATGGCAAATCCCAAAGGAATAGACCATGAACAGGGTGCCAAACTGTGAATGTGTGCCCAAAATTTTTGTTTATTGGAATTCACGCGAGTTTGAAGACATCCGAGTTATTTGAAAAACGGAGTCGCCACGCCATTTTGATTACCTCAAAACTTTGAAAAAAAGGTTTTATGGGTTCGGAGGTTAAGTTACCCCTTGGGAAGAACGTTTGGCGTTCACCCAAGGTGCCTTGCCGGAACAAGTCTCCCTAGATTTCATTAATCGTGTTTGCTTGCGTGCTTTCTTTGTGTGCATGTGTTTGAAAATAAAGGGGGGGGGTGTCCCAAGTTGTCTTCCGGACGTACAAACCATTTGTTGGTTGTCGCTCGGGATTCCTTGGAATTTATGTATTTGGGATTATGATCCCGTCCTCATCTTATGACTTATGATCATCGCATTTTAAACCTCGGGACCCTCGGGACTTGCGTGATCGAGAGAATGACTCTCTTTTGGGTCAAAGATGAGGTTCTTTAGGAAGGAATGTCCTTAGCCCATCAATCCTACGCTTTAAGACGGTCGAGCTCGTATAGAGGCTTCATACTCATTCTTAAGCGATAATCGGAGATATAGGGTTCAAGGTTATCCTTTTCCTAAAGAAATCATGAACCTTTAATGGAAGGAACGATGCAAAGATGAGAACTTTTACACCGGTCCGTTCCAAGGTTAGGGGAAAAGGGAAATGCATGATAAAAAATGAATCTTTAATGAAAAGATGACATTTTTAGGTTGCAAATGATGCTTTTTGATTGAAAGAAATGATCTTTATGCAAATGATGCATAAAGATTTGATTTTTATGCGAAGGATGCATTGAAAAAGGGGGTTTTGATGCAAAGGATGCATTTTTATTGAAAAAGATTTGGTCTTTATATGCAAATGATGCATAAAGATAACATTTTTATTGGAAAATGGGGGTTTTAGGTGCAAAGGATGCACCTTTATGAAAAAAGACTACATTTTTATGACAAATGAGGTCTTAATGCATGCAAAGGGGGAAGGGGATGATAAAGATGTGATCTTTAAGCTACCAAGTCCCAAGCAATATAAAGACAATGCAATGAGCAATTTATAAAGCAATTAGGATGCAAGGATAAGGCGTGCGAGGTTACCAATCGTTTTCTTCGATTCTTTGGACGGAGCTTGGAGGAGGTTGGTCTTGGACCTTCAAGGAGGAGGGAGATGGCTTCTTGAGCTTCTTCTTCACCTTCTTGAACCTTCAAAGGGATTCTTCACGTCTGGGAGTGGACTGAGTATTTTTCTCATATATTGTGTGTGTTGAAATGGGTAGAGGAGGGCTCTATTTATAGGCAGTCTGGATAAGGCTAATGAAGCCGTGCGGCTGCAGGCTCTTTGCAAATGAGGCCGTGCGGCATTATCCACAATGACTCAGCATTCTAGAACCATGCAAGGTGGCATCATTCTAGAAGCTTCCCCCTAATTAAGAAAAACGTGTTTTCTTAATTAGGAAGGCTCCTTACAGCCATAATTTTAAATTTGGACTGTTCCAGGACATTTCCTAACACTAGGAAGGTCCGGGAATTACCGGGAAATTTACCGAAATGTCGGGAAAATTAACCTAAGGCATGAGCCGATTTGGGTACTTACAGAAGCCCTCGGCAACGTCACTTGCAAGGCGAGTGGGGTTGTCGATAGAAAAGGATCCGATCTCGGCGAATGCCGAGACGGATTGGGAGACCAAGGTGGTCGAATGGCCGAACCTTTTGGAAGGCTACCTACGTATCCCTGAGGAATCAAGCCAGCCGTAGTTCGGAATTAGGATCCGCCTGGGAGGAAGAAGAGAAACCGGGTCTCTTTGAGAAAATGACCTAGGAGGTCAAGCAAATGATCCTACTGGGATATGCTAGGAGTGACCCAGTGGTCGAATATTTGAACTTTTATGAGGGGGCGCTTTATCACTGAGGAGTGACAAAGGAACAGGGTGACCAAAGTGGTTCGGATGGCTGGACCTTTATAAAAGGCTACCTACGTATCCCGGAGGAATCAAGCCAGGCCGTAGTTCAAGCATCACTAGATAGTTAGGAACGATGTCTAGGATCCTTGAGATTTTGACAATTCGGAGGCTGTCACCTGATTGACAATTACTGGAGGATGTCACCTGATTGACAATTACTGGAGGATGTCACCTGATTGACAATTACTGGAGGATGTCACCTGATTGACAATTACTGGAGGATGTCACCTGATTTGACAATTACTGGAGGATGTCACCTGATTGACAATTACTGGAGGCTGTCACCTGATGAAGTTAGAACTTGAGACGCTATCTCTTTATGACGGAGATAGAGGTAATTTAAGTTGGGAAACTTGAGCGTACGTCACTATTCGCGGATAGTGGTATCACAAGTTGAAATGACTTGGGCATACTTCACTATTTCGCGGATAGAGGTAGCACAAGTTGGAATGACTTGGGCATACTTCACTATTTCGCGGATAGAGGTAGCACAAGTTGGAATGACTTGGGCGTACTTCACTATTTCGCGGATAGAGGTAGCACAAGTTGGAATGACTTGGGCATACTTCACTATTCGCGGATAGAGGTAGCACAAGTTGGAATGACTTGGGCATACTTCACTATTCGCGGATAGAGGTAGCACAAGTTGGAATGACTTGGGCGTACTTCACTATTCGTGGATAGAGGTAGCACAAGTTGGAATGACTTGGGCATACTTCACTATTCGCGGATAGAGGTAGCACAAGTTGGAATGACTTGGGCGTACTTCACTATTCGCGGATAGAGGTAGCACAAGTTGGAATGACTTGGGCGTACTTCACTATTCGCGGATAGAGGTAGCACAAGTTGGGATGACTTGGGCGTACTTCACTATTCGCGGATAGAGGTAGCACAAGTTTAGAGTTCTGACAATTCGGAGGTTGTCGCCTAGTGTTATCCCGTTATGACGGAACTAACAAAGGTGACTAGGAGTAAAGCTTGATTGCTAAAGAGATAAGGGATATTTTCTGAAAAGATGTTATCTTGGTTAAAAGATAACGGAAATTGCATGCCCAAGTGGAAGGTCCAGGGGCAGGATTGTAATTTCTGCTCAGAGCGAATGAAGCCGCTCGGCATGAGATGGAGAAAAAGAAGCCGTACGGCTAGAAACCTGTTTTTTCCAGATTATTTAAAACAAAATTTGAACGGGGACTGGGCATTATTGCTGCCCAAGACTGCCGAGGAAGAGAGAGAGGAGGGAGAGAATTTTTCCAAAATCCTTCAATTCCCTTTTGCTTCCCTTTGATTTGAAATGGATCCGGAGGGCAATCCCATACCAAGGCAAGCGAGGAGAAACATCTCGGCGGCCGCGAGAAGGAGGAGGAAGGAGCTCGTGAGGACGGAGAGGAAGTATGACTTCCTTACGCCTCCATCGGAGCTTTATCCGGGGAGAAGGGAGCACAAATCAACGAACCCGCGATCAGTTGGGGTAAGCATTCTCATTTTGCTCAAATCCGATGATTTTGCTTGAATTTTGAATGATTTAGGGCTTGACCCGAATTTTAGGATTTTTGAATGATTTTTTGAATGATTTTGAGATGCATGAACAACCTATGAGGCTTAAAATATGCAATGTGCAATTTGTTTGGTGAAAAATATGAGAATGACTCACTTTTTTCTCGCAAAATGAAGTAAAAAATTTTTTTTTTTTTAAAATATGAGACGGAGTTCTTGCCTTGTGCTAGAACTGGGTCAAAATTCTGATTTTCAATGAGAAAACATGATTTTGGAAGATGAAAATGATTCATGCATGCCATTTTTTTTTTGTTTTTTTTTGAAAAATAATGCTTATGTGCAAAGAATTGTGATTTTGTGCTTTAGGAAAGCAATGACGCGTTTCAAGTGATGAAAGACACGTTTTTGATGCAAAAGTTATGCTAGAAAAACTTTTATGAATGCTTTTCTTTTGAAAATATGCGCACTTTCGAATATATGCATGCTTTTGAAATGATATGAAGGACTGACGCTTCTTTTGATGTGCTTGTCTACAGGAGAACAAGTCTAGAGGACCGTCGGAGATAGCGGTCAAGCTTTGCGCGTAGGATGCCGATTTTGAGAAGGATGGGATGAATCCCAAGCACCGGTGAGGGCTACCGGCTTGGATGCATTTGTAGAGGCTATCGGTAGGGGTGTCCACATCACCTCTAAGAGCAAGGGCTTGGTCCAGGCTCTATCTCGAGTTCCGTGGGACAAAGACACATAGCTTTCACCCGAGCCGGGAGAGCCGACAAAGCTGACTCCCGCCGATTTCACCGCTTATTACGGGCTTACGCTCACCGGGAGGCCCGTGACTTGGAGGGACCATATTACTTCGAGGAGTTTCAGGCTTTGGTCGGGTTTGAGCCGATTCCGAAGGGGCCGGGGATGGAGACACGGAATGTCGAGGTGGCACCGTACTTCCATACAGAATTTTGTCAAGTTAATGATGTGACCGCCCAAACACTCGGCTAGAGCATTCATATGGTTGATGCTATCGGTCACCATTTTTGCTAATTCTGGGACGATAGCTATGACTTGCCTCCTCGACTCTCCTGAGGATGTAGATGGGATTGGGACGGTCTCTTGGGGCGAGGCCGGATTGGCGGAGCTATACTTCTCCTCGGATATGTACACTGAACAAGGTCCGCTTCCATGGACTGCTTTTCTTTTGCCCTCGAGGTAGTCTCCTTTCTTTTCTTTTCTCTTCTCGTCTTGAGACTTTTATAAGAGAGAGAATGACCTTTTGATGTTTTGAACATGCAGTCTCGGTTTTGCGAGGTGATCGGGTTCTTCCCTTGGAACCAAAGAGTGATGTCACCATCTTCCCCGCTATGGTTCGCCGGAGGGGAGACGCGAGAGATAAATTCACTGGGAAGACCCGGATTACTTTCGACTACAAAATGGTGAGGCCGGTCATCAATGTGGACGGGCACGATGGAGCGGACTTCTACCCCGGGGCGTGTATCCGCAGATCTTGGCCGGGAGATGCTATAGAGGTGACGCAGGCGGCAGGAGGTGGCTCACTGTGGCCGACATGTGATGTCATTTACTGGGGGACCGCTTCTCGAGGCAAGATGGTCATGTTCCCCCACTAGATGCCATTACTCCTTCCGACCCTCCAAAGACGGATGCCGCAGCCTCGTGGACCGCCGCGTAGGATGAGATAGCGAGGTACTGTGCAGGTGCGTGGCCGCGGAGGAGTACTTCTCGACATGGACACCCCTACGCCGTGTTTGTGGAGCGCCGCCTCGAGGACGCCACGTGGCTAGTGAAGCCGGCGGTCACCTCGTGGATATGGGGAGGATGAGCCTACCGACTCCGCCGATCCCTCCCGCGCATCTGTCCTATGTGGTCCATGGAGTGCCAAGGAGGATGAGGATACCGGTCCCCGATGCTAGTGGAGCCCCAAAGCACACCTTGCCGCCCGATAGCACCGTAAGTGTACTCTTAGGGTCTTATTCCCTTTTTAGCTTTCATATTTTTTCGTTTTTTGCTATTTTCTCGAGATTTTCTGAGATTTTTCTTCTTCTTTTTCTCGTGTTCCAGCCGCACTTATGATAAGGGCCGGTCGTGCGTATCAGTGGGCCGGAAGGACATGTGCCGGTCTCTTCGAGGAAGCCGGCTCGCGCTTCAAGGCGGCAGCAGATGCACAGAGCTCTGGGGCGCAAGAGACGGCACGTCTGGGGCACGCGTCTACCTCATCGGCCTCGGAGTACTCTTCCAAAGGCTATGCCTCGGGGGCGGGGGCCCAACGCTGACATTCCGGAGCAAACTGGCCGAGGTATGGGCACGATAATGTCCATTTATCTCGATGTGGAGTGACCAGAGGACTCGATGAGGGAGGCTAGCATCTACGAGCTGAGTAGCGATGAAGATGAAGAAGAATCGGAGGCCTAAGAGGTCTCTAGAATAGATTTGGAACAAAAACAAACAATTTACAATTTGATGCACACTTTGCTTATTTTTTGTTTTATTTGGACGCCGATGGGGCGAAAACATTGTATTTACATTTTAATTGCTTTTCTAATTCATGCTTTTTCAATTTGCATATTATCTGAGCCTTGGGGCGACTTTTTTGCTTGGAATTGGGGCTGAAAATGGGCCAAAATGATTTATAATGGTGTATAAATGCTTGAATGGCTTCTGGACATGTTTTTGTACAGGTTTTGGTTGAAAAAGTGGGTGAAAACTCCCTTGGGCAGCAATCTTTGGTTGCCGCAGAATTTTTCTCGCAGAGGGCTAATGTAGCCGTGCGGCATGGCCTCGAGGGCAAAAATGAAGCCGTGCGGCTTGCAGTCTGTCTCCGAGCCGGTTATTTTCTCGAATAAAAGCAAGGCTTGGCCATTTCATTTCATTTTCACTCTAGACTTGTCCCAATTGTTCCTGCAGCATATTTTGGACCTAAAAGCACCATCTTTGATCATTTTGCGATGGAGAATCCCGTTAGATTGCAAAGGGGGAAACGAGACCATTTTCTATCCGGTCTTCAATCTTCGAGATATAACTTTCAAAATCACAAGTGGGCCGCTTGATTCTTCCTTCAAGATCAAGTCTTTATGGCATTTGAGGGATCTCCCGCCCGATTGGGATCTCGTTGAGAGCCGCAAAGAAAGTTCGGGGATGTCCGAGACATGTTTATCAAGCTTCTCTTACAACGAAATTGTCCCAACGCACGAAGACTTCGTGAGCTCTCGATTGGGGTCCCGAGATTGAGGCTATATCTATTCCGCTGATCGGAGACGTGCCGGTGACGGTAAAGCTTGCATCTTTTCTCGCAGATTCCTTTCGGGAGAGGCCGAGAGGATGATGGTAGCCCCTGATAGGGATTGACCTTTTCCGATATCCCGTGCCTGGGGTCTCCGCATATGGCCGCGACCACTGGCCATGGATGCTTTCATTCTCTCGCGTATTCTCTATTTTGTTCACTTGCCGAGTCCGTGGGGACTGCATAGTGGTCTCTTGGACATGGTCGAGACTCGCATGGCCGGGAAGGATATTGTCCCGCCGGTTTGGGGAGAGACATTTCATGGGATTGATAGGATGGCTCTGGGAGACCGCTTCACGAGGTCCGGGAGTCCCGCTATGCTGACTTTGTGGTCAGCAGGAGAGGCTCTGGCTTCGCCTGGGCTTTGCCGACTCGCCCTCGGGTGATTTCTGAGAGGTGCACTCTAAGGCAACAGAACAGTGGTAGCCGGGAGCCGATGATGGCTAGGCTATCCACTTCGGACATCCGTTGGTGGATACCACATCGAGGTTGCGTATCAGAGGATATTTCAGGGTCTTATGCCGTGAGGGTTCCTGTGATTCCGCCGGTCGTCCTTCTACATACCCCGCTTTGGTATCCAGGCAAGCTTGGGGCTTTACAGAGCCATCGAGTGATCGGGAGGACATCCTGACTATGGAGGTGGTGTCGCTGACATGAGAGATCCAAACAGCCTTCTCTTTCTTCTCGAGGGCTTGGACACATACCGCTTTCCCACCTGTGGCTATCTTCAGAGCAGTGAAGAGTACCATCTTGACCACCAAGTCTACTTGGACTGTACGAGAGGGAGATGGGAGCGACTCAGTTATCTTGGAGGATAGGCGTCGAGCTTTACTGGGAGCCGATCGTGACTCGAGTAGGACTCGAGGGAGACCGAGGCTAAGGCGAGTTGCCATAACCAATCGTGTGACTTGGTCGAGATATGGAGGCCTCTACAAGAGATTGTCCGAGGTCGCTCCTTCGACCGAGGCTCAGAGGGAGGAGGTGCGGACTCGTGCTCGCATGCAGAGAGCGCTCATCGACACGGGGCCGGGTAGAGGCTCCAGCTGAGGATACTCGTGAGGCCTCGGGATGAGGGATACCGACATTATTGAGAAGAAAAGGAAGAAGACTCCGACGAGGCCGAGGAAAAGGGAAGAAGACCAAGAAGACTCAACGAATGACGACCGACAAGTCTTTTCTCAAGATCCTCTTATTGCCATTTTGCAAACACATTAGTTTATTTAGGCATTTTATTGTATTTTAGATCTTTTAGCAAGGTGTAGCAGAGTTAAGAGGTAGACCGTGCTTCGAACTCATCAAGAAGCTTTTAACTTGTAATGAACAAGAGATATTATCTTTAAAAATTAATCAAGACACATTTCATGGAAACTCAAATGTCTCGATTTATTTGGGACCCGTTTTATGAAAACCGAAATGCCCTTTATTTTTATTTATTGTTTAGGACGCACTTCATGGAAGCTTGATTGCCCTTTTTTATTGTTTAGGACACATTTCATGGAAACTTAATCGCCCTTTTTATTGTTTAGACCGAACCATATATGGCCGCCTACGTTCCCCTTTTACAAGAAAGGCCAAGGGCTCAGTCTTCGTAGTTCATTCTCGTGAACTAAAATTTTTTTTTTCATGTGCAACCCCGTCTTTTGCCTAGACTCGCCCTTTTTGGGGTTTTCACTAGCCGGGCATTACTCTTTTGCACTTTTTTTTTTCTTTTTTTTTTTTTTTTTTTTTTTTTTTTTTTTTTTTTTTTTTTTTTATCGACATAGTATCTTCTGAGTTTATCACCGTTGACCGGTGGACAAAGGGATTGCCATCCAAGTCTCGCAAGCTTCATTGCTTCCTCCCGACGCATTTTCGCACCACATAAGGGCCGATCCAGACGGGTTCCCATTTTCCTGTGGGGTTGTCTCTCGGTAGGGGGCTTCACTTTCAAAGACTAAGTCACCCTCTTCGATGTCTCCGCCTCGACCTTTTATCAAACGCCCGGCCATTCGCCCCGGTAGGCTCGGTGTGTTCCATGGCTTTTAGCCTTCTCTCGTCAAGGTGGCTAATTCATCATGCCGCCGCGCAACCATTCCACTTCATTGACACTATTTTCCAGAGGACCCTTAATGACGGGATTTCCAACTCCACTCGGTAACACCGCTTCCATCCCGTAAGTTAGGGCAAAAGGAGTTTCTCCCGTGGCCGCTTCCGACAGACGTTCAGAGCCCTGCAGTGCTAGGTGCAGCCTTTTCTGGGCCAATCACGACCACGGGTGGCCATCTTCCTGATGATCCGCTCGAGTGTCTTATTAGCAGCTTTCCACGGCTCCATTGGTCCGAGGTCCGTGACGGACGACTTGTGGCGAGTAACTCGACTCGACAAAGAGCCTATCGCAGCCTTCCTTCGAAGTGTGACCCATTATCGAAATGATCTCGCTGGGCACCCCATATCTCGCACATTATGTTTTCTTGATGAACCGGGCCACTTTTCTCGGAAGTGAGGACCTTGTAGGACTTGGCCTCTACCCACTTCGTGAAGTAGTCGATGGCTACCAACACGAACTCGTGCCCATTGCTTCCCGCCGGATATTTTCCCTATCACGTCAATGCCCCAAGTCGCAAACGGCCAAGGAGCTCGCCTACGCAAGACATGTGTCATGAGGTGGGAGATGGTCGAGGTTAGCAAACCGCCGGCATTTGTCGCAGGTTCGACGTGCCGAACGCACTGCTTCCATGGAGATCCAAGCAGTAACCCATTCCGAGGATCACTTGCATCGTGGCTCGGCATTCATGTGAGGACCGCAGTGGACCATCATGGACTTCGGCCATCAACTCTCCGCTCTTTCTTGGAGTGACACATAAGAGGAGTGGTCCTTGGATACCGCTTCTTGTATAGGTTGCCTCCTAGGAATGACATAATCGAGAAGCCAACCTTTTCGTGGCTTGTAAGCTTTTAGCTCGACTCCTTCTTTGGTCTACCTTCTTCGTCTCCGAAAGCCGACTCTCCGTCTCGAGGAATTGGTAAATCTGATTGTACCAAGGTTCCTTTATAGGCTCGAGTCCCGTGTCCACTTCACAAATGTAAAGTCAGCTTCTCTTCTACCCACTCGAAGGGCTTTATGGCTTTTCCCTGGGATCTCTACCAATGAGGCTGTGAGTAGCTAGGGCATCTCGCGAACTGTTCTTTTCCCTCGGCAAGTAGTGGAAAGTCACTTCTCCGAACCGTCCAAATAACTCCTCCATATAGGCATGATACCGTTGCAGATTAGTGGTCTACAGCCTTCCACTTGTTGGAGACCTGGTTGATGATCGTGGCCGAGTCTCCGTAAACTTCGAGCTCCTTGACATTTCTTTTCTAAGGCGGCCTCCAAACCAAAGAATGCAGTGCTTCATACTCGGCGGCATTGTTCGTGGCAGAAAGTTCAACTTGAGGGCTATGGGGGTATGCTCATCTTTCGGATCGACCAATAGCATTCCCACACCATTTCCTCTTTTGTTAGCGGCTCCGTCAAAGAACAATCGCCATCTATTTTCGTGCTCAACCGCAAAGATCCCTTCATCCGGAAATTGGGGTTCGTGCCCTCTCGTCTTCATTATCGGGGAAATTCGCCAGGTGATCCGACAATGCTTGACCCTTGATGGCCTTTCCGGTCACATAGTTGATGTCGTATTCTCGCCAAGAAGAAGGACCACTTCGCTAGACGCATCGATGAAGGAAGGCTTGTCAAAGATGTACTTGATGGGGTCCATTTTCGAGACCAAGTTCACAGGGAGTGGGCTTGCATATAATGCTTCAACTTGCCGACTACCTGCACTCGCCCCGCACAAGTCTTTTCACACGCCGAATAATTGAGCTCACTCCCCGTAGCTTCCTAGCCGACAAAGTAAATGGCACTTTCTACCCGAGAATCTTTCTTTCTCGAGCAAGCATAGCCCCAACCGCCGTGTTCTGTGACGGCTAGATAGAGCAAGAGGCTTCGTCTATGTGGGGCATAGTACCTGGGGGATGCACTAAGTATGCCTTGATCCGGGTCAAAGGCGTCTTGGCATTCTTCGGTCCATTCTCAATGTCCACATTCTTCTTCATGAGCTTGAAGATGGGCTCGCACATAGTGGTCAACCATTGACGAAACGGCCGATGTACCGCAATTTACCCATGCCCAAGCTCTTGACTTCCGTCTGGTTTGAGGTGGCCTCATATCCATGATGGCTTTGATCTTTCTGGGGTCAACTTCTATACCTCGCTCCGTGACTATGTACCCGAGCACTTTTCCCCTTGTCACTCCGAAGGTGCATTTGGCGTGGTTTAGTCTCATGGAATGCCGTCTCAAATTCTCTCAAAGAATTTTCGTAGGGTCAACAAAGTGCCGCCCACCTTCTCCTTTGGAGTGGATTATCATGTCGTCTACGTAGACCTCAATCTCTCCTTGTGGATCATGTCATGAAAAAGTGCGGTCAGCCGCCCTTTCGTAAGTAGCCCCGGCATTCTTGAGCCCGAATGGCATTACCGTATAACAAGAGGTTCCCCACGGTGTGGTGAAGGTCCGTCTTTTCTGGTCTTCCTCGGCCATCTTGATCCGGTCAGAGCTCGCAAAACCATCAACGAAGGATTTGACTTCGTGAGTTGGCGTGGAGTCCACCAGATGTCTACATGTTTGGCGCAGGTAGTCGTCTTTGGGGCCGGCCTTGCTCGTATCTCAAATCCACACAGCAGCCGCACCTTCCCATCGGCCTTGGTTACGGCCACGATGTTGGACAACCATGTCGGGTATTCAATGACTCGATGAATCCTACCCGCAGTAGCTTCTCAATTTCTTCTTTGACCCGTAGAGACCATTCCGCTTGATTTTTCTCGCCGCTTTACCGGCTTAGCATCCGGTGCTAAAGGGATTCTACGTGCTCTTACTATCGAACCGTCTAGCCCCTATGATATCTTTGTATGACCACGCAAACACGTCGACGTATTCTCTCGAGCTCAATCAATCTGTCCCTTTCAACCCCCCGGAAGAAGCTTCCAATCCGTGTCTCTTTAGGTTCCTCAATAGTACCCAAGTTCACACTTATCAAAACCTCCTGTACTGGGCCCGGTTTTCCTTTTTCCGAAACCCGCTTAAAGATTTCTTTAATGTATTGTTCGTTTAGTGTGTTTCGCATCTTGTTCAAATGATTCATTATTAACTCGTTGTTAAGTTTTGAGTTAATTTATCATTTGTTAAGTTGGCAATAAGAGGATAATCGTAAAGATTTGTCATTTCATTCAAGATAAGGGGAAAGATGACATCGATTACATATTTTTCATAATCCTCGGGCGTGAGGCCTTCTGGATGACTCTCGAGGACTCGGAATTCGAAGATTCCCGACTCAACCGAATAGAAAACACCGACTCTGACCCTACACTACTTATTGACTCGAGGGGAACTTGACAAGGGTTGACCGGGATCTCACTCCTTCTTGCCGTTGCCCCGGGGAGTAAGCAGCCTTATCGGCGTTGTCATTTGATTGTGCACTCGCGGATCATTATTGCCTTTGTTGACACCAATTCCATAGGAAGTACTTGGCCGATTTGTCGTAATCTCCTTAACTTCATCCATTTGTACCTCCTGGGCAAGAGAGACCGGTTGTGCTTTCAAGATCCGAGATACAACTCTCTTCATCCCAAAAGTCTTCTCGCTTGTTCACTCTTTCTCTCTACCTTTTCCCAAACAGGGTCGGGAATGATCCTCGGGAGTAGTAAGAGCCATTACAAACACATTATGCTCGTGCTACATGGGTAATGAAGGGTTCGGGAGAGACTTTCATTAACATGGCTTGCTTTACTTCAAACTCGCAGCCTTCATAAGCGAGCCTTTCTTCCGTAATCTTGACCATGGTTACCGGTTCGATGTCGTAGAAAAGAGGCCGAGCTCGACAACATTAACGAAATCAGCCCGACTACGGGTCCAAAACTCGTCCCTCCAATGGCGGCGGCATTAATCGATCTTTCCATTTCCCTTGTAATTCAAAGATAAGGAACATTGAATTTTAGGATATCTATGACCGCTGGATTTCCAAAACCATTTCCATTCGTTCCTTCGAACTCGATCATGTTGACTCGATTGTTAGCAGAAGAGGATTCTTGACCACATTGGGACCCCGAGGTGGTTCTAACTTCTGCCTTCTTCAACTAGGCGAGATCGGAGCTTCTGTAGGTGCAATCATTAGTGTTATGGCCATGATAATTGTGAAAGCGACGTTGTTTGGTCTCGTCCATTCTCGACATACCGGGGTTTCGGGTTTCCAGCTTTTCCAATGGTCTCGATGAGTCCTTGGGCTACCAAACCGTCGAAGACCTTTTCTAGTGGCATTCCGAAATCTTCAAGAGCCTGCATAGAAAGGGAGCTTTGGCTTTGCAAACCGCCTTGGCCTCGCATTCTCGTCTCCGCTTCTCATTCTCGAATGTAATTAATGTCGCCAATCACTTCTTTTCCTTTTACTGATGATACCGGGGCATTTGACACCGGTGCTTTGTATAGCGATAAGAACCGGCTGCCCTGCGGCCGGGCCATATCAAGGCATTCTCAAACTTGGTGCCGGCATTTACCATTGCCCGAAGGTCGTGATAGTAGTAATTGCCGATTTGAACTCTTAGTTGAGGTTTCAAGCAAGATTGGAAGATCTCCATCTGTTCCTCTTCATTGAGTGGGGTCATCATTTCACCGAGCTTCCAATTCCATCTCTTGTAGAATTCACTTACCGGCTCATCTCGAACGTTGTAGGTACCCCGTAGGTCATTCCTACTGGTTTCCCAATTCAAATTAGCCTTATACTTTTCTAGGAACGCTTCCTTGATCTCGGTCCCAAGTAGCTCGGGCCTCGGTTTCACATGCAGGAACCACCTAAGAGCCGAACCTTTTAATGATAGCCGAAAATGATCGCCATTTGTTGCCGTGTACAATCTTTGGCTCTCATGGCAAGAATGTAGCTTTCAATGTGAGTCCGGGACAATCAAGCGTCGTTGAACTTTTCAATTTCTCGGCATTCGGAATTTGGAGGAGAGGGACAACTTTGTTGGGACTGATCTGGTATGCCGTCCTCTTGGTGTCTATTTCCCCAAACTTCTCTTGCATGGACCTAACTTGTTCCCATTAGCCAAGCCATGTCGGAGTCGGGGGATGGTTTAGGATTGCTCGATTCCGAGAAGGCTTATCTCGACTTGGAGTGGAAGGACAAGAGGTGGCACAGTGGTAGCCGGTACCAAGGCTCGGGGGATCTTTCGAGGGGAAGTAAGTGTAAACTTGACAAGGTCCCGTGTTCCCGTGAGACTCGGCCTGAGGCATAGGAATTAGGCTCATAATTTCCGAAGTAGGAAAAAGGATACGGAACCTCCCGGGGTCCCGTGGGCAAAGTTGGAGGTGGAAGATCTCCGTCAGTGGCAGTGACATGAATTGAAAGGGTCATCGAGCTGATTTTGAGGCCTAAGAAATGCCCGGGATGGCCCATACCGAGGAGAGGGAGTGAATCCCACGGGGTAATGCAGGCCGCGTAACCGGGATAGCCGAGGCGTTTGCTTCTCGCTGGTAGGGACAAAGCTAGGTCTCATTTGGAGGAGGTGAGGGTGTTGGGATCCCGATGGCTTCGAGATGTTGGAAAGGACTCGAAGAGGGGTAATCCCGGATAAGTGGATCGTATGAGGATGGAGGAGGGCATTGGTTATAGGTGGATGGAGCCGAGATGGCCGCTTCGGGAGGCTCATCTTCTATCATCACCAAGGAACCGTTGGGCTCAACCACTATTTGAACTCCATGACGACGAAGCGCTTCGATGAGCGTGGCTTGCATTGCTCTCATGGGCCTTACGATCGTTTTCTGTGGCTAAGGTTAGCTCTTCTTCCCTAGTCATCTCGGTTACCCAAACCAAAGATCAAGTTTTCGCCAAATCGGTCATTCTCGACTCTCCGAACCGATGAAACCGAGGATTCTCGCGAACCGGCTCCGAGGATTCTCGCGCTAACAAGTCAGCCGACCCGGTGTTCTCACCCACTTCTTTCTCGGCTGCGGGAAAGGGATAGGAAAGGTTTAGACTCGGGTAGGTGTTTAGGTGAAGGCCTCGGGCAATATGCAAATTAGAATCTTCAAGTTTACTTAAAATGTTGTCTTTTATTAATATCTATTTGGTTGGAAAAGGGGTTCTCGCCCTTCTTTTTCACAACTACTCTAGATCCCGGATCGCGGGTTCCGTCACTACGTCTATAAGCCCCTCGTATTCCACCCGTATTTCGACCTCCAGGGTGGACAGCCGGCGAGGGTCCTATAGGGCACGCGGATCCCACCGACCGAGAGTAAAGAACGCTCCTATCGGGTCTAGCGGGTCATAGGACCTTTCAACGCACGAGCGATGCGGATTATAGTCAAGGCAATACCGGGAAAGTCTCGTCTCTCCGCCTCGACGGATCTTTGATGAGTTTCGCTTGAGCGAATGACGTTTTGACTTTCGGTAATGTCCGAGAATATAATAGGCATGGGTCGGGCGGCAAAAGCCGGATGACACAAAGGTCACATTGAACTTCGTTGCATACGCAAAGGCGTGAGTCGAAATCGAAGTCAATGCCGGTCAAGATCTTGCCAATTTTTCCTTGTCGGAATTTTAGCAGAGCTTCGCTTGAGCGAAAGATCTTTTGATTTTTGGCAAAGACTTGGTCTCGACTCTTACGCATTCCGTGCGGGTCAAGGTCAATAGTCAATGTCTGAGTCAAGATCCCACCGATTTTTCCTTGTCGGAATTTTCGCAGATTTCGCTTGAGCGAAAATCTTGGTTTCCGTTATGAGCTAAGGCTTGACCTTTACGTGGGTATGCAATCGGGCTATATGACACGGACTAGACCAAAAACCAACCAAAAGTCACGGATTTTTGAAACGTGTGACACGGACCGTGCATTGGTCGACACCGGCCGCCATGGGGAGGTTGGGATGATTCCGTGCGCGCCCGGGAGCATCGTAAGGCCGTCCGTGATCGCACTGAACCACCCTCGGGTTTGAAGGGACGTGCGTGCAAAAGTGTACAGATATATCAAAGTGCGCGTAGTGTGCGGTCTCCTAAAATTGTTCCTTTTTGAGTTAAAACAGAGATTTTCATAAATGTGTTTTAAAGGAATGATTTTCGGGACGGGGGAAAATGCAAACACATAAGCACGTAAATTTTCGGGAGCCCTGGGCCGCCATGGAGCCGAATAGCCCCAAGCCGCTAGGACTTGCCGGATTAACCATGATTTTTCCCGGTGGAATTGCCACCGAGGTCGTATGGTCGAATCCAATGAGGATTAGCCGTACGACCGCATGGATCAATTTTCCAGTTCCACTCCTTTTGCTATTTTTCGGGTTGTTTCCCGTTCAAAGTATGCAAAGATTCCAAGATGCAAATGATGCAATGCAAGGTAAAGAAAGCAAGCACGATTAATGAAATCGGCGATGGGAGTCTAACCCGCTCAAAGGGAAAAGCTTTCTTCTATTTTTTCAAAATTATATTTTTTTTTTTTCAAAATTATTTTTTTCGAAAAAGGGATACTGGTACGTGGGATTGTTAAACCACCTTGTTATCCCAAGCCCCGGGTTAGGGAGCGATACAGTAATGGTAAGTGTGTTCCACCTATATACCAAGTATTTACTTTTGTTTTGAAAATAAAGCTTTTCTCCTTTGGGATGATCCCCAAATGAGTCGCCAAACCGTGAATGTGTGCCCAAAATTTTTGTTTATTGGAATTCACGCGAGTTTGAAGACATCCGAGTTATTTGAAAACGAAGTCGCCACGCCATTTTGATTACCTCAAAACTTTGAAAAAAAGGTTTTATGGGTTCGGAGGTTAAGTTACCCCTTGGGAAGAACGTTTGGCGTTCACCCAAAGTGCCTTGCCGGAGCAAGTCTCCCTAGATTTCATTAATCGTGTTTGCTTGCGTGTTTTCTTTGTGTGCATGTGTTTGAAAATAAGGGGGGGGGGAATGTCCCAAGTTGTCTTCCTGACGTACAAACCATTTGTTGGTTGTCGCTCGATTCCTTGGAATTTATGTATTTGGGATTATGATCCCGTCCTCATCTTATGACTTATGATCATCGCATTTTTAAGCCTTGGAACCCTCGGGACTTGCGTGATCGAGAGAATGACTCTCTTTTGGGTCAAAGATGAGGTTCTTTAGGAAGGAATGTCCTTAGCCCATCAATCCTACGCTTTAAGACGGTCGAGCTCGTATAGAGGCTTCATACTCATTCTTAAGCGATAATCGGAGATATAGGGTTCAAGGTTATCCTTTTCCTAAAGAAATCATGAACCTTTAATGGAAGGAACGATGCAAAGATGAGAACTTTTACACCGGTCCGTTCCAAGGTTGGGGGAAAGGGGAAATGCATGATGAAAATGACTCTTTAATGAAAAGATGACATTTTGGTTTTAGCAAATGATGCTTTTTGATTGAAAGAAATGATCTTTATGCAAATGATGCATAAAGATTTGATTTTTATGCAAATGATGCATTGAAAAAGGGTTTTGATGCAAAGGATGCATTTTTATTGAAAAAGATTTGATCTTTATATGCAAATGATGCATAAAGATAACATTTTTATTGGAAAATAGGGATTTTAGGTGCAAAGGATGCACCTTTATGAAAAAAGACTACATTTTTATGACAAATGAGGTCTTAATGCATGCAAAGGGGGAAGGGGATGATAAAGATGTGATCTTTAAGCTACCAAGTCCCAAGCAATATAAAGACAATGCAATGAGCAATTTATAAAGCAATTAGGATGCAAGGATAGGGCGTGCGAGGTTACCAATGACTTCCTTTGCTTCTCGGGACGGAGCTAGGAGGAGAGGTCGATCTTTGGTCTTCAAGGAGGAGGGATGTAGCTTCTTGAGCTTCCTTCTTCTTCTTCTTGAATTCAAGGGTTTTCTTCACGTCTTGAGTGGATTGAGTATTTTTCTCATATATTCTGTGTTTTGAAATGGGTAGAGGAGGGCTCTATTTATAGGCAGTCTGGATAAGGCTAATGAAGCCGTGCGGCTGCAGGCCCTTTGCAAATGAGGCCGTGCGGTCTTATCCACAATGACTCAGCATTCTAGAACCATGCAAGGTGGCATCATTCTAGAAGCTTCCCTCCTAATTAAGAAAACGTGTTTTCTTAATTAGGAAGGATTCCCTTCACCTTTATTTAATTAAAAACAGTTCCTGAATGTTTAACGCCGGGAAGGTCTGGGAATTACCGGAAAACTTACCGAAATTGCCTGAAATTTAACCTAAGGCATGAGCCGGATTTGGGTACTTACGGCTCCATCACCACGGGGTCAAGAGAAACGGGCTGCCCCGTGCATATACCGCCTTCCGTAGCTAATGCATCGAGAGCATGAAAAGTCTCCCCCAGAATCAAAGGAACGACATCTCTGCCCAGGCGACAGTGAACGACGACATCCAGCAAAGACCGATGGCAGATCCCAAAGGAATAGACCATGAACAAGGTGCCAAACATACAAAGTGCAAAGGCATCCCAATAGGCATCATCTACCAAACCTAGGCCCCTAAATCTGTCGGGAAGACCGGAAATATCGAAATGATCGGGACCGCGGATCATACCTTGCGCTTCCTCCGGGGAAAGATGAAGGAGGACGCACAATCTGTCAGCAAAAGAAGCCCCTCCGGGCAAGGGAACCGCTATCTCTTCCACCTCCGGACCTCCAAGTAAGGCCCGAAATTCTTCGACAGTCGGAACAATCTCGTTGAAGGAAAGGCAAAAGACATGCCTTCTAGTATCCCAAAACGAAGAAGAAGCTCTTAAGAGGTCATAATCCGGAACCAATTCTTTGAGAGACCATAAGCACCTCACCTTGTACCTTTCTTCAAAGAAGAACCTCCTCTCATGCATGATTTCCCGGGACCAATCCTTGAACTTGTTAAAGAATGACATTTGGGACTCTTGGGACAATTTTGATGGAGCTTTTCTAAGGTTTTCCATGGTTTTCTCTCTCTTTCTCCCCGAAAATGGCTGTTGGGACTGGAGGTTGAAGAGGATATTTGAATTTGAAATAAAGCAAGACCAGTCCGAACCAAAATTAAAGGACAATGTCGATGCGTCCCATCCGCGCGGATAGGATTGCTTTCCATCGAAAAATCTCGCAACAAATTAAGCCGCTACACCAAAAGAGGAATATTCCGTCCCGGTTGCTCGAAAACTGTGCAAAAACCCTCCCCAAACCAGTCCATATACCAAACACCCTTGCAAAAAAAAAAATCAAGGCTCATGCAACACTGCATTCATACTGCATTGCATTCATAAAATAAAATCCTAAATTATTACATTCCAAAAAAAAAAGAGTGTGCATAAAAAAAAACAAGCAAACATAAATAAAATCCTAAATTATTACATTAAAAAAAAAAGAAGAGAAAAAAAAATGTGCATAAGCTGTACAAATCTAAATCTCAATCTCAAATCTCAAAAAAAAATCAATCGGAGTCTCCAGCGCCCGATGTCTCCCCCCCGCCCCTCTTGCGACTCGAGCCCGCCTCCTCAGAGCCCCGAAAATCTCGGGCTCGAATCGTCCTCGTCTCCGTAAAGAGGCTCATCAGACCAACCGGCACGCTCCGATAGGGCAAGCCGAGATCTGCGAAAAATTCGTATCCGAAGGTGAAGGCGTCGGACTCTGGACGTACGAAGACGACCCGCCATGTTGCCAAACGTGTCCCCGCCCGTGTGGATCCCCGAGAATGACGTGATCCGAAGGCGCACCGCGCGGGGATCAAGGAGAGGAGACAGAGGAGTCTCGAAGAAGTCTTTGAGCGAATAGGGAAGCCTCCCGTCCGAAGCGCCGGCCGTGGTCGCCTCGCTCTAGCTCGAGGAGCCCCGCAAGCGACCATCCTCCCGATGAATCTCTTGGCCCCGATCACTTGCTTCGTCGCCTTCTCGACGACCACCTCCGAAAACCGCACAAAAGCAAAAGCGTCAAAAAAGAGGTGATGCTAAAGATGATGAAACAAAAGAAAGAAAAGAAGGGGAAAAGGTGAAGCCATACCTTCATACCCGGACGAGGCCGAAAAGCTCGTGGAAGTCGCTCGGCCGAGGGATCTCGCACCCTCAATCGGACTCCCATCCCGGATATAGGAAAAATCTGTCCGAGGGTACCGCGGGATCCCAAGCCCCTCCCTATCCAAACCCGAGGCATCCTCAACCTCCTCAAGACGAATGTCGCATATGGCTCAATCGCCACGAAATCCGAGAAGTGTCGCCGGCTCGGTAATCATCCCAGTCACGGACCGATCGCTCGGGTGCATCATATCGGCGGGAGGCTCCACCGGTGTCCTCAAAGGCGAATTCACGCCATGCCGGCGCGTCACCCTCTCTCCCGGATAATATGCATCGCAGTCGACCTCTCAAAATCCTCCGCCGCACGTCCAAATCTCGGTGCCCTTCACCGCGCCACCTCAAAGCGATCCTGTGGGAAGAATATCATCCCCTCATCCGTCTCGGCCTCCGTCAAAGGAAGGCAATCCGCGTACCGAGAGTCGTACGCCCCGGAGCTTATCTTCTCCCGGCATGCTTGGACCAAGACCGCATGGCCGGATACGCCCGACGTACTCCGCCGGCCGCCGCCACATCGTGACGTGGAAAAACTCCAACGCCCATACCGCGAAAGGTAAAAATCCAATCAATCCAAAGGCAAAAGAAAAGTGCGTGCTCAAAAAAAAAAAAAAAGGAGGGAAAGCAAAAAGAGAGCTTATACCTCCAGTGGCAAACTCAAAGCAAGATAAAGAGCTCACAGCCTTCCCCGTACCTATCAAGAGCAAAATAAAGCTCGCCCCGGCCTCTCCCCACGAGACATCTCCGGCCGTCTCCATGTCCTCCAAGGACCTCAACAAGGCAAAGACTCGCCGTCCTCAAGCATGTCCAAAGAGCGTGCTCGAAAAAGCAAAACCACAAGAAGGCCCCGGCAACCGACGGCGCCTATCCTCTCCTCCCCACCTCATAACTCGCTATGGTCTCCACAATCTTGCCGTAGACCACGACATACTCCATCCCCATCCCCTTTTGGGAATAGGGGAAAATCCGAAGAGCTCGCAGACGCATCGCCGTAGCCATCCCGCCACTCAATGCCGCGTCCATTAAAGGACAGCCCGTAATCGCAAAGCATAGTCGGAGGGCGTAACCGTAGCCTCGCCCCGTAAGAAGTGGAAGGTGTGGGTCGCGTCCCACCAATGCCGCGCCGAGCAAACATCAAGCCCTTTCTCTTAGGGAACTTGACCACCCTCAAGCACTCGACAAACTCCCAAAGCCCCGTCTCGACAACGATCTGTCTGACTCGGCAAAGCTCCTCGGCCCGCATTCGGAAGCCGGTCCCACAAGTCAATCACGGACTCCACCGATCCTCGAGTCTTCATTTTGTTCCGCCGCTCCGTCACAAAACGGTTTCCGCCCGCAAAAAAAAAAAAAAAGAGAAAGAAAATGTCAAAAAAAAAAAAAGTGCATTTGCATTTACACAAAAAAAAAAAAAAGCATACACATGCATTAAAAAAAAAAAAATTTCGACAAAGATAACAAAGATACAATGAGCATGGCCCCATTTTTCTCGCATAAAAGAAAACGATTTTCAAAGAAAGTCCCAATGCATTCATCAAAAAAGATGCATTCCTACGGAAGTAAAAACTCCGTCCCATTTTCATAAAATAACATGCATACCATCCATCATCTCAAAAAAAAATTTGCATACATGCATATCATCCATCTTACATGCAACGGGAGGAAAAATCCGTCCCACTTTTCAAAAAAAAAAAAATCCTAAACATACATACATCTCATATTGGCAAAATGCCCATTCTTTCCAAACGAAATACATGCATTGCATCATTCATCAATATCAATATTCAATTTCAAAAAAATCATCATTCATCAATATCAATATTCAATTTCAAAAAATCATCATCATCAACATGCAATATTCAATTTCAAAAAAAAATCACAATTTTCGAATTTTCACATGCAATTTTCGAATAAAAAAATGGCGAAAATGCCAATTCTTTTTCCCAAGCAAAATGCACATTTTGGGTTACTCACATAATCATCAAGATTCAAAGACAATGAACATGCAATATTCAATTCAAAAAAAAATTTCAAAAATCACCTAAAATTCAAATTTCAAACAAGAAATCAACAAAGGGATCAAAGGGTTTCAAAGTATACCGTTCGGAGATTCGAATCCGAAGCCCAATGTTGCCAAGCACGGTAGGGCTCCTCCGCAATCGATTGCGAAAGATTGTAATGCCTCCTCATCCGGACGAGCTCCAATCGCCTCTCCGCTACCGGGCCACGTCCTTGGCCTTGAAAAGCGCCTTCCCCATGTTCCATTGCTCGAAAATCGAAGAAAATCGAAAGATTTCGAAGCTTTTTAGGCCAAAAATGGCGGATTTTTCACTTTCTCTCTCGACAAACTGTAAAACTGAATGGGGAAGAAGAAAAGGGCGTTGGCCCTAATTAATACCCCTGGTTTTCAAACCCTGTCCGCGCGGATAGGATTGCAAGGGTCAAAATGACCCTTTTGCCCCTTAAAATTCCAGGACTCTGCAATTCAGTCCCCAACTTGACAGAGTTAACCAAAGTTAACCAAAGTCAGCCCCTTGTCAAGAAAATCACCCCCGACAGTCAAACGTAAGACCGAGTGCCCCGAGAAAGATAACGGATCCCGTATCTTTCATCAAAATCTTCCCCGGCAGTCAAACGTAAGACCGAGTGCCTCGAGAAAGATAACGAGATCCCGTATCTTTCATCAAAATCTTCCCTAGCCAAACGTAAGACCGAGTGCCCCGAGAAAGATAACGGATCCCGTATCTTTCATCAAAATCTTCCCCGGCAGTCAAACGTAAGACCGATCTCCTCAAGAAAGATAACGAGATCCCGGCAGTCAAACGTAAGACCGATCTCCTCGAGAAAGATAACGAGATCCCGTATCTTTCATCAAAATCTTCCCCGGCAGTCAAACGTAAGACCGAGTACCCCGAGAAAGATAACGAGATCCCGTATCTTTCATCAAAATTGCCTCCGGCAGTCAAACGTAAGACCGAGTGCCCCGAGAAAGATAACGAGATCCCGTATCTTTCATCAAAATCTTCCCCGGCAGTCAAACGTAAGACCGAGTGCCCCGAGAAAGATAACGAGATCCCGTATCTTTCATCAAAATCATTCAACGGCAGTCAAACGTAAGACCAATTCCCCAGACGAATACGTCTGATTTTCCCCAGCAAAGGCTAACGAAATCCCCAGCAAAGTCAACGGAGTCCCAAAAGCCAACGAAATCTCGAGAAGATCTCGAACTACGAAAGGGCTTGATTCCCACTAGGGATACGTAGGTAGCCTATCATTAGGTCCAGCCCCTCGACCAAAACGGTCACCCTATCCTTCGGCAGCAGACAAAGTCCACCGAAAGGCCATTTCAAATTAAGGTCCGAGGCGCCTAAAAAGCCATCATCATCAAGGTTCGAGGCGCCTAAAAAGCCATCATCACCAAGGTCCGAGGCGCCTAAAAAGCCATCTCCAAGGTTCGAGGCACCTAAAACGCCATCTCCAAGGTTTGAGGCACCTAAGACGCTATCAAGCGATAAATCGCAATCATCCCCAGCAGAGACCGAAAATGGTCATTCCTATCCCCACAGAGCGGATAGCCATCGACCGAAGATGGTCATCTCTTATCCCCAAGCAGAGTTTCTTTCCAAAGAAACGACCGCAGGACTCGCTCATCGGAGTTCGAGGCACCTAAAACGCCATCATCTCCGTGGTCAAAGACCCGAACTACGATCGGCTTGATTCCCATTCGGGCTACGTAGGTAGCCTATCGCTAGGCTCAGCCACCCGATCACTCGATCATCCCGCCAAATGTGGAGCCTTACTCTTATCGACGACCCCGCTTCCTTCGAAGCGCCGTCGCCGAGGGGCTACTGTAAGTGCTCCAATTTGAGCTTGTTAGAATTTTCGTTAGAAAATTAACGAAAGTTATAACATTTCTAACAATTCCTAACTATCCTAACCTTTCTAACAAAGTGAGGGTAAAATGGGCATTGTTATTTAAGGCTAAACCTCAAAAAGAATCTCAAAAAGCAAAACAAAAGGAATAAAACCACAAATAGCAATGGCTGGAAACACAAAACTGGCTGTTAATTTGAAATTTCAAAAAGATTATTCCTCTTGTCCAAAGCCGAAGCCGCATTTAATGAACAAGGCACGCCGAGTCCCCGTCCGCGCGGATGGGTTTGTAATTTTCAGAGGGCTATAAATTGAGCCCTCCAGTCACAAAAATGAGAAGCCACAACACATTTTGCACCGAACCTCTGGCGAAATATAGAGAGAAAACAGTGAGAATTCTTCAAGAATTGTCACCTTTTTCTCTCCAATCTTTCCCAACTCATACTCATCCACTCACTCTCATATTAAAGCCCTAAACACTCATACACTCAAGCCAAACACTCAAGAACACAAGGAAGATTGGTAAACCCTCCTTCTCCTAACCCTAAATCTCATCCATGCATGCATCTTCAAACTACAAAATGTAGTTCCTTTATCTTCTTGCTTTAGATCTAAGAAGATCACCATGGAAGACCATCTCCATGGATGATCTTCTACAAAGATCAAAAATTATTTTCAAGTTTTCTTACTTTCTTACAAAGAAAACTCATTTTCAAAACCCTAAAAACCATTTTCAAGCATAAAATCTCATTTTCAAAGGATAAAAATCCCCTTCCCAAGCAAATGAAATGCTTAGTCCTAATGTACCCCAAGGATGGTTTGGTATAGTTGATTCACCACTAAAATGTCTAGTGATCACTAACCAAAACCTAGGGAAATGGGGACAAGCATGGATGCAAAACCCCCCTTAAAATCATATTTTCTTTCTTGAGAAGTTGCTGTCCAGTAGCAATTTTCCCAGACCTCAGTCCATTGTCTTAATTCTTAGACACAGATGAACTTGGAATTTGGTGTTGACTACAAAACACTTTTTGTAGCCAACATCCAGAGCTTTCCATAAATATTTTTACTTTATTTTTTGGGTGAGTAAAACTCCTCTTTTCAAATTTTCTTTCAGAGGCTAGTTCATCAGCTTCTGGGAATCCAGATCTCATATCTGAGGTTTCCAGAAGGTTTTGACCCCTCAAATCTTCTCCAAAATGTAAAATTCCTTAGCACAAAGCTTATTTAAGGAGTCTAGAGAAACTTTCATTTTCTGAGTTTATCCAGATTATGAAGTTTTAGGACCCTTGAATACATTTCAAAATCAGGTGTCTGCTGCCCTTTTCATTCTGGCAGAAGTGACTTCTCAACTTCAAAAGGTTTTTTGAGTACCAAATCTCAAACCAAAAATTCTCCAAAAAATCATGGTATCAGTTTAAAGTCCTAAAAAGAGATCCCATTTTTTACTTTTCTAAGTTTCAAAGTATTTTGGCCAAAACACACACACACACACACACACACAAATGATTTTCAGCTTGGAAGACTCGTTTTACGAGGCGCGTCGGGTGCACACTAACGTCCTTCCCGACGCGTAACATGACCTCCGAACCTAAATCTCTGATCTCGGGCTTTTTTCAAAGTTTTAGCCCTCAAAATTAAAATGGCGTGGCGACTCCGTTTTCGTTGATTTTTTCAAACAAAAATGGGAAAATTTTCGGATACAATCACACATCATCACATACACGCCCTGTATGTACCCCTTCAGCTCCTCTATCGGCATCTCCTGGGGATGCTGCATGTACATAGGAGGATCCACCGGCACCAAGGGAAGGGACCCCGGCCTATGCTGACAAGTCACCCTCTCCCCCAAATACATGGCGTCGCAGTGAAGTCCCACCAGAAGCTTCCGCCGCCGTGTAGTCTCGCTAGCAATCCGAAGCCGACGGCATCGAACCTACTCCACCAGGTCAACCGAATCCTCTCGGAAAACTCTTGGCTCAAGGCTTGGGACACCTCCTCGTATGACACTCGAGTGCCAACTCTCGACGAGACCGCCCTCTTCGCTTTCTTCTGCCAAACCAGCATGGCAGGGAATAGGGGTCGGTACGGCTCCTTGATGTCCCAATCCTGCGGACTGAACACCTCATAGCACCATACCTGCCAAGAGAATGGAAAGTTAGGTCAGCTATAAAGCGTATACATACGAGTACATAAAAGAGGCAAGGAAGAGAAAAAGTACGTAAACTTACATCAAGACAAAAGCGTGAAGCGCCTAAAGGAGTGCTCCTCTCCCGCGAGAACCCGTCCGGGGAATGATAGAGCTCGGCCGATCCAGCTCTCCCCCACGCGAACCCCCTCACGGTATCCAAGTCTATCGCCGACCCGAGCAAGGGAAGTGACAGGATGTGTCGAGGAAGTCGGAAACAAAGTCGCCGACAACGCAAACCAAAGAAACCCTCGAGCTGGCGCTCCGCGGTCATCCTCAAGGATCCGGCCCAAATAAGCGGCGACACCCGCCTCCGCATGCCTCTCCATCGGCACATACCGAATGCCTAAGCCCCCGGCATCGGTAATATCAAAACCCGAGCCTGCATAACCGCTCCGGGTATAACCGTCAACCCACACCGGCGTGTTGCCATAAGTCGGCAACCCAGGTGATAGCGGCAAAATCCGTGGGAGTCACCGTCGCCTCCCCCATCTGAAATGGAAAGTGTGGGTCGTATCCCACCAATACTCGCTCAGAGCAACATACATGGACCTGGCCCTCGGCGTATCAGCTGTCGCAGCCACAGCACTGATGAACCCAGCCAACCCGGAGTCAAGCACCAGCTGCCGCGGACTCCTCTCTCCCTCTCGAGCCACGTTCGGGATAATATCCCACAATGCTCGCACCGCCTCAAAAGCACCCCGACTCTTCTGGTTGTGGGTATTAACCGTCCCTGTCCCCTACAGACAAACAACACAGAAGCAACGTCAACAGAATGCACCAACGCATGTCAAAAGGATGCAATGCAGATACGGTTCTCATTCATTTCCTACGTATATTCCCATCATTTCGAAAACTCCGTCGAATCCGGAACTTTCAAAACATTTCGAAAACTCCGTCGAATCCGGAACTTTCAAAATCTTTCGAAAACTCCGTCGAATCCGGAACTTTCAAAATCTTTCGAAAACTCCGTTGAAACCGGAACTTTCAAATCTCTTTCGAATATTTCGAAAATTTACTCCGTCCCGAATTAAAGCTACTTTAATTTTGGAAAATGCATCTAGACATGAAATTTTGCAACCAAAATTTTTATGTCATCCACCCAGAGTGTCAATTGAACTACATCCTAGTCAATTTCGACAACAATTCATGGTAAAGTCAAAAGCCCCAATTCGGGCACCAAAATCCCTAAGTTCATTCCTAAACAAATTTCTAACATTTAAAGAACTCACATTCTTAAAATTAATGAAATTTGTAGGAAGCTTACTTGTCTCTTGATCCCTTCCTTGGAGTTGTGTCTATCCCTCGCCGGATAAAACTCCGCCGGATTCAATGGATGCACAATGGTTCGAATGGTCCGAACCAATCGAGTTCTTTCGTCATCGGTCCTTCCGTGGCGAGCCATTGGTCCCAAATCACTTTCCATAGCGATTTTCCTTCACAAATACGAGCAAACCTTGCAATTTGGGTTGGATTTTCTCTCCTCCTCTCTCTTCCTCTCGTCGGAATTTATGGAAGAAAATGGCCTCTCCTTCCTCGGCCTCGGTGCTGAAATGGACATGGCCAATTTCAATAAAAGTCCGGCCGGACTCTTACTGCACCAGAAAAATTTTTGCCACTTTGGCCCCTCAGCTTTATGCAGTTCCAATTTTACCTCTTTTGGCCCCCCCAAAAGTATAAAATTTCCCCAGTTAGACATTTCTAACACCCCATCCCCCGAGGATAAATCCCCAGTTAGTTTTCACTAACGCTCGTCTCCAGACGTTAAATTCCCAGTTAGTTTTCACTAATGCTCGTCTCCAGATGTTAAATTCCCAGTTAGTTTTCACTAACGCTCGTCTCCAGACGTTAAATTCTCAGTTAGTTTTCACTAACGCTCGTCTCCAGACGTTAAATTCTCAGTTAATTTTCACTAACGCTCGTCTCCAGACGTTAAAATTCCTAATGGTTTTCACCATCACTTATATCCTTAATCGCGACCTTTCACGGTCCGATTTCAATCCTTAATCGCGACCTTTCACGGTCCGATTTCAATCCTTAATCGCGACCTTTCACGGTCCGATCTCAATCCTTAATCGCGACCTTTCACGGTCCGATCTCAATCCTTAATCGCGACCTTTCACGGTCCGATCTCAATCCTTAATCGCGACCTTTCACGGTCCGATTTCAATCCTTAATCGCGACCTTTCACGGTCCGATTCCAATCCTTAATCGTGACCTTTCACGGTCCGATTTCAAATCCTCAACCGGGACCTTTCACGGTCCGATCTCAAACAGTCAATCCCAACCTTCGCGGTCCGACCTCCACTCTCCTATCGAGACCTTCGTCGTTCCACTTCAGCGGCAACAGCAATAAGCCCGAACCCCAAGGCACGAACGCCTTGCAACAATCCCTCTTCGGCCATCCTCGTAAGCCCGAACACCTTTTCACTTCAGCAAGTGAACAATTCTTCCCGGCCGCCAGTCGTAAGCCCGATCGTTCCACTTCAGCGGCAACAGCAATAAGCCCGAACCCCGAGGCACGAACGCCTTGCAACAATCCCTCTTTGGCCATCTAGGTAAGCCCGAATGCTCATCCCCAGCAGGATTCTAAAGAAGAAATGTCGATCCCTCCGTGTTGTTAATAACGCCAGTTTAACACAACCGTTCCCCTCATTGTTACCTCATCCCCAGCAGGATAAACCTGGCAACAGCAATAAGCCCAACACCCAAGGCACGAACGCCTTCGTCACAGGATAAATGTATCCTCGCAACTCCGGTTTGAGGCGCCACACGCCCTCGTCAGCATCGCAACTCCGGTTTGAGGCGCCACACGCCCTCGTATGATTCAGCAACTCCGGTTTGAGGCGCCACACGCCCTCGAAGGTTTCAGAAGTCCCAGGTTCAGATGCCTCCTAACAGTCTCCATTCAGGTACAGGTACCTCGCGAATGGTCTCATTCAGGTTTAGACGCCTCCTAACATGTCTCGCTCAGGTCAAGGTCCCCATGCGCGGCCCTTGCCCCCTTTCGAACTACGATCGGCTTGATTCCCGCTCGGGATACGTAGGAATCCTTTTCGCTAAGGGTCCAGCCAGCTGACCGCCCAGGTCTCTTTCAAAGTAAGGCATCCCGATTTGGATCCTTATCTTTTTCAACGACCCCACCTCCTTCGGAAGTGACGTCGCTGAGGGGCTAACTGTAAGTACCCAAATCCGGATCGTCCAAATCCGTCAGAAAGTTAACCGAAATCCGTTAACTGGCCCGCTCCAGGTTAACCGGAACTCGTTAAACTCCCCGTTGCCGTGCCAACGAGACGTCCCGGGACTGCCCCGTGCATCCCGACGTCGAACCGTACTTAACACGTGTCATCACACGTAAAAGTACGTCTTTCCCGGAAAAATGCACTTTTCGGCACTTTCCGGGGGCATTTCGGACATTTTTCGGACTGTTATTTTAAAAAACGAACAAAACCGGGACCGGAGAACGAACTCCCACATGGCTGGTGACTCATAGGGCACGTGGCAGCCATGCCACCTCCCTCTAGTCACTCTTCAATCACAAATTAAGGCCAAAAGACCAAAATACCCCTGATTTGCAAGCCAAGTCCGGCCGGACTCCCTGTGCACATTTTCTGAAATTGCCAGCAAGTTCTTCAAATTCTCAAAATACCACAAAACCCTCCGAATTCAGGCAAAGTCCGTCTGGACTCCTACTGCATTTTTAACCTATAAATAGAAATGGCTGTCAAAGCCAAAAAGAGAGACTTTTTACCCCAAAATTTCACCACACCCCACGGCCCAACTGGTTTACACCCCTTCCGAGCCTCCGTTCTGTCTCGATTCGCGTGAAACCTTTGTATTTCGATCAAATACGCCCCTTACTACTTCGAAACAACCTTTCGAACTACTTTCCGTGTCCCGTACACACCTTCCGAGCCAAAGGAGTCGACCCTAGCCATAGGTATAACTCCCTCTCTCTAAATCTCTCGTTCCGTCTCGGTTTATGCGCCAGTCGCTACAACCGTTTCGAACAACATTATCAAAATGTAGACGCCTCCGTCTAACGGGGTTCGATACGTTTTAGCCCCTCGATCCTCTTCTCTTTCCGTAAGAGAAGTAATCACGGGTTAAAACGGCGTTCCGATCCCGTTCCGTTTATTTTATGTCATTTACCAATTCCGAATCGATCGATCCGTTGATCGTCATTTAATTTCTGTCATTTACAAATCCGAGCCGATTGGCCTCGTTGATCGTCATTTACAATTCCAAGCCGATTGGCCTCGTTGATCGTCATTTACGATTCCGGATCGTTTGATTCCGTTGACACTGCTTTAAATACTGTCATTTACAAGTCCGACCCGTTTGGATCGTGATAGTATTTACTTTTCAAAGTTCGAGTCGCAACCCGATTCGTTGATCGCATATCATTTAAAACGCATTTTTCCCGTAAAAATCGTTAACAATGTAATGCCCGGTTCAAAACGGGAGTTCGTCCGTCGAACTCTCTTTCAAAACGTGCGACATGACGTTTGGCCTCCAAACGCTCATCTTCAAACTAAAAGCCGCCATTTGACACTCAAAATCATTTAATACGCATTTTCCCGTAAAAATCGTTAACAATGACTCGCCCGGTTCAAAAAACCGGAGTTCGACCTTCGAACTCCTTTTCAACTCAAACTCGACGTTTGCCACTCAAACGCTCATTTTCAACTCCAAGTCGACGTTTGCCACGCAAACGCTCATTTCAAACTCAAAATTGACGTTTGCCACGCAAACGCTCATTTCAAACTCAAAATCGACGTTTGCCACGCAAACGCTCATTTCAACTCAAAACCGACGTTTGTCATTCAAACGCTCGTCTTTTCAAACAAAGTCACCTAATCAACGTTTGACATTCAAACCAAGATTAAGCTTGTCATTCAAGCCCCCATTTCAAAAACACACACACACACACACACGTTTTCGAGAAAGGTAGAAAGACTCGTCATGCGAGGCGTTTCGGGCGATCTCGTAATACTCTATCCGAAACATAACGTGACCTCCGAACCTAACAATCTCTGGTACTAAAATAGCTTTTTACTCATTTTTGCTACCAATAAAAATGATCCCCCATTTTCAAAGCTTTTTCCTAAGTTTTTGCTACCAATAAAAACGACACCATTTTCAATAGCCGTTTCTCAACGTTTGGGCTCAAAATACAAAAATCGCGTGGCGACTCCTCATTTTTCCTTCCCATGAAGCGAGGTCTCAGACACCAACCCTCCGCGAAAGACAACCGTGTTTCGCGTCCGCGCGAAATCCAGGGTAATTTCACCGTGCACGATGTTTTTGGGCCTGATCAGCGGCAGTTTTTGTGCAAGGTTAAAAAACCCTGTAGGGTTAAGTATATGCAAGTATAAATAACCCCTATTTCCTCGCAGTTTTATGTATGTAATTCATAGTGTGGTAGAGATCAATAATTCTAGATGTTACAAGAGTTTTCTTGCTCATTTGTTTCTCTAGATCTAGGGTTTGCACAGTTGTGAATTCTTGTGACCAAGAATTTGTGCGATAGATTACAGATTGCATTATGTGATTGCCAGTTAATAATAATATTCCCTCCCTCTCCCCATGAACGTATCCAAGTTGGAGAACCACTTATATTGTTGTGTTGTGTGATTGATTTATTTTCTGTCTTCTATATAGATCTGTTACAACAAACTGGTATCAGAGCCGGTCAGATTGAGGAAGGTCTAGGGTTTTCCCTGTAGAAGAAGAAGATGGGATTAGGAATTGAATCACCAGTTGACCAATTTAATGGGAATAATAGTTTTAGCCTTTGGCTGATCAAGATGAAGGCCTTGTTGAAAGACAAGGGTTTGTGGGCTCCAATGACTGTTGCAATCAAGAATCGTTAGAATTCAAAAGGAAAGGCGGTAGTCGTTCCCACAGGTGCTAACGCGGCTGCAACAACAAGGAGTTCGGAGAAGGATAGGAAGGCAGCTAAGACGGAAGTAGCAGATCTGATTGCGCTAGATGAGAGAGCTCATTCTAAGATCATAATGTGTCTAGATGATGATGTTTTAGCGGATATTGCAGATACTGATTTCGAGGGTGCTATATGGCTTGCGTTGAAAGATATGTATCTGTCACGATCATTGACCAACAAGCTATATCTAAAGCAGAAACTGTATTCTTCCCGAATGATAGAAGGTACGCCCATCCTTATTACTTGAATTGCGTAATATTGATGTTAAAGTTGAAGATGAGGATGATGCTTTTATGTTGTTAGTCTTTTTACTACTGTTATATGAGGGATTTGTGGATTCCTGTATTAATGATAAGGATACGACTACCTTGGAAGAGGTTAAAAATAATCTCAGTACCAGAGCCTCCGTCGCAAGGCGAGCGGTATATCTACAGAATCTCAGTCATCAGGTTTGGTTGTAGAAAGCAGTAGGGGTTAAGGTAGGAGAAACAAAGGTTCTTTGAAAAGGGGTCCAAAACCTAGAAATGTCGGCAGTTACTGCAAGGAAAAGGTGCATTGGAAACGTGAATGTCCCAAGTTGAATAAGAGCGAGCAATTTGGGTCAACTGCAACTATGGCAGATGCCGGTGAGGAGGACTATGTTCTAGTAACCGAAGAAGACAAAGGTATTAAAGATATATTGATTCTTGATTCTAGGGCTTCTTATCACATATGTTCGCGCAGAGAATGGTTTTCAACATACGAGGAGACGGAAGGTAGCGATATTTATATTGCTAATGGTTCTGTTTGCAAGGTAGTTGGCATGGGTTCCGTAGGGGTGCAGACTTCGGGTGGTAAGTTTTGTACACTGAACAAGGTAAGACATGTTCCTAAAGTAACGAAGAATCTGATATCACTTAGTCGTCTAGAGAAGATGGAATACAGTTTCAAAGGTGAAGGTGGAGCAGTAAATGTCTGCACGGGTGGGCGAACGTAATTCTGAAAGGGGTAAAACAAGGTTCCTTGTACGTCCTCCAAGGTTCTACGTTTTTTAGCTCGGGTGTCGAGCATCGTACTACAGAGGGTATGGTAGAGACACATCCGAAGGAAGCATGTTTCATGGCTTCATGTGGAATGGTTGACAAACAGGTGAAGCATCAAGTTATTCAAGGTGGAGTTAAACTGGGCAGGCCATAGTTTGTAAGTCAACACACACAATTGGGAAGCGAGAAAGGAATAGAGAAAATGGTACGTACTGTTTGAGATTCCACTGATATGGCCGCTTCATCTGTTTGGATTGGCGATATTCAATATCGACTGAATTTTTGCCTAATTGCAGTTGGGGCAATTTTAAATGCCTACTGCAGTGGCACATTTGGGTGTCTTGGAGACACATTGGTGTGCTCGGCGAAGCACAATTTGGGTGTCCAGGGGATACATTTTGCTTGTAGGGGCAAAATTTTGGTGTACACAATTTGGTTGTCCGGATGACAAGTTTGGTGTTCGACATAACACATCTAATACAGAGGGAAGTTCTGATTATGTAATTTGGAGGTTAGATGTGAAGATGGAGTTTTGTTGCATTTAATGTCATCTTTCTAAAGTAATTTTTTGTATATGGCTCTTAAAAAAATACTTGAACGAATAAAATGGAGCTTTATCAGAGTGGTTAACAGGTCTTAAAAAAAAAAAAAAAAAAAAAAAGAAAGAGTTCTTGATAGAGATAGATAGAGAAATGTTAGTTTAAAGAGAGAGAAAGAGAAGAAAAAATAATCACAAATCTAGAAAAAAAATATATACTCCCTCCGTCCCAGAACAATCTTCACACTTTCCTTTTTGGGCGTCCCAAAACTTACTTCACACATTTAAAACTTACCTAAAATGGAAAGGAATCTTTACTATTCCCTCCACTCATTCTCTCTCCTACATTATTTTAATACTCACAACACCATTATAATTTACTATTCTCTCCACTCATTCTCTCTCCTATTTTATTTTCACACTCACAACACTTTCAATATAATACTCCCTCCTTAAAATCAGTGCAAACAGTGTTTGTGAAGTAAGTTCCGGGACGAAGGGAGTATACTCCATCCATCTTATAACTTTTGAGCGTTTCATAATAAATGTTACTAATTCAAAACCTTAATGAATACATTTGTCACATTCACAACAACAATCAATTTATTATATTTATCCTACGTTCTTTCATCTTATTTATTTTTTCTTGATTCTCACACTTTCAACTTTAGTAATATTTATTTTCAACATTAGTAATACGTATTTATTATGCAACGGAGAAAAAAAAAAAAAAGGGAAAAGTAGGTATGCATATCCAGCATGGTCTTAATTATTTCACAATATATTAAAGTTTATGTGGGCTGGGTTTGTGATAACATAATATCATACTATTCTGTAAAAACGTGAAAGCATAACTAGAAACGATTAAAAAAAAATAAAAATAAAAAATTAAGTAGAAGCATAAGGGGGCGTTTGTTTTTTCATTTTAAGCCTTATTTGTCTCTTTACACTTATTCATTAAGAGGATTAGAGAAATAAGTGTGTTTGTTTTTTTTTTGAAATAAGGCTTGTTAGGCTCTTAAAGTCCTCTTAATTTTAAGAGGTTAAAATGTTGCTGAATTGCCTCTGAAAGCCTCTGAAAGCCACTGTTTCATATTTGGTTTTGGATAAATTTTTTTTTAAACTGTTTACTGTTTCATAATGCATTTATGGTTTGTTTTTTTTTTTTTAATTTTTTTTAATTTTTTTTTAACTGTTTCAGATAATGAATTCAGATACAAAATCAAACAACTTATTCAATTCAGAATTCAGTTTTCAGTTGCTGCCTCTTAATCATTCAGCCATTTTCAGAACTGAAATCAAATTTCAGCACTTATCACTTAAAAAAAAACAAAAACCCCCTAAGTATCAATCCAAACGGTCCCTCAAATCCCAATTCTCTAAAATGCACACAAATAAAAGTTGATTACAAAGGCCACAAAATTTTCAATTCTCCTATTTTGCTAATCATTCAATTTTAATCATTTCTATTTTTATTTGCAATTTTAGTTATTGTATTTTAATTGTGCACTCATCTTTCAAAATATTTAAAATATTATGGCTAAAATTGCTAAAAAAAACAAAAGTCAAAATTTGCATCATATTAAAAAAAAAATGAGTGTGTATCTAAAATACAACAACAACATTACTTTTTCGCAAAAGCTTTCGCCTATGGCAGGTTAAGAGGAGATTAGATACACGCAACCTTACCCCTTTATTAAAGCAAATGTAGGTTATTTTCGTATGACTTATTATGAACATTGCGTCAAAAATTATATGTAATGACTACTGATTCATAACAAAAAAGCCCAGATAGTTTATTGTGCCATTTTATTTTATTCCAGCATGTTCCCAAGCCAAAAAATAGTTAGTCATTGGCTACATCGAAATGATGAAAAAGCGAACCTAAAATACAATAATTAAAAAATCTTGAAAAAATATAATAGTTAAATGGAAAAAGTGCACCAAAAATCATTAAACTATATCCCTTTTGTGGGTTCGATCACTAGTACTCATTTTCTTTGTAAAAAACGAGTACTATCTTACTCGTGTCACTGACACGACGGTACAAAAATTACAATGAAATTCCCCCTCCCTCAAACCCCCTAAAAAAAGGGAAAAAAAACATTTTACACACCTTTTTACCCCGTTTAAGGCTTTCAGCTTCACCTCATGTACAATAGTTGTATCCTCTGACCCAAACACAGCAAAAAAAAAAAAAAAACCTTACTTCCTCAGACTTCTCCGACCAGTCCATCAAGCAAACGACTAAGAGCCTCAAGTTCAGTTTCGCTCCAAAAATATAAATTGGGACAAAAATATTACGTAGTGCAATTTATTTTGGTACAGAAACGAAGGAAAAATTGATTAAAAAAAATCATAATTTTAAGGGTGAAATATCACACATTTTCAGTTTGTACAGAAGGAAAATGGAAGTTTTCAAAAATAAAGGAAGGCAACTGCCCCTTTATCTTCATGTAGCTTCGGCTCTGGTTATATCGTTAATATGTAAAAATACAAGTAAAATAAAATAAAATAAAAATAATTTAAAGTAAATAAATTAAATGTGACATTTATTACGGAAATACATATATAATTAAAATTAAAGGATAATGCTTGGAATATAGTTAATTCGTTCATGAAATGATTTAAAAGAAAGAACAATGTAACGACCCTAACCCTAGGCACTAATTTTAGCATCATAATATATGCTTTTAATATTATTGTTAATAGTATGTGTTCATTTTATATCATTAATTTCTTACATTAGGATGAGATAATTGGGAAATTAAATAAAGCATTTTGGGAGAAGTATAATAATGGAAATGGGTAAATAAATAAAATGTGAGTAGTTAGGTCTTATTATGTAAAAGAAGGAATAAAGGGTTTGAGTGTAGATTGGTGAAAGCCTCAATTTAATTGGGAATGGGGGCATACCCTTGAAACCCTCCCCATACTTCTTCATACCTTTTTCCCTCACCCCTCCTTCTTCCTAGTCAAAACCCTCCCTTACTTCCCCATCATTTTCTCTTCTCCATCATCCTCTCCATTCCAAAATATCCATGGAAACTTCCTTCCAATATCTTCCTTCCAAAAAGGGTAGTAAATCCAATCCTTCTCCATTTTAAGATCCGGGTGTACTTTCATGTTCGTAGATGTAAGGGGAATACATCAAGCTAGACAAATCTTGGTTTCATCTCATATTACTAAGTAAGTTATTATGACTTCTTTCTAAATATTGCACATTTTATGTGTTAATGAATGTTTTGTGAAAAGAAAAAGGATATTGTATTTTTAAATAAGGTTATTTGAGTGAAATGGGTTAATTAAGGATGAATTGATTTTAAGTATAAAATGGGGGTTTATGTTGAATGAATGAGGGGATAATGGAAGTAATATGTTAAAGACCTTAATGGGATTATTATGACCTTTCCTTCTATTTAATGTTCATGAACTATTTGGTGTTGTTATTGTTATTATAATGGTTCTTTGATGCTTAGAGTTGATACATTGATTAATGTCATAGAATGATGTTGTGGTTTAAGGAAAATGATCAAGAGTGTAAGGAAATGGGTTGAGTTAGATTAAGAAGGTTATATGTGAAATGGGATAGTGGAATGGGAGAATTAATTAAGTAAGTGAAAGGGTTAGATTGGTCTTAATTGTTTGGATTGTTGACATGGATATTGAGTACTAAATTGATACTACTTTGGGTTTAAATGGGTTATAATGATATTAGGAAGGTTGGTAAATATTCTTATGTTCACAATTGAGAGGAAGTTTAAGTTGGATTTTTGGGTTTTCTTGACTTAGTGATTTAAGGCTGCTTTGATACCTGAATCTGGCCGTGGCACGAGTCGTGCCCCTTGGCACGAGTCGTGCCCATGGCCAACTCGTGATAACGACTCGTGGATAGGAGGCCAACTCGTTCTGAGTACATTGTGGAAGATTGGCACGAGTCGTGCTCTAAGGCACGAGTCGTGCCATGTGGAAGTCATGAGTCGTGCTTGCCTTGGGACGCATGATTCTGAGTGAGGCCAAAAGGGCACGAGTCGTGCCCTGGGGCACGAGTCGTGCCCTGGCCTGGTTGCGTTGCACCAACTTTAGAGCTGTTTAAACCTAATCAAACTGGAACCAAAATGAAATCTCTTTAACTTAGATTAAAGTGGAATGCTTGTGCTACTCAATGAAGTCTTAATTGATCAAAATGAAATTGTGGAAAGTAGATCTTGAACCTCTATTAAGGCTATTTGAGGTTGTGTAATGATTATGTAGGAATGGTTTATGTATCACATTGTGGCATTGCTATCCCAAGTGGGGATTATTTGATATTGTTATATTGCATCCCAAGTGTGGATTATTTGATATATTGATATATTGTATCCCAATTGTGGATTATCTGGCATGTTGATTATATTGCATCCCGGTGTGGATTATGTGGTTATATTGTTACCTTAATTGAATTTATATTCGTTAATGGTATTATGCATAGTGTCTTAAATGAGCGGTTGCACTATAGTATTGATTTCCTTGAGTATACATTACCATGTTGTTATGTTCTTATCCCCTTTATGGATTTATTTCAAGTATCTATCATGTGCTTGAACGAGTATATATGATTAGGGGGTATAATGGAATTCAATCAATTATTGATTTGTTCTATAAGAGATTGAATGTTCATTATACCTGTGACCTGCCCCCTCTGTGGCCACAGAGTGGGAGTGCTAGCCGCTGTATTGAGCCAAAAGCCTTACAGACCGCTGCAATTTGGTGTACCGGTGGAATGCTCTGTATGAAGCCAAAAGCTTTACAGTAGCGATGATATTATATGATACTCTGAATAAGGGTCATATAAGTATCTTATTTTCTTATATGGATCTCTAGGGTATGAGACCTATAAGTGGTGAAGGTGCATGGGGGCAATTCACCAAAGAGCGGAGTTTTACTCCCACGTTGTATGACTTATTGTTCAGACGGAAAAGGTAAAATGAGGTAACGTAAGGTGTTTATCGCTTTCATAATGTGTTATGTGCTACCATGCTATGTGTTGCATCTTGTTTGGCATCTTGTTGCATTCATAATAGCTTATTGAGATTTATTCTCATTCCTTCCCTTTTACTGCTTTAGATTGTAATGAGGCAGGTGACCTGATCCAGTGAGGCCGGGGAAAGAGTTTGGATTCTTGATTTTGGGACTTATCAGGATAGGTATATGAGTGGGTTGTCGGGAGTCATATTTAAGTATTACCCTTTTATAAGTTGTAAGGAAAACTCTTTTGTCAAACAATGTTAATTAGGATTTTCAATGTAATTAATCAAGTATGGTTATTAAAGTATTTGTTTAAATTCCTCCAAGTGGAGATATTATTATTTGATTTTGTTTATGGAAAATTTAGAATTGGTTTTCTTTTAAAGGCAAATAAAAGTTTTAAAAATATCAGACGGGTTTTCTTAGTTTGAGCTTCTCAAGCTCGGGACACGCGTTAGGTCCCGGGTTGGGGTGCTCACAGTTGGTATCAGAGCTTAGTTTAGAGGTCAAGGGTAAATGTCTAAACTAAGGGGGAATGTGTGGTAATTAATGTCGAGTGTTTAATGCAGGAGTTGGTTCCAATGGCCGGAAGCAATGATGATCAGCGAAAAGTTCTAGAAATTGAAGGAGATATGGGTATAGGTGGAATTCAGAATGAAGAGATGATGAAGTTATTCAGGATGTTTGTACATAATATGGAGACTAGAGGATCAGTTTCGAATCAACCTGAGGAATGTAAAAGTGATGGATTGGAAAGACTTGTGAAGATGAACCCACCGAGCTTTAATGGAGATCCGAATCCGTTAAAGGCAGAAAAATGGTTAGCCGAAATGAATAGAATTTTTGAGGTTATAGAAAGTCCCAACGAAGAGAAAGTTAGGTATGCCGTTTTCAAACTTGAAGGTCCAGCTGATCAGTGGTGGCAGATTTTGAAAGGGAATTGGGAGCCGGATCATACGCCCCAGACTTGGGATAATTTCACCAAACAGTTCGAGGATTATTTCATTTCGATGGTTACAAGGGACAAGAAGGAGATCGAATTCTTAGGACTAGAACAAGGGGACATGACAGTGAATCAGTATTCAGTCAGGTTTGAGGAATTAGCTAAGTGTTGCCCTCATTTGGTACCGCATGAAGCGAGAAGAGTTCATAGGTTTATAAAAGGTTTGAGGATTGAGTTTAGGAAGAAATTAGTGATTGATAGCTTCACCAATTATCAGACAGTCATAGAGAGAGCTTATAAGATCGAGAATAGCATTGAGGAAAATAGTGGAAAATCGAAAGGTGGGATTGGAAATAAGCCAAAGTATCTAGGACAAGGATCCAAAATCATTAGAGGACAGCCAAGGACTTTAACTTCAGGAAGTGCGAGAGGGGAATTTGTGGTAGCTTCTTCGTCTAGGCCAATATCCAAACAGTATGGGATAATTTGTAAATATTGCAAGAAGATGGGTCATTCTGAGGACAAGTGTTGGAGTAAGCAAGGGAAATGCTTGAATTGTGGAGCAACGGGACACTTTAGGAGGAATTGCCCAAGGTTACAGCGGGGACGAGCTTTAAGCAGCGGTCAGCCGGGTGGACGACAAAGAGGTGGTACCAAAAGAGATAACGAAGGGGAACCGAAAGAGAAGGTCTGTGATCGAGTGTGTGTTTCGGGTCCAGGAGAGATAGATTCCTCAGAGGTCACTAGAGGTAAATTCCCTGTCTCAGAAGTTAGGGGTCATATTTTATAGATCTTGTTTCATATCATTATGTGTGGCATAGCATGTTGCTTCTATGTGGCATACATTACTTGAGAAATTGTTTTATTGTTAGAGGATTCTGCTCTTATGAGAGAATACCTTGAATCTCCTTTGGTTTACCACGATGGTGATGTGGTTATGGCTGAGCATGTATTGCCAGTTGATTTGGTATGATTATCAATTTATGATTTTTAGATATACTTGACCTGGAGGGTTAAGTAGTTGTTGTGCATTGGTGTAAGTACCCCAATCTGGATCACCCCCTTTCAAACACCCGGGAAACACCGTAGACTCATCAACGCAGTCTCGGAGACCTCTGGCACTCAAAACCCTCTCAAAACCCTCTCAAACCCCCAACCAAACCAAGGGAGGAGCCTTCCTGGGATAAAAAGGAACAAAAGGACCTTTTGGGAATTTTCAGGAAATTGGGAAAGCAATATTGGTCCGTACGGACCTCTTTGTTGTCATAATTACTGAATCTCCTTAAAGTCCACAATATTCCCTCAAATCCCGGGAAAAATGATTACTCCCCTGCAGAGTTGGTCCGTACGGACCTCTTTGCATGCAAGATGGTCCGTACGGACCTTATTGCTCAGGGGACACCATCATTCCAGAATATTCACCATCATTGCAGATTCCCTCAAATCGAGGAAATCCAAAATTCTGGATAACCAAGGAGGTCCGTACGGACCTCTTTGCTCCGAAATTTTTACTATAAATAGAGGGCTCCCCCTCCTCATTTTCACACACCTCCCTCTTCTCTCTTCCTCCCTTAGCCTTCTGGCTCCCCTCTATGTCCTCTCGAGGCAATCCCGGCCCCTTTCGGATCCTTCCGAGGCCTTTCGAGCTCCCTTGTGGTGCTCCGAAGCCTCTCCGAGCGCTCCCGCGATGCTCCCGCGCTGCCCCGAGGCACTCTCGAGGTACTCTGAGGCCCCTCGTGGTACTCCGAGGCCTCGCCTGGTCTTTCCCGAGGCGTCCCGGCTCTTTCCGAGTCAAACCGACGATCCCGGCCCACGCCGAACCTCTGCCCGAATCCAACCGACGATTCCAACCCACGCCGAAACTCTGCCCGACTGCAGCCTACAATACGCCGAAGCTCTGTCCGCAGACAACCGGCTCCTTCCAAAGCAATCCCGGTCCGTCCCGGAGCACTATTCCATCCTCAAGCACTATTCCCCAGCGGAATACAGACACGAACCAACAATTGGTAAGGCTTCCTTCCTACACTATTTCAATACATTTCAATAAAGCAGTGTACAATGTAGACATCCGATACAGCATGCATTTTTAAAAGCACACACACACACACAACAGTTAAAGAATATTAGGGGTATCCGAAAGACTCGTTTTACGAGGCTACTCGGGTGAGCTCTAATATTCTAATATTCTCTTCCCGGGGAGTCATCTGACCTCCGAACTCAAAATCTCATCACACAAAAACAGTTTAAAATTATCTTTAAACTGATGCCCTTTTTCAATGTTTTGGGCTTAATAAAAACGGCGTGGCGACTCTACAAAGCAAAACACAGCGAGACACCTCCAACACGCAACGCTAAAACGGAATAAGCCAGATGCCGGGGCGCGATTGCGCTGCCTCTAGGATCCGGGCGACTTCCCGAACAGCGACGAAATGCGAGATGCACGGGGCCTCCGCGTGCGAGCCGGATCCCGGGTAATTTCAGTTGGCGACTCTGCTGGGGAAATTTTTTGTTTTAAAAACTTTTAAACAAAACAAAAGATTTTTAAAACGATGATGAGGGTCAAACTTTCATTTTACCCCTTCCTTTAACTGTTGTGTGTGTGTGCACGTGCTTCGTTTTTATTTTACAAAAAAATAAAAATACAAAAAAAAAATGCATCAATATACATCTGTGCATACATTTAAAATTCTTCAAAAACTTCTGTTTTACTCAGAAAAAGAATTTTAGAGACCGCACACTACGCGCGCCGCCTCGGTTACACCGCACTCTACTCATCTTCTTTGCCTCGGTTACACCGCACGCTACGCGCCTTCTTGCCTCGGATACACTGCACACTACAACCCTCAACCCGGAGTGGTCTCGGTTGCGATCCGTTAGGTCTTCCTAGGCCTCTTGGACGCGCACGGGATCATTCCAAACATCCCATCCTAGCCAAGCGTCAACCCCACACGTTTGAGTCTTGAGTCACACTCTGTCCGGACTCGGTTGGTTTTTACCCGGTCCGTGTCATACGGCTGGATACATATACCATGCCGGCCATTTTCGAGTCAAGGCTCGGAACTCAAGATCCCTTGCGCAAGCAAAGTGATGAAAGGTCATGCTAAAATCTTGACTGATCTTGATTTCCGGCTACACCTGAACGATGTTCCGTCCAGGATATACATCCATGCTCGCATGACACCATGTCATCACGCCTTTGATACGTCGGCCATGACAATATGACCAGACCAACGCCTAACGTCACGCATCCCTTGCGCAAGCAAGGTAAAGAAAGGTCATGCCGAACTCTTGACCAGCATCTTGACTCAGTGGCCGGCTCGGTTCACTATTCACATGGCTAACGCATCAAAACGAACATGACAGGCTCGGTCCTTAGGTTCGATTTTTCTTTTAGGCCGGTGGAAACCGCTTGCACTATAGGACCCTCGCACAGTGTCCACCCTGGGATGTCGAAATACGGGTGCAAAACGAGGGGCTTATAGACGCACGTATGGTCTCCATCGACCCGGGATCTAGCATAGTTGCGAAAAGAAGAGCAATCTTTTCCAACCTACCTAGGACTCGAGAAAACATGTTTTTAGTAAATTAAAACAACAAAAAAAATCAGAAAATAAATAAAAAGCGGAAATCGCATGTCACATGAGCTTTCCCCCTTTTATCCGAAAGGCCTTCCCATGTCTAAACCTTACCCGTCACCCCCTCCAGCGAACCGAGAGTGGTTGAGAGTACCCGGGAGCCGCCTTTTCAGTATCGAGGTCACACGGTCTGATAGCCCTTTCGGTTCAACGGTCCGCACAGTCCGCTATTCCCCCATGACGGGATCAACGGATAACGGTGAGGGAAACGGAACCCCGCCACTAAGGAACCTCCAGGACAATGGAGGAGGTGCTTTGCAAGCCTTCGAAACCATCAAGAAGCGCCAAGAAGAGCAAGCAAGCCTGGATCGTAGACACCTTGCGTCTTCGAGGAACCGTTGCAGTTCCCAACCTGACGGAACCTTTGTTCTCATAGAGGACGAAGACATACCGGCTCCCGATTTCTCAAAGCTATCGGCGGAGTCCCGCCTCCGCCAAGTTATGAGATCCCATCAACTCTAAGCGGCTCTCGCTCAAAGCTCCCTTCGGGCGTCGGTCAAGCGGCTCCGACATGCCCACCTCAAGACACGGTCGGTTTCCGGCTCACGCACATCAAGCTCGGTACCAACGGCACACACATACGTGCTCGCTCTACTCGAGATCCCAATGCATCTCGATACCCAGGATTCAATCCTTTGCCTCTATACGAGCCTCCCGGCCACAATCAAATCCCAATGCACGCTAGGGACAGACATCCCAAGCGGATATCCCGACATCTCAAACCTTCCACCCATTGGACTACCACTTGGGGCTAGCGAAACATTTCCCAAGTTCCCAAACACAACCCTTGGCGATCGAGTAATCACGCCCTTGGCTCCAATTTCGCAGAATCCGAGTACGGGATGGTCTACACTCAACTACCTCCCCAAGATTCCCGAATGGCGATCCCATCAGCCAATCCACCTCCATCTTCGGTTTCCGTCCCGAAAAACGACAGCTTGCCTCCACCTGCTGACCCTCACATGGCTTGGTTGGTCGAACAAATGAAGAGCATGCAAGGAAAATTTGCTAACTCTCGGAAGGACTCCCTTATGCCCACAGATCTAAGCAAAGTGGTTCCTCTCCTTCCGAATTTCGTAATGCCGGAAATGGAAAAATTCGATGGGACGAGAATGCCCAAAGACCCACATCGATACCTACGTCTTAGGTATGAGAGCCAAGGGGCCACCCCACAACAAATGGCGGATCACTTCCAAGACTCCACGAAATCCACAAACTTTAAGGTGGTTCCTCAACGTAAAAGTCGAGAACCGCTCCACACAGGAACAAATCAGTGACATCTTCCTAGAGAAGTACCGCGCCAATCTTGAGTGGGAAACCAATCGCCATGACCGCAAGCCACCGAACAAAAGGATGACGAGCCTGTAGGTGAGTTCTACAAGAGATGGAACTGGAAACTAAGCGAGATAATGGATCCGCTTTCCAAAGAAGAGCAAATGGATATCTTCCATTCCTGCCTCAAACCTTCCCTGAAGGCCCTGATCAGTCACCACTTCTATCCCGATCTTCGCGCCATGGTCAACGCTGGGACCAAGTTTGAGAAAACACTGAGCATGCAAAAAATGGTAGTCAGTCCAGCCCCGCCCAATCCAATATCTGCCCCAAGCAGAGGGAGGGAGGTTGTCGGAGCAGTCCATTATATTAAGAATGGAGCACTACAAAGAAACGGTGGTCCCCCGAGACAACGACAACACTATGATGATTTCGGGATGCCATTGAGCGAGGTATTCGATCGTGTAGTGAAGCAAGGTCTCCTCGAACCTATGGAAAATTACCAGCCCAAATTTCCCAATGCCAACTGGGATGTAACCAAGCGGTGTGCTTTTCATAAATACCACGGTCATACAACCGACAACTGCACAGTTTTGAGGAAAGCAATTCAAGGATTGATTGAAGAAGGAAAGTTAGAGCGCCCCCATGGCCCCAATACACTCTGAAATCCGTTCCCCAGAAATAATGATCGAGATGCTTGGTCTAACCCCAGTATCATAGAGTCTAGCTTCGAAAATAAAAGACCCCGAGTCTGTCATGTTTTAAGTTTGAGTCTCTCGAGTCGTCTGACGGCCTTATGCCTGAAGATTATGCGTTTGTAACAAAAATCGCGCTTCTTTATGCTTCGAATAAAAGTTCGACCTTTCTGAGTATCCCCTCATTGTCACTTTAACAAATGATAAATTAACTAACCAAAACAGTTAATAATGATTCACTTGATAAAGACGCAGACACATTAATGAACAATGCATTAAAACAAATCTTTAAGCATGTTGTCAAACGAGAGGAAAATCGGGCCCAAGCTGCCGAGAAGGTTCTAACCAAAATGAATTTGGGAACTGCTGAAGAGCCCGAAGAGACGCAAATCAAAGAATTACACAGCCAAACCTCGTAGGTTCTAGTACCTTTCTCATTCAATCAAGTCCTCCTTGGACATTGTAATTAAGTCTTCAATTTTCCATACATAAGTCTTCTTTCTTTTCTTGCTAGACTTGAGACATTATTTTGCACCCCACATTACATTTAATGAAATGGTTTTGTTCTATGTGATCACTTGCATTGCTCAACAAGTAATTCCACAAACGATTAATGCTTTGATTAATTGGTGTGAGAAAGTCAATCGATAGCTCCTCATACCATACCCCACACAAAGGCCTCCATCAAGCCATACACATTCCAAAACATGTCCCCACCATCACCTTGACCAAGTCAAACGACGGCGGCAACATCAAAGGACAACAAAAGGTCACTCAGCATTAAAAGATTGACCCCATGTTGACAACAATCTAGGAGCTTGCCTTCACCTTCGTGCGCATCAAGAAATTTCAAGCAGGGGCTTGCCTTCGCCCTCACGCGCTTCAAAAAAAAAAAAAAAAAAAAAAAAAAGGGCTCAAGCAGAAGCTAAAAAAAAAAGCTCAAGCAGAAGCTACACAAAAAAAAAGGGGGCTCAAGCAGAAGCTTCACAAAAAAAAAAAATGAGGTCAAAGACCCAGCGCCAACGATCAAGAAGCAAGGGAGTCACTGAAAAGACCGTCAAATACGACTTGTCAAGAAATCATCTCAAGGCCCGTGCCTCATCATTCAACCTTCCGAGCATTTTCGCCAAAGGCTGCTGTGATGTACCCGATTTTTTTTGAAAATCAAACGGAGTCGCCACGCCATTTTAATTTTGAGGGCCAAAACTTTGAAAAATGCCCGAGATCAGAGATTTAGGTTCGGAGGTCATGTTACGCGTCGGGAAGGACGTTAGTGTGCACCCGACGCGCCTCGCAAAACGAGTCTTCCAAACATTTGAAATCCTTTTGTTGTGTGTGTGTGTGTGTGTGTGTGTTTTGACCAAAATAATTTGAAACTGGGAAAAGTGAAAATTGGGATCTCTTTTTAAGACTTTAAATTGATCCCATGATTTTTTGGAGAATTTTTGGGTTGAGTCTTGGCACTCAAAAGATTTTTGGATTTGAAAAGCAATTCTGGCAGAATGAAAGAAGGCAGTTGACCCTTGACTTTGAAATGGACTTAAAGGCTTCAAAACCTCAGAATCTGGGGAAAGTCCGAGAATGAAAGTTGCTTAAAACACCCTAAATAGGTTCTGCAAAGAAACTTTCCATTTTGGAAGTAATTTGAGGGGTCAAAACCTTCTGGAAATCTCAGATGTGAAATCTGGATTTCCAGAAGCTGATGAACTGGCCTCTAAAAGAAAAATTGAAAAAAGGAGTTTTACTTAAAAAATAAAATAAAAATATGTCTGGAAAGATCTGGATGTTGGCTACAAAAAGTGTTTTGTAGTCAACATCCAATTCCAAGTTTTACTGGGTCCAAAAAATAAGAAAATGGACTGAGGTCTCAGAACAATGCTACTGGACAGCAAGATGTTCTTGAGGGAAAATGTGATTTTTGGGGGATTTGCATCTATGTTCACCCCATTTTCATCCCTAGACTTGATACCACTACTTTTTATTGAGTGGTTATCATATTCAAGTCATCCTTGGGGAATTTATGGGGTTTAAACATGTCCTTTGCAAAGGGAAAGGGGATATTTTGTAGAAATGAAATTAAAGAGAAAAAAATCAATTTAGAGATTTAAAATATAGACCATTTGAGATGGTCATTCATGAAGATGAACTTCAAGATAACCATCTTGGGTCAAAACTCAAGTTAAACTAAACATCAAGTAGATCCAAGTAAGAAGAACAAGATGAACAAGAAGTCAAAAGTGAATTTTAGGGTTTTGAGAAGGAGGGCTTTACCAATGGTGACACCCTATCTTCCTAGGCTTGGAATTTGACTTGAGGAGTATCAAGATTTGGTGTTTGGCTTGAGGAGTATCAAGGTTTGGTGTTTGTATTTGTGTTTGGAGTGAGATTGGGAAAGATTCAAGAGAAAATAGTGGCAATCTAGAGATTCCCACTGTTTTCTCTCTATATTTCGCCAGAACTTCGTTGCTGTGATCAAAATGTCTTGTGTAAACTGAGAGAGGAGGGTTCAATTTATAAGCCTCTGGAAAATGCAATCATATCCGCGCGGAGGTGTCTGTCAGCGTGCACTGTTCATTAATTACAGCTTCAGGCTTTGGACACAAGGAATATTTTTCAAAAAAAATCAAATTAACAGCCAGTTTTTGTTCCAGCAGTTTCTATTTTTGGTTTTTGACTATTTCTTTTGCTTTTTTGATTCCTTTCTTGGTTTATCTTTTTTTGGCAATCCCTAATCTACCCTTACTTGGTTAGAAACGTTAGGAATGTTAAGAATTGTTAGAAATGTTATAACTTTCGTTAATTTTCTAACAAAAATACTAACAAGCTCAAATTGGAGCACTTACAGTAGCCCCTCGGCGACGGTGCTTTCGAAGGAAGCGGGGTCGTCGATAAGAGTAAGGCTCCATATTTGATAGGATGATCAAGTGATCGAGTGGCTGAACCTATTCAATAGGCTACCTACGTATCCCGAATGGGAATCAAGCCGGTCGTAGTTCGGGTCTTTGACCCTGGGAATGATTGTTTTTAAGGTATCAACCTGGAGATGATGGCGTTTTAGGCGCCTCGGACCTTGAAGATGATGGCGTTTTAGGTGCCTCGAACCTTGAAGATGGCGTTTTAGGTGCCTCGAACCTTAATGGTGGGGATAGATGGTCCTCTGGTGGACTTTGCTTGAAAGGATCGGTCTTACGTCTGCTGCCGAAGGAAAGGATGACCATTTTGGTCGAGTGGCTGGACCTAATGATAGGCTACCTACGTATCCCGAGTGGGAATCAAGCCGGCCGTAGTTCGAAATTTACTCGAGATTTCGTTGGCTTATTTGGGGAAAATCGGACGTATTCGTTGGGGAAATCGGTCTTACGTTTCTTGCCGGATGATTTTGATGAAAGATACGAGATTCCGTTATCTTTCTCGGGGAGATCGGTCTTACGTTTTCTGTGGGGATGATTTTGATGAAAGAAACGGGATTCCGTTATCTTTCTCGGGGCACTCGGTCTTACGTTTAAGCTATGGGAATTTCTTTTGAGAGGGTATGAACCTAAATGGGAACTTAGTTCAGGAGTATGAACCTAAGTTGAGGTTCGGTTCAGGAGTATGAACCTAAATGGAGACTTAGTTCAGGAGTATGAACCTAAGTTGAGATTTGGTTCAGGAGTATGAACCTAAATGGGAACTTAGTTCGGGAGTATGAACCTAAGTTGAGGTCTTGTTCGGGAGTATGAACCTAAATGGAGACTTAGTTCGGGAGTATGATCCTAAGTCGGGATTTGGTTCGGAGTATGAACCTAAATGGGAACTTAGTTCGGGAGTATGAACCTAAGTTGAGGTCTTGTTCGGGAGTATAAACCTAAATGGAGACTTAGTTCGGGAGTATGATCCTAAGTCGGGATTTGGTTCGGGAGTATGAACCTAAATGGGAACTTAGTTCGGGAGTATGAACCTAAGTTGAGGTTTTGTTCGGGAGTATGAACCTAAATGGGAACTTAGTTCGGGAGTATGAACCTAAGTTGAGGTTTTGTTCGGGAGTATGAACCTAAATGGGAACTTAGTTCGGGAGTATGAACCTAAGTTGAGGTTTTTACGATGGAGGCTATTTGAGGTGTTCTTCTTTGGGGAAGACTCGGGCTTACGAGAACCATCGGGAAGAAAGGTGATCAATGTCGGTCAAGTGGATGGACCAAGGATTGGCGTATGCGGGGGTCACCCGAGGATTGACTATTTTAGGGAAGTCGTCCTAGAGATTGACTGTATTTGGGAGTCACCCGAGGGATTGACTATTTTAGGGAAGTCGCCCTAGAGATTGACTGTATTTGGGAGTCACCCGAGGGATTGACTATTTTAGGGAAGTCGCCCTATGATCTGACTATTTTTGGGAAGTCGCCCTATGATCTGACTATTTTTGGGAAGTCGCCCTATGGTTTGACTGTTTTGGGGAAGTCGCCACTATGATCGTTTTGGGGAAGTCGCCCTATGATCTGACTATTTTTGGGAAGTCGCCCTATGGTTTGACTATTTTTGGGAAGTCACCCTATGGTTTGACTATTTTTGGGAAGTCGCCCTATGATCTGACTATTTTTGGGAAGTCGCCCTATGGTTTGACTATTTTTGGGAAGTCACCCTATGATCTGACTATTTTTGGGAAGTCGCCCTATGGTTTGACTGTTTTGGGGAAGTCACCCTATGATCTGACTATTTTTGGGAAGTCTCCCTATGGTTTGACTATTTTTGGGAAGTTACCCTATGATCTGACTATTTTTGGGAAGTCGCCCTATGGTTTGACTATTTTGGGAAGTCGCCCTACGATCGACTATTTTGGGAAGTCGCCCTATGATTTGACTATTTTTGGGAAGTCGCCCTATGGTTTGACTATTTTTGGGAAGTCGCCACATGGTTTGACTATTTTGGGAAGTCTTTTGGGGAAAGTCGCCCTATGGTCTGACTATTTTTGGGAAGTCACCCTATGATCTGACTATTTTTGGGAAGTCGCCCTATGGTTTGACTGTTTTGGGGAAGTCGCCCTAAGGTTTGACTGTTTTGGGGAAGTCACCCTATGGTTTAACTATTTTGGGGAAGTCGCCCTATGGTTTGACTATTTTTGGGAAGTCGCCCTATGGTTGACTATTTTTGGGAAGTCGCCCTATGGTTTGACTATTTTGGGAAGTCGCCCTATGGTTTGACTATTTTGGGGAAGTCGCCTATGGTTTGACTATTTTTGGGAAGTCGCCACATGTCAGTTTTGGGGAAGTCACCCTATGGTTTGACTATTTTGGGGAAGTCGCCCTATGGTTTGACTATTTTTGGGAAGTCGCCCTGTAATCTGACTGTTTTTGGGAAGTCGCCCTGTGGTTTGACTGTTTTGGGGAAGTCACCCTATGATCTGACTGTTTTGGGAAGTCGCCTTGAAATTTGATGATAATGTTCTTTTAGAAAAGTAGTTGATTAAGATATGCCTTCATACCTGTGTTGTGCTTACCTGTAGCTGCCGAAAGGACTGAGGCTACGGCTGATGTTGATGAAGAGTTGTTGGGTTGCCGTTCGTGGGACGGTTTTACGCGACGATTTCTTTGTGTTTGGAGGCATTTTGACCTGAAGGAGGAATTTGGTTGAGTCTGCATCTTCTTTGGTGATCGTTAACCTTGTAGAAGTTGTTGAACTTGTCTTCACATTGGGACTTCTTGCTTTTGAGAACTTGGTGTCTCGACCGCATTATATTTGAGAACTTGGCGTCCACGACCGATTCGTATTTGAGAACTTGGCGTCTGACCGATTCGTATTTGAGAACTTGGCGTCCCGACCGATTTGTATTGGAGAACTTGGCGTCCACGGCCGATTTGTATTGGAGAACTTGGCGTCCTCGACCGATTTGTATTGAGAACTTGGCGTCCACGACCGATTTGTATTGGAGAACTTGGCGTCCACGACCGATTTGTATTTGGAGAACTTGGCGTCCTACGGCCGATTTGTATTGGAGAACTTGGCGTCTCGACCGATTTGTATTTGAGAACTTGGCGTCTCGGCCGATTTGTTAGACACCGGAGGTGGTCTTCGTTGGGGGTTGTTTTCATCCATTTGTGGACATTGGGGGTCGTCTTTAGCAAGTTGCGGACGCCGGAGCTTGTCTTTGCCAAGCGTAGATCTTTGGAGGCTGTCTTCATCCGTTTGTGGACATTGGAGGTCGTCTTTGGTGAAGATCATCCTTGCCGAAAAAAGGGGGATTTGATTTCACGTTTGAATTCCTGCATTCGTTAGTGAAGAGGAAGATGCATATATGACATTCATGATGACAGATGCATGCATAGAGCCAAAAATGATTGTGAGAGTATCACTGCATATGTTTGCGAGATGATGCATTTACTTGCTTTCGAAGATGCACCTAGCCTAAGCTTTTGACAGGGAAATTATGATTTATGATCTTCAATTCACTTAGGATTTTTCCTATTGATTCAAGTTTTGTGCATGCTACATGAGCCCTTGGGAGATTTTTGTGGGGATGCATGGTTATGTATGTGTCGGAAAGCTGTTTGGAACAGATTTTGAGCATGTGGGGGATGAGAACCCTTGATCGCGATTTAAACGGCGGTTGTTGGTGAGGTTTTGTCGGCGGTATCACATGGACCTCAATTTTGATGAGATTGGATTCGGATCCGGGTCTTGATTGGAATTTTCTCTCTCAATCTTGGTCATTTGAAGGCGTCTTTGACGAGGCTCTAGGGCACGTTGATATGAGTGAAGCTTCTTTCATTTGGGTGAGTGTGACCTCGGCGAAACCTTATCAGGAGAATGATTTGATGGAATTGCTAATGCGGGAGAAACCACGATCTTGAATTCCGATGCTACGGGAAGGCTGCCGTGTACCAAGTTACGAAAGTGAAATTCTTTCTTGATAAAATTCGGGTCCAAAAGACCGTCTTGACAAAGCCCGGATCTGAGTAGGCAAAGCACGGATTTTGAAGAAGTGACTTGGCGAATCTATCTCGTAGTGAAGAACGCAATGTGGACCCAAGGATGACTATAGAAGTCCCATCTTAAAGAGGCGTACGGGAGAACAGGAGGACCGCTTAGCAAGCCCCGGCGTGAAGAAACACAGAGCGAGTCCTATTGCGAGACGAGTCATCATGTGACCGAGGCACCCATCTTTTCAGATCTTAGTCAACCGATCAATGGACAAGACTTCGGGAATGTTTACGTGCGGGGGCACATCTTTCGAAAAGTGGGAATGAATCCCGATTTTGTGTATACACACTCGCTTTAGGTTTGACTCTTTTGAGAGAGTATAAGCGTTACAAGGTGTGGAAAAGTGTATGGAAGCCCCTGGCGACGGAAAGACAGTGTTTGGCTCTATTTTCCTATGATGTAGAGAGAGAAGACTTGTCGAGACACTTGAAAAATTGTCTTATTCATGATGATCACAAGTTGCTTAAAACCCTTTGTTAATGTTCGGGTTATTCAACTCCTAAATCGATATGAACAAATATTTTGATTAATCACAAGGAGAAAACCAAGCGATATCGAGGATCAAGCTCGGAAGGGCGGAAAGTGTATAGGGACGATCCACGATGAGACCGGATTTTTTTCTTTTTTTGAGATTTGTTTGTGATTTCGGCCAGGACCATTTACGGTTGCCTACGTTCCCTCCATCATGAAGAGCTCGGGTCGCCGTAGTTCGGGCCTATCCCGAATGAAAAGAGAATGAATGTTGAAATTCGAGGGTCGAGGACCTTTGGGGATTTTGAGGATTTGGAGGATTGAATAACATATCCCCTTAGAGTGTCCATGAAAGACACGGATGCGAAGCCAGTGGGACATCCACGGCAAGTGTTTGTGAGGAGAAATGAAATATGCTCACATGAAGGGAAGGGTTGAATTTGCACAATCTTTGATTGGTAATTTTGAACCAAAATGGATTAGATTCCAATTTAAGCAAGCAATGAAGCATTAATTTGATCCTGACATCGAGGATATTAGAATGAAAGCGCTATCCGGTAGGGGCTGTAGTTGGGTTTCCGGGCTTCGATCGGCTATCGGGTGATTTGGGAGATTATGACCTCTTGAGATGAGAGGTCGGCTAGGCCTTCTTGCGGCGAACCTCTAAAGATGAGAGGTTGGCTCGCGGGGATGTGTTTGGGGAATCTATGGCGAGGAAGATTGATTGCCTCCAAAAATGAGAGGTCAGATTTTGACTTGGCCAAGGGCAAGGGTAATGGTGATGGGAGTATCCTCTAAAATTGAGAGGATGGCTTGGGATTGGTTTAAGGTAATGATAAGAGGAAGTCAGGAGCTACGACAACTTTTTGCAATCTTGCGAGAATTCAGGCTCCTTTTTGATCATTGGAGAGCTTCTTGAGATGTCGGGGACTTTTGAGTTCTTCTTCTCTTTTTTTTTTTTTGGAAGGCTTCCTGAGGAGCTTGGAATTATATCCGAGATTGTGAGGATTTTAAAATCCTTCTTTTTTTGTTTCTTTTTTTGTTTTTTTTTTTGTTTTTTTTTTTTTTTGTTTTTTTTTTTTGACTTGGAAAGCTTCTGAGGAGTTGAGGATTATCTTTGTCCTTCCTTCATGGCTTGAGATAATTTGCGCATCGCCGATTCTCGAAGCTAACTTCTCGGGCTCGCTTGGACTTTCTCTCAGTATGGAGCAAAAATGATGGCTAAACCGGGTTTCAAAACACGCCGATCTTGAAATGAGAGGGTAGTGTTTAGTAAGGGTGAGGTAATGACTTTCCTATGGGTGAAAGGTTTCAACCGCAATCCCTCTTGGATGACCTAAACGAGATTAAGTCTTCATTGCTTGCTTAAGCTTTATATGAGAAAAGATCCATGCAAATTCATCGAGCAACGAGATGATGATGATGAAAGGGATGTGAGCATATGAGATGCAAGATGGGGAGTTGGTAAGCCCCAATTTGGGAAGGATATCAATTGATTTTCTCACTCAGATTAGTTTAAATATTAATCATTTTCGAAGAATTAGTGGTTGAGCGGCACAAGTGATCATTTTGGATAAAACCATTTCAATTAAGTGTAACGTGGGTGCGCAAGTGATGTCTCGAGTCTAGCAAGAAAAGAAAAAAGACTTATATTAAAAATTAGACACTTAACCACTATGTCCAAAATGGACTACAACGACAAATGTCCGGGAAGGACTTAGGTGAAAGAAAAGTACTAGAACCTACGAAGGTTGACTCAAAAGACTATTTTAAAGATAGGTAGCCCCGGTCTAGCCGCTCTTTCTTTGTTGAACCATGCATCTATTCTTCGGCCATTTGGAGGCAGGAGCTATTGCGAACCTTTCCATCGGGATTTCCTTGGCAACTTTTTGCTCAATCCAACCATCTTCATTACTGCGATGGTGGTTCATTGACCTTGCAAAGGGGCGAGTCAAACTCCATTGTGCCCACAAGGCTTGAACCACCAAACTTCGATCATGTTGACACTCATGTTGTTAGGGAGCGGGTTATTGATAGTATTAGGTCCTTCGGGCATCTCTAACCTCCCTTGCTCAATCAACCCTTGGATGGCCTTTTTCGGGGACGCAATCATCCGTCAGTGCCCGTGAGTGCGATGAAAGGCACAATGCTTGGAGGTATCCAAAGGAGCGTTGGGGTTTCTAGGGCGATAATTTTCCAAAGGCCGGAGCAAACCTTCTCTCACCAAACCTCTGAAGATATCACTCAAAGGCATCCCAAAGTTTCTCAAGTCTTGGGCCGGGATGCGGATGCATCGGGCTTCTTGGGAACAAAGGAAGTGGCATTGTTCTGATCTGTCCCGCGTGGCCGATCGCCTCTTTGCCTTTAGCGAAAGTGAGAGTAGTTTTGGAGGGAGGAGCCCGATATCCGTAGGCGGAGTGCGACGATCGAGCTGGCGATTGTAAGCCTTTTCAAACTTAGCCCGGAATTAACCATTGCACGCAAGTCGGCGTAGGGAAGTGGGCGAGGAAGCTCTCAAATGCGGCTTCAAGCATGGCGAAAGATGTCTAAGCGCTCCTCGTCGAGAGGAGGAATGGCCATTTCATGAGCTTTAAGTTCCATCTCTTATAGAAATCCCCAATATTCTCATTAGGGCGCTGCATCGTTGTTTTGCGAGTCAACTCTGTTTGTCTCCCACTCCAAGTTGGCTTTATACTTATACGTGAAAATGCTTGGTAATTTGTTCCCAAGTAGCCCTAGCTTGGTGCAATCGGAAAAACCATTTCAAAGCCACGACTTCAAAGAGAGACTAAAGTAATCGGCCAATTCTTGGTTTGTGCATCCCTTAGCCTTCATTGCCAAAGTATAGGTGTCCAAGTGAGTTTTAGGGCATGCACTCCCGTCAAACAATTCCAGAATGGGCATCACAAACTTGTGAGGCGGGGGACAATCGAGTCGGGATACGTAGGCCGAAGAGCGGTGTTCTTTGGCGGTCAATTCGGCAATCTGTGCTTTCATTTCCTTGTGTTGCTCCATAAACCAAGCCAATTGGGGATCAGGCGGAGCGGGAATTCTGAGGCGATATTTAAGCTAGGAAGAGGACTAGGCTGTTGGTGGTGCATTGGTGGAAGGAATACCATATCCGGAGCATAGGTGAAAACTTGTCCTTGGCCCAAATTACCACAGGGAGTGTAGGTAGGAGCTGGGGCAAAAGGATAGAACCCGGCGACTTCTTTGTTGGCTTCCAATCGGCGAGAGAAGATGGAGGCGGATCTGAGGTAGCCATATGGCTTGGATTTTCGGAGGAGGCCCATAAGTAGGCTTAAGTGCGAGGGCTGCTTTGTCCACTGGTTGTTGAATTGCATGGTGGTTGTGGCGAGGATGCATAGCAGAGAGGATCTTGTGGTCTGGTGATTCGGATGAAGCCGGGATGAAGGCTTGATAACCCATAGAAGTACGAGTGAATGGATTTGTGAAAGGCTGTGTGAGGAGCAGCGGAGCAGTACCATTACGAGGAGGGCTCTGGCGTGGCCCCGAGAACCGGATTGTGGCGGCGTTCCAAATTGTGGGCATTTGTTGATGTGAAGGTCCGGATTGATTGGTCCCAAGCGAGGCGGGATCCCAATTTCTTTGTAGCATTCAGGGGTATCCCCAACCATGGGAAGGCATTCCGTGCGACTTTGTCCCAGCTGAGGCATTGCGGCTGGCTCGTCCGTCGAGCTGCATGGATCCGGTGGTGCGGTTGGGGAGCCGGGCGACCTAGGGATCGAGGAGCATGGGCTCTGGTGGTAGTACCGTGGGAGGCCGGTGGTGGCATCTGGGTAGTCGGGTTGACCAAGAGCGGGATTGTGGTCTTCCTCTTCTTCCACGGTGAAGGTGCCATCGGGTTGAGGCGGCGGCCAATCCATGGCTTTTGATAGCCTCCATAAGGCTGTTCAGCTGTAGCTTCTGGCGCACTCTCATACATTCGGCTAGGCGATTCCCTTTGTTGTTACGAGGAGTCACGGGAGGCGGAGTGACGTTGTCCCCATCGTTACCGGTTGATGCGAGACATTCTAAAATTCGGAGTCGGAACGAGACGGTGAAGGCGATGATGCGCTTGACTCTTCCCAGCGATTAAACGGTGACCCGGTGCCGAAACCAACCTTTGTGCGGAGGCTGCGGGGGAAAGACACGAGGGTTCGAGATGTGCAGGAATGGAAGGAGGGTAGGTGTTTGGGCTTTCGGCTCATGCAACATGCGATTATTTGTTCATGTTTACTTAAAACATGTTTTATTAACCTAATCGGTTGGAAAAGATTGCTCTTCTTTTCGCAAACTACTCGATTCTGGATCGGTGGGCCCCGTCACTACGTCTATAAGCCCCTCGTATTCCACACGTATTTCGACCTCCCGGGGTGGACGGCCCGGGCGAGGGTCCTATAGGGCAAGCGGGTCCCACCGACCGAAAAAAAAACGATCCTAAAAGTCGGCGGGTAATCGAGTCTTAACGAGCATTCGATGTAAATTACGGACAAAGGCGGACGTCAAAGTCAAGATCATGTCCAGGGGCTCGACGAAAAGTCGGCATGATTTGGGTGATAAGCGTCCACAATTGATCTTGACTTGTCGTCATTTAAGCCGTAATTAGGCATGGAATATTCATTAATCCTTGATGACTCGGTGTCAATCTTTGGGAGTCGGTGTATAATTTGTGCCGATCGAGCCGAAGTCAAGGCGCCGGTCAATATCTTGGTCAAAGTCTGCGGCGGAAAACCGGCGAGAACTTCGGCGATTAGGGTCCCGAAAGATATTGAGTCGGTATGCCGACAAAGGCTTGAAAGGAAAGGTCTATACACGAGACGGGGCATGACACGAGACCGGACTAAAAACCAACCGGGTCTCGGACAAAGTGTGTCACGGACGAGTGCATGGTCGACACGAGGCTCCATGGGATGTTTGGGTAGTCCTGTGCTCATCCGAGAGGCGTAATAAGACCAAACGGACCGCGACAAGGATTTCCCGGGTTAAGGGCGTAGTGTGCGGTGTACGGTCACGTGCGCGTAGTGTGCAAGCGATCTATCTTCTTTTTCTGAGTAAAATAGGAATTTTTTCATGTGTCTTAAAAGGCATGATGCATGATTTTTTTTGAATTTTTTTTTTTTTTTGAAAATTTTTTTTTTTTGAAAATGAAATGAGCACATAAGCACATGAGCACAAAAATTCCAATAATTAGGGACTTTATTCCCGACAGTCAAAATTTTGACTTTTCCGAGGCGGCCAAAACAAACACGAAAACGTGCAAAAATCAACACACACAAAGCAAAGGATTTTCAAATGTTGAGACGGAAGCTTGACCCTCAAAAGCTTTTCCTTTTTTTTTTGAAAACAATGATACCGGTACGTGGGATTGTTAAATCACAATTTATCCCCGACTCGTGTTAGGAGGCGATAACAGGAAGTTTAATGGTTTCCACCAATATACCAAATATCATTTTTTTAGAAAAAGCTTATTAATCCCCAGTAGTCGCCCTTGTGATGTACCCGATTTTTTTGAAAATCAAACGGAGTCGCCACGCCATTTTAATTTTGAGGGCCAAAACTTTGAAAAATGCCCGAGATCAGAGATTTAGGTTCGGAGGTCATGTTACGCGTCGGGAAGGACGTTAGTGTGCACCCGACGCGCCTCGCAACGAGTCTTCCAAACATTTGAAATCCTTTTGTTGTGTGTGTGTGTGTGTGTGTGTGTTTTGACCAAAATAATTTGAAACTGGGAAAAGTGAAAATTGGGATCTCTTTTAAGACTTTAAACTGATCCCATGATTTTTGGAGAATTTTGGGTTGAGTCTTGGCACTCAAAAGATTTTTGGATTTGAAAAGCAATTCTGCCAGAATGAAAGAAGGCAGTTGACCCTTGACTTTGAAATGGACTTAAAGGCTTCAAAACCTCAGAATCTGGGGAAAGTCCGAGAATGAAAGTTTCTTAAAACACCCTAAATAGGGTTTCTGAAAAGAAACTTTCCATTTTGGAAGTAATTTGAGGGGTCAAAACCTTCTGGAAATCTCAGATGTGAAATCTGGATTTCCAGAAGCTGATGAACTGGCCTCTAAAAGAAAAATTTAAAAAAGGAGTTTTACTTACTCAAAAAATAAAATAAAAATATTTCTGGAAAGATCTGGATGTTGGCTACAAAAAGTGTTTTGTAGTCAACATCCAATTCCAAGTTTTACTGGGTCCAAAAAATAAGAAAATGGACTGAGGTCTCAGAACAATGCTACTGGACAGCAAGATGTTCTTGAGGGAAAATGTGATTTTTGGGGGATTTGCATCTATGTTCACCCCATTTTCATCCCTAGACTTGATACCACTACTTTTTATTGAGTGGTTATCATATTCAAGTCATCCTTGGGGAATTTATGGGGTTTAAACATGTCCTTTGCAAAGGGAAAGGGGATATTTTGTAGAAATGAAATTAAAGAGAAAAAAATCAATTTAGAGATTTAAAATATAGACCATTTGAGATGGTCATTCATGAAGATGAACTTCAAGATAACCATCTTGGGTCAAAACTCAAGTTAAACTAAACATCAAGTAGATCCAAGTAAGAAGAACAAGATGAACAAGAAGTCAAAAGTGAATTTTAGGGTTTTGAGAAGGAGGGCTTTACCAATGGTGACACCCTATCTTCCTAGGCTTGGAATTTGACTTGAGGAGTATCAAGATTTGGTGTTTGGCTTGAGGAGTATCAAGGTTTGGTGTTTGTATTTGTGTTTGGAGTGAGATTGGGAAAGATTCAAGAGAAAATAGTGGCAATCTAGAGATTCCCACTGTTTTCTCTCTATATTTCGCCAGAACTTCGTTGCTGTGATCAAAATGTCTTCTGTAAACTGAGAGAGGAGGGTTCAATTTATAAGCCTCTGGAAAATGCAATCATATCCGCGCGGAGGTGTCTGTCAGCGTGCACTGTTCATTAATTACAGCTTCAGGCTTTGGACACAAGGAATATTTTTCAAAAAAAATCAAATTAACAGCCAGTTTTTGTTCCAGCAGTTTCTATTTTTGGTTTTTGACTATTTCTTTTGCTTTTTTGATTCCTTTCTTGGTTTATCTTTTTTTGGCAATCCCTAATCTACCCTTACTTGGTTAGAAACGTTAGGAATGTTAAGAATTGTTAGAAATGTTATAACTTTCGTTAATTTTCTAACAAAAATACTAACAAGCTCAAATTGGAGCACTTACAGCTGCACGAATATTCACGCCCTGGCCCCAAAGCCAAACACAGTTCAAACCCGAACTACGTCGACCTGAGCTCATTGTCTTAAGGGGAACGTAGGCAACCAGAAATGGTCCGGTCATAAACACATACAAATCCACAAACCCGGTCTCATCAATGACCTCTCCTATACACAAACCTTCTTTCATACCAGACCAACTCGATCCTTGATACCGGTTGACTTTCTCCTCGTGATTAATCAAAGCATATCAGGTTTAATTGTTGAATAACCCGAACATCAACAAAAGGGTTTTAAGCAAACATGTGATCAATGTGAACGAATCGAGTTTTCAGATGTCTCGACAAGTCTTCTTTTTCTACAAAATAGGAAAGTAGAGCTAAACATCGATTTTACGTCGTGAAGGGCTTCCATACACTTTTACAAGCTTTTCAATGCTTATACTCTCTCAAAAGAGTCAAAACCAAAAGCATGTTTTTTTTTATGCCTACATCAAATAAGGCATTCACACAAAAGGGGACCCGTTCCCACCTTTTCAAAAATAAATACGCCCTTGTGAGTGTACATTACGAGTCATTTCTCCCACAAAAGAGGGTCGAACTACGCAGACCTGAGCCCCTCAGTTCGAGGGGAACGTAGGCAGCCTTCATTGGTTCGGTCTAAAGCATACACAAAAATCCCAATAGTTTGACGTCATCAAGGCTCAGACAAGAAACAAGCAAGAGATTTTGTGTCTCGACAAAGCTTTAAAAGTAAATCCCAAATCATCACAGTTAAAACACTTTTTGATGAGTTCAAGCACGGTCTACTCTCAAACTCACAACATGCTAAAAGACAACTTAAAACATTTAACAATCAATGTGTCTGCAACGACGATGAATGGATACTCAGTGTTTCAGAAGGTCATTCCATGCTACTCGCGTTTGGCCCTTCATCACTCTTTCCTTTCTTCCCTCGTCCCCAACGAGTCATCTTTCATTCCATATGAGCGAGTTCTGTCTCCCTCATTCCGAGATCAGGAGTCCTCCTAGTCGTGTCAAACGAACCAGTCACTCTCAGAGCATCGTTCACCCGTGCCTCAGCTCGGATCTTCTCCCTATGAGTCTGCAAAAGGGGACCTCTCCCCGCCAGTCTGTCAACTCGATTCTTGTAGTCAAACAAAGCGTCTCCCATGACATCCTGAGGGTTAGACCAAGCTTCTGCACTCCTAAGGCTATAGCTGAGACGACAACCTTGCCCCAGAATTGCTTCACGCCTTCTCCCCAAAACCACTTGGGTCTGCCCGATATGCTACTCATACCAATTCAGGTCCTCGGTGTTCAACACAACACTCTCCCAGCGTCAAAGGAGCACCACAGGAGGGAAAGCGAAATACTTCCATACCCTCAGAAAATACAGAAGAGCATCTAAAGCTGCCGAACAAAGCAGGGGCTTCCCCCACACATGAACCGGCCCCCTAGCGCCAAGCGATCTATGCCGTGGAAAGTCTCCCCCGAAACTAAGGGAATGATGTCCTCACCAGCCCGGAAATGGCCTGCCACATCCAACAAATGCGTCCCAGGAGACATCACTCCCGCCGCCGCTCATGAAACCGTCAAAGCTGCTTCACCCCAACCGCCGTAAAACCTGCCTCAGCCTCCACTAACCACAAATGCATTCCCAGCTCATGTGACATGCACAAAAATAATAATAATCTAGCAACAATTCCTAGGTCAATCCCGGGAATCACAAATACGTCATTACATCTTAAAATAAAATACTTTGTTGTGCAAATACAAGTGTTTTATTACAAGTACAAAGCGTCTGTTGCCTTACAAAAAAAAAAAAAACGGAAAGAGGGAAAGCAAAAGAGCCCTAATCCGACTCATCATCATCATCCTCCACAAACGAGAAATTCGGCATCTCAGAAAACTCGACAATCACATCCTCGTCATCAGAATACAACACCCCCTCCTCGTGCGGGTACTCAAAGTACTCCGAAGGGTCAAAACCCGGTGAAAGGATTAAAGAAGGGATACGAGGATGAACCCTCACCCTGTGCCTCCGGCGGAGGAAAGAACTGATGAAGGGTCTGCGACCTCTGAGCCCCCGAAGGCGTCCCCACATCAAAGCTGTGTTGTTCCTGACCGGCACCTCCATGTGGCCCCGGCTCGACCCTCGAAGAAGGAGTATCCACAGACCTCCTCAAAGGCACCGTCTCGAACACCGCCGCGTGCCGCGAAGACCCGCAAGACAGGCTTCCCGCGAACTTCCTTGCAAAAGACCGCATCGCCACATAACAGCTGGTCAACGTGTCAAAGGATCTCCTCGAGACCTGCACAAGCAAACAGCCAAAGAAATGCTCAGCAAAAGAGATACATTCATACTCAACAAAAAGAGAAAAATACAGAAAATATGTCAAGATGGAAAAGAGTAAGCACACCCACTGGCGCATCCGGGTCAACCTGATAGGCTGCAGGAGCCTGCTCCGGGATGGGTACTGACACCCTCCGCCTCGACGAATTCCCGCGTACATAAGTAAAGTCCGATGCAGGCACCGGAACATCTGGGGGACGTGGTGGAACATCCCGCCTCTCCCTCGCCAACACCTGTGGCATCCTCAGCTTCCTCCTGATGAAGGTCCCATACTCCTCGCCATACAAAATAAACTTCTCGGCACTCACGCCGCCCGTATTTTTGTTGTACTCTAGCACATCCATGTCGCAGAGATGCATCATCCCAAAGGGTGGATCCCTCGGAACCATAGGGGGCATACCAAGGCCATGCTGCCAGACTGTCCCTCTCCCGTCCTCCTCTTCCTCAAAGAATGAGCCCAGCACATTATGGCGGGATAACCGAACATGGCCTCATCCACCTAGTCCCACTAGGCCGGCACCCGAAGATCTCATAGAACCACGCCCCGCAACGAAAAAACAAAGGCACAAAACGAAAAAAGGGAGTCCTACTCTAAGTCACTTCGGCGCTCTTGCTGGTAAAAACTCCCACATCTCGGTGCCTCCGCCGCCTACCTCATCATCCTCGGTGAACTTAGCACCTTCCTCGACCAGGATACTCCAAGACGTCCGCGTAAGTCAAATAAAAAAAAAAAAAAAGATGAGCCATCCCTCCTCTCCTTGTCCAGCATCTGAGGCGTCCCACATCCTCTTCATCTCGGTCAGAGGCGCCACACATCCTCAACATTTCAACAACTCGATCAGAGGCGCCCCATGCCCTCAAACACTTCAGCAATTCAACCTGAGGCATCCCACGTCCTCTTCATCTTGGTCAGACGCGCCACACGTCCTCAACATTTCAACAACTCGATCAGAGGCGCCCCATGCCCTCAAACACTTCAGCAATTCAGCCCGAGACGCCACCCCGTCCTCTTCATCTCGGTCAGAGGCTCCCCACGTCCTCAACTTCCTCCTCACAAAGGCCTTTCCTCCTGCAGGTAAACACAACAAAGGTATGAAAAAAATCATACTTACGTCTTTAATTATTTCCCATGTTACCTCGTAGTGAGATACGTCCCCCTATCTCCCTGATAGACATCTCATATCTTTTAGTAAGATTGGCTATCCTTCACATAGGGTAGATATCTTTTAGAAAGATTACCCACCTTTTCGTAAGATTAGCATATCTTTTAGTAAGATTACCCATCTTTTAGTAAGATTAGCTATCTTTTAGTAAGATTACCAATCTTTTCGTAAGATTAGCCATATCTCAACTTAGGGTAGACACCCCCAAACAGTCTCATTTAGGTATAGACGCCTTCACACAAACTTCAACTCAGGACATCACCACGTCCATTCACCACAAACCTCACTACTTCACCACAGACAGCCCGGAAGGCTTTAAACCACTCGGTCCGGGAGACCGTATAAACCTCCCCCATCACTATTTCCAGCCCGGAAGGCTTTAAACCACTCGGTCTGGAAGACCGTATAAACCTCCCCCATCACTATTTCCAGCCCGGAAGGCTTTAAATTACTCGGTCCGAAAGAATGTATAAACCTCCCAAAAATATCATCTTAGGACGTGACACGTCCTCCTACATCACAACCCATCTTTTCGTGAGATTACCCATCTTTTAGTGAGATTACCCATCTTTTAGTGAGATTACCCATCTTCTCGTAAGAATAACCCATCTTTTAGTGAGATTACCCATCTTCTCGTAAGATTAACCCATCTTTTAGTGAGATTACCCATCTTCTCGTAAGATTAACCCATCTTTTCGTGAGATTACCCATCTTTTAGTGAGATTACCCATCTTTTCGTGAGATTACCCACCTTCTCGTAAGATCACCTCACACGTGAACTACGATCAGGCTTGATTTCCACTCGGGATACGTAGGAATCCTATCACAGGGTCCAGCCAACTGACCTAAACGGTCACCTTAGGACACCACAACGTCCTCACAATCGACCTTAGCGATCCACATCACCTTAGGACACCACCACGTCCTTATAGTCGACCTTAGCAGTCACATCACCTTAGGACACCACCACGTCCTCACAGTCGACCTTAGCGGTCACATCACCTCAGGGCACCACCACGTCCGCATACACTCACGATTACACGACCTCTGAACTACGACCAGGCTTGATTCCCGCCAGGGATACGTAGGAATCCTATCACAGGTCCGGCCCATCGACCTATGCGGCCACCCACAGGGACACCACCACGTCCACACACGTAGTCTCGGTTAGAGGACAGCTCACGTCCTCGTACACAACACTCACCCCACACACGAACTACGATCAGGCTTGATTCCCGCTAGGGATACGTAGGAATCCTATCACAGGGTCCAGCCAACTGACCTAAACGGTCACACAACAGGACACCGCCATGTCCTAACGCACTGACCTACACGGTCACCTTCTCTCTCAGCACGCGATCCAGATCAGGACCCTTATCTTATCGACGACCCCACTTCTTTCATAAGTGACGTCGCCGAGGGGCTTCTGTAAGTACCCCAATCTGGATCGCTCTCCATCCCAGCATACGACAAAACCAGAGGCAAACTTCCGGAGGTCATAACTCCTTCATACGAACTCCGATTGAGACGTGCCATATATGGTTGGAAAGCTCTCGACGAGAGCTAGCTTGCCATCACATTCACAAGAGCATGGAAAGTCCGTACGGACCTCTTTGCATGCCAAAAGGTCCGTACGGACCTCTTTGCACCAGACATAATCATTACGAAAATCCCCTTAAAGTCCACGAGATTCCCTCAAATCCCGGAAATCTATAATTACCTAAGAGGTCCGTACGGACCTCTTTGCAGTTTTCCTACACTATAAATAGAGGGCTCCCCCTCCCTCATTTTTCACACCTCCCTCTTCTCTCTTCCTCCCTTAGCCTTCTGGCTCCCCTCTAAGTCCTCTCGAGGCAATCCCGGCCCCTTTCGGATCCTTCCGAGGCCTTCCGAGCTCCCTTGTGGTGCTCCGAAGCCTCTCCGAGCGCTCCCGCGACGCTCCCGCGCTGCCCCGAGGCACTCTCGAGGTACTCTGAGGCCCCTCGTGGTACTCCGAGGCCTCGCCTGGTCTTTCCCGAGGCGTCCCGGCTCTTTCCGAGTCAAACCGACGATCCCGGCCCACGCCGAACCTCTGCCCGAATCCAACCGACGATTCCAACCCACGCCGAAACTCTGCCCGACTGCAGCCTACAATCTCAACTCACGCCGAAGCTCTGTCCGCAGACAACCGGCTCCTTCCAAAGCAATCCCGGTCCGTCCCGGAGCACTATTCCATCCTCAAGCACTATTTTCCAGCGGAAGACAGACACGAACCAACAATTGGTAAGGCTTCCTTCCTACACTATTTCAATACATTTCAATAAAGCAGTGTACAATGTAGACATCCGATACAGCATGCATTTTTAAAAGCACACACACACACACACACACACACAATGCTTAAAGAATATTAGGGGTATCCGAAAGACTCGTTTTACGAGGCTACTCGGGTGAGCTCTAATATTCTCTTCCCGGGGAGTCATCTGACCTCCGAACTCAAAATCTCATCACACAAAAACAGTTTAAAATTATCTTTAAACTGATGCCCTTTTTCAATGTTTTGGGCTTAATAAAAACGGCGTGGCGACTCTACAAAGCAAAACACAGCGAGACACCTCCAACACGCAACGCTAAAACGGAATAAGCCAGATGCCGGGGCGCGATTGCGCTGCCTCTCGGATCCGGGCGACTTCCCGAACAGCGACGAAATGCGAGATGCACGGGGCCTCCGCGCGCGAGCCGGATCCCGGATAATTTCAATTGGTAGACTATCATAAGAAGTGAGTCTCCTTTTCTATACCTAAATGGATTATATTGGTAGTTAATATAAATAAACCTTTATATGGTACTCTTGTTATATAAGCACTAAAGACAGAAAGTTTTGGTTAAAAGTGTGAAGGATATTTAGTATGTGTTAAACTTGCATAAGAAGTCTTTTCAAAAAGTTTGTGTGCTAGTTGTGAGTAGATGGTAAATGTGTTTCCATCAAGGTATCTCATGTGTTGATTCTAAGTATGATAATCCGAGTTTCAATCCTTAGTTTGATGGCTTTGTGGTAATTAGGATTGATGGTCTCTTTATTAATTAAAGTTCCGGGAAGATCATGAAAATCATCTGAGAGTTGGTTTAATGATTCCTTGTGAGGAGTCCTTGTATGCAAATTGTAGCTAGTGTGAGTTGGATCGAGAGGATTCCAAATTTTGGGTTCTATAGTCTTAAACTCGGATGTTGCCATGGATCTTATGAGGATTTAGTCCGTGATCTTTGGGCTGGTAAGTGCTACCGAAGGAATTTCTAGGGAATTCTTGAGGATTGTAAAATCATTGATTTAGTTAACTCTAAATAATACATAAATGGTGTAGGATGTAATCAGGATGAATCATATTGATAGAGTTGGAGAATAGGTTGGCAATAGATCTAATCCTTACCTTACCAAATGAATGTGAGGACTTTGTGAAATTTTAAGGGTGTATTAAAGGAAGGTTAGGTGGTGATATTATGCAAAATGGGAAGTGATAGCGTAGATTTCGAGGAAGTTAACTTAGATAAAGCGGAATTTTCTTATCCTTACCCGAGAGTGGTTACAATTGTTTTACGTTATTTAAGTAGAATCTTATCTTTTGAAGCTTCCTTTTTAGGGTTAGTTACCGATCCTAAGAGTTGGAGGATTTAGTTAGTCGAAAGGAAGAGATTATAATGCTATTCAGATTTTTGATGGAATAGGCTGTGTGTGTGATGGATCTCCTCTCAAACTCAGGAATTTTAATTAACCTTAGCGAATTGTGGATAATAGCAGTTTTTAGTTTAGCATTGAATCGGTAATGTATGAAGATTGGTATGGAAAATATATTTGTATGGAATTCTTCAGTTAATGATGATTTGGGCGGATTTGACTTATGTGGGGAAACTGTTGAGAGTTATTAGAATGATAGGTTAGGGAATTGAAATCTTAGGGTATTCGGGTTGTGAAAATGTATAGAAGAATCATGCCGTTAAGGAAACTAGTGAAAGTTGTAATTTGAGATTCGTGAGAGGAACCTTTGCTATTCGATCCTTAAGGTAAGTCTTTTTAAAAATTCGGGACGAATTTTCTTTAAGGGGGAGTGAGTGTAACGACCCTAACCCTAGGCACTAATTTTAGCATCATAATATATGCTTTTAATATTATTGTTAATAGTATGTGTTCATTTTATATCATTAATTTCTTACATTAGGATGAGGTAATTGGGAAATTAAATAAAGCATTTTGGGAGAAGTATAATAATGGAAATGGGTAAATAAATAAAATGTGAGTAGTTAGGTCTTATTATGTAAAAGAAGGAATAAAGGGTTTGAGTGTAGATTGGTGAAAGCCTCAATTTAATTGGGAATGGGGGGGGCATACCCTTGAAACCCTCCCCATACTTCTTCACACCTTTTTCCCTCACCCCTCCTTCTTCCTAGTCAAAACCCTCCCTTACTTCCCCATCATTTTCTCTTCTCCATCATCCTCTCCATTCCAAAATATCCATGGAAACTTCCTTCCAATATCTTCCTTCCAAAAAGGGTAGTAAATCCAATCCTTCTCCATTTTAAAATTCGGGTGTACTTCCATGTTCGTAGAGGCAAGGGAAATACATCAAGCTAGACAAATCTTGGTTTCATCTCATATTACTAAGTAAGTTATTATGACTTCTTTCTAAATATTGCACATTTTATGTGTTAATGAATGTTTTGTGAAAAGAAAAAGGATGTTGTATTTTTAAATAAGGTTATTTGAGTGAAATGGGCTAATTAAGGATGAATTGATTTTAAGTATAAAATGGGGGTTTATGTTGAATGAATGAGGGGATAATGGGAGTAATATGTTAAAGACTTTAATGGGATTATTATGACCTTTCCTTCTATTTAATGTTTATGAACTATTTGGTGTTGTTATTGTTATTATAATGGTTCTTTGATGCTTAGAGTTGATACATTGATTAATGTCATAGAATGATGTTGTGGTTTAAGGAAAATGATCAAGAGTGTAAGGAAATTGGTTGAGTTAGATTAAGAAGGTTATATGTGAAATGGGATAGTGGAATGGGAGAATTAATTAAGTAAGTGAAAGGGTTAGATTGGTCTTAATTGTTTGGATTGTTGACATGGATATTGAGTACTAAATTGATACTACTTTGGGTTTAAATGGGTTATAATGATATTAGGAAGGTTGGTAAATATTCTTATGTTCACAATTGAGAGGAAGTTTAAGTTGGATTTTTGGGTTTTCTTGACTTAGTGATTTAAGGCTGCTGTGATACCTGAATTTGGCCGTGGCACGAGTCGTGCCCCTTGGCACGAGTCGTGCCCATGGCCAACTCGTGATAACGACTCGTGGATAGGAGGCCAACTCGTTCTGAGTACATTGTGGAAGATTGGCACGAGTCGTGCTCTAAGGCACGAGTCGTGCCATGTGGAAGTCACGAGTCATGCTTGCCTTGGGACGCATGATTCTGAGTGAGGCCAAAAGGGCACGAGTCGTGCCCTGGGGCACGAGTCGTGCCCTGGCCTGGTTGCGTTGCACCAACTTTAGAGCTGTTTAAACCTAATCAAACTGGAATCAAAATGAAATCTCTTTAACTTAGATTAAAGTGGAATGCTTGTGCTACTCAATGAAGTCTTAATTGATCAAAATGAAATTGTGGAAAGTAGATCTTGAACCTCTATTAAGGCTATTTGAGGTTGTGTAATGATTATGTAGGAATGGTTTATGTATCACATTGTGGCATTGCTATCCCAAGTGGGGATTATTTGATATTGTTATATTGCATCCCAAGTGTGGATTATTTGGTATATTGATATATTGTATCCCAATTGTGGATTATCTGGCATGTTGATTATATTGCATCCCGGTGTGGATTATGTGATTATATTGTTACCTTAATTGAATTTATATTCGTTAATGGTATTATGCATAGTGTATTAAATGAGCGGTTGCACTATAGTATTGATTTCACATGAGTATACATTACCATGTTGTTATGTTCTTATCCCCTTTGTGGATTTATTTTAAGTATCTATCATGTGCTTGAACGAGTATATATGATTAGGGGGTATAATGGATTTCAATCAATTATTGATTTGTTCTATAAGTGATTGAAGGTTCATTATACCTGTGACCTGCCCCCTCTGTGGCCACAGAGTGGGGGTGCTAGCCGCTGTATTGAGCCAAAAGCCTTACAGACCGCTGCAATTTGGTGTACCGGTGGAATGCTCTGTTACTCTGTATGAAGCCAAAAGCTTTACAGTAGCGATGATATTATATGATACTCTGAATAAGGGTCATATAAGTATCTTATTTTCTTATATGGATCTCTGGGGTATGAGACCTATAAGTGGTGAAGGTGCATGGGGGCAATTCACCAAAGAGCGGAGTTTTACTCCCACGTTGTACGACTTATTGTTCAGACGAGAAAGGTAAAATGAGGTAATGTAAGGTGTTTATCGCTTTCATAATGTGTTATGTGCTACCATGCTATGTGTTGCATCTTGTTTGGCATCTTGCTGCATTCATAATAGCTTATTGAGATTTATTCTCACCCCTTCCCTTTTACTGCTTTAGATTGTCTTTGAGGCGGTGACTCGATCCAAATGAGGCCGGGAAAGAGTTTGGATTCTTGCTTTTGGGACTTATCAGGATAGGTATATGAGTGGGTTGTCGGGAGTCATATTTAAGTATTACCCTTTTATAAGTTGTAAGGAAAACTCTTTTGTCAAACAATGTTAATTAGGATTTTCAATGTAATTAATCAAGTATGGTTATTAAAGTATTTGTTTAAATTCCTCCAAGTGGAGATATTATTATTTGATTTTGTTTATGGAAAATTTAAAATTGGTTTTCTTTTAAAGGCAAATAAAAGTTTTAAAAATATCAGACGGGTTTTCTTAGTTTGAGCTTCTCAAGCTCGGGACACGCGTTAGGTCCCGGGTTGGGGTGCTCACAAACAAAGTTCAAATTGGCCTTTTTTATTCCATCCTTGCATTTACAAAAGCATCAAACTGACTGGGATGTGGATATAATAGAGAACACTTGTAGTCTTTCAAATATTTCAGATGTTTCTTTTATTCCAAAAGGGCCTCAAAGATAAAGAGATTTAACAAAAAAGAAAAAAACTAAAAAAAAAAACGCTTTCAAAAACCGTCGAATAAGGAGCGTTGGATCACTTTTGTAACTTTAAATATGAACCATCACTTATGTGGTAGATAAGAGGCAGTTAATTGACATTGTATTGTATTATAGACCGTATCACTTAAGCTATATGCTTTACAGAAGTACTTCAGGATAAACAATATTTGTTGTGGATGTGTCATCTTCTGATGGTGATGGAATGAGAATCGTTATCCTACTGAATGTAGTACAAAAATTAAGTTTCCATATATTCTATCTAATAATTAAAAAAAGTTAAAAATAAACCACATTTCCATAGTATAATGACTAAAAAATTTATTTGGAATAATATTTCCGTCTATTCTATCTACTACTCTCAATAAAATGGCTTTTCGAAGGTTGTATTCAATAGTTTTCATAATTAGGTATTACCGAAATTAAGTTTACATATAATGACTTTTTTTTTAACTCCATATATTATATTTAGAAATTTGATATTAATAACATTTATGCATTTCTATTTATAAATTTTATATTTTTTTTCTACAGAAATCAATTAAATGTTGATGAAATAACCCTAATTGGGCTGGCCCAACCCACTAACCTAATTAACTCATTTAAAAATCCCTAAAAATCAACTTTCCCATTCAGTTAGATCTTACCTTTCTCTCTCTTCTGATCTCTCTCATCCCAAACCATTCCCACCGCCATCCCTTCCCCGCCGCCTCCATCCATCCCGCTATCTCAACCCCTCCACCCCTCCACCATCTCCCCACTGCCCCTTTTCCTTTCCAGAATCCCTTCCCACTTCTTCTTTACCGTCGCATCACCTTGACGGCCACCATCATAAGAATCGTCGTCGCCGCCTTCAACTTCAGATAAATATCTCACACCTACTCTCTCTTTCTCTTGCTTTCTTCTCTCTCAATCTCTGTTTCTCCCTTTTTCTTCGATCGGATTCAGTCTCTTACCAATTTTCGTCGCATCAACACCAATTCCGGCGGTTTAGCACCACCGTTGTCTCATTAACCATCTTTATAAACACAAAGTTTGCTGGAAATCGAGAGAAAATTCTAAAAAACAATAAATTTTCTTCTTCGATTCTTCAGAAACCTCTCAAAATCAAAATTGTGTGTGTGTGTGTGTGAAGAACAAAGTTGGAGCGAGAGGAAGAAGAAAGAGGAGGAGGTTGGGGGGACAGGCTGACTTATTTTTCTTCTTCGATTCTTCACAAAACCTCTCAAAATCAAAATTATGTGTGTGTGTGTGTGAAGAACAGAGTTGGAGCGAGAGGAAGAAGAAAGAGGAGGAGGTTGGGGGGACACGCTGACTTCGTGGCGCTTCCTTTTCGTTCAAACCTCCACGCATTCCATTCTTTTGCCCAATTTACCTCCCTCCTCCCCCTCTCTCTTTCTCTCTCTCTCTCTGTAGAAGTAATATTGGGAAACTGTAAATAAATAATGAAAATCGTCAATTGTGAGTTGTCCGATCAATTTTTCAACTTTGAATCTCAACCACCACTTATGTGGTAGCTAAGAGGCAGTTTTCTTGCATTTTGTATAATAGATACATCGAACTCATTTAATTTTGCATCCATGTCAGTATCACTAATGCTATTAATTTTTTTTCCCGTTAAATATATGGTCATATGCAAAGTGACCAAAATTTAAGGGGTATTTTAGGTAGTTCCCTCATTAAAAGTTTGAGCTTGTTCAAAATAGGTCCTCCCTTATTAATCTATTTTCATCTTTGTCACAAAACTTAAAAAGGGCACGGAAGGCACGTGCTATCTTATTTAACAAAGGGGTGAAAATGTAAGTTTTGAAAAATTATCTCCCCACTCCCCACCATCTTCCTCCATCATAATCATCGCCATCCCTACCTCACTACGGATGTGCTCCCGAGTTTTTTAGGTAGAGAAAGGGAAGGAAAGGGAAGGGAAGGAAAGGGGAGGAAAGGAAATGAAAATCTCTCCTAGGTGCTCCCGAGTTATGAGGAAAAGGGAAAGAAAAATTGTAAAGTTATAGTTATAACCTTAATGAAATAAAAGAGGAGTATTTATTTGGAGGGTAAAATAGGAAGAACACAAAAGCTCATTTGAATTATTTCCTTTCCTTCCATTTCCTCCCACATTTGGGAGGATTGAATAGGAGGGAAATGAGGTCTCCATTTTCTCCCATTTCCTTCCCTTTTCTTCCTAAAAAAAACTCAGGAGCACACCCAAGGGAGAAAATCTCGGGAACACACCCTACAACCACAACCACAGTCACAGCAGCCACTACCACCGTCATCACAGCCACCACCATAACCGCAACCATAACACTAATTCAAAAAATCAAATAAACGCCCAGATTTACAGCACAATACTCTTATATCAAAAGTGGGTTTGCAAATACTAGCGTCGAACTTCAATCCGATTTCAATACCATCATAGAGAAACCCAAAATTTTTATTCAATTTACAAAATCATCACCATTACCATGATAAGTAAACACAAAATCCATCATAATAAACTCAAAGACTCCATAAAAAATCCAAACCCATGAATCATCTGAATTATATCTTCATTAACCAATTTCTTGAAAAATACACCAAATCAAGTCTCAAAAATTAGATATTTTTTTTGGAAGGTTAAGATAGAATACATCCCCAAGTATAAAAAAAAATTGAAGTTGTTAGTGAAATCAAATCAGGAAGATTGGGTACAGACGACGGCCATTGACGAAGCTAAGAACTCGTAGTTAGGAACAGTGACGGTAATCGACTGGGTTGTCCAAAAATACCAAATAAACAAATCAATCTGAAAAGGAAGAGGAGTAGAGAGCTAGAACGGTGTCGAAGAAGATGAGGGGAGAAGACACGTCGACCGCCGCGACGGAGGAGGATTTCTTACCAGATCTAGATACTGGAGAAGGTAGGTGGGTTTATGCACATAGGGGTTTTAGGTTATTAATTTTAAGATTTTACACTCTAACCCCTATACTTTTAAGTCAGCATCAAGTCTTTGCCTACTGAGCAGGAATTATTTCACATAAGCATTATGATGATGTTATCATTCCCCATTGGCATATTTAACGGTAATTTAAATGGCACACTAACAGAAGAAACAAACAATGCCAAAGTAACAAAGATTAAGGATTCTTACGTTAAAAAAATTAGTTCAGTAACGTACAGGTAAAAACTTAAATAGTTCAAAAGCAAAAAAGGAACTTACTCGAATAAGTTCAAAGGGAAAAAAATTAGCGACCAATAGGAGAATAGATCAATAAGGAAGAACCTATTTAAACAAGTTCAAACTTTAATGAGGAAACTATCTAAAATATCCATTAAATTTTGGTCACATGCGATGCATATAATCATTTGACGGGAAAAATTAACGGTGTTAGTGATAGTGATTATTGATGCAAAAATAATGAATCTAATGTGTTTTTTACAATAAAAATGAGTATAGTAATCAAACTCATAATAAAAGAGATATAATTAGAAGCTTAAGCAAAAGAGAATTGTTATTCACCCCCACAAATTTACTTAATACCCTCAAATTACTATTTTCAAAAAAATACCATTAATTAAAATGACTTTATCACTCTCACTAATATATGTTGCCCCACCACTACTCACTACCACCCACACCCGCAACCATCCACCACCGCCACCACCCATCATTATCATCGTCTCTAGTGTCAACATTGCTCACCACCACCCTCCCATTCTTTCCTCCACAAAGATTTAGAATCCAAACAACAAAACAATAAATTAATCTAATTATCAAAGATAATTTTATTTAAAAAAGAAACCCAAATCTGAATTCTTCCCTTTTTCTAATTAAAAAGAAAAATTCAGATCTTGGCTGCTGGTGGAAGCATGGGTGGGAGATGCTCTCTAAAGCAGGAAGACCAAACCTGCCGCCGCCGCCGCCGCCGTCCACCATGCCTACTCATCTGCTATTAAACGCAATCAGCCAACTCAAAACTTAGCAAACAAGATGGCTTATATACGCATCACTAACGGACATGGGTTTTGGTTCTATCGATCACCTATAAGGTATATTGGGTGGCTGGAGCTGCTTATAGTTAGTGGAAAATCGGATTATTTGGTCGACATCAAGGTCAGTTCCTTAAAATTAGGTTTTCCTTATTATTTCTCATTGTTTAACCTCCACTAATTGGGGATTTAAAGTTCAATTCTTTATTCACATGTCAGAATTTTTAATGGGTATTCACGAATTTGCCGGCAAAGTGGATTCAAATTCATTAAAGCTCAATTCTTTATTCAAATTAGGGTGGTTGAGATCTAGAGAAGTGAAGAAAGAGAGAGAGAGAGAGAGAGAGAGAGAGAGAGAGAGAGAGAGAGAGAGAGAGAGATGGTAGAAGTGGAAAGGGAGGCCTGATAGTGGTGGGCTAGGGTGACAAGCCGATGGTGATGGCAGGATTAATGGAGAAGGGAGGAAGGAGGACAGTAATGGAGGAGGAGGAATGAGGGAAATGACTGTTTTGGAGGGGGGATTGATTGTAGAAGAAGGCCGAAAGGTTTTAAAGGGTATAATAGTAATAATGGGTGTGTAATTTTAATTTTTAGAAGTGAACTTAGTAATGCAGGGGTATTAAATAAATTTGCGGGGGTGAATAACAAATCTCTAAGCAAAATAACAAGGGTTAGAAAAGTAGCTAAGGCCTTTACAAAGACTCAACTGACCCTCCGCTACAGTGGATTTCCCCAACTGTCTTGATCAACATTAATGGATTCAAAGCCATTGATTGCCTGTAATTCTTCTCTTCTACTAATAACATTCTATCATGCTATTTTTATAAAGTTTTGCTCTTTCATAAATTTTGTGTTATTGCTTCATAGTTTTTTTTTTTTTTTTTTTTTTTTTGGTAATCGAAATTAGGTTGGTTTTGTTATTGAATGAGGTTTGAATACTACGTTAGTGATCAAATTGCCTTGCCTACTAGGTGTTTGATAAATGTTTGAATTCGGGTACGGGTAATACTAATGCTGTAAGGGTTTTTATATGGATGTCATACTGATTACTCCCCCGTCCCAATAGGAACATCTATTGGGACGGGGGAGTAATCAGTAAACAGTATGAAGATTTTGAATAATTTTTTGTTTTTGGATTCAAACTATGCAATCAACATCAGTTTAATGTTTGTCGTTGGATTTGTGAAATTATCATTCTGTATGTATGCTTCCCATTCACCTCAAAGTGGCATTTAGGTTCTTCTCAATGTTTTTGTTTCATCTGTGTCGTCTTCAGTGTTACCTTTCGAAATCCACATTTACTTTCGACTTAATATATTCTTTTCAGTAAGATCATACGCTATTATTTGATAAGTAGTGTCCTTAGGCTTACATATATAATCAAAATTCAAAAAAAAAAAAAAACATGATTTTTCGCCAAAAGCAGCATATTACTATTCAAGCAGTAGGCATAACGACTCACTGCATTATTTGATTTGACATATCTTTACATTGAACGTCGTTGTCCTTCTGAGAAGAGATGGACTTGCTTTAAAGAGGAAAGATTATGGTTTATGCATATATCTGATTATATTCAAAATGGTAATTCACATTTAACAGGCGATTACGTTGAAGACATGCCCTGCTCAACTCTCCCTCACAACACTGATTTGTATGATGGGAGCTCTTCAAGGAACGATAATGACATTTCTAATTGAGAAGGGCAAAACATCAATCTGGGCCGTTTCTTGGGATACCAAATTAATCGCCGGCGTAAGCGCATTCTGTTCCAATGTTCTGTTTTTCATTTTTCTTTTGCCATGGATAAATGTAAACTTGTATCATGATTTTATACATGATGATGATTTTTGGATGCAGGGGATTGTATGCTCGGGTTCTAGTTATTATGTTTCAGGGGTAGTAATGAAGATAAAAGGACCATTTTTTGCTACGGCCTTTAATCCTCTAAACATGGTTAATGTTGCAGTAATGGGCTACGTCACTTTAGGAGAGAAAATGGGCATTGGAAGGTACCTACATAGTAACTTGTTTTCTCTTGGTGACAGTGAAAGTGTTTGATCACCATGTTTGACGAACCAAATTTGCTAAATTTTTATGTTAAGGATTCTTGGAGCTGTTGTCATTGTTCTTGGACATATTTGGTCATATGGGGTAAGAACAGTGATTCAAGTTTATCCCCAAAAATGAGAACAATGAGGTAGACCCAATTTGATGTAGGGAATGCATTGGCTGTTCATGGCATGGAGGAAGATGAAAGAATGGCGGCATTAGTGACAATCTCTCCAGGCGGCCGCTTCAATTACCACCAGGCGTGCGCCTGGTTTGCTGGTGATATGGAGGAACTCACGGCTCTTGAGGCGGACGCCCCGTTCTTGCCCATGCGGGCGCTTCGCGAGGATCAAACAATGACCAACAGATCGGTGTTTGAGGCGGGCGCCTAGGCTGCTACCAGGCGGGCGCCTCGCGCTAAGGATTTCAGAATGAAGATTTCGTTCCTTTTTCTAATTTCGTTTCCTTTTCTATTTAGGTTTCTTGTTTCCTTTTTTTATTAGGAGTATTTTAAGTATTATTTTAATTCTATTTTACATAGGAATTCCCGATCTTAAGGGCCCTATAAATATGTATTTTATTTGCTGGAACAAACACGGTTTTTATGATTCAATTAAAATTTGCTCTGCAAATTGAGTTCTTGCTTGGAAGTCTTTATTGGCTTATTAAATCCTATTCGTGGATTCGAATTAGGTCGGACATTCCACTTTGTTTGTTCGTTAATCTTTGTTGATTCCGCTGCGTTTACATTAGTTGGTATCAGAAAAGGGACGAACCTTGGACGATGGCCGGCAATAATGGAGGGGACAACAACGACACAATCCTTTCAAATATGGCTGCTACTCTACAACAATTGGTCGCTGCGAATGCTCCTATGGAAACAGAAAGTGCTCGTCGTCATACCGAACTTGTGGAGGTGTTGCGAGGTTTGAGGGTTGATGTCAACCAAAGGCAGAGGGCAGATCGTGAAGACGATCTTTGTAGGACACGAGGATTTTCCCCGTCGTGAGCCGCCGGCCGGAGGACCTAGAGACGATCGGAGGAGAGAAGGTAATCGTCACCAAGAACAATTGCCTAAGATTAAAGCCGATTTACCATCTTTTTCTGGTGAGTTAGGTATGATTGAATTTTCGGATTGGTTAGATGAAGTTGAGAAATTTTTTGCTTTGATGAACATTCCTGAGGATAAGAAGGTACCGTATGTTGCCTATAAATTGCGTGGTGGTGCCTCTGCATGGTGGAAACAATTGGGTAACCAACTGCGTCGTGAATTCGAGAGAACCAATTACTTTATGGGCACAGATGAGACAAGGCTTTGCGTCAACGTTTCTTACCTAGAAATTTTGACCATGTTATTTATCGAGAAATTCTTGGAGTGCAAACAGGGACAAAAACTTGATTCTTGAATATTCCCATGAGTTTCATACTTTGTCGGCTCGTTGTGATATGGGAGAATCGGATGTGCAGCAAAGCCTCGAGATTTATCATTTGGACTTCGCGCGAATATTAGGGATGTTGTCGAGTTACATACGCATGAATTTTTGGATGATGCTATTGACAGAGCTACAACGGTGGAGAAACGACTTTCTAGACCTCGTTCTAATTTCGGGAATTTTGGGGGTTCTTATTCGGAAACAAAGGTTTACCACAAGAGAAAACTCAAGCTACGGCTCCAAGGCATCGGAAGAAAAGAGTGATGGACCTACTATTAATCCACCAACACAAGCTAGGAGGACTAATCATCCTGCCCCTACTGGCCAACAAAACACTAACCCTTATGCCAAAACTTTTGGTAATAAGTGTTTTAAATGTGGTCAAACGGGTCATACTTCTAGTGGCTGCCACCTTCGTAAGAGTACTAACATGGTGGATCATGAGGATGATGTTGGTGTGGAGGAGGATAATTTTCCGGTGTACTGGGAGGATCCCAATGAGAATGAAGAAGAGAAGGAGAATCATGGGTCGTTCGTGATTAATAGACTTATGCTGACCACTCCAAAGGAGGAGGAAGATCCGGCGAGGCACATTATCTTCCGCACCAAAGGGAAGATTAAAGATGTTGATATTCAGATAATTGTTGATAGTGGGAGCAGTGAAAATTTGATAGCTCGAGATTTAGTGAAACAGTTGAAGCTGGAGGTGAAGCCCCATCCTTCCCCTTATTCAGTTGGTTGGATCAACTCCGTCGGAAAAATTAAGGTACATGAACAATGCCTTGTTCCATTCTCTATCGGTCGTTACAAGGATACTATTTTATGTGATATAATTGATATGACTGCTTGCAATTTATTATTGGGGAGACCTTGGCAGTTTGACCTTAATGTGGTTCATAAGGGGCGGGATAATTTTTAAGTTTTGTGAAAGATGGGGCACGTTTTAATTTATGCCCTTTAAAAGTTAAAAATCCTTCATTTTGAAGAAAAAGACACCTATTATCTCTCTTTGTTACGCTAATGAATTGTTGGGGGATATAGTCGAAGCGGGGTGTATTTTTGCGGTGGTTAAAAAGGATGTTAAGGTGCGGTGAGTTTGGTTCCTACAACTTTGGATTCTTTGTTGAATGAATACGCGGATGTTATGCCAGATGATGCACTGCGCGGGGTTGCCTCCCTTACGCAATATCCGGCATAATATTGACTTGGTTCCCGTGCATCACTCCCAATCTCCCTCATTTTAGAATGAGTCTGCAGAACATGAAATTTTGAGGGAGCAAGTTGAAGATCTATTGAAAAGGGGTTATATTCAGAAAGTCTCGGTCCTTGTGCGATCCCGCTCTTTTGGTCCCTAAGAAAGATGGAACATGGCGTATGTGTATTGATAGTCGGGCTATTAATAAGATAAGCTGTGAAGTATCGCTTTCCTATTCACCGTCTTGACGATATGTTAGACATGCTTCGGGGTGCCAAAGTATTTTCCAAGATCGACCTAAAGAGTGGCTATCATCAAGTTCGTGTTCGCCCGGAGATGAGTGGAAGACGGCTTTCAAAACGAAGGAAGGCCTGTATGAATGGTTGGTAATGCCTTTTGGTTTGTCTAACGCGCCTAGTACTTTTATGCGTTTGATGAATCAAGTTTTGAAGCCCTTGATGGAAAATTTTTGGTGGTTTATTTTGATGATATCTTAGTTTTTAGTAAAACGGAGGAAGAGCATGTTGAGCATATTCGAGCTGTTTTGCAAGCCTTGCGTGAGAATGAGTTGTTTGTCAATCGCAAGAAGAGTAGTTTTATGCTTGATAAATTATTATTCTTGGGATATATTGTCTCTGCAGATGGCATACATGTGGATGAGGATAAGATTCGTGCTATTCGAGATTGGCCCACACCTACCACTGTCAGTGAAGTTCGTAGTTTCCATGGCCTTGCCACTTTCTATCGTCGTTTCATCCGTAATTTTAGCACTATAGTGGCACCGATTACAGAGTGTATGAAGAAAGGAAAGTTTCATTGGGGAGATGAGGCGGATGCTAGCTTCGCTTTGATTAAGGAGAAATTGACAAATGCTCCTTTGTTGGCTTTACCAGATTTTTTGAAACCTTTTGAGCTTGAGACGGATACTTCTGTGATTGGGATTGGAGCTGTTTTGATGCAAGAAAAAAGGCCGGTTGCATTTATGAGCCAAAAGTTGGAGGAGTCAAAGAGGAAGTGGACGACTTATGAGTTGGAATTTTACGCTGTGGTTCAAGCTATTAAGCATTGGGAGCAATATTTACTTCATTATGAGTTCATTCTCCATACTGATCATGAAGCGTTAAAATATATGAACGGACAGAAATCGCTTAATCGAATGCATGCTCGGTGGGTGGCTTATTTATAACAATTTACTTTTGTCATTCAACACAAAAGTGGCCAAAGTAATAAAGTGACTGATGCTTTGAGTCGGAGGGCTAGTTTGTTGGTGACTATGAAGAATGTCGTTATTGGGTTTGATTGTTTAAAGGACTTATATGAGACAGATCCAGATTTTGCAGACGATTGGGCCAAGTGTCGTGATGGTGTTTCGGTTGGTTTATTTACATTTGCACGATGGGTTTTTGTTTTATAAATCTCGTTTGTGTATCCCACAGGGTTCGGTGCGTGAAAGCCTTGTTTATGAGGTTCATCGTGCGGGTCATCTTGGGCGTGATAAAACACTTGAGTTAGTTACTAAGAGTTATTATTGGCCGCAAATTCGAAGGGATACTTATAACATTGTGAAGAAGTGCATGGTTTGTCAGACGAGTAAAGGGCAGTCGCAGAAAACCGGGTTGTATACTCCTTTGCCAGTTCCTGATAGGCCATGGGTCGATATTTCGATGGACTTTGTGCTTGGGTTGCCTAGAACTCAACGGTCCAATGATTCTGTTTTCGTTGTGGTTGATCGTTTCTCAAAGATGGCGCATTTCATTCCTTGTCGAAAGACCGCAGATGCGGCTCATATTGCAGGTTTGTTCTTCAAGGAGATAGTCCGTTTACATGGCGTTCCGAAGACTATTACTTCTGATCGTGATACGAAATTTCTGAGTCACTTTTGGCTCACTCTTTGGAAGATTTTTGGTACGGGTTTGCAGTTTAGTAGTTCTTTTCATCCGCAAACCGATGGCCAAATCGAGGTGGTCAATAGAACTTTGGGAAGTATGGTGAGATGTTTGTGTAGTGATCATCCTAAAAAGTGGGACTTGGTGTTGGCAACTGCTGAATTTGCCTTCAATAGCATGACGAATCGGACCACTAAAATGTCTCCTTTTGAAATTGTTTACCAAAGGGCTCCTACTCATACACTTGATTTAGTTCCTCTACCTAGCTTACCGGGGTACAACATTGCTGCGAAGAATATGGCTGAGATGATTGATAATGTTCAGACTGAGGTGAAGAAGAATATTGAGGAGTCCAATGCAAGGTACAAGTTGAATGCGGATAAACATCGTCGCAAGAAGGTATTTTCTGAGGGTGATATGGTTATGGTTCACTTACGCAAGGAACGTTTTCCCCAAGGCACTTATAGCAAACTTCATCCGAAAAAAATAGGTCCGTGCAAAATTGTGAAGAAAATTAACGACAATGCCTATGTCGTGGATTTACCGGATGGATGGAACATTTCCCTTACGTTTAATGTTGCGGATTTGGTTGATTTCTACAACGATGATCCTCTTTATTTTGACACGGATTCGGGGACGAATCCTTTTAAAGTGGGGGAGAATGATGTAGGGAATGCATTGGCTGTTCATGGCATGGAGGAAGATGAAAGAATGGCGGCATTAGTGACATTCTCTCCAGGCGGCCGCTTCAATTACCACCAGGCGTGCGCCTGGTTTCCTGGTGATACGGGGGAACTCACGGCTCTTGAGGCGGACGCCCCGTTCTTGCCCATGCGGGCGCTTCACGAGGATCAAACCATGGCCAGCAGATCGGTGTTTGAGGCGGGCGCCTAGGATGTTACCAGGCGGGCGCCTCGCGCTAAGGATTTCAGAATGAAGATTTCGTTTCCTTTTCCAATTCCGTTTTCGTTTCCTTTTCTAATTAGGTTTCTCGTTTCCTTTAGGAGTATTTTTAAGTATTATTTTAATTCTATTTTACATAGGATTTCCAGATCTTGGGCCCTATAAATATGTATTTTATTTGCTGGAACAAACACGGTTTTTATGATTCAATTAAAATTTGCTCTGCAAATTGAGTTCTTGCTTGGAAGTCTTTATTGGCTTATTAAATCCTATTCGTGGATTCGAATTAGGTCGGACATTCCACTTTGTTTGTTCGTTAATCTTTGTTGATTCCGCTGCGTTTACATTACAATTGATCAACAAATGACAACGATGAATGATGGTGCAATGACTATAAAGCATGATCTTGTCATTGTTCCTGGAAAACTTCGTTCTGATGAAGCAGTTTAAGAACTTGAAACAAAATCTGGAAAATCAAGGCTTTGGATCATATATATATATAGAGAGAGAGAGAGCGAGAGAGATTTAAAAAAAGAGGAAAAGACTCAATTTTGGGGTGAATGATTGGTTGATCTAGTATACTTGGGCATTCAATGAAGTTGAAAAATTACAATGGCTGGTTTAGTATCCATCATACACAGGTCCATCTATGCGGAGAAGGGGCTCACAGACAGCAGGGTTACACCAGAGCTAACCAACATGAAGTTCAGAATTCTATCCAGAAACATCCTTCAGTTAAGTCATTACGTTATTCCGAATTCAATCAGTAATTCTCCCTCAGTCCCATGACAAGTGTCGCAGTTGACTTGACAATGTTTCTAACGAATGTGTTTTACTTATTTGTACATTGCTTGCACTATGGTAAAATTGCCATGAAACACGTTTTTGAATGAAAAATGGATTTGGTCACGTCCCTATTCTTTGCAAACACCATATCATATCGCATCATAGCTTATTTGATCCCTAATTAAAGTTTGTTATATAATATGTTTATGTGCCACAGGGTATCACATTCCCATACCACTCATATTTACTTTAATTTTCATAAATGGGATTCATTTATCGCAGATTAAGTACTCTTTACAAGATTGTGATCATCTGAAACACACAATGAAGTTCAATTATATCAAACTCACTATTTAAGTGTGTGCTCTGTATGTTTGCGTGTATGTAAATCTATAACGTCCTTTCCAGCAGAGATTATTCTAACACATCGCTAATTTCCTTCATAATGATTGAATAAAACAGAAGTAAAAGATGCCTTGTCATGAAATTCTTAGACATGAACTGGCATGAAATATGTAAATGCTTGATTTTCATGATTCTTTATGTTTCCACTTCAGCGTAAGAAATACCCCTATAATGTTAAATAAATTCCTTAATAGTGTTTGAGTTATAGTATAATGTTTAGACCTGCATATAAATTCAGAGTGTACGATATCAACATGTATCTGTTCATCTAAATCTTACAAAAACTTATTTTCATTGGATTGCGTGGACACACACACACACACCCCACGCATACACGTGGGAGAAGAACGTTAATATGTCAAAGGAGTTGTTGTTGCAGCTATGGAATAGAGCAAGGCCATATTTGGCTATGATATTTGTGCAATGTGGCTATGCAGTTGGTGGTTTGATTGTGAAGTCTGCTCTAAACAAGGGGATGAGCCATTTCACTTTTGCTGTCTATAGAAATGTCATTGCTGCTGTTGTCTTTGCTCCTTTTGCTATTTTCTTTGAAAGGTAACTCTCTCTCTCTCTCTCTCTCTCTCTATATATATATATATATATATATATATCTCACACACACACACACATATAAACACATGAAAAGTTTGATGGACTATATGATTACGATTATTGTATAACAGGAAAACTAGGCCAAGGATGACCATTTCGATCTTCTTTAAGCTTATGTTGCTGGCCTTATTGGAGTAAGCATATATACACCTCCAAACAATATTTTTACTGGCTTGAACTTCATAATGTCGCAAATTTCTCTAATCTAATTATCTAAAATAATATATGTACAGGCCCGTGATCGACATGAACTTGTACTTCATGGGGATGAAGTATACAACGGCAACTTTTGCATCATCTATGACCAACATGCTTCCTGCCATAGTATTTGCTATGGCTTGGATCTTTAGGTACTAGTATATTTCTTGATCCACTTTTGCAAGGATATACTACCTCCGTCCCAAAACGATAGTCTTTTTGATGGTCAACATAATAAGTGAACTTTGATCAAACATTAATGTTAATCTAATCATCCCAATAAATTGTAAAAATTGTTAATGATAAATTATTTAATGATTTATCAATAGCAGTTTTTAGAATTTCGCTAAGATTAATATTTGGTCAAAGTTCACTTGTGTCGACCATCAAAAATCAAATGGGACAATCTTTTTGGGACGGAGGGAGTATTAGGCGATGATATGTGTTAAAGACGAATTTAGTAATTTCATAAAAAAAAAACACTCATTTAGGGACAGTCTAAGTAATATTTGTACGGGCGTGATTGTTTTTTAACAGGCTAGAGAAGGTGAATATCAAGAAATTACATAGCCAAGGAAAGATATTGGGAACCCTTGTGACAGTAGGCGGAGCTATGATTATGACACTAGTACAAGGACCAAAAATTTCATTGCCATGGACAAATGAAAATAGCCTCCAACATAAACATGCGACTGCGCTAAATCCTCATGATCGCATCAAGGGCTCTCTGATGCTCACAGCCGGTATCTTTTGTTGGTCCAGTTTCATGATCCTTCAAGTATGACATTAAGTTTTCATTCAAAACTAATTTACAAGCATTATAACCTCTGTCCCAGTGTTATGGTTACTTATTTCCTTTTTGGGCATCTCAATGTTATGGTTACTAACCCAAAATAGTCGACGAGACTCACTTGTCATACTCACAGTAAAAATCTCCCAACCCTTTTGCTCTTTCCTACTTTTCATACTCACAACACTTACTTTTTCCTTAATCTCCTCCGCGCATTCAGTTTTAGTAACCATAGCATTGGGACGGAGAAAGTATATACGTATGCTAATGTGTGCTTGTGTGTGTTTTAAGGCGATCACATTGAAGTCATACCCTGCTGAGCTCTCCCTCAGTTGTTTGATTTGTATGATGGGGGCAGTACAAGGGACTATATTGACCCTTCTTGTTGAGAAGGGAAATACCTCAATTTGGTCCATACATTGGGATGTTAAATTGGTTGCTACAATTTATTGTGTAAGAAGAAAATGTTCTACTCCAGCTAAATTTTGAATGGAGCAATGATCTGGGCAATTGACTGTCGCCCCTGATTTTGTGCCTTTAGCATTGCTCAAATTGAACTTAAAAATGATGTGGTGTATGTATTTGGATGCAGGGAATAGTGAGTTCCGGGGCTACATATTATTTATCAGGAATGGTAATGAAGGAACGAGGACCGGTTTTTGCCACTGCTTTTAGCCCTCTAAACATGGTGGTTATCGCAGTTTTGGGTTCCCTGCTTTTAGCAGAGCAATTGGACCTGGGAAGGTATATTTATAAACCCGTTTTTGTACAAATTATGTGACCATATAGCCAACTAATTTGATTTTGTGTTAGGGTTGTTGGAGCGATTGTGATTGTTGTTGGGTTGTACTTAGTGATATGGGGTAAAAGCAAGGATCAAAGGTCATCTAAACCCGAGGAAGGTCAAGAAAAGTCAACGGTGAACGATGGCACGGAGACATCAAAGAAGGATGCTGATATTGCTTCTGGAAAAATACCTTCAGATGATAATGAAGCTGTTTGATGGTTTAGAGCAAACAAAGTTTGCACTCTGGTGGGAAGCTTATTCTATAACATTAACAACAAAAGTTTGGATTGCATAAGAGATGTTTTAGTACAATTAAGGGGTCGTTTGGTAGGCCGATATGATTAGCATGTATTAATAGGGAGGAGGTACCATCTTTTTTGTTAGGATAAATAAGAAGGGGATAAGAGGTGTTCAGATGCTTATCTGGGTTGTACTTTGGATAATTACTACGGTTGCATTTAATTTACCAAACATATTTTTATTAGCCTAATAATCATATCCGATCATTTATCGACCTATCAAACGGCCCCTAAGTACATTTCTTGTACCGTATTAGAATTACATTAAAAATATTATTTTATTTAGAAACGCGTTACTTATTTTTTGGAAGGACCAAAAAAGGGGACTAATGGATGGAATGTGAAGTATAAAATTTTGGCGCCACTCATGCAGGCCACTGCGATGCAAACACGGTCTTCCTATTGGTGGGGGACGGCCACGGTATTTCTATTGGTGGGGACGTCTTCCTATTGGTGGGGGACGGCCACGGTCTTCCTATTGGTGGGGACGGCCACTATCTATGTAATATTTACGGGATCTACTTTTGTCAAATTAATATCAATGATAAATTAAAAAAAAATGGGAAAATGTAGCAAGATCTTCACCCCATGCTGCAGCGGAAGTCCGCTGGAGTAGCAGTTTCACTTCTCTGAGGGTATGTTTGGGTACACCAATTTCATAATTTGGAATTTGAATTGGAGCATGAAATTCCAATTTTGCTGTTTGGATGCTAAAATGAGGGATATAATTGGAATTGAATTATAATTCTAATAGCCCAATTCCATAAAATCAATTTCATAATTAAAGTAAAAAATTACAAAACCAATTCGAAACTATCGAAAATTTTTTTGTAGGTCGCTGGTTCCTCGTCTCCATCTTCCCCAAACCCACCTCACATCAACCACCCCTACCCCATCCCCATCACCACCCCACCCCACCCCCCAACCCCCTCCCCCGTCGAGTTAAAAAAAATTAATCATTTTAAATTTATTTTTAACAACTCCTCCCCAACTCTACTCACCATCCCACGCCACTTTACCCCCCCTCGTCGGGTCAAAAAAATTAATCATTTTAATTTTTTTTTTAACAACTCCTCCCCCAATCCCCTCACCCCCCCCCCCACCCGTCGAGTAAAAAAAAATTGATCATTTTAAATTTATTTTTAACAAATCCTCCCCCACTCCACTCTCCACCCCCTGCCACCCTCCCCACCACACCGTCGGGTAAAAAAAATAATCATTTTTCGAAAAACATTTTGCACTTAAATTTAAAATGATTTTTTTTTTACCGAACGGGGAAACGAGGGTGTAGTGGTGAGTAGCGTGGGGGTGGGGTGGGGTGGTGAGTGAGACGGGTAAATTTGTAGTCAACTCAATCGAACATTTTTCGAAAAATATTTTTCTTACCAAACAATCAAAAACATGTTTATCTTATTTTCTGGAAAACATTTTCATTTTCTGGAAAACATTTTGCAGGAAATTATTTTTTAGAAGATGTTTTACGCTAAACAAACGGAGCCTAAGTGACAAATTCATTTTCGTTGGACTGCATGAGTATCCAAACAATAGAATTGAAATTGTAAATCAATTCTAATGAAATATAGATTAGCCAAACAATAAAATTGAAGCTCTATGAAATTCGAATATGTTGAAATTCAATTCCATAAAATTGTGATTCCAATTCAATTTCAATTATGTGTATCCAAACGAACTCGAATAAAAATCTTCCTTTCAAGTTTCAACCGGTTAGTCAAAATCAATTCGTGAATTGAAGCAGAGAGGTAGAATAAACCATTTACAATCACAAGTTTAGGCTCCGTTTGTTTTGGGGAAAATGTTTTTCGGAAAACATTTTCCCCATTTTTCGGTGTTTGTTTCGCACCAGAAAATGGGAAAAACTTCATTTTTATCTTATTTTTCGAAAAACATTTTCATTTTCCGGAAAACATTTTGCCGGAAATCATTTTTCGAAAAATGTCTTACGCTAAACAAACGGAGCCTTATATTCAAGTTCAAAAAAATGAGTCAATCAAAAGACCAAAACCTGAAATCTCAACTTTGATATCACTCAAACTCCTAAAGAAAGAAATGCATAACACATCTCCAACTTGGTAAAGCAAATATACACTTTGCTTGGCAAGTCAATACATATACTAGTACCATGCCACCATTTAGACAATTCAAATCGAACATAATAGTTGTACGGTACAACACTTCAATGCAATGTAATTACGACTTACCCCAAAACCACTTGTCCAGAAAAAAAGACTGGTGTTGCAACAAAACAAGAACAATCAAGATCAACAATGCCACGCCCCACGGGGAGCTCCCCTCGGAAGGAGGAGCATAATATCTCCGGCGACGCTTCTCGAACGGAGACAAGCCGAACCCGAAAATCCGCTCGGAGTTTTCAACGCTTGAAAGCCATTTTACAGCAAAGAGTATGAGAATGGGCGTTGCCATAAGGACCAAATTCATGGTTTTTTTTTTCTTCAATGGATAGTCAACTGCTCTTCCTTCATATTAGGGAGTAAAAGTGGAAACAGAGAAAGATAAAGGTTAGTGCTAGGACATGAAGTACTGAATTGGGAGAGGATTCATAGTGAAGATATCTAAGCTGTGTGCTTTTTATGTGCAACATTATAATGATATTGACTGGGAAAAGGGGAAAGAGGCAAGGGGTCCTTGGTGTTGGAGTGGCTTTTTCTTTTTAAACACATGCACCTGGCATGCAAATAATATTCCTATTTTATATCCCAACTCGAATATCAGTTGCATTCTCATAACTCGAACATCTGTGTTGTAATTATTTCTACCGTCTCCAAAAAAGATTAAGCGTTTAGAATTTTCGTCTGTTCAACAGAAAAAGTCGTCTTTTAAAAGGAGCAATATTAGCGTAATTTTATGAAGGTATAAGCAAGTAAATCTACATCTATATAATTTTAGACTTTTCAAAGACTAATCTTTTTTTTTTTTTTTGCTTTGAAAGGAGAGAGAGAGTATATAATTGGTTTACTGTTTACTGGATGCATAAATTGGTGTCTGACCAATTTGCAATATTTCAGATTGAACTGTGGTAAAATTGCATTTAAGATTGTCACCTTATTTTAAAATGTGACACATATTTTTGTCTCTCAAAATAAGTGGTACAATATTACATATAAATAAATTGAAGTTTGACAAGTCGACAACGGAAGATTTTGAAACATTCTTACTTCTCAAAAGTGACAGACTACAACCTAAATATTACTTCGTCCCAGACCAAGGGTCCTAGGGGAGTATTTCACGATTTTTAAGAAAATTTAAAAAAAAAATGAATAAAAAATTGAAAATGGGTAGAAGATTAGAAGAGAGAGAATGTAAAAATTAAAAATATTTAATAGCAGAGAGAATAAGTGGGAGAAATAGTAAGTTAATAAATGGTTTTTTTTTATAGGAGAGAGAATGAGTAAGAGAAATAGTAAGTTAATAATTGATTTTTTTTGTAAATATGTTAAAATTATAAGTGCCAATTTGATAGCCCGTCTTAGCAGCAAATGAGATTAATAATCCTGAAATCGAGTGTTTGGTAGAAAAAAAGATAACAGTATAAATTATCCTCTTCAGCGGGATTAGCTTCTTATCCCCTCCTTATTTATTCCAATGGAAGGGTGGTATTATTATTGAGGGTATTAGAATATGGTGGATAAAAATATTTTTGACGAAACTATCCCCCAATATATATGTCAACTATTAAATGGCTTGGCCTTCCATATTTAATTCTCTCTATACAAAATGTTAACATGTTATAAATTTAGAAAAAAAAAAGTGCTAATTTTCTTTAATTGTTCCCTTGATTGTCTATTGATAATTGTTAAGGGTAATTTGGTCTCTAAAAAAACATTATCTTGTTTTATACGGTTTTTATCAAACAAAAGTTTATATTTTCAATCAGGATTATCAGAAAGCCTCATTATTAATCCTAGTATTAGCAATTCCTCACTATTAATACAGGCTAATCCCAATCGGCTACCAAACGAGCCCTAAGGGTATAATGAATGATTTTTTTGTAAATATATACTCCCTTCGTCCCACCCAACTGTGAACTAGGATTTTGGGCACGCAAACTAAGAAATACTATTAAGATAATGAAAATGTGTGGTAGGAAATGAAGAGAGAGAATGAGTGAAGTTAATAGTAGGTTGGTTGAATAAATTGTTTGGTGGAGAATGGGTGGAGTTAATGAGTGGGTGAGGTATGGAAAATATAAAATATTAAAACTTTTTTCATTTTTGGTAGTTCACACTGGGCTGGGACGGACTAAAAGGGAAATAAGTGTATACTCGGCTGGGACGAAGGGAGTAAACATTATGAGGGTATAAATGTTTGAAACACTGTTCACATATTTCCATTTATGGAATAAGACTCTTGATCTGGGGCGAACAAAAAGAAAAAGTAGGACTCTTGATCTGGGACGGAGGGAGTAGTACTTATTACCCATTTCTATTTATGGAATAAGACTCTTGATCTGATCTGAGACGAACGAAAAAGAAAAGTAGAACTCTTGATTTGGAGCGGAGGGATTAGTACTTATTACCCACAATTTCCTCATCCGACTTTAATAATATAGCAGCTACTCATTACCAATAATTCTCACCTCTTAAAAAATAGCCTCTGCTCTATCAAAAATAATGAAATCAACAAATGTTTATATAAATTTCAAATTAAACAAATATGCACATGTATGTGCATATACAATTTCCGTGATGCTATGTATTAATAAAGCCGTGTTGATATTGACTGTGTACTCCATTCGTTCCGTTTGAAAGGGTACAAATTTTTTTTTTGGGCATCCCATTTGAAAGAGCACAACCCAAAAATGGAAAGTTTTTTATTATTTCTATATTTGTGGGACCCACTTGTCATACTCTCACAATAAATATCCACAAACTATTCTCTACTCCACTTTCTCTTTCCTACATCACCTTTCACTCACAACATTTATTTCACTATACACTTTTTCTCTTTCCTACGTCACTTTTCTTAATTTTCGTGCAAGGCACAAACTTTGCCTTTCGAAAGGGACGGAGGGAGTATTGAGTAATAGGATTGAGGTTTGTGTCAAGGAAAAAACAAGATATTCGTGCGCAAGATTATATGACCGTAACGATGTTAATAATACTACCTCAGTCCCAAAAAAAAAGAGAGAGAAAGAGTCGCGTTGTTCAAAAGGTATTATTTCTACCAGTGGCACAAAATTTGCATCATCAAGTTCAGACTGCTAATGAGAGAAAGAAGTGTAAAGACTGAAGTTTAAACAGATAAATCAGACCTGCTGGATCCTCTGAGACCACAATTAGTCGGGTCTCCTCTTTTTCTTTTTTGATGCTGCTCAATCTCCCTGTTCATGCAAAGCAGGCGACAAACAATTAACTCCCCGAAAGTAATCTTCAATAGGCTAGTGTAATACTCCCTCAGCCCCGTGATAAATGTGTTGGGATGTGGAGTCAAAATCATGGTTAAAGGAATTTGAACCGCGGTCGGAGGAGTTGGTGAGATCAAGGAGTGTTCAAGTCGTCGGAGTTTCTGGACAGGAGAGCGGCCGCGCTAGGCCCAGGGCGGGCGCGCTGGAGGCATGGACAAGGTGTTGAACTCTCTGGACAGTTGCGCGACCGCGCTGGAAGGAGAGGGCGGCCGCGGCGCCACGAATACGGGCGATTTGATTTCCTATCTTGACGAGATCTCCTCTTGCTTGGTGATTCCTCTTGGTAGTAATATTTAGAAGGACTTGTGAAGAAAGAAGATTACTTTCTTGAGTAGGAATTCTTTTATTACTAGGATTTGATTTATTATTCCCTATAAATTCATGTGATAGCCTAGAAACAAATTGTAACATCTGAAAATATTAGAGAATATTTTGGCTTGATAGCGCCCCCGGACGTAGTTGTTGTTGCAACGAACCGGGTTAACAATTCTTGTGTGTTCCTTTGTGTGTGATTTACTTTTCGTGTGTGTTGCTCTTATTATTACTTCAAAGCTTGGGCTGTTCCGCTGCGTGGATTCACAACAACTGGTATCAGAGCCCTTTGGTTTTGTCGAATCATTGGTTGGCTAGTCTTTTGCTATGGATTTCTTGGGAGCTTTGAAAGATGGTAGTAAGGTGTTGATCGAAAAGTTTGATGGGACGAATTTCAATTTTTGGAAGACACAAATCGAGGATGTTCTATGGAACAAGGATTTGTATCTACCATTAAAAGAAAAGCCGACGGACATAGAGGAAGCAAAATTCGAAATCATGGATCGGAAAGCGTTAGGGCTTGTTAGGCAAACGTTGACCAAGGATGTGGCGAAAAATGTTTTGGAGGCGAAGACTACCATGGAGATGTTAGAGATGTTGGCGAGCATGTACGAGGCACCATCGGCGGCGAATAAAGCTCATCTAATGAGGAAGTTGTTGAACATAAGGATGGTGGAGGGCATGTCGGCAACAAAGCATATAAGTGAATTCAAATCTACTGCGACCCAACTGTCTTCCGTCGCTGTTACTCTTGATGACGAGGTACTAGCATTGATATTACTTTCTTCTTTGCTTGGGAAAGTTGGGATACGGCTGCGATAGCGGTAACGTTTCAACAGGAAAAGTGAAGTTGAAGATTTCGGATGTCGTTGATGTGATTCTTGGCGAAGAAATTCGTAGGAAGAGCAAGGGTGGGACATCGGGGCTAGCACTAAATGTCGGTGAAAAGAGTAAGGGTGGCAAGAAGGTGATTACTTGCTATGATTGTGGGGAGAAGGGGCACTTTAGGAGAAGTTGTCAGCGGTCGAGGCAGAGCGAAGGAATTGAATGTTCTTTGAGGAGATAGCGGATGCATTAATCTTGGGTGGAGCTTGATTCAACAGATTCGTGGGTTTTGGATTCGGGCTCGACGTTTCATTCATGCACCGGTGCGAAAGAATGGAGCAAGACGTTCCGGGTGATTTTGGGGTTGTTCGTTTGGGAAACAATAATCCTGTCAAGGTCATTGGAAAGGGGGTTATTCGGGTCAAAGCAACGGATGGGACTGTTTTGCGGCTACGTGATGTGCGACATATTCCGGATTTGAAGAGGAACTTAATTTCCATAAGGCAACTTGATAAGGAGGATTGTGTGGTGACCTTCGGTTGTGGGGCATGGAAGGTAAACCGCGGAGCTAGCTTGGTGGCTCGTGGCGGCGTGGAAAATATGTTGTATACCACATGCAACATGAGTCGTTGGGGGAAACGAAGGCGCATCCCAATGATGAATGGTGGTGGCCGAGATCGCCATGGTGGGAGAAATTTCATGAAACGGTATGTTGGTAGAAAATTGGGTAATGAAGTCGACCGACGCGGAGCCAATTTGGCCAACATGGGAGCGGGATCTAGAACGGTGATGCGATGGGTTGCAAAGAACACACAAAGGATCCAAGCTTGTGATTGTGTGGGGCACGTGGATTCGCGCTGTTCAGGATCGATAGTTAGCACGCAAGTGAGCGGGGATGTGCAGGGAGGATCATTCGGAATGAAGACTCCGAGCATGGTAGAACCGACAGTTATGTTGAAGCGTAGCTAATGTTCAACTCACTTGGATAACTAGACAAGAGGCCGGGCGCTACCAACGCAATAGCTGGCCACTGAAATTTGTTTCAAGAGAGGTATCATGGATGGTTTGTCTCCAGGTGGGAGATTGTTGGGATGTGGAGTCAAAACCATGGTTAAAGGAATTTGAACCGCGGTCGGAGGAGTTGGTGAGATCAAGGAGTGTTCAAGTTGTCGGAGTTTTTGGACAGGAGAACGGCCGCGCTAGGCCCAGGGCGGGCGCGCTGGAGGCATGGACAAAGGCGTTGAACTCTGCAGACGATTCTTGCGACCGCGCCGGAAGGAGAGGCGGCCGCGGCCACGAACTGGGCGATTTGGTTTCCTATCTTGACGAGATCTCCTCTTGCTTGGTGATTCCTCTTGGTAGTAATATTTGAAAGGACTTGTGAAGAAAGAAGATTACTTTCTTGAGTAGGAATTCTTTTATTACCAGGATTTGATTTATTGTTCCCTATAAATTCATTTGATAGCCTAGAAACAAATTGTAACATCTGAAAATATTAGAGAGAATATTTTGGCTTGGTAGCGCCCCCGGACGTAGTTGTTGTTGCAACGAATCGGGTTAACAATTCTTGTGTGTTCCTTTGTGTGTGATTTTCTTTTCGTGTGTGTTGCTCTTATTATTACTTCAAAGCTTGGGCCGTTCCGCTGCGTGGATTCACAACAAAATGTCCCAAAATGGGTTCGACACGGGAATTAAGAAATAAATATATATAATGTAAAAAGTGTATAGTGAAATAAATGTTGTGAATATGAAAGTGATGTAGAAAAGAGAAAGTGGGGTAGGGAATAGTGTAGGGACCGAGACCATCCCACCACTCCACATTAGTATGATATTGTCCGCTTTGGACTCTGCCCGCACGGATTTGCTCTTGAAAACTTCCCAAAAGGCCTCATACTAATGAAGTGGGTGTGTGCTCTTATAAACTTGACAATACTTTGTTCAATTGTCGATGTGGGATTGGGTTTGCACCCCAACAATCCTCCTCTCAAACCAAGACCATCCGCAAAGTCACACTAGAGGGAATCCCACCACCACTATAATCGCACACACACGGTCCACCCAGGCCGGAACATCCGAACCATGGCTCTGATACCATTTGTAGGGACCGAGACCATCCCACCACTCCACATTAGTATGATATTGTCCGCTTTGGACTCAGCCCGCACGGATTTGCTCTTGGAAACTTCCCAAAAGGCCTCATACTAATGAAGTGGGTGTGTGCTCTTATAAACCTGACAATATTTTGTTCAATTGTCGATGTGGGATTGGGTTTGCACCCCAACAAATAGTTAGTGAATATTTATTGTGAGTATGACAAGTGGGTCTCACAAATAAAAAAGTAATAAAAAAATTTCTTTTTTGGGTTGAGACATTTTAAATGGGACGCCCAAAAAAAAATTGGGACATTTGGACCGGGACGGAGGAAGTATATACAAACTTTTGAGGTTGCTTAATAGTTTATACTTACATTACTGAACTTTATTCAATCTGCTTCTCTCAAACATGTTGGAAAAATTTGTTGTTTGTGAAGGAAATTATGTATTTTTCTTAAATGAATCGTTTGTCGTTCGACAAAGATTATTGTGGGTGTATGTTCCACTTTGTAGGAACATTAGAATGGTATATCTAGATGTCCAATTTTATATTGGGTGAGAAAGATATAATGAATTCAAAGTAGGTGGGTTGAAAATGTAACTTTCAAAAGTTAATCCCACCATTGACATGCCAAGAGTCCCAAAATAAATTACTTGATTAATTGGGAGCATACCATGAGTTTGGGGTTACAAGTTGTGGATTAAAACCCCATAAACACAAGGATTGACTCCCATATAATATAAATTAATTTGAATGACTTTTGGATGGAACAATTTTTTTTGAAAAACCCACAAAATGAAATTAGAGAAATTTTCCTTCAATCTTCCTCCTCCTCTTTGCAATTTGTTCATCTTTTTCTTTGGCCTCCTAGATTAGTTTTGAGTGGTGATTTTGTTTAAGCATAGTGAGATTCGCCGAAAAACTTTAAGTGCAAAGTTGTTCCGGTTCATCCGTTTTATCCTGGGAGACTAACGTCCATTGAAGACCTCGAGCACTCGTAGTGAGGGGGCGAATTAGTTTTAAGGAGAGTGTGTCACACACGACTCGAATTCAAGCAAATTCAAGATGACGATTCAAGAAGGTTACGGCACGGATTCAAGCAAATTCAAGACAATGAATTTACGGTTTTCTCTTTATTATTTTATGTTGTATATTATATTTCAATTCATTGTAATTCTTTTCTCATTTGTGCCCGATTGTATAGATTTTGTCTAACAAAACACTTGTCTGAAATAAGCAGATATTACCCACCTTTTTTCTTATGTAGCTGCATTTGTATCCACAACGGGCTTGAGATACCCATCAGCAGCAGCAAAATTCTAAACTTCAGACTTGAAGCCTGCAAAATCAATAAGTAGCGTCCTCTGAAAGATGATTCCTCACTGTAAATTCATTCGTGCTGCATCAATTTCACATAGTAGCTTTGTAGTAACTGCCTGGAAAACTAGCAACCATAATGATGTACTCCCTCTGTCCCAAAATTTTAGTTTTGCAAAAATATATTAAACTAAGAAAAAAAATAATTTAGGGAAAAAGTTATTTGAAGGTTAAGTTTCAAAAGGTCATTCATTTTCATTTTGGGACAAAAAATGAACATTCAATTTGGGACAAAGAGAGTAGCTCTGAAAAATAGTAGTAAACGAAAAGATCACTCGATGACTACGAATTAGCGTTCAAAATCATTAAATCGTTACAAGACATTTACATTATACACATAAAACTAGTTTACAAACACAATAATACCATGAATCAGCATGTCAGAAACACGGGAACACTCAGGTGCTACAGAGAAACAACAGAACATACAGCTTGTATAAGAGTGAGAATGCGGAGTAAAACAGCAGCAATAACCGAAATAATTGCCCATGGAGAACTAAAACAATCACGTTTCAGAGCTGCCTTCCACTTGTGCCACGGAGTTCTGCAATAAGCATTCAACTCCTGACAAAGACCGAAGAAGTACAATTTATTACCAAAAATCACCTCTTTACAAATACCATTTAAAAGTTCTAAAACAGCATGGCTGCTTCCCATCATGCTTGTTATTATTCTATGATGTATTAGCAACTCCGCATCCTTGACCTTGTTGACCATGCTACAGATGAGGGCGATGTATTGGATTATGTACCTGTCTTTACAGTGACATTGCTCGAAAGCAATGAGATTTCGAAATAAAGTTTCCGTTAAATCATCTATTTCAATATGTGGGATTACAAGAACTCCGTTTTTAACAAAATGAAAAGGCTTCCATGACTCAACATCAATTTGGACTGACAGAAAACTTTTTGGCTTGCAAAAAATGTGGGCCCTATTTCACTCTCAGTTTATTAAACACGTAGTAAGTGAAAGGTTTAAACTTTGGCAAGTGAAACACACATGCCCTAAATGCGTGTGACAAAGCCTTTTTTTAACATTTCAATTCATGCATGGAGTATTTATATCCGTTTCAAAATATCAGCTTTTGCATTTGACCAATATATACTCCCTCCGTCCCAATAAAAGCTTCACCAATTATCCAAAAGGGCGTCCCGTTAGAAGCTTCACCTTTCCTTTTTTGGACATAAAATATTATTATTTCCTCCACTCATTCTCTCTCCTACATTATTTTAATACTCACAACACCATTATAATTTATTATTCCCTCCACTAATTCTCTCTCCTATTTTCAAATTACACTCACAACATTTTTTTTCCCTCCCATTACCATAATTCCCGTGCCCAAGAAAAATGGTGAAGCAATTGGTGGGACAGAGGGAGTACATTGGAAATATTTATATGATCTAATTAAATTATGATAGCATGTTCGCGATATAATAGTTGAGGACGAACGCTCGACCTAGTATATATATAGGGGACAATATAATTATTACTATTACCTTTTAGGAGATTAAGTTGAAAAAGTCAAAGGCTAAAAAAAATAAAGAAAAAGCTTCATTATTTGAAGAAATAAAAAAATAGTTCATATTTTTTTTTTGTTTGAAAGAAAAGTTGTGTTATAAATTTCTAACAATTTAATACATTTTTTATGGTGTTCAATACTCGGCAAAATTTGATTGATTGGGTGTACATTGTGGGATTTTCTCTTGAATATGTAATTATCATCAAAAGATCAATAAATAGGTCATATGGATCTATTGCTTAATTTAAATGTGAACGTGGTGAAATATATAAAAGTAAGAAAATTTCTATTAGAAATACTGGCACAAAAAAATTAGTTGCCCATTTGAATTGGAAGGAAGATGTATGCAAGAGGGTGATGAATGGAGGTTAAATATTAATGAATATAAATTATTTAATTAGGACACATTTTGCATATTTTTTTTTAAATAAGAAAAAAACTTATTAAAATTTCCTTGAAAAATTAAAATTTCAATATATGTAAGTCTATAAAATAATGTACTACGTAAGGAGGATAATAGGAGTATGTTTATATAACTTGTTAAAATTGATGAAAAAAGTAGACAAAGTTTTTAGTGAATCGGGTCTAGACCGGAGGAGTCAACAATCAAAGTACAACAACTCTTTGGCATAATAAACTTATTTAGATAAATATATAATATAAACTATAAAATAAACTGATGATGCATAAAATGGGTGATACCGTGGGTACCTAATCAGTCGGGAACGCGGCGTTGGATTCCTGGACGAACGAACGGACGATCTGCAAAACAGACACCGTTAGGGCGCGGGGTAACCCTCCGGCGTGAGAATAAGCATCTGTGTATGGAGAGATGATATAAACCGAGAGAGAGGCATATTATATTTTGGGTAGAGAGAATGTGTGTACCTTTTTTGGGGTGAGATTACTCCTTATATAGGATTAGGATGAGATATATAATTGTAGTAGGATTGTTGAGATCCCTAGAATCGTGGATCAGATTGTGTAGGAGATCAAGTACGCATATAACTCCTGATTTGTAGGAATCCTGTTTTGGAAAAGAATTATAAGCACGTTCTGACTCTGTAGGTCGACGTACGTATTGTAGGTCGAGGTCGCCTGTTTGAATCTAGGTCGACCTGACTGCTTGATGTAGCCGGATGATACTCTGTAGGTCGAGGTCGCCTGTTTGAGTCTAGGTCGACCTGACTGCTTGATGTGGTCGGATGATACTCTGTAGGTCGATGTATGTATTGTAGGTCGACGTACGTATTGTAGGTCGAGGTCGCCTGTTTGAATCTAGGTCGACCTGACTGCTTGATGTGGCCGGATGATACTCTGTAGGTCGACGTACGTATTGTAGGTCGAGGTCGCCTGTTTGAATCTAGGTCGACTGTGAGCTAGGTCGACTGTGATCTAGGTCGACTGATCTTTACCCTGGGCCACGCCTTATAATGATTGGGCCGGCCTGCTTGATGATGCTGCTATGATAATGCCTGAATAATTGGGCTTTGTATTTTGGGCCTAGCTTGTCACTTTTATTTCGTTCAGTGGCCCCCAACTTCCTTGCTCGTGTCGAAGTAAGAGAAGGAAGTTAAGTCTTTTGACTGGAGAAGGCTAAGTCGACTTTGAACTTGTCAGACTTATTCTAACGCAAGAGAGCTAGATTCGTCTTAGGTTTTGAGCTTGAGAGAAATCATCATGATTAAATTCGGGCCGGCTTGATAGTTTGATCGAGGTCGAGAGGAATCGTCGACCCAAATGTAAAAGCAAGGTCGAATGAGGTTTAATTCGGATTTTGCTTAATAACGAGATCGACTAAGAGTCGAATCTGTTAGAACGAGACTGCCCTAAATCTTCAGTCGGACCTGTTTAAGAATGAGGTCGACCTAGGACATCGGTCGAGTCTACGAGACTGCCCTAAATCTTCGGTCGGACCTGTTTAAGAACGAGGTCGACCTAGGACATCGGTCGAGTCTGTTAAGGAACGAGACTGCCCTAAATCTTTAGTCGGACCTGTTTAAGAACGAGGTCGACCTAGGACATCGGTCGAGTCTGTTATGGAACGAGACTGCACTAAATCTTCGATCGGGCCTGTTTAAGAACGAGGTCGACCTAGGACATCGGTCGAGTCTGTTAAGGAACGAGACTGCCCTAAATCTTCGATCGGACCTGTTTAAGAACGAGGTCGACCTAGGACATCGGTCGAGTCTGTTAAGGAACGAGACTGCCTTAAATCTTCGGTCGAACCTGTTTAAGAACGAGGTTGACCTAGGACATCGGTCGTCTGTTAAGGAACGAGACTGCTCTAAATCTTCGATCGGACCTGTTTAAGAACGAGGTCGACCTAGGACATCAGTCGAGTCTATTTACGATAATATTGTGGTCAACCAAGAGTTGGTCGATGACGAAGTTTGACTCGGTAATGGCCAGCTCCTTGAGATCAACTTGAGCCAAAGCAATACTTTATTTGAACGGATGGAGATGGAGAGTGCCCTCCTATAATTGCCTTGATTGGAGTCAATTTTAAGTGGCCCCCATTCTTTTGCCACAAATAGCTATGGGACCATGCTTTTGAATATATCTGTCTCCACTTTGTAATGCCAAGGAACATTCCTCCCTTTCTTATTTCGCACAGCTGGAGATCGACTTGCCTAGGTCGGAAGGTTGACCAGAAAAACGTGTTGAGAGTGCGCTAGCTGGAAACTGAGACGAGTGAATCAATAGAATTTTGCACCTTTTCTGAAATAGAAGGTTAAGTTTGGGTTTCACCGTAAATGACAAAGAGAGATCTGAGCTTTGGAGACCCAACCAGTATGTGCCTGACCAGGCGGTTTCAGGTCGCCGATATTCAGTAGTGTGGTCATTTATGCTCGACCTGCGAACTATTAGAGTGATATTGGCTATGTTTGTTCGTCATTGTTGGCCGTTAGCTCGAGCTTCAGTATTGATTGCATGGTCGACGCCTAAATTCACAGATTCCGCTTGCAATGTTCGTGGTTGCTCGCCTAAATTCTACCCGTTGCTTGAACTCGTGCTGGTGGTCAGATTTCTTATGTTGCTCGCACCATATTTCGAGCCGCCTCCCACTTATTCGACTAAAGTCCCCAAAGAAGAATATTTGGCTGGTTGTTTGTGTGAGACTGCTGTGGTTTTTTGTTTTCCAGCAACTCATAAGTGTTGATGCCAGAGAATGTCCTCACGACGACTTCTTTCCGTGATCTAAAGAATGTGCTCGAAACTTTCGGATCATATCTCATTGTTGTGATCAGCGCATTTTATTTGACACCCTTGAACTTGTTGGCGATAACTTGACTGCTCAACTAGCCCACATCCTTGTTAACTTTTTGGTTGCCTCCTGCCTTTCTCAATAGAAGAAGGGATTGGAATTCTCGCATGGCCAGTACCAGATATTGGTGCCCTTTTAGTTATGTGCCTGTCTTCTAATCGAGTAAGGATGTGCGCAGCTTAGCTTTCTTTCTCGTTCATCATTATAATCGATTCCTCTGAATATTGAAATTCGTCTTCGGAACGAGAGTGGAGAGATAACCCTGAAGGCAATTTTCTTGTTGCTTGTGGAGTCAGTCTCTGTGTCGTGATCCCTGTCATGCCTTTTTCTCTGCTTGCCGACCTATTCCATATTGTGGGCTATCATAGTTGAAGTAACGGGCTGGCCTGCAGCTTGGGGACATGGAAATTGGTCTTATTGTTCGAGCTTAGTGATGCTTCGAAGGATCATTTCCATGGTATGCCTTGTACAACCTTTTTGTGTTAAAAAGGCAGACTGCTTGTGCGAATAAGGACCCCTGTTACTTGTCGTGCGCCTGCAATTTGAGCATGGGTGTGTGTAGCTTGACGGGATTTCTTGTCGAATGTTGAGAGGTGGGCTGCTATATTTGCTCGCTGGCCCTTTGTTCTCCTTGATTATTGTTGCCTGATAAGGGGTAAAAATGGGACTGCTCCATTGACAATCGAGTTTGTATACCGTTATCTTTATTAAGTCGTTTGAGAACTCAACTATGGCTTCCTTTGATTACAATATGCTCGGTAGAGCTCGTTGGTTAGGCTCGTTGTTGTCATGTTTTTCTCAAACATTTACTTTGTGCATATGATTGCTCGGCTTATGTGCTTGGAAGTTGGAAGGCCTGCTCGGCTTTCTTGTTTTCCTCGATTATTGTTGCCATGCACAAATGCAAATAATCAGTCAGAGATACATGTAGTATAATTTGTAAATAGTATATATAAGCACATTGTTATGCTGTAATTTGGATTCAGAAAACTGAGTATAGATGTGAAACTGATGCACCTGATGAAGGTTATTTGTGCTTGAGGGTCGGAAGGCCTGTTTGCCTTCACGAATTGTTTTCAACACTTCGACTTTTCTGACACAGGAACATCCGTTGGTGACAAGTTCATCGAAGGGCAGAGCAAAAGTTTAGAAAACGGATTCAATGAAGCTTATTTTAAGATTTTGAAAAACCAGACTTTTGATCAACTTTGACAAATAAACTGTTCTGATCCAGAAACTTCCAAAAGACGCAAAGGTACTCGTTGGAAAGGTCTATGTGTCTACTTTCATACAAAAAAATCGGTTCGTCGTTTAGAGGTCTAGAAAGGGAGATAAGGCAGTTTTAGTATAGATAGTTCAAGCAGTCTGCATACAGACAGTCAACATGTCATAGTTATTTGTCTTGGGCGATCATAGGTGGTTGAGATCGTGTTCGCCCGCTATCAACCTCATGGAGAGGCAATGAAGGCCTTTTGGTGTAGTTCTTGCAGCAAGCTTAACAAGAAAAGTTGCCTCAATCTTCTGCGTTCTAACTATCTCTTCAGCATTGCTAGTCATTGCACGAAGCTTCTTGGTCATTGTAGAGCAATCACCATAAATACACTTGGCTTTTGACAAGGTGATCTCCATCCCCTTCATCCTCTACAGTCTACAGAGCCCTGAAGATTACAGTGTTTTGAACCAGTCATAACTTGACAAGCCAATAGAGGGTTCATTAGCTTGACCCCACATCTCAACTCGAGTCCGACTAGCAAAATGTTGTTATCATGGAACTGAATTTAAGATCTTAATAGGTGTTCATTGCTAGCCAGTAATTGACAAAATCCTTTTAGACAAATCAGAATCCTTGGTTGCAGTCAGCAATTGTCGAAAAGGAAGACAGTGGTAGAAGTTGCTCTGGGCTTCGTGCTCGTCCTGCAAGTGTGTTCGTCCAGCCATAGTACTTTGACAAGTGAGTTGGTTTTCACGATGCACTTCAACTCTGGTAGTTCAAGCATGGTTACATCCTTCTCGGCCTGTTATATTGCTTAGCTTGTGATTTACTTTCTTCGCATGCCGATGATGATCGTGGCTCTTACAGAGTGCTAAAGGGATTGCTCACTTGTTCGTGCAAAGAGGCGAGATGTTACTAGTGCTCCATGTTGCCGAGTTGCTTCATTAATCTTAAGAGCTAGCACCCACTCTGGATGATCAAAATAAGGTAGAGTTGGCTCAGTTCGAGGTCTTGTTTCGAGCCTGATTGGAGTGGGTTCTGATTGACATTGCTTTTGGTTTGATCTAGGTCGGATACAGAAGGCCATGATTTCATCAAGTAAAAGCCTCCTGGTTCGAGATCTTGAGCCATCGTTGTATGGACGCAAGTCTGTGTGTTACTTCTATCAATAGAGTTGACTCCATGACATGTGTGGCAGCTTGACAAGGCAATTCCCATGGTGCCTGCCAACAATCAATAATTAGAGCAACATTTGTATGACAAATCCCTCATTATTGAGCATACACCTTTGGCATATTATGTAAGCAATTCGATTTCCTGTGCAAGTGTTTTCATGACAGACAACAAGGTTGTGATGTGCAAATTGTAAATATCGACAGGAGATTTGGAAAGATTACACCTGATATGTAGTATGTATTGGATTGTTGTGTTCTCTCTGCTGGCTAGTTCGAACATGGTTTTTAACAACTGTCGAGATTGTGCCCGAGGCTTGTTGTTTAGTGCTGAACATTCTGGCGGAATTCAATGTTCGTTCGTTGTTCCAGGTGAATTCATTGTTCTAGCTCTCACCCTTATCTATCACGGTTGAGGACCGTTTGTTGCGATCCAGCTGAGAACTGCAATGATGTCTGATGCATGACCCTTTGATTCCTTTCTTGCTACAGATGAGATCTATCAATTTCATTTTTCTGATTGCGCCTCTACGAGCTTATCTGGTCAGGTTGTCGTGCTCCTTTTTTTTTTTTTGATGGTCCTCTGTTGACGATCCTAGTGTTAAGCAACCCATTTCAATTTGCTCGAAGGTCGAGCATTGCTCGGCCCGATATAGTTTCTCGGTGAATGTAGCCTATTGTTCTCTAGTTCGTCATTTCGAGGATCGATGGATTAATTGATGTGCTTGGCGATTAACGAATCAGATCTGTTTTTGCCAACTTCACGGGCTTGGTGACGACGAGATTGGTGCAGTAGTACATGCACATAATTTAGAGGCATCCAAGGCATAGTTAGAGAAAATATTGACCATATATAGTATCCTGTTGGTCAATGCATACTTTCCTTTCCAAGCTCTGTTTTATCAAACTATAATTGATCATGCAATATTCTGTTTTATTGATACACGGATTTTCACATATTCATATATCAATATAAAAGTGATGCAAGTAAGGAGAAATATGGAGAGAGTACTTCAATGGAAATAAATCACCTGGTCAATGAAGAAGGTCGTGGCCCAATTAAGGGGGTTTTTGTTTTTTTTAAGTGATAAGTCTTGAAATCGATTTCGGTTACTGAAATCTACTGAATGATTAAGAGCAAAGAATCGAAATTACGAATTGGATAAGTTTATTTGATTTTGTATCTGAATTCATTATCTCAAAATGCTTAAAAAAAATAAAAAAAAATTAAAAAAAAATAAAAAAAAACCCAAACGTAAATGCAGTGAACAGTAAATGGTTTAAAAAAAAATTAACATAAACCAAGCATGAACAGTGCGTTTTAAGAGGCTTTCAGCACCATTTTTACCTCTTAAAAATCAGTGGCTTTTAAGAGGCATTAAGGCTGAAAAAAAAAAAAAAACCAAACACACTTAAAGTGTTTTACCTCTTAGAATTAAGTGATTTACCTCTTAATAAGAGGTAAAATGAAAAAACAAAAGCCCCCTAAGAACTGGTCACAAATTGCCCTTCTGAACAATTTTTTTTTTTGGGCTCTTCCCTCTTTCGTTTTTTGGCAGCCAAAAACTGTTGTTGATAGTGTTTTGGTATAAATCAACCTCTGTTTGCAACCCGTTTCATCGAAAAACGTCTATTTGAGGTAGATCTAAGTCCTTCATAAATTATTGTATTATTGTTTATGCCCTCGCCCACATGGGGAAACGGAGGGGACTGTTTGACCTAATTTGAATGGAGATATTATTCCTCATCCGCGTTTCAATTTTATTTCCATCGTCAAACGTTATTGTCCGCCGTTTGCTATAATTTCGTTCCCGACAATGGAACCAAACTGATGATGCATAAAATGGGTGATACCGTGGGTACCTAATCAGTCGGGAACGCGGCGTTGGATTCCTGGACGAACGAACAGACGATCTGCAAAACAGACATCGTTAGGGCGCGGGGAGTAACCCCGCGCAAACCCTCCGGCGTGAGAATAAGCATCTGTGTATGAAGAGATGATATAAACCGAGAGAGAGGCATATTATATTTTGGGTAGAGAGAATGTGTGTACCTTTTTTGGGGTGAGATTACTCCTTATATAGGACTAGGATGAGAGATATAATTGTAGTAGGATTGCATGAGATTTCTAGAATCGTGGATCAGATTGTGTAGGAGATCAAGTACGCGTATAACTCCTGACTTGTAGGAATCCTGTTATGGAAAAGAATTATAAGCACGTTCTGACTCTGTAGGTCGACGTATGTATTGTAGGCGAGCAACCACGAACATTGCAAGCGGAATCTGTGAATTTAGGCGTCGACCATGCAATCAATACTGAAGCTCGAGCTAACGGCCAACAATAACGAACAAACATAGCCAATATCACTCTAATAGCTCACAGGTCGAGCATAAATGACCACACTACTGAATATCGGCGACCTGAAACCGCCTGGTCAGGTACATACTGGTTGGGTCTCCAAAGCTCAGATCTCTATTTGTCATTTACGGTGAAACCCAAACTTAACCTTCTGTTTCAGAAAAGGTGCAAACTTCTGTTGATTCACTCACCTCAGTTTCCAGCTAGCGCACTCTCAACACGTTTTTCTGGTCAACCTTCCGACCTAGGCAAGTCGATCTCCAGCTGTGCGAAATAATAACGTTTTGAAAAAAGTAAAATTTTGGCGAGATGCCACTGTTTTAAAAAGTTTTGAAAAAGTAAAATTTTGGCGAGATGCCACTGTTTTGAAAAGTTTTGAAAAAGTGAAAGTTTGGTGAGATGCCTCAGTTTGAAAAGTTTGAAAAGTTTTGAAAAAAGAAATTTTGGCGAGATGCCACAGTTTGCAAAGTCTTTGAAAAGTTTTTGGAAAATGAAATTTTGGCGAGATGCCACAGTTGGAAAAGTTTTCGAAAAGTTTTGAAAAAAGAATGGAAGGGCTTACATCCCGAACTGTCCGAAGGGTTCGCATCCAGAACTGCTCATGTGACAAAGTTGATAAAGCGGCCCCAAAGTTGATAAAGCGGCCCCAAAGTTGAGTTGCTGCTAAAGCTGCGACAAAGTTGATAAAGTGAAGGTTGCCGCCAAGAAAGCCCAAAAAAGTCCTGGCAGAGGCCGGGCACAACGGGATCTGCGCTTGCAGACTCGGGAGTCCTGGCAGAGGCCTGGCTCAGCTCCTAGCCTAGCTTGAGTGGCGAAGCTCCTAGCCTAGCCTGAGTGGCGAAGCTCCTGTGACCTGGGGAGGGACCCAGGCACCCAGAAAGTCCTGACAGAGGCCAGGCACAGAAAGTCCACGTTGAGTAGCGTATTATTGGCGCAGATTTGATTAGCGTTCTTGGTAGCGCGGTTTCGAGTAGCGCAGTTTTGAGTAGCGCGTTCTTAGTAGCGCGGTTTTGAGTAGCGCGTTCTTGGTAGCGCGGTTTTGAGTAGCGCGTTCTTAGTAGCGCGGTTTTGAGTAGCGCGTTCTTGGTAGCGCGGTTTTGAGTAGCGCGTTCTAGAGTAGCACAGTTTCGATTAGCGCGGTTTCGATTAGCGCATTTGTGATTGTCGCGTTCTAGTTAGCGCGTTTGTGATTGTCGCATTTTAGTTAGTGCGGTTATGGTTGTCACGTTTTAGTTAGCGCATTTGTGATTGTCGCGTTTTAGTTAGCGCGGTTGTGGTTGTCGCGTTTTAGTTAGCGCGATTGTGATTGTCGCGTTCTAGTTAGCGTGTTTGTGATTGTCGCGTTTTAGTTAGCGTGATTGTGGTTGTCGCATTTTAGTAAGCACGGTTGTGGTTGTCGCGTTTTAGTTAGCGCAGTTGTGGTTGTCGCGTTTTAGTTAGCGCGGTTGTGGTTGTCGCGTTTTAGTTAGCGCGTTTGTGATTGGCACGTTTTTAGGCTTTGATAAGTGTGGTTTGGCCAAGTGTGGCCTTAGTGCTGTTTTTGAGCCAAATGTGGCCAAGTGAGTTTGGCCGCGAGTTTTGGTTTGGGCCAAGTGAGTTTGGCCGTGAGTTTTAGGCCAAGTGGTTTGGGCACAGAAGGACCTGGCTTAAAGGTGACAGGCACAGATGGACAAGGAATATAAGTCACCGCGAAGCTGAGTAAAGCTGAAGGGCGAGAAGCATAGCTAGGGAGTGAGGCTGCCTAAAGACAAGCCTCACTCTTTTGAAGGGAGTAGTATGTATATAGAGATAAAGGGCGTAAAGTGAATCTTCGATAAACTATCGAAGCAAAATGCAGTAGGCGACATATAAAGTGAGAGATCAAGGTAGAAAAATGAACGCAAAAAATGAAAATTCAAAGCAAGTTAAAGAAAGTAGACAATATCATTCAAGTTAAAGTTAAGGATAAGTCGCAGATCGCGACGACCGAAGTACGAAAAGCGAAGTTAAAAAGACAAGAAATGATTGAAATAGGAAAGAAAAAAGAGAAAATGCAAAAAGTTGAAGTAAAATGAGAAGTCGGTAATGAAAAGGTTGGAAGGATCAGGGAAATCGACGTATGTTGTGTACCAGGGAAGTTGACTCGATGTGATAAGAAATATTTTGTTATGAATATTATTTTACTCCTCAGCTCGATCATGAATAATCGAGCTAAGGAGTCGGGGGCTTCTGATGCTGCCATAGCAAAATATTTCCCGTTAAATGTTTACCCGACCCAAGTTTCAATATGGTCTATAGGGGGCCCTATTTTATGAGTATAGGGGGCCCTATTTTATAAGGATATCGTTAAAGTATGGCTATTGTTCCGTTTGTCGCCTGGTGGTGCTAGTACCTCGGCAAAGGTTGGGTTCTGGGTTGTAGCCTATGGTTTGGTTTCCCCATATTATATGTTGTGATATATGCCGCATAATACGTGTTATTTCTATATGCCGCACATTATATGCTATGTGATATATGCCGCATATTATGTGTTGTATGATATATTTATGTATTATATGCTATATGCTGCATGTTGTATGTTTATGACTATGATTCTAGCCAAAGTTATGTTTATAGTTATGGCTTTGGTCCCGGTTATCGCCAGTGGCTTGGTTCCTGCATGTGGGATGTTGGTTCCCGCTTGTGGGATGTTGGTTCCCACATGACGGATGTTACGATTGTTACATGCCGCATGTTATGTGTCGCATGTTAGGGTTATGCCGATGGTTTTAGCCAAGATTATGTTTATATGGCTATGGCTTGATTCCCGCATATGGCTTGGTTCTCGTATGTTATATGTCGCATGACGCATGATTTAAGCTGTACGTTGTATGTTAAATGTTATATGTTAAGTCTTTTATCAGATTTCCCTCCAATGATGGCGTGACACGTGGCAAGTGAAATTGACAAGGGTGATGATTTGTTGGCCCTATAAATACTCCCTCCATGGCCATTTGTGAGGTATGTTAATATGGAGTTTTTCTCCTCTTCTCTCTCTCTCTCTCTCTCTAGAAATATATATATATTGTGTTATGAATCGGATTAATGATTCTCACGCCTGAGGGTTTTTGGGGGGAAAAGCCCCCCACCCTAACGGTGTTTTCTCTTGTAGGTCCCACCTTATTTCGGACCTCAAGGAGCGTGCTTATCCAGATCGGACGCCGTTGCTACCCCGGTCAGTTCCTGTGCAACACATTTTTTCGTGGCGCATCAAGTTCTCTCCAAGTGCCACGAAACTTTACAACTTTGGTATCAGGTTCAAGGTTCATAAAAGCAATTGTTTGCTCGATATTAAATTCAAAAACACCATCATTGTGGGTGCTCTTATGGGGTGTGTTAAAGCTTCTAGTTGACTTGCATGGAGTGAGTGAAAGCTTACGGTTCAAACCGCGATTTGAGATCGGACCAAATTAAATTATGCAGTTTGGTTTGAATTTCATGATTGTTTTATTTCGATTCGGTTTCAAATATTAGCAAACCGTATGGTTTACTTTGTTTGATTTGTGGTCTGAACTTCTCATACTAAACCAAATCGAACTGAACCAAACTAAATTGCGATTTGAAATCGCAAGGTCGAACTGCCAAATCAAACTATGAGTTCCGTTTTGGTCTTCTCAAGTTCAATGTCACGTTTAGTGAGCATGACCTCAAGTTTAGCTATTGGATCTTTTTGGTTGTCATTTTCAGTGGTGACCTCTTTAAGATCACTTTTAACGTTGAAAGTTCAGTAGAGAGTTTCTCAGTTACCTTTTCAAAAAGGGCAATCTTTTCTACACGCTTTTCCCAATCGACATATAGTTCAGCATAAGCATCAAGAAGTTTTTGATAACTTCCATCATCCTATTCTCCATTCTCTGTTTTCTTATTCAGCGAAGAGTTAAAACAGTATACCACAGAGTCAGAAGATGTGATGGTAGATGTGACTACATATGAAGCTACATCAGATTGATGTTCATGACTTGGAGGCGAGATTTCCATGATTGCTAAGTTTAGCGATTCATCTTCGTCCCCACTGTCACTAAGGGTCGCACAAAAGCTCATCCCCTTTTTCTTCAGAGTGTTGGCACATTCATTGGCATAATACCCAAAGCCTTTACAGGATCTACATTGAACAGTTTCGGATCTGTTCTTAGTAAAACTAGTAGGTTTGTTGAAACTACTCTCAGTATCCTCCTTTGGTTTTTCAAAAGTATTTGGTTTTTTAGAAGGAAATTTGTTGTCCCTTTTATTTTTAAGAAAAGATGTAAATTTTTTAGTTAAAAGGGCAACATCTTCAATTTCCAAATTTGAAGTATCAATTTCATTTGAGATTTCTTCAATCTCTTTTGGTACTGTGGATACTCTAGAGAGAGCAGAAGCAAGAGCAACACTTTCAGCTTTATGTTGTTGCTGAATAGATGTGTTCATCCAAACATGGTTAGCTTACCCACAAGAGTATCTAAACCCATGGTTGTAGTATCATGTGCTTCCTCAATAGCAGCAATTTTAATATTAAACTTATCAGTTACGGTTCTTAACATTTTGCTTACTAATCTAGCATTTGATATAGGCTTACCTAGGGAGAGACATTCGTTTGAGATTTCTCTCAATTTAGCAGAATAGCTTTTTATGTAATGTCTCATTCATCCTCAAGTTTTCAAACTTGGTCATGAGAATTCTCAACCTAGTGGCTTTAACACTATCATCACCCTCACAATGAGCTTGCAAAATATCCCACGCAGTCTTTGCTACATTTTGATTTATTACAAGTCTAAACATGTGTTCATCCACATGACTTGATATAGCACCAAGAGCCTTAGAATTATAGTTAGCAAGGGTGACTTCATCAGTGGTCCAATCTTCCTCCTTTTTGACTTTGTAAACTTTTTCGGAGGTTTCCCCCTCTTCATTACTTTTAATTTCAATCTTAGGAGGAGACCATGGAATAATTATACTAAGCCATGCTCCTTCATCAATTGCTTTGATGAAGAGACGCATCTTAATTTTCCAAATAGCATAGTTAGATCCATCTAAAATCGATGGACGGTATTGATTCAAGTTCACGTGTCCTTCCATAATGACCACTCTTTCTTGGATCTCACTCAGTGAATTCGAGTGGAGCTCTGATACCAATTGAAAGAAATGGAGCGGCTAGGAACAACACAGGAACAGAAAATAGACTGATGTGAGTCCTGATGCTATCACATCAGTACTAGCATCAACAGTAAACAACAACGAAAATGAATAAATAAAAACTAAATGAACAAAGGAAATAACACTTATCTACAGCAATTTGTTGTAGACAATAAAATTTCTCTTATTAAATAACTTATAAACCGGTTACACAAATAATCCTAAGAGAAGACAAAATAACCAAAGAACTCTCACAAAAACATCAACCTACTGAAGCAAGAATTCTTCAGAGTTTTTCCTCTGTAAAAACTGTGTAAAGCAAATGAGGAATGATCCTCATATTTATAGCAAAGGAGTCTTCAGATGTGGATAACTGAAGCTTGGAAATTATCTCTTCAATTTAATCTTCTTTATCCCTTTTATCCACTCAGCACTTCTTATCTTTTAGACTCCTTTTCCATGTTGTGAGAGTCCTACAAAATTACCAAAAACACAACTAAAACAAAGCACAATTTCGGTTAGTAGGTTAGTAATTAAATTACTATTCAATCCATGAAATTAAGAACTTAGCTACACATATTAAAAATTAAATAAACAAAACTAATTAAGAAAAGCATAAAAAAAAACTTATCTTGCTTGAAGAAATAAAAGCCCTAATTTTCTCTCTCTAAGTAGCCTCCCTCCTGTCCCCAAAATAAAACATAACCCTAAAATAATAACACTCTTCTATACTATACACTAATTGGACCAAATCTGATTAGGCCTAGTAAATGAATTAAAGCCCAAAAGAAATAAACAAGGAGGCCCAACATTGTGACTTCAATTCGGCTGGGAAATATGGCCTGGTCAACGCTGGTCAAAGGAGGTCAATACTGGTCAAAGGTGGTCAAGGCGTTGGGGAAGAAGTTGGCGCGGTCGCCCAAACAAATTGGAGCGGCCGCTGTAACGTTTCTGCCAATTGCCAAACATGATTTCTTTTTCTTCCTTTTCAATTTGGTCACTGCACTTTGGTCACTGCACTTTTGGTCATTGCACTTTGGTCACTGCCTTTTCTTTTTCTTCTTTTCTTCGCTAATTCCCAACAAGTCCTTGCCTCTGAAATTCTCAACAAGCCCTTCAGCTCCAAAATGCCTCTAAAGTCCCCAAAGTTTGCTCCGCTCCAGATTTTCATATTTTCTTCACTTTCAACCACCAATTTTCCACCTTTTCAACCTAAAAATAAAACAACACTAACAAAGCAATTAAACTACCATTTTACTCGAGAATTTTGCAATAAATAGAATTTAGAACATAAAAAAAGGATATGTAAACATATCCATCAACTACTAAAAACACGATCAATTCCATCGACCACCAACTCCGGCGATCAAACAATCGAGAACTTAACTTATCAGTAAGTTCTCAGTTGTCAACTAAACTACTAAGAAAATGATTCAACTCCGGCGACCAAACAACTGAGAACTTAACTTATCAGTAAGTTTTCAATTGTTGACAAATGTCGTTTTTCATTTTAAAGCTAAAAATGCTATTTTTCATACTTATGTTAGACAAATTAAGCTTCCAGCCAACAAAGAGCATTAAACAAGAGAGCCATAACACCCTAAAAAACTAAGGATATCAGGTATGTGATAAGTGACTATTGTATAGTCATTTATAGCATTATTTATCAATCATTTCCTTAGTTTTTAGTATCATTTAGTTTGCATTTATGTTATTTTAGATTCTTTTATTATATATCTTTGATTTTATGCTTTTGGTAGATTTTATGCTCTTAAACAGGTTTTAGAGTCAAATTATGATCAAATTGAAGCCTTGAAAATAATCAAGTGTCAAAGCCATGGAGGGACAACATCAAAATAAACATAAAGACCAAAATTCAATCAGAGCGGCCGTGCTCTTCACATAGGAGCGGCCGTGCACTTGTCCATTTCCAGGCCAAAATTGGCCCCAAATCTGTGGAGTGGCCGAGTCTTGAAAAGAGGAGTGGCCAAGCAAACCAGGCGGAGCGGCCGTGCAACCAAAGATGGAGCGGCCGTGCACAATGCCTAGTTCAAACTAATTTTTGGCGCCAAGATCGCACGGCCGTGCAGTTCCCTTGACTCGGCCGTGCAGTTGCTGTACCTGTTCCAAAAAGGCACCTTTTGGAGGTACCACTTTGAAGAGTCCCAACCCTTAGCATAGATGTCTATATAAAGAAGCCTTTGTACTTAGTTTAGATATCCGAAAATAGTCATAAAAACATCCAAAAAGGATCATATTATACTTAGATTTTAAAGCAAAAATACTTTAGCAGTTTATACACAATGTTCAAGATGTATCAATGATTCGTGACAAGTCTTCTATACTCTTGAAGATGGTGAATGCAATACAAGGGTTATTTTCCAGCCATTGTCTCTCTTTTTTTATGAATAAGTATCTCTTTCCTTATCTCTATTTCTTACTTACTTCTTTCATTATTTCAATGGTTTGAATAATCCTCCATTTCTCGGAGTTGGAAACTCAATTATCTATATTCATGCTTCTCCTACATGTCATTTCATTTCTATTCTTATTAATCTTAAATACTTGCAATTAGGGAGACGTTCTTAAATTGTATAGCCTCAGTTGATCGAGAGAAGGACCTAGCGGAGAATCTCGATTAGCGGAACTCTAAGAATGGAACTTGGTCAATAAATTACGGAAAGTAATTTAAAGACCTAGGGATGATCCTTAAGTGGAAAATACGTGAGATTGATAGACTTAATGGATTTGATTTATACGGTACCCTCGAAAGGTGAGTCGGATTTCCAGCGTGACGAACGGGATTACACTAAGCCGGACCCTCGAGAGAAAGGCCGGTAAGTTTTAAAATACATGTGCTAGTTAGCACAACTTAGCGTATCATCCTTGAACCTGACACTTTTATCTTAAAACAATTTCTTTAAATTATTCTTAAATTGCTTGCAAATATGAAGACGTTTATATTTGTGGAACCCTAGTTAATTGAGAGGACCTAGCGGAGAATCTCGATTGACGAGACCTTATAAAGAAACTTGTCCATTGATCACAATAGTAGATCAATGGCCTAGGGGTGTTCTTTGAATGAAAAGTATGTTGATTCTCGATCTTAATGGATTCTTACTAATTATGGTTAGCTAGAGTTAAGCCGGAATGCCCATTTTTGACAGGGCGGGAGTACCATAAACGGAAATCTCAAACAGTTAGGACATGATTAGTGAAGGATACAAACGCTACTGTCTTAATCCGAAGTAGTGTAGGCCTAGCATACCATCCTTGTTATTTTGATAAAAGCCTTTATCTAAAGCATATTTATTTGTTTTCAATCCCGAGAATACTATCATTATATGTTAGAGTAGTTTTTGTATCTTTCTAGTATTTTCTCAACAAATTCTTATCTCCCCCCAATCATTTTATCTATATATTTATATAAAGACAAATATCATCCCAAAGTAAACCCTGTCTCTGTGGGATCGACCCGTACTTGCACCCGCTATATTGCAATAGCCCGTGCTCTTGCGGATATTAAATAAACCGTTAGGTTAAACAACCGAACAGTATGACATGAAGCTTAAGTTCTTCTCCCTCTGTTCTGAATGTACAAATTCAAAAAAAAATTATCTCAAAATAATGTCTTCTTTGCAAAATCTTTGTCCTTTAAATGTTTTTTTACCAAATAATTTCTGCTTCTCATTTTGTTACTGTAGAATTAAATGTTTAGAAAGTGGATAACAAGAATATTTATAGGTCGTTGCCATTAAAATGTATAAGAACACACATTTTCATAGTATCCCTTGAAATAAAATTTGGACATTCAATTAGGGAAGGAGGGAGTAATACATAGACCTTAAGAAAAGTACAATGAAAATAGGAACCCCTAGACTTCTCAGGCCATCTCCAACAGTTTGGTGCAGAAATTGCACCAAAACACTAAAATTTTGCAATTTCAGCACCAAATATCTTCCACCATCTCCAACAGTTTGCTTCAAATTTTGCACCAAATAAGAATCTTTTCAAAATATTCTTATTATTTCATTTAATTAAAAAAAATCATTAATCATATATGATGATTCATTTTGAGACGTAGGAGGAATTAGTAATTTCAAAAAAAATGGCAATCTTCATTTCATATGGATTGTAATAGATGATCAGAAACATTAGGCTTGAAAGATGAGCTCGTGATCAATCAGGTTCCTCAATCAATTGGTGCTACATCAATTTACTAGGATCCCTTAGCTATGTAACTGTACTACCTAGAAAAAAACATAATTCAGGCAGATTTTGTGAATGATAAAGCTGCCCTATAGAAGGAGGGTCAATGTTCACGAGGTTAAATCCCACAATAGTGTTATTAGTAACTCAAAGATTAACCCACTTGTAGAAGTCCAAGTATCAATGGGCAAAGAATGCTACAAGAGTAAACATGCACTAACAATAAACCTAGTTAACAGTTAATGATTTCCAACCAACATGCATTTCCACATTAAAAGATAGTCAATGTACTCATTTCTCAATCAACACAATGATTTCTTGACCTCAAAACCACCAGAAAGAACTCACCGAGTATATCACATATGCACTTAACAAGAAAAAGTTGCAGTAACCATTGCAAAGAAGCAACATAAAAAATGGAGTCTTTAACATTAACATCATTGTTAACAAAAAGCCCTAAAATTAGTACACACAGTTTTAAGCATTCTCCAAAACAAGAACAAAAGACCGCAATAACCCATTTGCAAATATTACCAAACAAATTCATCAATCAAGTGCCAAATACACATACCCACAAGATTAGATCGTCGATTAAGAATGCTCACAATAGGGTTTTTAGCAACACCCAAGTGCTAAATCAAATCAAAAGTCTTAAACCCATTTAATACAAACTAATTTTCACTCGGATGAGTAAACAACATATTGTTACTGTAAAGAAAAAAATAAATATTATCTCCAAAATGTAAAGAAATCTTCAACCCTTAATCACCTATAAGGACATATGATAATACAATGAAGGACTTGGGATATGAAATTGTTGCCTAAATTAGAGAGAGAGTGAAAAAGAGGGAGAGATAGTAAAGTAATGGGTAACTGGAGAGGGCTAGAGACTGCAATCCATCACCTTATGGCACAGATCTGATCCGATTCAGAGAACTTGGAGGTGTGAAAGATAGATTTGTGTTGGTCGGAGAAAGGGGAGGTGACAACCGGAGATGGGAAGGGGAGAAAGAGCCTGGAAGTGGGGAGGTCCGGAGAGGGAGGGTGGGGGTGACAGAGGTCGCGCAAAGGAGAGGGTTAGGCGAGAGGGAGTCACCGCAGTTGAGGGGGACGGTCGCCGGAGTTGGGGAGATGGTCGCCGGAAGTTGTGGAGGGGAGGGGAGGGGTTTGTCAAAAATGGGGTGACGGGAGAGAGGGAGTAGAGAGAGAAAATGTGTGTGTGTGTGTGTGAGAGAGTGTGTGTGATGTGGGGAGGGGTGTATGATAAAGATATTTCAAATGGATTAAGGAATTATATAGTTAATTTATTTTTAGAGTATGATACGGAGGTAGAATTGATAATTTTATGTATGTAGTTTGGGTTAGAATGAGGGAATAGTTCGTAATTTTCTCTTGGGACAAGTAGCTCTGAAAAATAGCAGTAACCGAAAAGATCACTCGTTGACTAAGAATTAGCGTTCAAAATCATTAAATCGTTACAAGACATTTACATTATACACACATAAAACTAATACACAAATACAATAATACCATGAATCAGCATGTCAGAAACACGGGAACACTCAGGTGCTTCAGAGAAACAACAGAACATACAGCTTGTATAAGAGTGAGAATGCGGAGTAAAACAGCAGCAATAACCGAAACAATTGCCCACGGAGAACTAAAATAATCACGTTTCAGAGCTGCCTTCCACTTGTGCCACGGAGTTCTGCAATAAACATTCAACTCCTGACAAAGACCGAAGAAGTACAATTTATTACCAAAAACCACCTTGAACGGTATAAACCGAGATACGAACATGGGCTTGCTCGAGCTGGGCCCAATCGGATTGGGCCATGAATATTATCTAATAACCAAGTATCAGGGCCGAGTAAGGTCTTCCTCGTATGCCGAGGAACGTTTACCTCGGCCTTATGTCATCATGCTTGGGCCGTCATGTCGCAAGTGACGAGGAGAGAAAAGTTCTTACCCCGGCATTTCATCACTGTGACGAGGAAACAAAATCATTTACCCCGGCTTATATACATGCCGACCAATTTCCAAATGACGAGGAAGCCGAATCATTTACCTCGGTCTATTTTCCAAGGCCGAGGTAAAATATTTATGTTCCTCGGCGTTCCGGCTAGCAGTTATACAGTCCTTATTCAACAAGGATTTTACATACAAGAATGATCCAATCAGGATTATAATTACCAACACCACTGCAAGTCAAACAAGGACTCCTTAACAGATATAATTCTCTTAGGATTATACCTTATCTCTTTACAAGTTCACTTCAACATGGATTCTATCAATTCATCCCTATAAATACAAGCCCCATGGCTCATTATTAGGTACGTTACTTTTTACCTTGGGAAAACTCTGTCAATTTGTTTTCTCACATACAAATCGTGAACTTACTCTCACGCCGGAGGGCCTTTAGCCGGATCCGCCCCGGCTTAGTTTACGTGTTTTCTCTTATTTTCAGGCCTTACAATCACCGGAGCAATCATCGCTTGGATTTGGGCTGATTTGACGATTTTGGCATCATCAATTGGTTCCATTGCCGGGAAATCGATTCAAACACCCTTTGTTTAGCCTGGAAAACGTTCGCTAAAAGCCAATTTTCTTGCCGGAATTTTTCTCTCATTGAACGGAATTTCTGGAATCGTTTGGGCTCTGTTCTTGAAACCGCCGGAATCTGCAAGTTTCAACCGGAATTTACCCAGATTCCGTTGGAGGCGTTTTTGGCGTGAAATTCCGCCCCAGTTTGGCTTGAATTCTTTGGTGTTGAAAAAAGTCACAATTAGCTGTTTGTTTGTGGTCAAAATTTGCCCTAATTTTGGCCATAAATTTGGTTCTATTGAAATTGTGGTTTTTGGAAAATTTACACTTGGTAATTTGCTGTTGACTCACAATGGAAGGACAGTTTACGAGTGTTACGGCTGAGGACCCAACCCAGGTGAATGGGGCGAACACTGGAGCCGAGGAGCTGCCTCCTCCTCCTCCTCTACCTCAGCCAGATGCCCCTCCTCCCCTCTCCATGACCCTTCGTTCCAAGGGTCAGGTGAATGCTTAGGAGAAGGTGCCAGCTTCCTCGTCCTACTCGTGCCCGCGGAAAGCAAGTGGGAAGGAAGAAAACAAAGAATGCCGACGCCGGTCAAGCAGGAGGAAGTCAACCCATTGACCGACGCTCTTTGTTACATAGGCAAATGGAGACATTACAAAGAATGTATGAAACACAGGCTGCTCTTTTGCAATTGGACCCAGAGCATTCCATGGCTGAATTTATTAGGCCATCTGTAGGCAACCCCCTCGAAAAGGGGCAAGGTGAGCAACGAGCTCCTCTCCTTAAGACCGCTGAACTACCACCCCGGGAACCTACCCGTCCTCGGCATGACAGTAAGAAGAGGGATCAGGTAGTCGACTTGAGAAGCCAATTGACTCACAGGGAAGAGGAGGTGAACTCAAGGGACCTAAGGACAAGGCTCAGTCTAAACAGGCGAATGTCACCACCTCGTCTAGTTATAGCACCCCGGCGTCCAGATTCTCCTCGTCCTCGTCGATCCCGCCATGATTCTCCTCTTCCCCGGCATCGTCGGGATTCTCCCCGTCCCCGTGTTCGTGAATTTGCTAAGCCAAGGACCCCGGAACCGTACAGGATGATACTTGGTGGCCAAGACCTGGAACTGAAGCGTGATAAGGCCCCTTCCAAACGGGACAGCCACCGACATGACGTGGAGCACAGTAGGGTGAATGATCGCCCCAAGGACAAATCCGTCAGAAGCTCCCAACGAAGCACCCGCTCAAGCAGTGACAAGGGAGTGGAAACCAAGCAATGGGAGCTGTTGAAGCAAAGACTGGATGACATGGAGAGGGGAAAGAAGTTCAATGACGATGATTATGACTGGGCAACACGTCCATTCTCCTTGAGAATAACTGCAGCTCCACCTAATCCCCACCTCAAGCTCCCTAATTTCGAAAAATACAATGGCACTACTGATGCAAAAGACCACGTGCAAAGTTTTGAACAAACTATGAATCTCCTCACCACTGCTGATGACCTGCTCTGTAAAGCTTTCGCGAGCACCTTCTCCGAATGCCTTTGACCTGGTTCCGTGAGCTTAAAAGAGGTAGCATCGATTGCTGGAGAGGCATGAGGAGAATGTTCTTGGACCACTTTGCTACCGCTGGTAAGAGGAAGATAAGGCTGGCCGACTTGGCCAACATTGAGCAGGGAAAGGGAGAGACCACCCTCAGCTATTATAATCGGTTCCGAAAAATGGCAGACCAGGTTGAAGAGAGCCTCACTGATAGGGAAGTCATTGTTTGTTTCAACTCTGGCCTAAAATCTGGTCCCCTCATTTATGAACTTTCAGCCCGGGAACCTCAAACAAAGTCCGAACTATACAAGGTAGATTATGCCATTTCCATGGCTGAGGACAAAACAAAGTAAAGGGGAGCTGACAAGACAGAAACAGAGGCGACAGGCACTCGCCAGAATGATAATGGGAACGGCAAGGGTTCCAAAGGGAAAAATAAAACAAGGAGCACGGAGAAGCTTGAATTCACTCCTCTTACAAAACCCATCTCTGAAATCATGCAGCTGGTCAACCTTCCTCCACCCCACCCAATGACTGACAAGCCAAAATTCCCTCGTAACATGAAGAAATACTGTGATTTTCACAAAGACCACGGGCACACCACTGATGGCTGTTGGGCCCTCAAGAAAATAATCCAAAAATGGGTCGACGAGGGAAAGTTAGATCGTTATGTCATGAAAAAGACAACAAGCGGAAGCGGAAGGAAGAGGAAAGTGAAGATGACGACAAAAGCGAGGATGAAGACCGCAGCCTCCTAGGGCCAAGTTGCATGTGATACGGGAAGAGGTAACTTCTACCGTAAAACTAAGGGACCGGATCCACGAGCCGAGCAAAGTATACCATGTTCCTGCTTGGATCCATAAAGCGTAAGAGGTCATTAGTTTCTCTCTAATGAGTTGGTGGAAGCCGAGCAGCTCGTGAACAACCCTTGGTGATAAAGGGCCGAATAGACAATGTTGAATCCGAAAGACTTCTCGTTGACACGGGGGCCTCCCGTGATATCCTATATTACTCAGCCTTCCAACAGATGGGCTTGAAAGACACCATGTTGGAACCCTATCATGGAAGGCTAGAAGGATTCACCAATCACAAGGTGGGAGCCAAGGGAACTGTGGAGCTGGAACTTGAAGTCGGTGATCATCCCTTCCTAGCCAAAGCCACAGTCAATTTCGTAGTCATGGATTTGACTAGTGATTACCATGCGATCATAGGCATTCCAAGTCAAGCTAAACTGGGGATGGTGGCCTCACTTCCCCACCAACGAGTTAAATTCCCCACTCGGGCAGTGATTGGATGTGTGAGGGCCACCCCCAAAGACTTCTTGGAACATGTCGTGAAGAGCAGAAAGAAATCCAAAAGTGTGGAGATAGATACCCCCGACGAAAACATCAAGATCTCAAAGTCTCAGAAAACCACCGAAACTAGCTCCAGAATGAGCTATATTCGTGAGGTGCTTGCAGATGAGGACGAACCTCGTGGTCCTAGAAATTGCATGACCAAGGCATAGTCCTACCTGTACCTGAGGAAGAACCTATGGTCCAAGAAATTGCAGATGACCTAGGCATAGTTCCGCCCGTATCCAAGGAAGACCCTGCTCTCTTCAACGGCCAGAACTCGGGGGCCAACCACGACCTAGGGAAGGTCAATCTCCCCGATGTTGATAAACTTATGGAGGAAGAAGGCCTCAACGTGAACGACAACGAAGGGAGAAGAATTAGAGAGATCATTATTGAGTCTCTAGAATTCCGTGACGGTCCTGAAATGAAGCCTGTATATGAACTGGAAGAGGTAGTCATCAATCCTGACTATCCTGAACAAAAAATCAAGCTCGGGGGCCAATTATCTCCAGAAGAGAAAGAAAAAATCATCTCCCTCTTGAAAAGCAGTCTTGACGTCTTTGCTTGGAGAGTCGAAGATATGAGGGGGATCAATGAAGAAGTAGCCCTCCACCGCCTGGAAGTTGATCCTTTGGCAAAGACTATCTCCCAGACAAGGAGAAATTTTGCGAGGGACAAGGAGGAAGCTATAAAAGAAGAGGTGTAGAAATTACTTAGCGCCGGAATAATTCGTGAAGTCAAGTACCCCGTTTGGTTGGCCAACGTAGTTATGGTGAAGAAGCAAAATGGGAAGTGGCGTATGTGCATAGACTTTACTGATCTAAACAAAGCCTGCCCCAAGGACAGCTATCCTCTCCCTAGAATCGACAAGTTGGTTGATTCCATTGCTGGACACCAAACTCTCAACTTCCTAGATGCCTATTCAGGCTATCATCAGATAAAAATGGCGGAAGAGGACATTGAGAAGACGGCCTTCCAAACACCTGGGGAAATTACTGTTACATCATGATGCCTTTTAGGCTCAAGAACGCGGGTGTTACATACCAACGGATGGTGAATCGAGTTTTTACAAGCCAAATAGGTCGCAACATGGAAGCTTATATTGATGACATGGTCATAAAGACCAAGGAAGGCAGTCACGTTCCCGACCTGGAAGAGACAATTCACAACCTCCGAGCTAATAACATGAAGCTAAACCCAAGCAAGTGCGTGTTTGGGGTAACAGCCGGAAAGTTCCTAGGCTTCATGGTATCTCAAAGAGGAATTGAATCAAACCCCGAAAAAATAAAGGCGCTCATTGACATAAAGGAACCTACCACTATCAAGGAGGTTCAAAGACTTAATGGAAGAATAGCGGCCTTTGAAAGATTCATCGCAAAATCCGCCGAAAAGTCACTACCTTTCTTTAAGGTATTGAAGGGTACCAAGAGCTTCTCCTGGACTTCCGAATGCTCTGAAGCGTTCCTTCAGTTGAAGGAGTACTTGGGTTCACCTCCCTTGCTTAGCAGTCTGACTACCGTGAGATGCTATATGTCTTCCTAGCTGCCACTGATCATGCTGTCGCAGCTGTCCTAGTTCGGAATGACGAAGGAATTCAAAAGCCTGTCTACTATGTCTCTAAGGCACTGTCCGACGTGGAAAGCAGATACTTCAATGTGGAGAAGATAGCATACGCACTAGTCATCGCCTCAAGAAAATTACGTGCCTATTTTTCTGCACATCCTATCACCGTATACACAAATGAACCATTGAAGAAGATACTACATAAGTTGGACGGCTCCGGACGTCTCCTTAATTGGTCCATCGCTCTCACCGAGTTTGATATCACTTACCAACCAAGGAAGACCCTCCTGGCACAGCCTTTGGTTGACTTCATGGTCGAGACTGCCTTTATGGGTGAGCATCTCCCCACCTCTCGGAAGCAAAACGCACCAGAGGATAAAGACTCTCCCATTGAACTCCCACCCAACTGTTGGATCCTGTACACGGACGGATCAGCCACAAAGGAAAGAAGCGGAGCTGGAATTGTGCTAGCAAGCCCAGAAGGAGAGTTTACTACTCAAGATGCCATCCGTTTCAAGTTCCCTGCCTCCAATAATCAAGCTGAATATGAAGCTCTAATATTTGGCATTGAATTAGCCTCCTTCTATGGAGCAACTAAGGTGGCGGCTTTCTGCGACTCCCAACTCGTTGTCAAACAAGTAAAGGGAGAGTATAATGCCCAAGACCCCACCCTTGCCAAGTATAGAGACCTGGTCCTAGATATGACGAAAAAGATGGAATTTTTTGAGCTCAAACAAATTGGCAGGGAAGATAACCAAGTCGCAGACGTTCTCTCCAAACTGGCAACCATGGATGCGTCTAAGACCAGTCCATATGTAGTTTATGCCGAGGAACCTGCGTACGAAAGACTACAAGTCATGCTCTTAGATGGAGAAGATAGATGCTGGATCGATGACTACATTGAATACATTGAGAAGGAGAAACTCCCTGAAGATGAAGCTCAAGCTAAACTCATCAAGAAGAGGTCTCCAAGGTTCGTGGTAATAAGCGGAGTCCTCTACCGAAGATCTTTCACGAAGCCCCTGCTAAGGTGTGTCTATCCCAAGGAAATTCAGAACCTCTTGGCAGAAGTACATGAAGGCGTTTGCGGCGGACACCCGGGGGCCAGAACCTTAGCTGACAAGATCATATCGCTAGGTTACTACTGGCCAAACCTAAGGGAAGACGCACACGCCTATGTTAGAAAATGTGACAAGTGCCAAAGATTCTCTGACATTCCTAGACTACCGGCAGTTGAGCAAACACTTGTAATACCTACGTGGCCATTTGATATGTGGGGGATCGACATCATCGGACCCTTCCCTCCCGCCCGTGGTAATTGCAAGTACGTGATAGTAGCTGTTGATTACTTCTCCAAGTGGATAGAAGCCAAGGCATTAGCCAAGATAACGGAAGAGAACGCGATCAACTTTGTCCACGACAACATCTGGTGCAGATTCGGCCTCCCACATACAATTGTCTCTGATCATGGACTGCAATTCTCCACAGCATTCACTACAGAGTTGGGAAGGGTAAAAGTCCGCCATGCAAAATCTTCAGTTAGCAGACCACAAGGCAATGGCCAAGCAGAAGCAGCAAACAAACTGGTCCTAACCGCCCTTACCAAGAACCTTGAGGGACGCGAGGGTAGATGGTTGGACGAACTTCCCCTAGCCTTATGGGTTGTTCGCACAACCACCCGGGGGCCAACCGGGGAAACCCCATTCGCACTAACCTTCGGTTCCGAGGCTATGGCACCAGCAGAGATGGCCATCCCTACTGTGAGAAATTCCCATTATGATGAGCAAGTCAACAAGGTCAATAGGCTCCTAGACCTGGACCTGATAGATGAGAAACGACTAGCTGCACAGATGAGGATGGTGAATTACAAGCAAAGGACCAAGGCGTATCACGACAAGAGGGTCATCAGAAGAGTATTCCAAGTAGGCGATTGGGTACTTAGAAAAATTGAAGCTACTGGTCGGAAGGCAGAACAGAACAAGCTCTCCCCAAATTGGGAAGGTCCTTATATCATCACTCAAGTCATTCGAGAAGGGACCTACAGATTGAAGACCAAGGAGGGGAAGGACCTCAAGCATCCGTGGCACTCCGACAACCTTAGAAAATATTATCACTAGTCTAGTTTATTTTACAGTAGATTAGTTTCTTATTTTCTGTCTTTTATTTTTTGTTAGTTGATAGGATTGCAGTTCGATATAATCGCATTTCAGTTTTACGAAAGCAGTTTCTTCCAACACGCAAAACAACTATCAACTCTTCACACAAACACCAGGAGACAAGGACTTTATCCCCGACTCTTCTAAACACACATCCTGTCAAGGGTCCACCTTGATTCAGGATTCCAACGGCCAAGACCAAGGGTCCTCCTTGGCCTGATGGCTTAACACATCCTGTCAAGGGTCCACCTTGATTCAGGATACCAACGGCCAAGACCAAGGGTCCTCCTTAGCCTAATGGCTTACCATACTTCCTGTCAAGGGTCCGCCTTGATTCAGGATACCAACGGCCAAGACCAAGGGTCCTCCCTGGCCTGATGGCTTAACACATCCTGTCAAGGGTCCACCTTGATTCAGGATACCAACGGCCAAGACCAAGGGTCCTCCTTGGCCTGATGGCTTAACACATCCTGTCAAGGGTCCACCTTGATTCAGGATATCAACAGCCAAGACCAAGGGTCCTCCTTGGCCTAATGGCTTACCATACTTCCTGTCAAGGGTCCACCTTGATTCAGGATCACAAACATAACAGCCAAGACCGAGGATCCTCCTCGGCCTGATGGCTTAATATACATCCTAACGAGGGTCCGCCTTGATTCAGGATCATAAAACATTCAAAGCCAAGGAAACTTTCCTCGGCCTAGATAACTTAGAGTACAGTTAAAGCCGAGGAGTCTTTCCCCGGCATAACCACTTGCTCAACAATTAGGGAGCGAGGAACCCCCCTCGGATCCCACCTTCTTAATTCTAGTGCCTCTGCCTAGCATACAAAAATATAAGCAAGTCATTAAAATAACACAAATCATGACAAAAGGAGTTTTCATTGATATTCAAAGAGAATTACAAATCTTACCGTCTATTACAAAAAGCAAAGAAAGGAAAATCTATCCTAAGTTTGCTGCTCGTCATCAAAAGACTTCTCAAGCCACTCCTCAGTAATGGAGCCAGGGGGAGGAAGGACCGTTTGTTCAATAAGGGCATTAGTCTTCTCGGCCTCTCCTTCCACCTCAGCTTCCATGGCCTCAGGCTCTTCCGCATCCTGGATCGCCTCCACCAAGTCTTTGATATTACCAGGGACGACAGAGGCCGGCCTCCACACTTCCCTGCATGCTTGAGCATCCTTAGCTGCCATTATTTCCAAGTTGCTTTCAGAAAAAGGGACCAGGTGGTGGAGAGCCCTAACTTCCTCGCTATATTGATCCCGGCAGATCAACATGGCTACTTTGTTAATATCCAAGCCGGTGGAAGGGTCAGCCAGGATGCTACAGGCAAGGTGGAGATACCCGTCTTCAAACATGGTTGCCGTTTGCTCATCCACGGCATCTTGAAAGGCCGAGCTGGCCTTTACGGCTTCCTTGAATGCCGAGCTCTCTTTGAAGCGCGCCACGGCCTCCTCCTCCCTGGCAGGAAGGGTAGCTTCTAACCCTCGGCACTTGGCCTCAGCTTCATCGGCCTTTGTTTGAAGCTCGGCCTTATCAGTCTTTGCCTTGGCAAGCTCTTCTTCTTTATGCCGGAGATGCTCCTCGGCCTTGGCCTTTTCTTCCTCGGCCTTCTTCACTTCGGCCTCCACTTTGGCCTTGGCTGCCACGAGCTCAGCATCCTTGGCCTTCAAAAGTTTAACCAAGGAAGCCTTATCAGTATCACTCTTCGCTTGGGCGGTCTTGGCCTCATTCAGGCGCCTGGCTTTTTTCTTGGCCAAAACATTCTCGTACGCCGTGACGGAAGCCAACTGAAAGAAAAATCAATATTAGAAATGTAAACAAATCTCAAGATCAATGACCAAGAAAAGGAGACATTTACCTCGGTGATTAAGAGCCCCTTGTGACAGAGCAAGGTATCTTCGCTGGGAGCCTCTCTAACAAGAGCATCGTAGGCATCCTCGTCCATAGCTCTCTGAACTGGAGCTCGGCCCAATCTTACTAAGGTTCCCTCCCTAGTTTGCAGAGGAAGTCCCCTAAGACGGGGAACGTTGAGGGCCATGCTCTTAGCTAGCTCATCGGCCTCCTCAACGGTCTTGATATTCTGGATGGTTAAGGGAGGAGGAGCCTCAACATTGGGAGCCCCACTAACACTTGCTCGCTTAGCTGCAGCTCCTCAAGCACTACAGGCTGGGCTCTTTGGAGCCAGATTTCCTTTGGACGAGGTCGGTTTCCTCGGTTCCCACCTCCTCGGTCTCAACATGAGGGTTAGGCCCATCTCCAGTTATTGGCTCAACCCGTTCCTCGGATGCTAAACCCTTTGCATTAGCATCTTCGTGTAGTTTGAGGGGAAGGGGTTTATCACCTTGAATGTTCAGTACCAGGTTACGAGTATTGGTTTCCTCTTTCCTCTCCACCAAAGCAGACTTCTTGCTTTGTTTCCTCTTTCTCTTTATCAGCTCCTGGGGACTAAGCCTCTCCATGGCTATGGCTGCTTCTTCCTCGGTGGTTAAATCTGTAAGGACGAGGAAAAAATTATTAAGTACGAGCAGAAGGGAAGCATTCAAAAATTACGAGTAACAAAGATAAATGTTTACATCCAACAATGTCAATTGCTTTCAGACATTGGTCATGGGGACGCTCGGTCCTGCACCTAGTACAATCTTCATGGAATACTAAGCCAGGGTGTATCGTCCAATCGTTGAAACGCCGTCCTCTTTTGACAGTGACGAGGGGAGCCACCCCGTCCTTTGGCCCTTGCATCAATCCCGCTTGGATATAGTAATGATCCAAGGATTCAACTGCCTTCCAGTCGAGTAGCCCTACCTCGGCAAACTCCTCTAAGCTCTTGATTAAAGCCTGGGTCCACTCATATTGTTGGACAGCAAAGGAGGAAGTGGGATCCTTGCAAGGAGACTGGAACTCCCAACCTTGACGACTCTCAACCCGGATAACGTGATTATCCCAGCCTGCAACTTTGCTAGACATGGGGAGAAGCAACTTTGGTTTTTTGGAGGCGCTCCTAATAACTACGAGCCAACTTTCCTTGATAACTTGGACTACGTAGAAATGACGGAAAGCACCCATGGTCGGCTCAAAACCTAGGCTACGGTAGAGGACAATGAAGCTCACAAGAACCCTAGTGCCATTGGCTCCTAGCATGGCCGGCACTACCCTAACGTCATCCAAAAATTCATTAATGAATGGGTCCAAGGGAAGACGAAGCCCCTGTTGAAACTGTTTGAAATAAAGATGGACATAATCTTGGTTGTAGTAGAAATTCTGCTCTTCCCTATCAGTCTTGAGGTCAAGCTTGCCCATATAAGTTAACTTGTACTCGGTTCTATCCACCCCATACTTAGAATATAACTTCTCGATCATGGGATCTCCAGGCTTTGGAGCCCTCTCCCTTTGTTTACCTCGGCTATCCCTTCTTCGTACCAAGCGGCCATCAGCTTGGGCACCTTCCACGAAGGCGTCAACTATTTGAGTAGACGAGGAGGGTACTCCTTCTCTTCCCGTCATATCTGCATAAAGACGAGGGGACAAAGTTAGTTACCTCGTCAATGGCTGATTTTAGGACGGGGAAGGGAGTTTCCCCTCCTCGTCATGTCATAAGGCCGAGGAGGGAGCCGTACCTCTCAGACGCTCACGCATTTCACGATTGGAGGCCGGGTAGAACAGTTCGATGTGCTCCATCATCTCAGCCCTATCCTCAAAAACTATAACGTTGGGTGAACCAGACTCAATCCTATCTATTCTTGTGGAATCTGGGTATTGAAGGAATAATCGAGTCCGACCATAACCTCTTAATTGCTTGCTTATTTCATCCAAGGTCAGCATCACCCAAGGCCCTCTCTCTCCGATAGACCCTTAGATTGCCAGTGTGATATCCATAACGGAATCGGGGGGAATGATCCCAAGAACGAGCCATCTAAGGGGAATCGAAGATTAAAGGGGGAGTTCGTTCAATATTCAAAAGTGTTCAACAAGACCCAAAAGAAAATCAAAGATTGGAAGTTTTGAAAGTTAAAAACTTGAATTCATGAAGAAAAGCTCCATTCTTCAACAATGGCGGTTCGTTTTTCTTGACACATTTAAAAATTCTTTCCAAACACCCTAGAAAACTTGAAATCAAAAGCGAAATGCAGGGAGGGGAAAGAATTTCATACCTGAGTGTGAAGGAATGGACGGAATCGCAACAGAAAGCAACGTCACCGGAAGAATCGAGTTCGTCGGAAACTGGGTTCAAACAGATAGAGATCACCGGAATGTTTCGTCGCCTGAACCTTGCCTTTGCTCTCGAGTAAATGGGGTTTGTAAAGATTGAAATGAAAGTGTTTTAGCTTTTTATAACCCCTTAATCGGGTCAAACCCGTGGGTAAAGAGAAAAAACGGGTAAGGCGCCCCAAGAATTAAATGCATATAACAGTTTTCGAGGCATGCAAGACTGGGGGGCCCTAGGTAATCATCAGAATAGCAACCGTCAGTTACAGGAAACAACACCGAGGACACGTGGCAAACCTGTTCGTATCCCATAGCCAAGGACGAGGTGACTTTCTACTCGTCCTAAGCCGAGCTAGAAAGTCGGGGGCCACTGAACGGTATAAACCGAGATACGAACATGGGCTTGCTCGAGCTGGGCCCAATCGGATTGGGCCATGAATATTATCTAATAACCAAGTATCAGGGCCGAGTAAGGTCTTCCTCGTATGCCGAGGAACGTTTACCTCGGCCTTATGTCATCATGCTTGGGCCGTCATGTCGCAAGTGACGAGGAGAGAAAAGTTCTTACCCCGGCATTTCATCACTGTGACGAGGAAACAAAATCATTTACCCCGGCTTATATACATGCCGGCCAATTTCCAAATGACGAGGAAGCCGAATCATTTACCTCGGTCTATTTGCCAAGGCCGAGGTAAAATATTTATGTTCCTCGGCGTTTCGGCTAGCAGTTATACAGTCCTTATTCAACAAGGATTTTACATACAAGAATGATCCAATCAGGATTATAATTACCAACACCACTGCAAGTCAAACAAGGACTCCTTAACAGATATAATTCTCTTAGGATTATACCTTATCTCTTTACAAGTTCACTTCAACATGGATTCTATCAATCCATCCCTATAAATACAAGCCCCATGGCTCATTATTAGGTACGTTACTTTTTACCTTGGGAAAACTCTGTCAATTTGTTTTCTCACATACAAATCGTGAACTTACTCTCACGTCGGAGGGCCTTTAGCCGGATCCGCCCCGGCTTAGTTTACGTGTTTTCTCTTATTTTCAGGCCTTACAATCACCGGAGCAATCATCGCTTGGATTTGGGCTGATTTGACGATTTTGGCATCATCACACCTCTTTACAAATATCATTTAAAAGTTCTGAAACAGCATGGCTGCTTCCCATCATGCTTGTGATTATTCTATGCTGTATTAGCAACTCCACATCCTTGACCTTGTTGACCATGCTACAGATGAGGGCGATGTATTGGATTATGTACCTGTCTTTACAGTGATATTGCTCGAAAGCAATGAGATTTTGAAATAAAGTTTCCGTTAAATCATCTATTTCAATATACTCCCTCCGTCCCACAAAACATTACCCCTTTATTATTGAGAACGAAAAATAAGGAATAATGTTATTAAAGTAGGTGTTGTGAGTGGGAGGAGAGAGAATGAGTGGAGAGAATAGTAAATTTGAAAAGTGTTGTGAGTATGACAAGTGGGTCCCATGAATAAAGAAGTATTAAAAAATTTCCTTTTTAGGAAAGTGGGACTTTAAAGTGGGACGTCCAAAATAGTAAAATGGGTAATGTTTTATGGGACGGAAGGAGTATGGGATTTCAAGAACTCCGTTTTAAACAAAATGAAAAGGCTTCCATGACTCAACATCATTTTGGGCTGACAGAAAACTTTCAAGGCTTGCAAAAATGTGGGCCCTATTTCTGTAAGAACCCGAAAATTTTAAACTTTTAATTTAATTATTTTTATTAGAAAATAATTAATTTAATTACAATTATTAATTAGCATTTAATAGTTGGACCATTATTGGAGTTAATTAAATGGATTGGATGATTAAACAAATTAGGCTAGTTAGGTGGGCTTGTGGAGTTAAGTTGGCCCAAGAAAAATTCTACCCAAAATATAAATAACTAAAACCCTTCTTAATTTTCCATAACCCTCATAATTCACAAAAGAAAAAAAAAATTAAAACCCTAACCCTACACCAATTCGGCAGCCGCAAGGAGGAGAGGGGAGTCAGCCGATTTCTTGATCTTTTTGATCAATTCTTCTAAACAAGGAATCAAGGTAATGTAATTCCCTATAATCCAAAATTTGTTTCATTCAATTTGTTTAATATTGAATTTTCTACGATTAATTGAAGTTAGGATTGATTATAGATTATAAATAATTATTCTTTGGGGTTTTAGAAGTGATTGATGATTATAATGATGGAAAAATTTAGTGTTTGATGATTAGGAGTATAGCCTAATGTTGAACCTTAAATCTTGAATGATAATCATATGAAACATGAATCATTAATATGTAAAAATCCTTAATTATGATTTTAGAATTAAATTAAAATATTATGTCAATGATTTTTGGAGGAAAAGATGGAATAAAAATCACGTTTTAACCTAGCATGGGGCGGCCGAATGGCCATTATGATGTTTAGGTATGTTTTGATTGGAATCGTTAAGCTTTTAGGTTATTTTAAAAGGTCGCAGTTAAGTTTCAAACTGAAAAGGACTAAACTGAATAGTCATAGGCTGAAACCGTTAGAATTCTGACTTTACAGTCAAGAATTAGCTGAAAAACTTAACTGAAGGACTAAACTGTAAAGTTCAAACTGCAGGAGGATCAAACTGTAATTAATTGAAAGTCGAGGGACTATTTTGTAATTAATTGAAAGTCGAGGGACTATTCTGTAATTAATTAAAAGTTGAAGAACTATTTCATAATTACCTAAAAAATGGAGAACCTTTTAATAATTAGCCAAAAGTAGAAGGGCTTAAATAGAAATCCTAAAAAGGAAAGTTGCTTTAAAGTTAAGAATTATGAAAAGAATAGAAAAGAGAACAACCTTAAATAAAATCAACCTATAAATAGGAAAATACAAATTCAAGAATAATGAAATTCCCGAATAAGGAAAGTTTTCAAAAATAAAAACTTTTTCAAACTTAGAAGATTACTAAATAAAGAAAGAAAGAAGTTAAATTATAACGCATAAGGTTTAACTAAGTAGAGATAGTTAACGACCAATGCGAGATACTAAGTTACTCTTACGTGGTTGTAGATACGCACAGAAAGAGCTGTTCAAGAAGTTAGACCAAGGTAAGGGATTACGTTCCTTTACTGTATTTGAATTCTTTACCTTTGAAACTCCTATACCTTCTTAATATAATTAGACTATCAAATGGCATGATAGTTATTTGTGAATAATCCGCGTTATTGAACGTTACTTGGAAATATCTATATTTTGTGATGATGTTGTTGTTTACAGAATATCTGAAGTTTGAAACTTGTTATATGCATACTTGTACCTACGTATGCTTCCTCGTTCTAGCATGTTTGTGGAACTACTTACTTGCTTAGAATGGACATGCCCAGTTAGAAAAGGAATTGTCAGAACTTGTCTAGTTAGAAAAAGACTTGTTCTTATTAGGGACTGCATGAGTGATCACATGCCTTCTCTCAGGAATTGTCTGATTACAAGGGAAATTCTAGACCCCGAGCATATATGTGTGGATACCGTATATGTTTCGACCCGCACTAATGGCTTGATGAAGCTAGGTGTATTAAATTGTACCTTTGACATTGAGGTTATAATGTACGTTGAAATTGACGGAAATTGTGTGAATCCCTTTGAATCGTAGTGCCATAATCCTTTGAAGATAATCTTAAATATTGTCTTGATTGTATTGTACCGCAGTTATTATAAAGTTAAATTAACCTATCCTTGTATTGTATTATTGAAGTGATCATTCTGATCGTCTCTTCTTAGTACCCGAAGAGACCTCGTATGAACTTACTGAGCATTTGTTCGCTCACCCTTTCTCCCTTAAATTTTTCTTTTCAGGTTCTAAGTAGAAGGGAATCGGATTGGTCGCGAGAAGGGCGACGCTTGGAGAATAATTAGGGTATTGAACAATTAGTTTATTTCATTTGGTTGTAAGTACATTAATGGCTATTGTGGTTTTACTAGCTGAGACATTAAGTATTTATTTTCGCTTTCGCATTTATTAGGTTATTTATGATATTTAATGACATTTATGATGTAATAGGGTTTTTGGATAAAAATCCTAATATTTTGAAGTATTATTTATTGCCATTGAATGTTCATTATTTATGTATGAAAAATTAAGGGGTGTTACAATTTCACTCTCAGTTTATTAAACACGTAGTAAGTGGAAGGTTTAAACTTTGGCAAGTGAAACACACATGCCCTAAATGCGTGTGACAAAGCCTTTTTTTAACATTTCAATTCATGCATATTTATATCCGTTTCAAAATATCAGCTTTTGCATTTGACCAATACTCTCTCCCTCCGTCCCATATTAATATTAAGTTATCCATTTATTATTGAGAATGAAAAATAAGAAATGAATACTTCTTCCGTCTCGTTAATATTCGCACATTTTCCTTTTTGGGCGTCCCGCTAATATCCGCACACTCCCAAAAAGAAAACTTTATATTAATAAAATATTCACCCAACCCCACTCATTCTCTCTCCTACATTATTTTAATACTCACAACACCATTATAATTTATTACACCCTCCACTCATTCTCTCTCCTACTTTACTTTTACACTCACAACATTTTATTAAAATATCATATTCCTTAATTCCCGCGCAAACAGTGTTAGTGCGAATATTAGCGGGACGGAGGGAGTATATATAATGTTATGAAAGTAGAAGTTGTGAGTGTGTAGGAGAGAGAATGTGTGGTAGAGAATAATAAGTGAATAGCTATTGTGAATATGACAAGTGAATCCCATGAATAAAAAAGTATTAAAAACTTTCTTTTTTAGAAAAATATGACTTTAAAATGGGACGCCAAAAATAGCAAAATGGGTAAGGTTTTATGGGACGGAGGGAGTATATACATTGGAAATATTTATGTGATCTAATTAAATTATGATAGCATGTATCATCATTCACAATATGATAGTTGAGGACGAATGCTCAACCTATACACATTTTGATTCAATAGACTATGAAGAAGATTACACTCAAAATCAAGCATAAACTAGCAGAAATCAAATGTTTACTTTATCCAATGTTCCAGAATATAACTTATCATCATATATGAGTAATCGAAGTCGAGTTCGAGATACAAATATCAACAAGTCACTAAAAAATATTTGATTGAGAATATTTGGGAAAATTTTAATGAAGAAATTGATGATAATTAAAATTGTGTGTTAGAGTGTGTCCTATGTAATTTTAGTTTTTTATGTTGTATGCTATATTATGTAATCTTTTAATTTCAATTGTTTTTATAGATAATTTTCATGTTATATATTCTATAATAAAATGTTATTAACTAATCATATTTAAAAAGACTATTAAATAATAATTATATTAATAAAATTATTTAATTAATAATTAAAAATATTATAATAAAAAGAAATAAATTATTATCATGCATAATTAACAATAATAAAATAATATGAATAAGCTATTATGAGACGAAAGAAGTACTCCATATTACTTAAGTTTACTTATAAAAATTATAAAAATTAAGTATACACCAACATTATTACTATTCTAAACTTTTCCTCATTCTAATTTCTCATCACGTCCCCTGACACTTTAATCTTACTCATTTTGCTATTTTGAGCATCCCATTTTAAAGTTACACTTTTCTAAAAAGAAAACTTTTTAATACTTCTTTATTCATGGGACCCACTTGTCATACTCACAACACTTTTCAAATTTACTATTCTCTCCACTCATTCTCTTTCCTACCCACTCACAATTCCTACTTTAATAACATTATTCCTTATTTTCCGTTCTCAACAGTAAATAAGTAAGCTATTATGGAACAAAAGAATTACTCCATATTACTAAGTTTACTTATAAAAATTATAAAAATTAAGAATACACCAACATTATTACTATTCTAAACTTTTAAACCCCTCATTCTAATTTCTCATCACTTAGTCCCCTGACACTTTAACCTTATTCATCAGGTGAACGACATTGGGAAAAAGCATTCATTAGAATAGAATAGAGTATTTTGTAAACTTTGATGGGTGGAAGTAAGGGGCAATTTTTTTTTTCTTTTTACAAATGATGTAGTAGAAGAGGCGATAAAGAAAGGTAAGTTTTTATGATTTAATGGGAGTGAAAATTTAATGAATTTTGTATTGGAATTTTGGTTTTGTAAAAGTGAGGTTTGATCGACTTTTGATCAAGAATTTCATTGGGTTCCGCTTTAGAAAAATGAAAATTGATTGCATATTAATAATCTACATTTGGAGTAGATTAATTTGATATATTTACTTTCTCAAACTCAATTAGTGGTGAATGAGAAATTAATGTTCAAAGTATACAAAATAAAATGGGTATATGAAGAGTTTATGGGATATAGAATTATTATCCCACATTGCTTAAAGATGTAAAGTGATGATAGTTTATAAGTGGAAGCATCCAAAGGAATAGTCAACAAGTTGATCTCCTTGGGACAACCTAGGTGAACCATTGGGTCAATCATGCAAGGAGTAGCCTAATTGTGCTAGATTTTGTACTAGCTCAATTTGGACCACACTCGCGAAGGTCGCAATGGGCGCTTTGAGGCGCACACTTTGTACTTCGCATCGTCGCTAGCAGCTAAGGAGCCTTAAACTTTTTACAAAAGTTGGCTCGGTCCAAGGCAAGTGAGGCGGGTTCGGTTCTGGCTAGGTCCGTTTGGGTCTGGGCCGAGTTGGACTAGGCTTGGGCGAGTGGGCCGCTTGGGAAATCTGATAGATTGGGCCGAGGCCCAATTAGGTTTGGTTCAGCAAGGTGGGCCGGCGGATGCTTGGGGTGGCTTGGTTTGGGCCGAGGCCCAGTTGGGTTCAGCAAGGTGGGCCGACAGATCCAATTTGGAGCATTTGGGTTGTGCTGGTTCTTGAAAGGTGGGTGTGACCCATGCCTTTTCACATAGGCGGGTCAAGGCTGTTGGACCGACCCAGCAGATCTCCTCCCTCTATCTAGATCTGATCCAACGGTTCAGAATCCACCAGACACCAATTGTGTTTATTCCCATTTGGTACAACAACTCTTCATACACTATAAATAGACCCTCGGGTTTGACAAATGAAATCACTCAATCACTTCTCTCTTTCATATATTCTCTCTCCCTTCTCACTAGAAGTAGAGAATCACATATCTAACGGAGTTAACTAACTCGGTTAGATATTTAACTGAATTATGGATTCAGTCACAGAATTCAACGAAATTCTTAACATCATCTGTTAGAAGATAAGAGCATCTCGTTGCATAATTTTCTTCAAAGTTTGGAAGTGTTTAATACGAATTTTTGTTCGCCAAAGTCGTTAATTTGGAGTGTTCCTATTAATGACTGTAAAGTCGTTTTATCTTGAGAGAAGATTGCCACAGACCGTTCAGATGTAAGACCTTCCCGTCCGATGCTCCTATTCTGACATCCCCCTTCCCCTTGATTTTCAAAGGCTCGCCATCAGCCAAATAGACCTTATCGAAATCTCCGAAAGTGTAATTCTCCATCTCTTCTTTATGCCCGCAAGAGTGGAATGATGCCCCCGAATTCAGCACCCATGATTCTAGTGCACTACTAACACTCAGAACCAGTACATCGTCACCTTCGACTGTCACATTCACCGAATTGCCCTTACAATTGGGACAATCCCTCTTGTAGTGTCCCAATTCCTTACAATGATAGCATTGAACAGATCCCTTTGCAACCTTTGGTTTGTCTTTGGTCTCTACAGGTTTGCCCTTACCACTCACCACATTCTTCCTAGATTCGATTCTCCCTTGTTTACTAGTACCCGGCTTCCCCTTGCTAGTAGTAGCTAAAGCCGATCCCGAAGCACTCGATGTCCCCAACTTCTTCATGTGATTTTCTTCGGCCAAAAGAAAGTCTTTAACATCATCATACTTCAATTTCTTCTTACCTGCTGAAGCATTGATTGCTGTCACCGTTCCGCTCCAACTTGCTGGTAAAGATGCTAGCAACAAGCACGCATGAACCTCATCATCGAACTTGATCTCCACCGCAGTCAATGAGTCTATAAAATCCATAAACTCATCGATGTGCTTAGCCAAGGATCCTCCCTCTTGCATCTTGAGACTACCCATCTTGCGTATCAAATCAACCTTATTTGCAGCAGATGGAGTTTCAAATCTCTCAGTAAGATAATCCAATAGCTCCTTGGTGATTGTCGCCTTCTTGGTAGTCTTTGCAATCCACTTTGACAAAGTAGACCTGACCACCCCTAGGGCTTTCCGATCCATGAGTTCCCATTCTTCCTGATCTTCTTCTTCCGGTTTGACACCCTTCAGAGGCTTATAGAGATCCTTGTTGTACAAGAGATCCTCAATCTGCATCCTCCAATATCAGTAGTCAGATCCATCGAATTTCTCAACCGCCTGTTTGTCCTTGCCCATTCTTGATTGCTTGACAACACCCTTGATCTTGAACCAAGAGCTCTGATACATGTTGTTGTGAGTAAGGCCCTCCACTACCAAGCAAACCTACAAGAATGATTAGGGCACACAAACAAAACACAAGAAATAAAGCACAAAGAAGAACACAAGAAATTGTTAACCCAGTTCACCAATGTTTGGCTACGTCTGGGGGCACTACCAAGCCAGGATCTTGCACTATAATATGTGATTTTTTGGTTACAATGAGTTTAGGGAGCGGAACTATACTTAAATATGTGCTAGGGCATCAAACCAAACCCTAGATGGATAAGGAAACCCGAAAAAACGTCTAAAAATGGGCCCAGAATTTTTCCACCCCGACACATGGGCGGTCGCTCAAGTGCCCATGGGCGGTCGCCCAAGGCAAAAAACCTCCGAGCCAAAACCTTCTGTACAAGTGCGCGGTCGCCCTTCGATACCTGCGCGGCCGCCCACGATGATGACAATCATTCGACAACCTACTGTGCATGTGGGCGGTCGCCCATCATCACCTGGGCGGTCGCCCATGCCTCCAGAAGCTCCGACGATTTTTCTCCCTTTTGCTCCGAAATCTAGCCCGGTTGGTCCTCTATCCCAACAGATTCGAAACGCTAGAAGGAGGGGAATATGCGGCGCCGTTTGAGGATATCTGTGAGGTTTCCGGCAGTATTCATCAAACGATCGCAACATATTCAACTTAGTCTAATGCAGGAGCTAAATGCAAGAATCATACCCTTAAAGAGATGTTAAAATTTCAAAAGATAGATTTCTAAAGGGAAAATAATCTTGAGAAATAAACTCTATTGAGACGGATTATTAATCTGAAAAGGCAGATTATAGATCTCGAAAGCGAGACTCTCGAGATATAGAATCTGAAGAGAAAGATTCTTAAAATGATAGACTCTTTAATGGTAGAGTCATAAGAGTTAGATAAATTCTCCAAGATAGACTCTTGAATAAGCTAAATTCTTGAGAAGTAACAAATAGATTCTTGAGAGATGGAATCTATAAGGTAGAATCTTGAGAGGTAATCTCTGTAAGGTAGATTCCTGAGAGCTAGACTCTAAGGAGGTCAAACCACTTAGAGATACTGAACACACTACAAGAAAGCAGGTTATTTACGGCACTCATTTACGGCGGATGATACGCGACCGCCGTATATATTGGTTATATACGGCGGTTGATACGCGTCCGCTGTATATAAATAATATATACGACGGTTGTGTATACCGCCGTATATATTTGTTATATACGGCGGCTTACGCCGCCTTAAATATGTTATGTACGTACATTTGGCGTATACGCATATGAGATTGAAGTTATATACGGCGGTATGTTAGTATCCGCCGTAAATAGATACTTATTTTCGGCGGTTTACACGCGTCCGCCGTAAATAGTAGACATATATGCGGCGGTGTATACGCGTCCGCCGTAAATGTCATTAAATACCGGGAAACCCAATTTCCCTATTCAGTTTCGCGCTTTCTCTGTCTCTCTTTCTCTCCTCTACCTTACCTAGGGCACGAATTCCTACCGCCGGTGACCGTGAACAACGAATCAGGTATACATACGTGTTTACTGATTTACTTTTAATTTCTAAGTTTTTTTTGTTCTTTGTTGTTGCTGATTTCTCTCTCTCTCTCCTCCAGCCAGGGAAATTGAAGCTCTCCCGACGTCTAATCGAAGCTCTATCAGGTCAATTTCCCATCTTTCACTTATTCGATCTGTCTGTGAGTTCAATTACGAGTGTTACTGTTTTGTTGTAGTTTAATTGGTTGCATATTGGTGATTTTTTCTTAAAATTTTGGATTTAGTGAATTCAATTTCTAGTCTTTACTACAAGCTATTGAACTTTTCAGCATGAAATTTTTCAAATTGATATGGAATGACTTACCAGATAATCTACATAAGCGTATAGCAATATGAAATTCATATGAATGACTTACCATATTATCATGCAATTAGTGTTTGATTCTAAATCTTGGTTGCCTGTGGTTGCTATATAAATATTTGAAAATTTTGGGCATTTATTTCGGGACGGATGGATTAATTTTTTGCAAATCTCAGTCTCGTACTTGCTAGATACAAAGCTATTGTTAAAAGTAAGATATGACCTCATTATATCCTCTAATGTGGAAAATTTAAGAAGAGAACTTGAGAAGTGGTCTGTTTGCTATTAGAAAACCTTAATGCAGCTGAATGTACAAGCATTCAACCTAGTTCCTTAAATTAGCTTCTCAATTAGGGGGGGGGGAGGCTTGTGAGAGAGAACGAATGAATGTTGTCATGGGGTTATACTATATCATGGGCCCAAGTTCGACTAATAGGCTAGGCTCCAACAATGTATATTATCTATATCGAGCCAAAAGTTGTACATATTTAGACTATGTTTGTTTATGAGTTTATTTTTATTCTAAAATTTGTGTCTCTCGGTCTTATATATAGGTTGTATTTTAACGTTAAAAATATCAAGTCAAGTCATATATGGACAAAAGTTGGATTGATTTGGGTAATCGAATTTCAAATGAGTATATGTCTGGGGTTGACAACTTTCTCGATTTTGCATTCTCAAAAAAGTATGTTGGTGTTAAAGAAATATATTGTCCTTGTAAAAAATGCGCAAATCGTTAACAAAAAGACCGTGCAACCGTGAAATCACATTGTATTGAAGTGGGATTTCAAAAAGATTAAAAAAATTGGATTAGGCACGGGGAAGAGTACATTTCGGCGTATAAGAATGATAATAATGATAGGACAACTGAAGATGGCATTGAAATTGAATTGGGCGTGCAAGATTGTATGAGGCGAATGGTACATGAAGGGATGGGTATGTCGGATAGTAACCAGCCAGGAATTGAAGAAATCGTACAATCAGATGCAGCCACCGCAAAGTTTCTTAGACTTTTGAGAGATGCTGATCAAGCCTTGTGGGAAGGGTGTGATAAGTTTACAGTACTCTCATTTATTGTAGAACTTATGTACTGGAAGGCTAATTATCGAGTGGCCGATAAGGGATTTACTTCTTTATTAAAAAATTTCATTAGGGCATTGCCTCAGTCAGCGAAAGTGCTAAGTTCCTATCATGAGGCGTACAAGATGACTGCAGATTTGGGTTTCAGTTATAAAACGTGGGACGCGTGCATTAATCATTGTATGTTGTTTCGAAATGAAACTGAAAAACTTACTAAATGTGAAATTTGTGGAGCCTCTAGATATAAGCAACAAGAAGAAGGGGGTAGCGGTGAAGGTGCGGAAATAAGTGGCAAGAATAAACTTCCCAAGCAGGTAGCGATGAAGAAAGTATGGTATTTTCCCTTAAAGCCAAGGTTGTAAAGGTTGTATTGGTCATCTAAGACAGCGACACTCATGAGATGGCATGCCGAGAAAAGAATAGACGATGGTGTGCTGAGGCATCCTGCAGACTCTCGTGCGTGGAAGGGATTCGATAAATGTTATCCACTATTTTCAAGTGAAATTCGGAATGTTAGATTGGGATTAGCATCTGACGAATTTAATCCTTTCAGAACAATGACTATATCTCACAGCACTTGGCCGGTTGTACTTATGCCATACAATCTTTCACCTTGGTTATGCATGAAACAGCCATATTTCTTCTTGACGGTGCTTACTCAAGGCCCAAAAGGGCCGGGCAACAAGATAGATGTGTATCTCTAACCGTTAATTGATGAGTGGAAGGAATTGTGGGAAGATGGTATATCAACTTATGATGCATCAAGGAACGAGTTGTTTACTTTACGAGCTTCACTATTATGGACAATAAATGACTTTCCTGCATATGCAATGTTGTCTGGATGGAGCACTAAAGGTGAATATGCTTGCCCTTGTTGCAATGTGAGACCTCAAGCACGATGGTTGGATCATGGTGGCAAGTATTGTTATATTGGTCATCGACGCTTCTTGTCTAGGAGTCATGCTTTTCATAAGGATAAAAGCTCTTTTGATGGTACTCATGAAGTGAGAGATAAGCCCAAGTTATTCTTTGGAACAAAATTGCTTAAACAAGTTGAAAATATGGAAACAGAGTATAAAATAGAAGATGTTATTAAAAAGAGGAAAAGAGAAGAGGGTGAGAAGCAACAAGCCAAGTTGGAGAAAAGAAAGGTTCCTAAGTTGTTTCATAATTGGAAAAAGAGGAGTATCTTCTTTGAGTTGCCATATTGGGCAAATAATCATGTTCGTCATAATCTTGATGTTATGCACATTGAAAAAAATGTGTGTGATAATGTGCTACATACTCTGTTAGGTACTACGGGAAAATCAAAAGATAATGATAAAGCAAGAAAAGACCGAAAAGAGATGAACATTCGGAAATCATTGCATCTACAAACGCTTCCATCTGGCAAAGAAATTATGCCTCCGGCTCAGTTCACAATGAGTAACAAGCATAAAGACACATTCTTATTAAATTTGTTTTTTTATAAAAGGTATGCACGACGAAAGATGTAGTGCCCAAAAGAATTATAAGTCTTGCATTGGGTCCTCATATGGATGCGAGGCGGTATAAGTCTTACATAATAAATGGTTTTCGATTTCGAGTGAAGGATGTCGATAGACGGAGGAAAATTCAAAATAGTGGAGTCATGCTAAATGCAAGTGTGACAAGTTTTGCAAGACGAAAGGATAATAATCCCATTGTAGGGATGTTAACTTCTATGGGGAGTTGATTGAGATCCTTGAAATTCGTTATAGCAACTCAATAAGATTTGTATTGTTTAAATGTGATTGGGTCGATAACCGGACATGCAAGATGGAAGATGAGCAAAAATTTACTCTTGTAAACTTCAATCACAAGTTGTATAAGGATAATCGAGTTGGTAATGAACCATTCATATTAGCATCTCAAGCTGAGCAAGTTTGGTATGTTAAAGATCCTATAGAAAGTGATTGGAAAGTTGTGATGAGGAATACACCAAGAGATAGTTTTGACATATATTCAAATGATGATAAACAAGTTTCAGATTCGATTCCACAATTGGTACCATTTTGCTCACAAAATCTGGATGAAAATGTTGCTAACGAAGAAGCATCGTGGGTGCGAGAGGAAGTTGATGGGGTCGAGATTGAAACTACTAATATCAATGATGTTGATGTTGATATGACCGATAATGATGATGTTGATATGGCCGATAATGATGATGATTAGTTTGAGTAGTATTTGTTTAGATCTTATTTGCTTACTATTTACTAAGACAATTTTATTACTTATGTTTCATGTTTCAATCAAACTTGTTATTTTTGTATGGTTGAATATTAATATTGTTACTTCTATATAATATGTATTTGTTTAGATCTTATTTGCTTACTATTTACTAAGACAATGTTATTACTAAAATTTGTGTCTCTCCGTCTTATATATAGGTGGGTTGTGCTGAAACTGTAGTGTGGTGGTTCGGTTGGGAATTGGAAGGAGAATTTGATTGTGGGGGGGTGTTTATTGTTGCACTTTCTTTGTGATTTGTGTGGAGGTTTTGTAGTTGGTTTTTGTGTTGAAAATATGCCTCCTAAGGAGAGAGACGTTAGAGGGGGTAGCAACAAGAGGGGTAGACAAAACCCGCCGCCCGTAGTCCCAAATGATCCCACTTCCCCTAATGCATCATTGCTGCCGTATATGGGATTGATCCAATTGACCTCCACTCAAAAGAAAAAATGGCGGAATTTGGAGGGTAGGAAATTCCAAGTCACCACTTTCCTTCATTTGCCGGTGTTGAGGGATTTGGGTTTAGAGACATTAGTAACAGAATTGATGACACAAGCCGGGTTAGGTAATTTCCTGGGGAAGACTCCATCTACATATTTGAGATATTCACTTGAGTTCCTTTCAACTTTGGAGGTAGGTAATGGGTCACAAGAAAATTCTATTCGGTTTCATCTAGATGATGAAGCCTATCGAGTGACTTATGATGAGTTGAGGGAAATCTTTGGGGTTGATCAGCCGAGAGGAAACTGGGTGGAGGCTGATAGGGCGACTTGTTTTTTCTTTTCGGAGCTCACAGGATTGCCCTGCAAAAAGAAATACCTTAGGGCTTCCTCTCTTTCTCACCCGGCTTGGAAATTATTTTACAGAGGGCTATCTATGTTTTGGTTGGCAAACAGAGAGCCCTCTCAATTGAATGTGGCTATGGTAAACCTTTTTCGAATGGGATTGAGGAGTTTTTAGGTGATTCCTGATTGGGTTGATATTTTTGTTCGGAGATGTGAGGCATTTGCCCTTACCAAAAAGGGAAACATATCAATAGGAGGGATGATCACGTTGATTGCTCAAGCTTGTGTGGGGGAACCAAAACTCGAGGCGATGAGATTGATGGGGGGCACAAGTTTTTATTCTGGAGACTGGCTAGTGCAGTATAACAAGTTTGTGAGGGACCCGAGGGGACCCGAGGGCGACAGACAACAGGTCTTTATTGTTTGAATATGGTACTCCCAGGAGGACGGTCCATTGCAGGGTAGGGGCCATGTTTCCGAGTGGTGAACAGGCCAGGCATTGGCATATGCCCGGTGTTGATGATCAAATGGATCCTGTTGATGAGGAGGATGATGAAGAGCAGGAAGAGGAGGATCAGGAGAGACAGGGTGGTCAGGGAGAGAGCGAACCCAGAGCGCAGAGTTCTTTTGATCAATGGGATACCATGAGGGCATTTATGGAGGTGCGGGAGCCGATCGAGGATCGCTCGGGGAAGCCGACATGTTTTGAAGGATGCTAGATGGGGGGAGGTTATCGCTCGGGAACAGAGTCGACAGGCTTTAGAGGATGCTAGATGGGGGGAGGTGCAGGATCGTTTTGAGGGGTTAGAGGATGAAACTGCCATTTTGGGAGCCCGGTATAGGCAGCTGGAGGCTTGGGCGATGCAGACAGAGCCCCAGAGTTACGAGCCAGTTTCAGAGGATTATTTGAATATGATGCATTCAAGAGCCACTGCTCGTGCACAGAGGCGTTCTTCCCGGCAGGCCTACTATCAGGGACAAGCCTCCGGCTCTCATCAATGATGTTATTATTTATGTTTCATGTTTCAATCAAACTTGTTATTTTGTATGGTTGAATATTAATATTGTTAATTGTAATATGTATTTGTTGAGATCTTATTTGCTTACTATTACTAAGACAATGTTATTACTTATGTTTCATATTTCAATCAAACTTGTTATTTTGTATGGTTGAATTGAATATTAATATTGTTAATTGTAATATGTATTTGTTCTGCTTCTTTTGATTAAACTCTTATTTCCTACAGGATCTTGTTGCAGCAGCTTTCTCAAGTTACTTTCCACCTCTATCTGCTTCTCTAGGTACTCCTTTGATGCCTGTACTGTTGGAATAGAAGACCAACCAAGGGAGGATTCCTCGGAGGAGTATGAGGCGGGCGCCTGGGGATGGCGAGGCGGGCGCCTCGCGTGCAGTCAAATTCGGCGTTGGCAATTTTGCTTTGAGGCGGCCGCATCACTCCAGCTCTGGCGGGCGCATCAAGCTCCGAAGGAAGGCGTTATTTTTGGAACAATCCAGGCGGCCGCATGATTTACCTTGAGGCGGGCGCCTCAAGGCCTGACCGTGGGACTTGTTTGACGGGCCTTTTCTTTCTTGGGCTTAAGCTAGGGTTTGGTTATTTATTCCGGGGCACATATAAAAGCAATGTTCCGCCCCTTTATTCATTGTAACAACATATTTTACATACATAGTGCAAGATCCTGGCTTGGTAGTACGTAGCCAATCAATTTGGTGAACTGGGTTAACAATTTCTTGTGTTCTTTTCTGTTTCGTTGATTTCTTGTGCTTGGTTTGTGTGCACTAATTATTCTTGTAGGTTTGCTTGGGTGTGGAGGGCCAAATTCACAACATGTACAAATTTGAATATATTAAATGAATATCCAATTTTTACTTTGGGATGTCCCCGCCCCGCTTCCCCACCGATTTGGTACCCGCGGGAGCCCCAGCCCCCCATACTATTTTATACTTTTTCTATATAAGGCAAGGCTTACCCTATAGTGTTGTTGTTGTTCCTTGTTGTTGTTGTTGTTGTTATTGTTCCCCCAGCCCCGCTTCCCCACCGATTTGGTACCCACGAAGCATGTTCCTTCTTGTTGTTGTTGTATTTGTGATGTGAATGCCATGTTAAAGTGTAGTAATAACTAAAATTGCTTTAATTAACCCGTTATCTGATTTTATGAGTCAACTATAGGAATTACAATTGAAAATGGTCATTGACTAGTCTTTATCGTCCCCATGGTGTTTATAAAGATGCTCGGAGTATTCTCGTGATACATAATCTTGCACATCAGGTGGGCTTTCATTTTATAATTGATTTGGTTAAGAATTAAGTTATTGTTTTTTCTAAGATGGTTAAGAATGTTTATAAAGGACATGTTTGACTAATTAAACTCATCCAAATCTGAATTGGTCACCTATCATTTACGCTATTAGACAAGCTATTTCAGTGCTGTTGTTGTTTGCTGTTGCTGTTGTTGTTTTCTGTTGCTGTTGTTGTTTCTGTTGCTGTTGTTCATGTTCTTTATTCTTTACATTGTTATTTTTTGTTCTTTGTTGTTCATATTCTGTTATTCTTTGTTGTTATTTACATTCTTGTTGTTGTTTCGATTCTTCTTTGTTCATGTTGCTGTTCTTTGTTTTTGTTCTTTATTCTTTGTTGTTGCTTTTTATTCTTTGTTGTTGTTTTACATTCTTTGTTGTTCATGTTGTCTTTATTCTTTGTTGTTGTTGTTGTTTGCTGTTGAACAATGTCTCTGTTGCTCATCAAGTAATTCGTAAATTCATTTAGCAAGCACAAACGTAAATGATGGACTAATGAAGTATTTGTCGTGAAACTCTTGTTGCATTTGATATCAGTACAGCTTAGAAGAATAAGTATAATGCTTTACTTTGAAATTTGGATTTTTAGAGTATTCCACTTTTGTTTTTTGATTCAATAACAAAAAACATATGCAATTGTAATTTTATTATGTATATACTCAGACTTTGAAAATATGTTTCCATATGGTTGTTTATTTGTAAAAGGCATCTTAAAACTTTTAGAAAATTAGTAATTCCAATAACTTGTCCTAGTAATGCATTTCAATTTTCACTATTCTGAGGGTTGCAGTTAAGTAAATCAAAATTATGGTTGATTTGGATAGGGTAATAATCAGTTGCAGTTTATTTAATTTGGATGGATGACAAACTTGATTTGGGTATCTCATCTTATCCAATTAGTTTGTTGAGGGGACAAATGGAATCAATGGCTGATTCCATCCAACCTAATTAGTCCATCATTTACGTTTGTGCTTGCTAAATGAATTTGCTGTTGTTCATTCCATATGTCTTGTCTGAGTTAAAATGGCATTTGGTTCTCGTCTCTCATATCTTAGATGGATACATCAGTCATTTTTTCATTTTGAGTGTTGTTGTTGCTGTTTATAGGTCTTATATAAGATATATAAGACCAATATATGGTCTTATATAAGATACATAAGACCTATAATAAATTTATAGGTCTTATACCTATATTATAAGACAATTTATGGGTCCTTTACTTGGTTTATCCAATTTTTGTGCTAGAATTGAATTGTCATATGACAGATATGCCGCCAAGGAATTAATAACAGGTGAGGGCTCGAAAAATAAAGGAAGAGGGCTGGCAAAATCAACCAGAAAATGGGGTAGAGAAAGATTGAATATAATATGGAATGAATATGGACAACCCGTTGGTGGGAACCACGCAAAACTAGCTACTCAGCTAGGACATTTTGCTAGAAATGGGGAACATTTCCCATTAACTAAAGAGTGGTCTTAGATGGACCGTGCAGTTATAGATGCCGTATGGAATGACGTTCTAGTAAGTTGTAATCCATATTCCTTACATAAATTTCTAGTACGTAGTCAAAAGTCTTATGATTCTCTAACAATTATTCTTTTTTCTTTGTTGAATTGTGTATATAGGATAATACAAATGTGCCTCCGGAGTATTACTCGGTTTTGAATATTTCTCTCAATAAACAGTGGCGTGAATGGAAATATCAGGTGAGACAAGCAGATAATAAGTATTACTCAGTTATGAATATTACTCAGTTATGACTTTGTTATGAATATTACTCAGTTATGACTTTGTAATATGGAAATGTCAGGTGAAATAAATGTATAAGATGTATGAATCCGACAGGGACGCATTGGCTCACCCACCCCATGCGTGCGTTGCGGGTCAATGGGTTGAACTTGTTGCGATGTGGGGTACAGATAAGGCTCGGGTATATTTCAAATTAATCTCAATCTATTATCGTGAATGTCTTATATAAGTAGTCAAATTAATACTAATATTATCTTTTTTTTCCAGGAATTATCAGAAACAAATAAAGCGAATCGAGAAAAGCAAGTGTGCCTGAACAGGACCGGAAAAAAGTCCCATCCCAAAGTCATAAAAGAGGTTTGTCATCGTTCAATTTAGTTCTCAGTTGTCAATTAATGTTTCTTTTTGTATCGTATACAAATATATTTTTTTTGGTCAAATGATTCTATTTTAAATTGTAGAGAGTAGACGAGGGACTACCAACTGATCGCGTAAGCTTGTTCATAGCTACGCGCACGGGCAAAACGGCTACAGATCAAGAAACCTCTCGTATGATTGTAAGTTAAAGTTTCAACCTTTTCTGTTTCAGTTTTGTTCTTTTATAGAATACTTTTTTCATTTTTAACTTCATTTTCATAATATTAATTAAAGTTAAAACATTTATATTGAACATGTTATTTTTGTTACAGACTACGTTTAATGATGCAATTGAAGAGCTGCCAGAGGAGCAACAAAATTCTCCCAGCGCGCGAGAAAAGATTTTTACAAATTTGATGGGCACTGATGACCACGGGAGAGTGCGTTGTATGGGAGGCGGTGTTAACAAAACTAAGGTGTTTGGTAAAGCTTCAACTTCTCGCAGCTCAGATTGGAGGCGGTGTCATCCGTCAGAGCAGATCTTGAAAGGCAACTTGAGGAGCAACGCCAACAGTTTCAACAACAAATAGAAGATTTGAAACGTTGTTTTATGGAACAACGTGGAAAGGTAGTAATGAATAGGTGGTGGTATTGTGAATGTGTGCCCAAAATTTTTGTTTATTGGAATTCACGCGAGTTTGAAGACATCCGAGTTATTTGAAAAACGGAGTCGCCACGCCATTTTGATTACCTCAAAACTTTGAAAAAAAGGTTTTATGGGTTCGGAGGTTAAGTTACCCCTTGGGAAGAACGTTTGGCGTTCACCCAAAGTGCCTTGCCGGAGCAAGTCTCCCTAGATTTCATTAATCGTGTTTGCTTGCGTGCTTTCTTTGTGTGCATGTGTTTGAAAATAAGGAGGGAATGTCCCAAGTCGTCTTCCGGACGTACAAACCATTTGTTGGTTGTCGCTCGGGATTCCTTGGAATTTATGTATTTGGGATTATGATCCCGTCCTCATCTTATGACTTATGATCATCGCATTTTAAACCTCGGGACCCTCGGGACTTGCGTGATCGAGAGAATGACTCTCTTTTGGGTCAAAGATGAGGTTCTTTAGGAAGGAATGTCCTTAGCCCATCAATCCTACGCTTTAAGACGGTCGAGCTCGTATAGAGGCTTCATACTCATTCTTAAGCGATAATCGGAGATATAGGGTTCAAGGTTATCCTTTTCCTAAAGAAATCATGAACCTTTAATGGAAGGAACGATGCAAAGATGAGAACTTTTACACCGGTCCGTTCCAAGGTTGGGGAAAGGGGAAATGCATGATGAAAAATGAATCTTTAATGAAAAGATGACATTTTTAGGTTGCAAATGATGCTTTTTGATTGAAAGAAATGATCTTTATGCAAATGATGCATAAAGATTTGATTTTTATGCAAATGATGCATTGAAAAAGGGGGTTTTGATGCAAAGGATGCATTTTTATTGAAAAAGATTTGATCTTTATATGCAAATGATGCATAAAGATAACATTTTTATTGGAAAATAGGGATTTTAGGTGCAAAGGATGCACCTTTATGAAAAAAGACTACATTTTTATGATAAATGAGGTCTTAATGCATGCAAAGGGGGAAGGGGATGATAAAGATGTGATCTTTAAGCTACCAAGTCCCAAGCAATATAAAGACAATGCAATGAGCAATTTATAAAGCAATTAGGATGCAAGGATAGGGTGTGCGAGGTTACCAATGACTTCCTTTGCTTCTCGGGACGGAGCTAGGAGGAGAGGTCGATCTTTGGTCTTCAAGGAGGAGGGATGAAGCTTCTTGGCCTTCCTTCTTCTTCTTCTTGAATTCCTCAGCAGTTTCTTCACGTCTTTCAGAGTGGATTGAGTATTTTTCTCATATATTGTGTGTTTTGAAATGGGTAGAGGAGGGCTCTATTTATAGGCAGTCTGGATAAGGCTAATGAAGCCGTGCGGCTGCAGGCTCTTTGCAAATGAGGCCGTGCGGCATTATCCACAATGACTCAGCATTCTAGAACCATGCAAGGTGGCATCATTCTAGAAGCTTCCCCCTAATTAAGAAAAACGTGTTTTCTTAATTAGGAAGGCTCCTTACAGCCATAATTTTAAATTTGGACTGTTCCAGGACATTTCCGGAACACTAGGAAGGTCCGGGGAATTACCGGGAAATTTACCGAAATGTCGGGAAAATTAACCGGAAGGCATGAGCCAGATTTGGGTACTTACAGAAGCCCCTCGGCAACGTCACTTGCAAGGCGAGTGGGGTTGTCGATAGAAAAGGATCCGATCTGGCGAATGCCGAGACGGATTGGGTGACCAAGGTGGTCGAATGGCTGAACCTTTTGGAAGGCTACCTACGTATCCCGGAGGAATCAAGCCGGGCCGTAGTTCGGAATTAGGATCCTCTGGGGGAGGAAGAAGAGAAACTGGTCTCTTGCTGAGAAAATGACCTAGGAGGTCAAGCAATTGATCCTACTGGGGATATGCTAGGAGTGACCCAGGTGGTCGAATATTTGAACTTCTATGAGGGGGCGCTTTGTCACTGAGGAGTGACAAAGGAACAGGGTGACCAAAGTGGTCGAATGGCTGGACCTTTTATAAAAGGCTACCTACGTATCCCGGAGGAATCAAGCCTTGATCGTAGTTCAAGCATCACTAGATAGTTAGGAACGATGTCTAGGATCCTTGAGATTTTGACAATTCGGAGGCTGTCACCTGAAGAAGCTAGAGCTTATGGCGCTATCTCTTTATGACGGAGATAGAGGTAACTTAAGTTGGGAAACTTGAGCGTACGTCACTATTCGCGGATAGTGGTAGCACAAGTTGGAATGACTTGGGCATACGTCACTATTCGCGGATAGTGGTAGCACAATTTGAAATGACTTGGGCATACTTCACTATTCGCGGATAGAGGTAGCACAAGTTGGAATGACTTGGGCATACTTCACTATTCGCGGATAGAGGTAGCACAAGTTGGAATGACTTGGGCATACTTCACTATTCGCGGATAGAGGTAGCACAAGTTGGAATGACTTGGGCATACTTCACTATTCGCGGATAGAGGTAGCACAAGTTGGAATGACTTGGGCATACTTCACTATTCGCGGATAGTATGGAATGACTTGGGCATACTTCACTATTCGCGGATAGAGGTAGCACAAGTTGGAATGACTTGGGCATACTTCACTATTCGCGGATAGAGGTAGCACAAGTTGGAATGACTTGGGCATACTTCACTATTCGCGGATAGAGGTAGCACAAGTTGGAATGACTTGGGCATACTTCACTATTCGCGGATAGAGGTAGCACAAGTTGGAATGACTTGGGCATACTTCACTATTCGCGGATAGAGGTAGCACAAGTTGGAATGACTTGGGCATACTTCACTATTCGCGGATAGAGGTAGCACAAGTTTAGAGTTCTGACAATTCGGAGGTTGTCACCTAGTGTTATCCCGTTATAACGGAATTAACGGAGGCGACTGGGAATAAAGCTTGATTGCTAAAGAGATAAGGGATATTTTCTGAAAAGATGTTATCTTGGTTAAAAGATAACGGAAATTGCACGCCCAAGTGGAAGGTCCAGGGGCAGGATTGTAATTTCTGCTCAGAGCGAATGAAGCCGCCCGGCATGAGATGGAGAAAAAGAAGCCGTACGGCTAGAAACCTGTTTTTTCCAGATTATTTAAAATCAGGTTTTGAACGGGCATTGGGCATTTGTTGCCGCCCACTTCAGCCGAGAGAGAGAGAAGAGAGAGAATTTCGAAATTCTTCAATCCTTTTGCTTCCCTTTGATTTGAAATGGATCCGGAGGGCAATCCCATACCAAGGCAAGCGAGGAGAAACATCTCGGCGGCCGCGAGAAGGAGGAGGAAGGAGCTCGTGAGGACGGAGAGGAAGTATGACTTCCTTACGCCTCCATCGGAGCTTTATCCGGGGAGAAGGGAGCATAAATCAACAAACCCGCGATCGGTTGGGGTAAGCAATCTTATTTGGCTCAAATTCGATTGCTTTTGCTTGATTTTTGAATGATTTAGGGCTTGACCCGAATTATAGGATTTTTGAATGATTTTTTGAATGATTTTGAGATGCATGAACAACCTATGAGGCTAAGAATATGCAATGTGCAATTTGTTTGATGAAAATTATGAGAATGACTCACTTTTTTCTCGCAAAATGAAGTAAAAAAAATTTTTTTAAAATATGAGACGGAGTTCTTGCCTTGTGCTAGAACTAGGTCAAAATTCTGATTTTCAATGAGAAAAACATGATTTTGGAAGATGAAAATGATTCATGCATGCCATTTTTTGAAAAATAATGCTTATGTGCAAAGAATTGTGATTTTGTGCTTTAGGAAAGCAATGACGCGTTTCAAGTGATGAAAGACACGTTTTTGATGCAAAAGATATGCTAGAAAAACTTTTATGAATGCTTTTCTTTTGAAAATATGTGCACTTTTGAATATATGCATGCTTTTGAAATGATATGAAGGACTGACGCTTCTTTTGATGTGCTTGTCTACAGGAGAACAAGTCTAGAGGACCGTCGGAGGTAGCGGTCAAGCTTTGGCAGAGGATGCCAGACTTTGAGAAGGATGGGATGAATCCCAAGCAGCTGGTGAGGGCTACCGGCTTGGATGCATTTGTAGAGGCTATCGGTAGGGGTGTCCACATCACCTCTAAGAGCAAGGGCTTGGTCCAGGCCCTATCTGAGTTCTGGTGGGACAGTACACATAGCTTTCACCTGAGCTGGGGAGAGCTGACAGTGACTCCTGCTGATTTCACCGCTATTACGGGCTTACAGTTCACCGGGAGGCCCGTGACTTGGAGGGATCACATCACAGCGGAGGAGTTCCAAGCTTTGGTCGGGTTTGAGTTGATTCCGAAGGGGCTGGGGATGGAGACACGGAATGTCGAGGTGGCAGTCCAGACTTCCATACAGAATTTTGCTGCTAATGATGTGGCCCTTGACGGTGGCTAGAGCATTCATATGGTTGATGCTATCAGTCACCATCTTCGCCAATTCTGGGACGATAGCTATGACTTGCCTCCTCGACTCTCTGGAGGATGTAGATGGGATTGGGACGGTCTCTTGGGGCGAGGCCGGATTGGCGGAGCTATACTTCTCCCTGGATCTGTACAGCCGGAACAAGGCTGCTTCCATGGACTGCTTTTCTTTTGCCCTTGAGGTAGTCTCCTTTCTTTTCTCTTTTCTCTTTTCTGTCTTGAGACTTTTATAAGAGAGAGAATGACCTTTTGATGTTTTGAACATGCAGGCCTGGTTTTGCGAGGTGATCGGGTTCTTCCCTTGGAACCAGCAGAGTGATGTCACCATCTTCCCTGCTATGGTTCGCTGGAGGGGAGACGCGAGAGATAAATTCACGGGGAAGACCCGGATTACCTTCGACTACAAAATGGTGAGGCCGGTCATCAACAGGGATGGGCACGATGGAGTGGACTTCTACCCCTGGGGCAGGTATCCAGAGATCTTGCTGGGAGATGCTATAGAGGTGACGAGGCAGAGGAGGTGGCTCACTGGGCTGACATGTGATGTCATTTATCTGGGGGACCGCTTCTCGAGGCAGCATGGTCATGTTCCCCCACTAGATGCCATTACTCCTTCTGACCCTCCAGCACGGATGCTGCAGCCCAGGGACTGGCCAGAGGATGAGATAGCGAGGTACCAGGCAGGCGTGGCTGCGGAGGAGTACTTCGACATGGACACCCCCTACGCTGTGTTTGTGGAGCAGCGCCTGAGGACGCCACAGAAGCTAGTGAAGCTGGCGGTCACTCAGGGATATGGGGAGGATGAGCCTACTGACCCGCCGATCCCTCCTGCGCATCTGTCCTACGTGGTCCATGGAGTGCCGAGGAGGATGAGGATACCTGTCCCCGATGCTAGGGAGCCCCAGTACACCTTGCCGCCTGATAGCACTGTAAGTGTACTCTTAGGGTCTTATTCCCTTTTTAGCTTTCAGATTTTCTGCTTTCGGCTTTTGCAAATTTCTGAGATTTTTCTGAGATTTTCCTCTTCTTTTTCTCAGGTTCCAGCTCGCACTTATGATAGGCTGGTCAGGCAGAATAGGGGCTGGAAGGACATGTGCCGGTCTCTTCTGAGGAAGCTGGCCTGCGCTTCGAAGGCGGCGGATGCACAGGAGCCTGAGCGCAAGAGACGGCATGTCGGGGGCACAGCGTCTACCTCATCGGCCTCGGAGTACTCTTCCAGTGCTATGCCTCGGGCGGGGCCCAACGCTGACATTCTGGAGCAGCTGGCTGAGTATGGGCACGATAATGTCCATTTATCTGATGTGAGCGACCAGGAGGACTTGATGAGGGAGGCTAGCATCTACGAGCTGAGCAGCGATGAAGATGAAGAAGAATCGGAGGCCTAGGAGGTCTCTAGAATAGATTTGGAACAAAAACAAACAATTTACAATTTTTATGCACACTTTGTTTATTTTTTGCTTTATTTGGGCGCCGATGGGGCGAAAACATTGTATTTACATTTTAATTGCTTTTCTAATTCATGCTTTTTCAATTTGCATATTATCTGAGCCTTGGGGCGACTTTTTTGCTTGGAATTGGGGCTGAAAATGGGCCAAAATGATTTATAATGGTGTATAAATGCTTGAATGGCTTCTGGACATGTTTTTGTACAGGTTTTGGTTGAAAAAGTGGGGTGAAAACTCCCTTGGGCAGCAACTTTGGTTGCTGCAGAATTTTTTCTGCAGAGGGCTAATGTAGCCGTGCGGCATGGCCTTGAGGGCAAATGAAGCCGTGCGGCTTACAGTTCTGTCTGAACTGGTTATTTTCTGAATAAAAGCAAGGCTTGGCCATTTCATTTCATTTTCACTCTAGACTTGTCCCAATTGTTCCCAGAGCATATTTTGGACCTAAAAGCACCATCTTTGATCATTTTGCGATGGAGAATCCCGTTAGATTGCAAAGGGGGAAACGAGACCATTTTCTATCCGGTCTTCAATCTTGGGCGAGATATAACTTTCAAAATCACAAGGGGCTGCTTGATTCTTCCTTCAAGATCAAGTCTTTATGGCATTTGAGGGATCTCCCGCCCGATTGGGACCTGTTGAGAGCCGCAGCAAAGTTCTGGGATGTCCGGAGACATGTTTACTGTTTCTCTTACAACGAAATCGTCCCAACGCACGAAGACTTCAGAGCCTTGATTGGGGGTCCCGAGATTGAGGCTATATCTATTCCGCTGATCGGAGACGTGCCGGTGACGGTAAAGCTTGCATCTTTTCTGCAGATTCCTTTGGGGGAGGCTGAGAGGATGATGGTAGCCCCGGACAGGATTGACCTTTCTGATATCCCGGGCAGGTTTGGGTCTCCAGATATGGCTGCGACCGCGGTGGCTATGGATGCTTTCATTCTCTGCGTATTCTCTATTTTGTTCAGCTCCTGAGTCCAGTGGGGATCTGTCATGGTGGTCTCTTGGACATGGTCAGAGGCTGCAGGGCTGGGAAGGATATTGGCCCGCTGGTTTTGGGAGAGACATTACATGGCATTGACAGGATGGCTCGGGAGACCGTTTCATGAGGTCAGGAGTCCGGCTATGTTGACTTTGTGGTTGCAGGAGAGGCTCGGGGCTTTGCCTGGGGCTTTGCCGACTCAGTGCCCTTGGGTGATTTCTCGGAGAGGTGCACCTAGGCAGCGGGAGCAGGTAGCTGGGAGCTGATGATGGCTAGGCTATCCACTTCGGACATCCGTTGGTGGATACCACATTGGAGGTTGCAGACCAGGAGGATATTTCAGGGGTCTTATGCTGTGAGGGTTCCAGGATTCTGCTGGTCGTCCTTCTACATACCCTGCTTGGTATCCAGGCAGTTTGGGGCTTTACAGGAGCCATTGAGTGATTGGGAGGACATCCGGACCATGGAGGTGGTGTCATTGGACATGAGAGATCCAGCCAGCTTCTCTTTCTTCTCGAGGGCTTGGACACATACTGCTTTCCCACCCAGGGCTATCTTCAGGAGCAGGAAGAGCACCATCTTGACCACTGTCTACTTGGACTGGTACGAGAGGGAGATGGGAGTGACTCAGGCTATCTTGGAGGATAGGCGTCGAGCTTTATTGGGACCTGACTGTGACTCGAGTAGGACTCTGAGGGAGACTGAGGCTAAGGCGAGTTGCCATAACCAATCAGGTGACTTGGTCAGGGATATGGAGGCTCGGTACAAGAGATTGTCCGAGGTCGCTCCTTTGACTGAGGCTCAGAGGGAGGAGGTGCGGACTCGTGCTCGTATAGAGAGAGCGCTCATTGACACGGGGCTGGTAGAGGCTCCAGTGAGGATACCAGAGGTCGGGATGAGGGATACCGACATTATTGAGAAGAAAAGGAAGAAGACTCGACGAGGCCGAGGAAAAGGGAAGAAGACTGAAGAAGACTCAGCGAATGACGATTGACAAGTCTTTTCTCAAGATCCTCTTATTGCCATTTTGCAAACACATTAGTTTATTTAGGCATTTTATTGTATTTTAGATCTTTTTAGCAGGTTAGCAGAGTTAAGAGGTAGACCGTGCTTGAACTCATCAAGAAGCTTTTAACTTGTAATGAACAAGAGATATTATCTTTAAAAATTAATCAAGACACATTTCATGGAAACTCAAATGTCTGATTTATTTGGGACCCGTTTTATGAAAACTGAAATGCCCTTTATTTTTATTTATTGTTTAGGACGCACTTCATGGAAGCTTGATTGCCCTTTTTTATTGTTTAGACCGAACCATATATGGCTGCCTACGTTCCCCTTTTACAAGAAAGGCTAAGGGGCTCAGGTCTTCGTAGTTCATTCTGGTGAACTAATTTTTTTATGTGCAGCCCTGTCTTTTGCCTAGACCGCCCTTTTTGGGGTTTTCAGCCTAGCTGGGCATTACTCTTTTTGCACTAGGATTTTTTTATCTTTCTTTTTTTTATATTTTTTTTTCATGTGCAACCCTGTCTTTTGCCTAGACCGCCCTTTTTGGGGTTTTCAGCCTAGCTGGGCATTACTCTTTTTGCACTTTTTCTTCTCTTTTTTTTTTTTATTTATTTTTTTTTTATCAGACATAGTATCTTCGGAGTTTATCACCGTTGACTGGGTGGACAAAAGGGTTGCCATCCAAGTCTGCAAGCTTCATTGCTCCTCCTGACAGTATTTTCTGCACCACATAAGGGCCGATCCAGACGGGTTCCCATTTTCCCAGGGGGTTGTCTCTGGTAGGGGGCTTCACTTTCAGCACTAAGTCACCCTCTTTGATGTCTCTGGCCTTGACCTTTTTATCAAACGCTCTGGCCATTCGCCTCTGGTAGGCTCGGGTGTGTTCCATGGCTTTTAGCCTTCTCTCGTCAAGCAGGGCTAATTCGTCATGCCGGCTGCGCAACCATTCCACTTCATTGACACTGTTTTCCAGGAGGACCCTTAATGACGGGATTTCCAACTCCACTGGTAACACTGCTTCCATCCCGTAAGTTAGGGCAAAAGGAGTTTCTCCTGTGGCTGTTCTGACAGACGTTCTGTAGCCCCAGAGTGCTAGGTGCAGCTTTTCGGGCCAATCACGACCACGGGTGGCCATCTTCCGGATGATCCGCTCGAGTGTCTTATTAGCAGCTTCCACGGCTCCATTGGTCTGAGGTCTGTACGGGGACGACTTGTGGCGAGTAACTCTGAATTCTGACAGCAGTCTATCGCAGTCTCCTTCGAAGTGTGACCCATTATCAGAAATGATCTCGTTGGGCACCCCATATCTGCACATTATGTTTTCTTTGATGAACTGGGCCACTTTTCTGGAAGTGAGGACCTTGTAGGACTTGGCCTCTACCCACTTGGTGAAGTAGTCGATGGCTACCAACACGAACTCGTGCCCATTGCTTCCTGCCGGGGATATTTTCCCTATCACGTCAATGCCCCAAGTTGCAAACGGCCAAGGAGTCGTCATGCAGTACAGGTCATGAGGTGGGAGATGGTTGAGGTTGGCAAACCGCTGGCATTTGTCGCAGGTTCGGACGTGCTGAATGCAGTCTGTTTCCATGGAGATCCAGTAGTAACCCATTCTGAGGATCACTTGCATCAGGGCTCTGGCATTCATGTGAGGACCGCAGGGACCATTGTGGACTTCGGTCATCAACTCTTTGGCTCTTTCTTGAGTGACACATAAGAGGAGTGGTCCTTGATACCGCTTCTTGTATAGGTTGCCTCCTAGAATGACATAATGAGAAGCCAACCTTTTCAGGGCTTGCAAGCTTTTGGCTCTGACTCCTTCTTTTGGTCTACCTTCTTCGTCTCTGAAAGCTGACTCTCCGTCTTTGAGGAATTGGTAAATCTGATTGTACCAAGGTTCCTTTATAGGCTCGAGTCCCAGGTCCACTTCACAACAGAAAGCTGGGGCTTCTCTTCTACCCACTCTGAAGGGCTTTATGGCTTTTCCCTCGGGGATCTCTACCAATGAGGCTAGAGTAGCTAGGGCATCTGCGAATCTGTTCTTTTCCCTCGGCAAGTAGTGGAAAGTCACTTCTCTGAACTGTCCAGTCAACTCCTCCATATAGGCATGATACCGTTGCAGATTAGGGTCTACAGTCTTCCACTTGTTGGAAACCTGGTTGATGATCAGGGCTGAGTCTCCGTAAACTTCGAGCTCCTTGACATTTCTTTCTAAGGCGGCCTCCAAACCAGCAATGCAGGCTTCATACTCGGCGGCATTGTTCGTGGCAGGAAAGTTCAACTTGAGGGCTATGGGGGTATGCTCATCTTTTGGATCGACCAATAGCATTCCCACACCATTTCCTCTTTTGTTAGCGGCTCCGTCAAAGAATAACTGCCATCTATTTTCAGGCTCAACTGCAAAGATCCCTTCATCTGGAAATTGGGGTTCAGGCCCTCTGTCTTCATTACTGGGGAAATTTGCTAGGTGATCTGACAATGCTTGACCCTTGATGGCCTTTCTGGTCACATAGTTGATGTCGTATTCTGCCAAGAAGAAGGACCACTTCGCTAGACGCATCGATAGGGAAGGCTTGTCAAAGATGTACTTGATGGGGTCCATTTTCGAGACCAAGTTCACAGGGTGGGCTTGCATATAATGCTTCAACTTGCCGACTACCCAGACCAGTCCTGCACAGGTCTTTTCACACGCTGAATAATTGAGCTCACTCCCCTGTAGCTTCCGGCTGACAAAGTAAATGGCACTTTCTACCCGAGAATCTTTCTTCTCTTGAGCAAGCATAGCCCCAACTGCCGTGTCTGTGACAGTTAGATAGAGCAGAAGAGGCTTCTGTCTATGTGGGGGGCATAGTACCGGGGGATGCACTAAGTATGCCTTGATCTGGTCAAAGGCGTCTTGGCATTCTTCGGTCCATTCTGTGTCCACATTCTTCTTCATGAGCTTGAAGATGGGCTCGCACATAGTGGTCAACTGATTGACGAAACGGCTGATGTACTGCAATTTACCCATGAAGCTCTTGACTTCTGTCTGGGTTTGAGGTGGCCTCATATCCATGATAGCTTTGATCTTTCGGGGGTCAACTTCTATACCTCGCTCCGTGACCATGTACCCAAGCACTTTTCCCCTTGTCACTCCGAAGGTGCATTTGGCAGGGTTTAGTCTCATGGAATGCTGTCTCAGCCTCTCAAAGAATTTTCGTAGGTCAACAAAGTGCTGCCCACCTTCTCCTTTGGAGTGGATTATCATGTCGTCTACGTAGACCTCAATCTCCTTGTGGATCATGTCATGAAAAAGTGCGGTCGCTGCCCTTTGGTAAGTAGCCCCGGCATTCTTGAGCCCGAATGGCATTACTGTATAACAGTAGGTTCCCCACGGTGTGGTGAAGGCTGTCTTTTCTTGGTCTTCCTCGGCCATCTTGATCTGGTTGTAGCCTGCAAAACCATCAACGAAGGATTTGACTTCGTAGTTGGCAGTGGAGTCCACCAGGATGTCTATGTTTGGCAGAGGGTAGTCGTCTTTGGGGCTGGCCTTGTTCAGATCTCGGAAATCCACACAGCAGCGCACCTTCCCATTGGCCTTGGTTACGGTCACGATGTTGGACAACCATGTCGGGTATTCAATGACTCTGATGAATCCTACCCGCAGTAGCTTCTCAATTTCTTCTTTGACCTGTAGAGACCATTCCGGCTTGATCTTTCTCAGTTTCTGCTTTACTGGCTTAGCATCTGGTGCTAGAGGGATTCTGTGCTCTACTATCGAACTGTCTAGCCCCGGCATATCTTTGTATGACCATGCAAACACGTCGACGTATTCTCTGAGCAGCTCAATCAATCTGTCCCTTTCAACCCCCTGGAAGAAGCTTCCAATCTGTGTCTCTTTAGGTTCCTCAATAGTACCCAAGTTCACACTTATCAAAACCTCCTCGGCAGCTTGGGCCCGGTTTTCCTCTTTTTCTGAAACCTGCTTAAAGATTTCTTTAATGTATTGTTCGTTTAGTGTGTTTGCATCTTGTTCAAATGATTCATTATTAACTGTTGTTAAGTTTTGAGTTAATTTATCATTTGTTAAGTTGGCAATAAGAGGATAATCAGAAAGATTTGTCATTTCATTCAAGATAAGGGGAAAGATGACATCGATTACATTTTCATAATCCTCAGGCGTGAGGCCTTCGGATGACTCTGAGGACTGGAATTCGAAGATTCCTGACTCAACTGAATAGACAACAGGGTGTTTGACACGACCGGGTTGAGGAGGACGGGGTACCAATCCAAGCTCCGTGATCATTTGCTGTCGACTGGCTATCGGCCCTGAGAATGTCTCCCAATTCTTCAATGGCATTTCTGTCTTAGTCACCAAAGTGCGAGGATCAAAATGACTTTCACCATCGTCTCCAATAACGGCAACTATCTCATCATCTGAACTGAAGTCGATCAAGTCTGGGATTTGTGCTTCTTCGTCAAACAACTCTTGCAAACCCCACTGACTGTCTTCACTGCTGGCAGCTTCTATCTGGCTGATCTTTGGAAGAGCTAACTCAAAGGCGGAGAAGTCCATTGTCCCGGATGCTGACCTTTTGACACTGGCCGGATTTCCTTTGAAGACGTACTCATTCTGAACGGTAGTGGTAGCCCCAGGGATATCTGGCAAATCAAGGAACATTCTTCGAATGGGATTGGCTGGCTTTCCCCTAACTTTCTCAAGGTTCTCTAGAAGGATTTTCTGCAAGGAGATCTGGTGATTACTTTCATGATATTGTGTTTCTCCTTTTATAAAGTAATGGGTCAGAGACAAACTGTAAGGATGGAGCTGGACCCCTTCACCTTTCTTGCCTTTAGCTTTTCCGGCATCCCGAGAGTTTGGTTTGTACCCCAAGCCATATCTGGTAGTCTGCTCCTTCACATCAATGATGGTGTTACGACCTTGAAGTCTTCTACCCAATCCAAGTCCCGGAAGATAGCTCATTTTTCGCATCATCCTCATGGCAGGAGGGATTTTATCGGAAGTAGTGGTGAGGTCAGTGCAACACACTTGTGCCTTGGAAGAAGCTACGGAGAATCCGGTCAATGCTAACCCTTCATCATCATGCTTGATCTCCAATATCGGGATGTCCCCGGTGCTGGTTCCTTCTACTGTGACACTGTCCCCATAAATGGTGGTGATAGTTCCATCACTCGACTGAAATTTGACGCACTGATGCAAAGTAGAGGCTACCCCGTTTATCTGGTGGATCCAAGGCCGTCCCAGCAAGGCAGTAAATGAAATCGGAATGTCAATAACTTGAAAATCAACATCCATGACCTTTTTTCCGAACCACATCTTGAGAGTGGCGATCCCCAAAACTGATCGTGCAGTGGAGTCGTAGGCCTTAATAGTCTGACTAGAAGGCTTTAAGTCTGTTGGCTTCAGATCCAATAAATCCATCATCTTAGCTGGCAAGACATTCATTGCAGACCCCCCGTCAACTAGTACTCGTGGCAATCGACGCTCTTCTAACTGGACTGTGATGTAAAGAGGTTCGTTGTGACTAGCCCCATACTTTGGCAGGTCCAATTCAGTGAAGGTAATGATGTTTCCGTAGTGGATATTTCCAATCATTTGGACGACCTCATCTGGGGTGACATCTATGGGCACCATGGTCTTGGCCAAACTTTCTTCTAGTTTCAACTTATGAGGGTATGAAGAGGTTAACAGGGACCATAAGGAGATATTGGCTTGGGTACACTTCAACTGAGTTAGGACTGGATCCTCCTTATCAGAGTCAGGCTTTTCTGCTTCTAGCTTATAAGGTCTTTTATCTGTCTTTGGTTCCGAGACGGCATTCCTTTTGTCACCCTTAGGCTGCTCAATACTCATCTGTCCAGACCGAGTCATCACATAGACATTGGATTTTCCTTGGTCATCATTCCTACTGGAGGATTCTGTCAATTCTTTCAAAGTCAGAGGCGGATTCTTACTGGCGTATGGCCAATTCTGCTGATTGATCTGATTGACGGCGCTGTCGGAAGCATAGGCGGCTTCCCGAATCTGGTCCCAGGTTACCGGCTTTTTGACCTTTTCACATTCTCCGTTTAAAGCTTTCACAGTCTCATTCAAACTTTTCAAAGTCAGCATGCAACAAGAATTATCACTTCCGGATTTTGGAGCTTGGCAAATGGCTTTCTCATCCGATCCTAGCAACTTCTTTAACAGAGTAGGATCACATTCCTCATCACTGTCAAGCATGTCTTTTCTTTCTCTGGGGGTCAACCTTTTGACGGCATTTTGGACATTGGCTAAACACTTTCTGAAATGGGAAATTCCATCATCAATAAGGATTTCTGCGGGGTCAAACCTCATGGCGGGTTCCTTTTCCTTCCCATCAGAGATATTTTCCGGGCTTTCTGGCTTCTGGGCTAACCACTCCTCTATTGTCCCTTCCGGCACTTCGACTGTGTCTTCATCAGTGTCACTACAGTAGCTCTCGTGGGAACTTTCGTCTTGGCTCTTATGACCAATGAGGGCAAAAGCAGGTCGGGATACTTGACGCCATATGAGGGGTATCTCAGACTCTTCCTCGGGCTTAGGGATTACCAGGAAGACATCATTATCATCGTAGGACATAAAGGGGACTGGGGTCGCCTCTAAACTCAGGACTCTTTCCAAGGCATCCATACATTCTTCTTCAGACCAAGTTTCAGGAGTGACTACTAACACTGTGATAGAGTCTACCCTTCCTGATGAGAGTTTGGCTTCGGCGACACTTACATGTTCTAGATCGGTGGGAGGAGCCCACTTCCCTCTTTTGGCTAAAGCTTCGATCAAGTCTCTCCATTCACCTACCAAGTCCTTGTACGGAGTATTGAACTCTAGGATATAGGACTCATACACTACCTCATTCTTCTCCGAGCCTTTGCATAGGCTGCAGACACACTTTGAAGTGACTTCATCCCCTGTTCCAGGTCTGTGGCTTTCTGCCTCATCTTGCCCTTCGGGTTTCACTTCCGTTGGCTCCAAGTCCATTCCTTCTACTGAACTGTCATCATCACTGTAAATCCACCCATTCCTATTCTCATTCCCGACTGACTCTTCGCTGTAGCTATCTGAGAGGTAGGCAAATTCACAGGCGTTGACAAAGTTGGAAAGGTCAAACTGGCACTGGGATTCCAAGGTAGGGAAATTTGGCTCTGGCTGAAAGGAGGAAAAGGGTCCCATGGAGGGATTTAGAGGAAGCGAGGGTGTCGGGACCCTAACAGCTTGGGGTGTTGGAGGAGACTGAGAAAGGACAGTCTTTGGCAATGGGTTATATGAAGATGGGGGAGGGCATTGGTTATAGGCTAGCTCTTTTTCCCTGGTCATCTGGTTACCCAAACCAGCACTGCTCTCTGTCAAATCGGTCATTCTGACTCTCTGAACTGATGAAACTGAGGATTCTGGCGAACTGTCTGAGGATTCTGCGCTAACAAGTCGCTGACCCGGTGTTCTCACCCACTTCTTTCTCGCTGCGGGAAAGGGATAGGAAAGGTTTAGACTCGGGGTAGGTGTTTAGGCTGAAGGCTCAGGCAATATGCAAATTAGAATCTTCAAGTTTACTTAAAACAGTGTCTTTTATTAATATCTATTTGGTTGGAAAAGGGATTCTGCCCTTCTTTTTTCACAACTACTCTAGATCCTGGATCAGTGGGTTCCGTCACTACGTCTATAAGCCCCTCGTATTCCACCTGTATTTCGACCTCCCAGGGTGGACAGCCCCGGGCGAGGGTCCTATAGGGCACGCGGATCCCACCGACCGAGAGTAAAGAACGCTCCTATCGGGCCTAGCGGGTCATAGGACCTTTCAACGCACGAGCGATGCGGATTATAGTCAAGGCAATACCGGGAAAGTCTCGTCTCTCTGCCTTGACGGATCTTTGACAGAGTTTCGCTTGAGCGAATGACGGTTTTTGACTTTCGGTAATGTCCGAGAATATAATAGGCATGGGTCGGGCGGCAAAAGCCGGATGACACAGTGTCACATTGAACTTCGTTGCATACGCAGTGCGTGAGTCGAAATCGAAGTCAATGCCGGTCAAGATCTTGCCAATTTTTCCTTGTCGGAATTTTGGCAGAGCTTCGCTTGAGCGAAAGATCTTTTGATTTTTGGCAAAGACTTGGTCTTGACTCTTACGCATTTCGTGCGGGTCAAGGTCAATAGTCAATGTCGGAGTCAAGATCCCACCGATTTTTCCTTGTCGGAATTTCGGCAGAATTTCGCTTGAGCGAAAATCTTGGTTTCCGTTATGAGCTAAGGCTTGACCTTTACGTGGGTATGCAACTGGGCTATATGACACGGACTAGACCAAAAACCAACCAAAAGTCACGGATTTTTTGAAACGTGTGACACGGACTGTGCATTGGTCGACACTGGCTGCCATGGGGAGGTTGGGATGATTCCGTGCGCGCCCGGGAGCATCGTAAGGCTGTCCGTGACTGCAGCTGGAACCACCCTCGGGTTTGAGGGACGTGCGTGCAAAAGTGTACAGGATATATCAGGTGCGCGTAGTGTGCGGTCTCCTAAAATTGTTCCTTTTTGAGTTAAAACAGAGATTTTCATAAATGTGTTTTAAAGGAATGATTTTCGGGACGGGGAAGAATGCAACACATAAGCACGTAAATTTTCTGGGAAGCCCCAGTCAGTCATGGAGCTGAGTAGCCCCAAGCTGCTAGGACTGCCAGATTAACCATGATTTTTCCTGGTGGAATTGCCACTGAGGTCGTATGGTCAGAATCCTATGAGGATTAGCCGTACGACTGCATGGATCAATTTTCCAGGTTCCACTCCTTTTGCTATTTTTCTCGGGTTATTTCCCGTTTCGAAATATGCACAGATTCCAAGATGCAAATGATGCAATGCATGGTAAAAGAAAGCAAGCACGATTAATGAAATCGGCGATGGGAGTCTAACCCGCTCAAAGGGAAAAGCTTTCTGTATTTTTTTTCAAAATTATTTTTTTTCGAAAAGGGGATACTGGTACGTGGGATTGTTAAACCACCTTGTTATCCCAAGCCCCGGGTTAGGGAGCGATACAGGAAGGGTAAGTGGGGTCCACCTATATACCAAGTATCGACTTTTGTTTTGAAAATAAAGCTTTTCTCCTTTGGGATGATCCCCAGCGGAGTCGCCAAACTGTGAATGTGTGCCCAAAATTTTTGTTTATTGGAATTCACGCGAGTTTGAAGACATCCGAGTTATTTGAAAAACGGAGTCGCCACGCCATTTTGATTACCTCAAAACTTTGAAAAAAAGGTTTTATGGGTTCGGAGGTTAAGTTACCCCTTGGGAAGAACGTTTGGCGTTCACCCAAAGTGCCTTGCCGGAGCAAGTCTCCCTAGATTTCATTAATCGTGTTTGCTTGCGTGCTTTCTTTGTGTGCATGTGTTTGAAAATAAGGGGGGGAATGTCCCAAGTTGTCTTCCGGACGTACAAACCATTTGTTGGTTGTCGCTCGGGATTCCTTGGAATTTATGTATTTGGGATTATGATCCCGTCCTCATCTTATGACTTATGATCATCGCATTTTAAACTTCGGGACCCTCGGGACTTGCGTGATCGAGAGAATGACTCTCTTTTGGGTCAAAGATGAGGTTCTTTAGGAAGGAATGTCCTTAGCCCATCAATCCTACGCTTTAAGACGGTCGAGCTCGTATAGAGGCTTCATACTCATTCTTAAGCGATAATCGGAGATATAGGGTTCAAGGTTATCCTTTTCCTAAAGAAATCATGAACCTTTAATGGAAGGAACGATGCAAAGATGAGAACTTTTACACCGGTCCGTTCCAAGGTTGGGGGAAAGGGGAAATGCATGATGAAAAATGAATCTTTAATGAAAAGATGACATTTTTAGGTTGCAAATGATGCTTTTTGATTGAAAGAAATGATCTTTATGCAAATGATGCATAAAGATTTGATTTTTATGCAAATGATGCATTGAAAAAGGGGGTTTTGATGCAAAGGATGCATTTTTATTGAAAAAGATTTGATCTTTATATGCAAATGATGCATAAAGATAACATTTTTATTGGAAAATAGGGATTTTAGGTGCAAAGGATGCACCTTTATGAAAAAAGACTACATTTTTATGATAAATGAGGTCTTAATGCATGCAAAGGGGGAAGGGGATGATAAAGATGTGATCTTTAAGCTACCAAGTCCCAAGCAATATAAAGACAATGCAATGAGCAATTTATAAAGCAATTAGGATGCAAGGATAGGGTGTGCGAGGTTACCAATGACTTCCTTTGCTTCTCGGGACGGAGCTAGGAGGAGAGGTCGATCTTTGGTCTTCAAGGAGGAGGGATGAAGCTTCTTGGCCTTCCTTCTTCTTCTTCTTGAATTCCTAGCAGTTTCTTCACGTCTTTCAGAGTGGATTGAGTATTTTTCTCATATATTGTGTGTTTTGAAATGGGTAGAGGAGGGCTCTATTTATAGGCAGTCTGGATAAGGCTAATGAAGCCGTGCGGCTGCAGGCTCTTTGCAAATGAGGCCGTGCGGCATTATCCACAATGACTCAGCATTCTAGAACCATGCAAGGTGGCATCATTCTAGAAGCTTCCCCCTAATTAAGAAAAACGTGTTTTCTTAATTAGGAAGGCTCCTTACAGCCATAATTTTAAATTTGGACTGTTCCAGGACATTTCCGGAACACTAGGAAGGTCCGGGGAATTACCGGGAAATTTACCGAAATGTCGGGAAAATTAACCGGAAGGCATGAGCCAGATTTGGGTACTTACAGGTATGTTTCTCAAAGTTGTGGATTTTAAACATTGATTGAGTTTTGGATACATTCAACTAACTTTTTTGTACATGTTAATGGTTATTACGTTTGGTTATTATGGTTATTATGTTTGGATACATTCAACATTGATTTTGTGTTAATGGTTATTATGTGGATTGTAAACATTGATTGCGGGTGTATTTTTGGTTATATACAGGTTGCATTTGTGTGTGTACAGGTTGAATTTGGTTTTTGTGAGTGTATTTTTGGGGAAAGTGAATTATATAGGGCTGAATGAAAAAAAATAGGCTTATTTACGGCGGAACCCTTCATCCGCCGTAAATAGTGGCCTAGACGACTCGTGCCCAAAGGGCGGACGAGGGAACCCGGGAGGGGTGCAAATGGGACGACTCGTGCCCTGGTGGATGACTCGTCTCTAATAAGTCATTTACGGCGAAACCCTGCATCCGCCGTATAAAAGTGCCATGGACGACTCGTCCCCAAGACGAGGGAATCTGATGGGGGGTGCAATTGGGACGACTCGTGACATATTGGACGACTCGTCTCTTATTTACGGCGGCTACACCTACCGCCGTATAAAGCTTCCTCAAATACACCAGTTATATACATACGGTATATGTATTTCATTTATATACGGCGGTGGTATTTCCGCCGTATATAGTATTAACGGCGGGATATCCGCCATAAATACTATATACGGCGATGTTTTATACGATGGACTATATACGGCGGTTAATCCGCCGTAAATACTATATACGGCGGGGCGCGTATTATATACGGCGATTAAAATCCGCCGTATATAAGCCTTTTTCTTGTAGTGACACTTGAAAAGTCGGATCGGTACAGAGATGCTAACCACTCGAAGAAACTGACCGATAGAAGAATTTGATCACTCGAAAGGATTCTAGAGAAACTAAAAGTCTAAATAAAAATTGTAATAAATCACTAAGTATAGTTCAAGTACTTGGAGATATTCTTGTGATTATAGATTACAATAAATGGGATATTCAATAGTATGAAAAGGATATACTAATTGGATATCAGACACAAATAAACTCCAAGGTGAAAATGTGTTCACAATAAATGGAGCAAAAGTGTCAAACTTTCAAGATAACATGTACAACTCGATTCAGTAAGGAATCTGAGTCAATAGCGTTAGATAAATATAAAAGCTGAATGGTCTTGGAAGATATTCCTTTGTGGAATAAGTTTCTGTCTGCATGACCTAAGACATTGTGACGACAATGAGAAATAGGAAAAGGTGTAGAACATCGTGGTAAGTCATTGACATATTACTATAAGGCAATTGATCTCAAATGGGACAGTCACAACTGGCCATGTGAAGTCAAAAACAGATCCGTATACCAAAGGGTATGAATAGGAGATCAAATTGTTTGGTAAGGGGAATGAAGTTAAAAACCCTCACAAACAAAGAAATCCATAGTTGACATTCAACCTTGAGAATTGGAGATCCCATGCCCTTGGTTCAATGAGACAACTAAATTATGGAAATTCTAGTATGTGCACTTAGAACTCATTATAACTCATTCTCAGAAGCCATCTAAGTGCTAAAACACCTGATGACGTGTGATGAGGGTAAGCTTAAAGCTTTTAATGATTCCTATACCTAAGTGGTGGAGTATAGAAGGATACTCTTTATGGGAGATCACCTATATAAGTGAGAAGTAATAAGGCCGCTTGTAAATTGAAACACTTATGAATCAAGAACGGTCCAGGGACGAAATGGACAAAATGTGAGAACAAAACGTGTTAGAGCTGTTATTGTGTGAGTATTATTGTCTTGGTATACACTATATAGTCACTGGTTTAAAGCGTCTCGCTACCAAATGGCTAGTATATCCGATAGTATTTCACTAGGGAAGGTTCAAGGCCATAAGCTACCTATCCCGATGCAATAATAGTTTGTCGAAACTTCCTGACGAGTCTGCATTCATGCATGCATTAATTTGTCATTCATGTGGGGGATTGTTGGAATTTTGATTTTGTAAAAGTGAGGTTTGACCGACTTTTGACCAAGAATTCCATTGGGTTCCATTTTAGGAAAATGGAAATTGATTGCATATTAATAATCTACATTTGGAGTAGATTAATTTGATATATTTACTTTCTCAAAACCAATTAGTGGTGAATGAGAAATTAATGTTCAAAGTATGCAAAATAAAATGGGTATATGAAGAGTTTATGGGATATGGAATTGTTAGCCCACATTGCTTAAAGATGTAAAGTGATGATAGTTTATAAGTGGAAGCATCCAAAGGAATAGTCAACAAGTTGATCTCCTTGGGCCAACCTAGGTAGACCATTGGGCCAACCATGCAAGGAGTAGCCTAATTGTGCTAGATTTTGTACTAGCTCAATTTGGACCACACCCGTGAAGCGCGCGAAGCCCGCAAAGGTCGCAATGGGCGCTTTGAGGCGCACACTTTGCACTTTGCATCGTCGCTAGGAGCTAAGGAGCCTTAAACTTTTGACAAAAGTTGGCTCGGTCCAAGGCAAGTGAGGTAGGTTCGGTTCTGGCTAGGTCCGTTTGGGTCTGGGCCGAGTTGGACTAGGCTTGGGCGAGTGGGCCGCTTGGGAAATCTGGTGGATTGGGCCAAGTCCCAATTAGGTTCGGTCCAGATGGGTTCAGCAAGGTGGGCCGGCGGATGCTTGGGGTGGCTTGGTTTGGGCCGAGGCCCAGTTGGGTTCAGTAAGGTGGGCCGACAGATCCAGTTTGGAGCATTTGGGTTGTGATGGTTCTTGAAAAGGTGGGTGTGACCCATGTCTTTTCAAATAGGCAGGTCAAGGCTGTTGGGCTGACCCAGCAGATCTCCTCCCTCCATCTAGATCTAATCCAGTGGTCCAGAATCCACCAGACACCAATTGTGTTTATTCCCAATGGGTACAACAACTCTTCATACACTATAAATAGACCCCCTGGTTTGACAAATGAAATCACTCAATCACTTCTCTCTTTCATATATTCTCTCTCCCTTCTCACTAGAAGTAGAGAATCACATATCTAACGGAGTTAACTAACTCGGTTAGATATTTAACTGAATTATGGATTCAGTTACAAAATTCAACGGAATTCTTAACAACATCTGTTAGAAGATAAGAGCATCTCGTTGCATAAGTTTCTTCAAAGTCTGGAAGTGTCAAATACGAATTTTTGTTCGCCGAAGTTGTTAATTTGGAGTGTTCCTATTAACGACTGTAAAGTCGTTTTATCTTGAGAGAAGATTTCCATAGACCGTTAGCACCAGTGCGGGGCAATATCTTCTTGCGGAAATTGTGTCCAACACAAGACTCGACTTCTTTAATTACTCGGTTTCCTTTAATTTCTGCATTCTAGTTTATGTTTATTTCCTGCCCCGTTAATTACTTTATGGTTCATTATTTATTTGTCATTTCGTTAAATTCAAGAAAGCCTTATTTATTGTTATATAGATAATTTTCCCAACAATCGCAAGAAGATATTTACGTTTTCTTGTTTTATGACAAATATGAGCCAATGATGATGGACAACCAAAGGACATTATCGTTAGAGACTTAACGAGAAAAATGACGGTTTCCAAGGAAGGATAACTAGAAGAGCATTGGAAGTTAACTAGAAGATAACGAGAAGCTCAACAATAATCCCGGAAGTGATTCAAAGAATTGTTGACAACATGGAGCGGACTTATAATCGAATAACCAAAATTCGCCAAGGCAAATAAACCGAAGAAAAAGAGGATGATAATCCAGATTTGCCAAAGATAACCGAAAAGGAGGATGACGATGATCCAGATCCAAAAAGACAGATAGCCAATCCGCGAAGACAAATAGCCGCAGAAGAATGGGATCATGAAAATCTCATATGTAGGATGCACATACTGAGTGGACCAAATGATGCCCGTTCAAAGAACACTGTCTCGTAGGGACAACCAAAGAGTTATAGAACACTTTGAAACGGACTATAAGTTTCAAGGAACCAACTCCAAGATTTGTTACAAGATGTGGTATGACCAATCACGTAGCAAAAGTTTGTCATATTTCAAGAAGGGAAATGGACAACATGAATCAAAGCCAACGTCAACAAAAGGTTGAATAGGCTTGATTGAGCATTACTGGGGTTTGAAGCCAACTTAGAAGGTTGAAGGTCAATCCAAGAGAATGTTAGATAGACGCTGGATTTATCCACCATATAAGCCTCTCATCATACACTCCTTTCAATGGAAGGAAGGTGTAAATGAGAAACTCTACTACTTTTAACGTCGTGGGACTTGGAAGGGTTGTGCTGAAGATGACTTCAAACTGACTCTCGTGAATGTGTTGCATGTCCCAGACATTCGCAAGAACCTAGTTTCCAGATCAATGTTGAGCAAAGCTGGATTTAGACAAGTGTTTGAGTCAGATAAAATTGTATTAACCAAGAAAAATTGTTTTCTCGGTAAAAGGTACCTTGCCTAGAGGCAAAGAACAGCGGTGTTTCTTATGTTTACCTTTTGGAAGGTTCTAATTTATGGCATGATAAATTAGGTTACGTGAATTTCAACACAATTAAAAAGTTAGTGAGTCAAGAATTAATTCTTATGAATAAATTCGATTCAACTGACAAGTGTGAAATTTACGTGGAAGATAAAATGACTAAGTCATCATTTTCTTCAGTAATAAGAAACACGACACCTCTTGAGTTAGCTCACACAAATAATTGTGATCTAAAGTTAGTACAAACTCGAGGTGGGAAAAAGTATTTAATTACATTATAAATGGTTGCACAAGACATTGCTATAAATATCTCTTGATAAGGAAGGATGAAGCCTTGGAGGCTTTCCAAACCTATAAGAATGAAGTTGACGAATCTGCTTAATGTAAAGAAGATTAGAAACGCTAGAAGGAGGGGAATATGCGGCGCCGTTTGAGGATATCTGTGAGGTTTCCGGCAGTATTCATCAAACGATCGCAACATATTCAACTTAGTCTAATGCAGGAGCTAAATGCAAGAATCATACCCTTAAAGAGATGATAAATGTAATAAGCTCTGGCTTAACCAAATTTGTGGGGAAGCTGTACGGTCATTTTTTAATGAGATACCCAAGAAAATATTTGATAAAACTAATTACAGATTATGGCATAATTGTAAGACATTTTATAAATACTTTAAGTGTGGGGGTACACCTCAATTATGGGGATACACCTCAAGTGTGGGGGCACACCTCAAGTGTGGGGGTACGAGCTAAAGTAAAAGTACTTAAGCCAAAGACAAGAAATTTTTTATTCCTTGAAATCATATTTCCTTGAAGTAAAAAGGAAATAATATAAGTTTAAGAAGAGAACTCATAACACTATAAAAAAAAATATCTTAATAGTAAGATGAACTAAGACACAGTTTGTTGACAAAAGAAGCTAGTCTTTTGGTCCTAATTTTCTATGGTAGAAAATTAAACGAAAACTGTTAAATAATGTTGTTAACATTTAAATGAATAGTTCATCATACATTTGGAAGTTGGTTGATCTTCTTCCATAATGCGAACCGTTGAGTTGCAAATTGGTCCTTAAAAGGAAAGATTTGAAAGATGAATCTATAGATGGAAAACTCTTGAAAAAACAGACATTCAAGAAGTGTAGTCAAGAGAGTTAAAATTTCAAAAGATAGATTTCTAAAGGGAAAATAATCTTGAGAAATAAACTCTATTGAGACGGATTATTAATCTGAAAAGGCAGATTATAGATCTCGAAAGCGAGACTCTTGAAATATAGAATCTGAAGAGAAAGATTCTTAAAATGATAGACTCTTTAATGGTAGAGTCATAAGAGTTAGATAAATTCTCTAAGATAGACTCTCGAATAAGCTAAATTCTTGAGAAGTAACAAATAGATTCTTGAGAGATGGAATCTATAAGGTAGAATCTTGAGAGGTAATCTCTGTAAGGTAGATTCCTGAGAGGTAGACTCTAAGGAGGTCAAACCACTTAGAGACACTGAACACTTGAAAAGTCGGATCGATACAGAGATGCTAACCACTCGAAGAAATGGACCGATAGAAGAATTTGATCACTCGAAAGGATTTTAGAGAGACTAAAAGTCTAAATAAAAATTGTAATAGAATCACTAAGTATAGTTCAAGTACTTGGCGATATTCTTGTGATTACAGATTACAATAAATGGGATATTCATTAGTATGAAAAGGATATACTAATTGGATATCAGACACAAATAAACTCCAAGGTGAAAATATGTTCACAATAAATGAAGCAAAAGTGTCAAACTTTCAAGACAACATGTACAACTCGATTCAGTAAGGAATCTGAGTCAATAGCATTAGATAAATATAAAAGCTGAATGGTCTTGGAAGATATTCCTTTGTGGAATAAGTTTCTGTCTGCATGACCTAAGACATTGTGACGACAATGAGAAATAGGAAAAGGTGCAGAACATCGTGGTAAGTCAAGACACAATGGTCATTGACATATTACCATAAGGAAATTGATCTCAAATGGGACTGTCACAACTGGCCATGTGAAGTCAAAAACGGATCCGTATACCAAAGAATATGAATAGGAGATCAAATTGTTTGGTAAGGGGAATGAAGTTAAAAACCCACACAAACAAAGAAATCCATAGTGGACACTCAACCCTGAGAATTGGAGATCCCATGCCCTTGGTTCAATGAGACAACTAAATTGTGGAAATTCTAGTATGTGCACTTAGAACTCATTATAACTCATTCTCAGAAGCCATCTAAGTGCTAAAACACCTGATGACGTGTGGTGAGGGTAAGCTTAAAGCTTTTAATGATTCCTATACCTAAGTGGTGGAGTATAGCAGGATACTCTTTATGGGAGATCACCTATATAAGTGAGAAGTAATAAGGCCGCTTCTAAATTGAAACACTTATGAATCAAGAACGGTCCAGAGCCGAAATGGACAAAACATGAGAACAAAACGTGTTAGAGCTGTTATTGTGTGAGTACTATTGTCTTGGTATACACTATACAGTCTCTGGTTCAAAGCATCTCGCTACCAAATGGCTAGTATATCCGATAGTATTTCACTAGGGAAGGTTCAAGGCCATAAGCTACCTATCCCGATGCAATAATAGTTTGCCGAAACTTTCAGACGAGTCTGTATTCATGCATGCATTAATTTGTCATTCATGTGGGGGATTGTTGGAATTTTGATTTTGTAAAAGTGAGGTTTGACCGACTTTTGACCAAGAATTCCATTGGGTTCCATTTTAGGAAAATGGAAATTGATTGCATATTAATAATCTACATTTGGAGTAGATTAATTTGATATATTTACTTTCTCAAAACCAATTAGTGGTGAATGATAAATTAATGTTCAAAGTATGTAAAATAAAATGGGTATATGAAGAGTTTATGGGATATGGAATTGTTATCCCACATTGCTTAAAGATGTAAAGTGATGATAGTTTATAAGTGGAAGCATTCAAAGGAATAGTCAACAAGTTGATCTCCTTGGGCCAACCTAGGTGGACCATTGGGCTAACCATGCAAGGAGTAACCTAATTGTGCTAGATTTTGTACTAGCTCAATTTGGACCACACCCGCGAAGCGCGCGAAGGTCGCAATGGGCGCTTTGAGGTGCACACTTTGCACTTCGCATCGTCGCTAGGAGCTAAGGAGCCTTAAACTTTTGATAAAAGTTGGCTCGGTCCAAGGCAAGTGAGGCGGGTTCGATTCTGGCTAGGTCCGTTTGGGTCTGGGCCGAGTTGGACTAGGCTTGGGCGAGTGGGCCGCTTGGGAAATCTGGTGGATTGGGCCGAGGCCCAATTAGGTTCGGTCCAGATGGGTTCAGCAAGGTGGGCCGGCGGATGCTTGGGGTGGCTTGGTTTGGGCCGAGGCCCAGTTGGGTTCAGCAAGGTGGGCCGACAGATCCAATTTGGAGCATTTGGGTTGTGGTGGTTCTTGAAAAGGTGGGTGTGACCCATGCCTTTTCAAATAGGCAGGTCAAGGCTATTGGGCCGACCCAGCAGATCTCCTCCCTCCATTTAGATCTGATCCAAAGGTCCAGAATCCACCAGACACCAATTATGTTTATTCCCAATGGGTACAACAACTCTTCATACACTATAAATAGACCCCCTGGTTTGACAAATGAAATCACTCAATCACTTCTCTCTTTCATATATTCTCTCTCCCTTCTCACTAGAAGTAGAGAATCACATATCTAACGAAGTTAACTAACTCGGTTAGATATTTAACTGAATTATGGATTCAGTCACAGAATTCAATGGAATTCTTAAATCATCTGTTAGAAGATAAGAGCATCTCGTTGCATAAGTTTCTTCAAAGTCTGGAAGTGTCAAATACGATTTTTTGTTCGCCGAAGTTGTTAATTTGGAGTGTTCCTATTAACGACTGTAAAGTCGTTTTATCTTGATAGAAGATTGCCACAGACCGTTAGCACCAGTGCGGGGCAATATCTTCTTGCGGAAATTGTGTCCAACACAAGACTCGACTTCTTTAATTACTCGGTTTGCTTTAATTTCCGCATTCTAGTATATGTTTATTTCCTATCCCGTTAATTACTTTATGGTTCATTATTTATTTGTCATTTCGTTAAATTCAAGAAAGCCTTATTTATTGTTATATAGACAATTTTCCCAACATTTTGCGGGTGTATTTAGTAGATAGGTAATTAATATCGAATAAATCCAATTGTGGGTATGCAACATTTTAGTGCAGGGTAATAAAGTCATTTCATTTGATGGCATTTTTTTTTAAATTACATTACGGGGTTATTAAATAATTGTGCGGGGCTAAATAACAATTCTCTAATGATAATAATTGTTATAAATGTGAGTAGAAAAGAGAAAATATAGTGGGGTATAGTAAAAAATATGAGAGAGAAATTGATGATTTAAGTTATTACTGTGGGTAAAATGATGGTTAAAATTGATGAAAAAAGTAGACAAAGTCTTTAGTGAACCGGGTCTTTGGATCGGAGGAGTCAACAATCAAAGTATAACAACTCTTTGGCATAATAAATTATTTAGATAAATATATAATATAAAATATATTCAAAGAAATAAAATCATAAATTAAACTTTAATTTTTAAATCTAAAAGACTAGTATATATTGTTGTGGGTAAATTCAGGATTGCTACATCTTGAGTTGTTGCCAGCATGTCGTCATCTTCACACCCGTAGACAAGGTAAAAATTACTTACATAATTAATTCATTAATTATTTATTTCTGTTATATTTAATTACATGGGTAAAAGAACGTGGGAAAAACATGTTCCATGGACTCCTTCCAACGGTTGGAAAGATCAAGTCAAGATAAAGATAACATGGCCGAAATTCTAAGGAAGTTGTTAGGATTTAAGTTATCTCTTGTTATTTTTTCTATTTAAAAGCTTATGGCTGGAACACATCACACGGACACACACGCATTACTCACACACAGTTCACAAACACTTTGTAATCCGCCATAGCTTCATCTTTTGTAACTCAGAAATATTAATACAATTGTTTGGGAAGGTAGGTGCTCATAATCACCTCCCGAGGTTTTGTGCCGGCGAGATAGTTATCTCAAGGGTTTTTCTCGTTACATGATCGAGTCATCCTAGTTTCATTGTTTCACCGACTATATTCCATTGCACCCTCCTTAGCTTTATTTTGAATTTTTTTCATTGTTGATTTTTTTTACCAAAACAGTTTGGCGCCCACCGAGGGGCCATTGGTTTTTTAATCGGTTCAAAATTCTTACGTTTCTACCATGTCTACCCAACCTATGACTTTCGCTGTCAGCAAAACCATTCCTAGCAGTGTGAATCCTCAAACCAGTAGCAGGCTAACAACCGGAGGCCAAGAAACATTGCCTCCTCCTCCGCCTATGAATTCTGGCAAGAAGCAAATGTCGCCATCTCCTGATCTTGAGATCAAGAGCATGCTCATTCAGATGAAGAATCAGCTGGATCGCCAACAGAATAGCACCTCCTTGATAGCCGAAAGCTTGATAAAGGTGAAAAAAGACCAAACGTTGCTCTCCAAAAGGATGGACGCTGTCTCTCCTTACCGTCCTAGAGTCCTTGATTTCAACATTGGGGATAGCTCTCAGACTTTCAATGAATTCCTTCCAATGGCATCATCTGTAAGGATGTCGTCATCACCAATCCTGACGTCTTCTCCCATAACAAATTATGTGGCGATGTCGACACCCTTAGCCACCAGTACCTACAGGATGACTTTTCCAGAAGGACCCATCTTCACTAATAGCACCCTCCTGACGTCCTCTGCAGATAATGCTAATCCTTTCGTTAATTTCAATACTAGTTCTGCTTTAGATAATACTGCTCATACTACTAACCCTTTTGCAGGTACCTACATTGCAAATCAGCTTCAGGAGTTGAGAGATATGATCATGAATGTGCCAGGTGTCACCTCGCCTATCCAGCAGGTCTCCTCAACGTGTTACAATCAGTCTCGCTTTACTCCGGTAATTGCGCATGTCGACATTCCGAAAGGGTTTAGCGTTCCTGCCATGAAGTTGTATGATGGAAGTTCTGATCTTGAGGAGCATGTCGCCCACTGCCAAGAAAAGATGGAGATCGTTCGCATTCCGCTCCAGTTTTGTGAGGCTTGTTTGTGTCGAGGGTTCAGTTCGATGTTGGTAGGACCATCATTGAAGTGGCTGATCGGTCAACCTCCTGGTTCTATTGGCTCGTTTGCTCAACTTGTCAACCTGTTCAATAATCAATTCTCTTGCAGCCGACAATTTGAGAAGCTCACCAGTGATCTTTACCGTGTCACCCAGCAGCCCACCGAAACCTTAAAGGACTATGTTAACAGGTTTAATAAAGAAGTTCTGGAGATTCCCAACCTGGATATGGCGACAGCTGCAGAAGCTTTCAAAATGGGCTTGAAGAAGGATTCCCCTTACTATGAAGATTTGGTGATGAACCCATGCAAGAAGATGGAGGATATCCGAAATCGAGCTCTAAGATTTATCAGGCTGGAAGAGAATAAGGTGCAGCAATCCAAGAATCCTGACAAGGCTTCATCATATGATCATCTTAACAGGAAGATAGAGTCGTCTCACCAAAGACAGAGCAGATCCAGACCCTACCAGAGAAATGACCATAACAAAGTCAATTGTGTGGAAGATGATGGAGATGATGATGATTTTGAATCTCCTAAAATTTCTGACTAGTGTTTCTCTGTTGATGTTTCAGGTATCCTGTGTGCAATGAGCAATCTTGGAGACAAAGCAAGGTGGCCTCGAAAGACTGACAAGTCATCCGACTGGAGGGATAAATCCAAGTGGTGTGCTTACCACGAGGATTTTGGACATCTTATTGAAGATTGCATCGCCTTGAGGAAAGAAATTAGTTACCTGTTGTCTAAGGGACATCTCAAAGAGCTCCTTGGGAACCGCAAGACCAAGAAGGGGAACAAAGAACCCATTGCAACCAGACCGCCATCTCCTCCACCGATAACAAAGGTAGTTAATGTTATTAGTGGTGGTTCTGATATTTGTGGTACTTCTTATTCTACATCTAAGAGATTCTCCAAGCAAGCTAAGGATGAGAATCCCAAGAGATCCTCCAAGATGTCGCAGCTCACATCCCAAGATGTCATCTCCTTCGAAGAAAGCGACAGGGATAATGTTATGGATCCTCATCATGATGCCTTTGTCATTGCACTCCAGATCGCCAATTGCAAAGTCAGACATATCCTAGTAGATGGAGGCAGTTCAGTGAACCTCATTATGCTAGATGCCTTGAAAGAAATGAAGATTCCTGAAGATAGCATTGTAAAAAGAACGTTCGTGCTCGTAGGCTTCAGTGGAGAAACCAAAAGCACAGTGGGAGAAATTACACTTCCCATTTATGTCGAAGGTATCAACTCCATGGAGAGATTCTGCGTGATTGATAGTGCTACATGTTATAATGTAATTCTGGGAAGACCCTGGATCCATGGAATGAAGGCAGTGCCTGTGAGTACCCCGATACGAACTCAAGTTTTGGATTCAAATTAATTAAATTTGGGCTTGCATAAATTGCTAAGAATGCAATTAGAGTCCAAAGATTCCAGCAGCCCATCAATCCATTGGGCCTGCCAGCCACTCGGCCCATTATGGCCAAAAGATGTACGCTGTCGGACGACATGGACATTAAGGCGGTTTAACTGCCCCTGTCGTCCGACATAGGAAGCTCAGTCAGGATGCCTATAAATAGAAGGCATGGCTGATCATTTTAAAGAACCAAGAAGTGAGTATTAGAGAGAATACCAGTATTCTAGGGAAACTCTATCCAAATAGAGTCTCTCTCTCTCTCTCTCTCTCTCTTTCATACACTCACACACACACTCACCTCCCTCCTCACACACACACACTTCAAAGCCAAGGTCCAAAGAAGCCTCCTTTGTTGGTGATTGAAGGGGTAGACACCATACTATTGGTGATTCTACTTCGTGGACTACAATAGGTAGACACTAAAACTCTCTCCCCTTTTAATAAAGTCTTTAAATATACATTGCATGCATACTTGCTCTTTTACCATGTAGAAATTGGGATTTTGCATGACAAAGATGGTGGAGAAGTGAATCTTCAATATTCACTTCTCCCCACCTCAGATCTGGACATTTGGTCATCTTAGGATCAATAAAAATTCAATCTTTACGTATTTGCATGGAGTTAGGAGGTGATGGCTACTTCAAAGTGGCCAAAATCATGTGATTTATCACACTTTGGCCACTAAAGCCATGTGATCCTCTCATTATACTCATATATTATTGTCATATTACGCTACGGTAGCTAAACATGCCTGGTTTGCCTTGAGGAACAAAAGGGAAACAAACGATCGAAGGGCACGAAATGGCCTATCTATGTCGGACGACAAAAGCCTCCTTGGAGATCCTGTGGCATACGACATAGAGATCCCAGAAAGCTGTAAAGCTATTCTTGGACTTCAGATCTGTCCAGTTCATCCCCTTCGCAACTCAGAGCTTTCCAAAGCATTTCTGTGGCTCATAAGCCACTATTTGAGTGCCTACGATCTGATTGGGTGCGATTCATTGGAGGCGGATTGTCATACGACATGGATAAACATCGGATGTTCCATGTCTCATGACATCCATATCATTCAAAGTCTATCATGACTTTGATAACTCCCGTCAATCCCAAGACTGATTTTAGACCTTCAAATAGTGTCTTTAATGAGTCCAATAAATATCTTTCCATTTCCAGAGTAGCTTTACCTCTGTAAGGGACAATCTGTCCATGGCTCCTTATGTCGCCCGACATCCTCGCTAAGAGAAGACTTGTGTCGGACGAACTCCCTGGGCAGACTGTCTCAAGACTTCTGCCTTGTGATAAAAGATATCACGTGTAAAAAGGGTGCGGCCCCCTATCATGGCTCGCAAGTTGTATTCAGTTCCATACCATTAATGAAATCTAAGACTTGCACACTTTACTTGTTGACACACATCGCACACACATTTTTTGAATGTCCATATTTGTCTAAATGTTGATTGAAAGTCCCGAAAGGGGCGTGTTGGGTGAACTCTCTAGTTCTTCCCAACACGTAACCAGACTCCCGGACTCAAAATCTCTTAAAATTAGGTTTTCAATGTTTTCCTCTAAAAACGGCGTGGCGACTCCCAAAACAAACCGAAAACTCCCTTTTTCGCTTCAAAAGCAAAATAAAACAAAAAAAGAAAAGGGAAAAACAGAATCAAACATTCTTTTTTTTCGGGGCGAGCGTTCATTCAGTGGCGACTCCGCTGGGGATAATCATTGAAAAACTTTTTTCAAAACAAAAAAGAAGTTTTTCTTAAAAAAAAGAGAGTCTAACTTTCTCCAAATCAACTTGGACAAATTTTTCATTCTTCTTGTGTGTGCATTTGTGTCATGTTGTGTGCTTTGCCTTGATTCCATGCTTATATGCTCTATCATGCTTTGGTATGTGATACTATCGAGAGCCGGGGCTCTTTTCCTTTTTGCTACTTGCTTGTTCCGTCAAAATAGAACGGGCGAGAAAGATACGGGACTACGAGTTCTTTGGTAAATGCTGACATTGGGGGCAGTCCTCTTTTGTCATGCTTTGACTCATTCTTTTGCTTTGCATACTGCATAAAAAAATATATATAAAAAAAAAAGTATATTTTCTTAGAAAATACCTTCACACTACTCGCACTCTACCCGCACATAGAGTTAGAACCCGGGAGTGTACGGACGGCATCGCGGAAAGTGACATGTTTCGCTGACGTTTGAGCGCCTAAAGTCCTCCTAGCCTGTGAGTCAGCCAACACTTATCCGTGACACACTTTCTACCGTGACCGGTTGGTTTTTGGCCAATACTTTTCAAAACATTTTAAACTCGGTTTTTCAAAATTTTCTCACAAAGTCCGAGTCATGCTTCGTCTTTGAAAACCTTGGCATACTCTCCCCCTTCGTGTCGGAATCACGACATAATTCCAACGTAAGTACACGTTAAGATCTCTACATATCTCGACGTAGGTACATATCGATTTCTCGGCTTGGCTTCGTGAGAAGTCATGACGCGTTCTCGACATGTGTCAACACGGGATCATGTCGATTTCTTAACGCATACTAACAAGAGTTATGTCGAAATTTCGCCACCAAGTGACGAGAGGCCATGCCAGATTTCCAACTCGAAAAGAGGAGAGGTCATTGCGGTCTCGTACGTTCAAACGTACGCTCGACCCTCTCTCCTCCCGAGTTTAGACGTTGACTTGGACTTGGTTTTGAAAACCCCGAGTTTGACTTATTTTGGCTCGTATGCCCATAGGTTCGTTCTCCCTTTCGGTCGTTGGGTTCCACGTGCCCTATAGGACCTCTGTCGGGATTGTCCGTCCCGGAGGTGCAATACAGGTGGAATACAGGGGGTCTATAGACGTAGTGATGGAACCCACTGATCCAGGAATAGAGTAGAATGCAAAAAAGAAGGTATCCCCCCCTTTTCCAACCATTCCTAGGATTAATAAAAATCATTTTTAAACAAAAACAAAAAAAAATATATAAAAGAAAAAAGAGCATATGCATGAGTCCGTCCTCAGCCTATCCTCTCCCCTACCTAAAGCCGTTCTCTCCCCCTTTCAGCAAGCAAGTGTTGGGTCAGAGTTCCGGGTGGTCGGTTAATCAGTTCCTCTCCGATCGAGAGATTCATTTCCAGCAGTCTCAGAAATGGCAGATTCGCAAGTCTCAGCAGGTTTGGGTCCAAATGCAAGTGTTGATCCAGCTCAGAATCAGAATGTCAGTCAGAGTGTAGGGCCAGATCAAGGTCAGAATGCGGGGCCAAACTCAGCTCTGAATGCCTCTCCTAGCAGTGGTTATGGCATGGGTCCTCACATGACACCCCCGGGAAGTCCGTTTGTAAACCCTCACCCAGGATTCAACTTCCCTCAAGAAGCTTCTCTCCGTGCTGCTCTCGAAGCCGCTCGTGCCCGTGAAGAAGCCGGTTGGGCTCGCTATGTCGAAGCAATGCGTATGCAAGGCGTTGCCGTAATCCGTCATCCGGATGGGTCCTACGAAGAAATCAGGGAAGAGCCTATGGTACCCGCAAATGGTGAAACAATCAGTGCTAATGACAAGTCAAACGCTCTCTTCTGCTACATGCTGTCTTGGGAAGAAATCCGGGTCGCAGCAAAAATAGCAAACAATGTCCAGCATGATGGCATGGCCCCCAATTCCCAGTCTACTCCCCTCACTTGGGAAGAGATTAAGTGTGCCGCAAATTCAAGCTCGGCAATCACTGTTAACCAATTGCGACAAGCAGCCTGGCCATATGCCACACATGGGCCTCCTCTGAGTTGGTCAGAATTGAATGCAGAGCACGATGAGGGTCAAGACGTTAAGGTAAACTTGCTCACCAGGTCAGGAAAAATGTTGGGAACTGACGTTGCCGGACCATCGGGAAAAGACAAAGAAGCAGTTGTTCCGGGGGAAGGTGCTGGCAAAAGCCCATACGCCAAAGGAGTAGCCGAAGAGGATTCAATGGAGAATGACCCAATCCTCGCACAGTTGAAGCGAACCCAGGCCAACATTTCTCTTTGGTCCCTCTTAACTTCTTCTTATCCTCACAAGTTGAAGTTGGAGGAAGCCTTATCTAAAACAATGGTGTCCGTAAATTCCACCCCTGACGAAGCATGCCAATTGATAGGTACCGCCCAGTACGGGAATATCATCACCTTTACGGAATTGGATTTGCCAAAATACGGAGCCAGTCACAACGAATCCCTGCACATCACTGTCCAGTTGGATGGGCGTCGGCTTCCCCATGTAATGGTAGACAACGGCTCAGCCATGAACGTATTGCCTGCCAGAATGATGAGCCTGTTGAACATTAAGGCCACTGATCTGAAACCATCCGATCAAACCATAAAGGCGTATGACTCCACGTCTCGGAAGGTCTTGGGTGTAATACCATTAACCATGTGGTTCGGCAAGAAACCTCTGGTAGTTGAGTTTCAGGTGATAGACATTCCTGTCAGTTTCTCCACCTTGCTAGGAAGGCCGTGGCTGCACCAAATCAACGGGGTCGCTTCCACCCTGCATCAGTGCGTCAAATTCGTCCAAGACGGCGAGCTGACCATCATCTACGGAGATAGTGTCACCATCGAGGGCACCGATGATGAGGGAAGGCCCGTGATGGAAATCAAGCACGACGAAGCCAACTTGATGTTGAGCGGTTTCGAGTCGAGAGCCCAAAAGCTCGGATCTGCGCAATCGACACGACAACTTCATTTGATAAAATTCCTCCGAGTCATGGTGATGATGAGGCGAATGAACTACATTCGGGGCTTGGCACAGGGAAGGCGTCGGCGGGGCACTCACAAGCTCGAGGAATTAAAGCGAAAGAGACAAGGAAGGTGCAGGATATGTTGGGAAAACCCCAAGGACAAAGAGGCCGACAGAATTGAAGCCGCGGAAAAGAGGAAGGCTAGCGCTGCCGGAAAGCCCTATGTCAAGCCTAATCTCCGTCCTTATCACCCTTCCTTGGAAAAGTACTTCGTCAAAGAAAAAGGCGGTGATTTTGTGTGCAACCCTACCAAGGAGTTTATCATTGGCAAGTCCAATATTCCAGGGGCTGTGACTACTTTTGATAGCCAATGCCGTTTTTGGGGAAGCCCCCATCTCGCTGACCAGTTCAGAAGATTATCCATGGTCGAGCCTATGGTTGAGGACAGTGTTACCACCGAGCTCGATATGGGTGAAGACATCGCAGCTTTGTTCGAAGAAGCAGAATTATCAGAAATAGTCGGGGCTGATCCACTGATGGAAGCACCGTTGATTGATTTAAGTGAAGAGACACCGCCAATGACGGGGTACATTACTAAAGAACCCTTCAGCATGGTTGACCTTCTGACCGGGGATGATTATGTACCTGTGGTTGATTTTCCGACGGAGAAAGATTACGTATCAGTGATCGAGTTTGACGGGAATAAAGAGATTGATCCACGCACCTTTGTCAGCACCTCAGAGATGCCGCTCCGAAATTGGGCTTCCTTCAAGGGACCGATCGCCAGCCGGGAGATTATGATGGAAAAGCTCGGGCTGACCCCTCGTCCTGGTGTGTCAGAGTCTAAGTCTGTCCCTGTAATCCTGAGTCAGTCCTCAGAGTCTTTTGTTATCGAATTTGAGTCTCTAGATAGGTCTGATACTCTCACGGTTGATGATAATCACCGTGTCGTTAACTCTGTCTTCCCTTTTGCATTGAATGAAATGGTCGACCTTTCTGCGTATCCCTTAATTGCCACCTTAACAAATGATAAGTTAACTAAGACAAATCTTAATGATTTAAAAGTGGTTAATAATGATTCATTTGAAGAGGACACAGACCTTTTAGATGAAAACTTTTTAAATGATAATATAAAGCAGGTTGTTGACCGAGACGATAATCGGGCCCAAGGCTGCCGATGAGGTATTAACTACGGTGAATTTGGGAACTACGAAGAGCCCAAAGAGACACAGATTGGCGGTTTCTTCACCGGAAAGAGCGGGAAGCCCTCATTGATCTCGCTCCAAAGAATATGTAGACGTATTTGCCTGGTCCTACAAGGACATGCCCGGGTTGGATACCTCAGCTGGTGAGCACCGAATCCCCTGGACCCGAAGCCGAGGCCGAGTCAAGCGAAACTTCGCCGGATCAAGCCGAGAATGGTCCCTCCAAGTCAAAGAGGAGATAGAGAAGGCTGCTCGAGTGGGTTTCATCGAGTGGTCGAATACCCCAAGTGGTTGGCAAACATAGTAACAGTTACCAAGTCGAATGGCAAGGTCAGGGTGTGCGTGGACTTCAGAGACCTAAACAAAGCTAGCCCGAAGGACGACTTTCCCTTGCCCAATATCGATCTGTGGTAGACACTACCGCCAGCTACGAAGTAAAATCATTCGTGGATGGTTTTGCGGGTTACAATCATATTAAAGTTGTCGAAGAAGATCAGGAAAAGACTTCCTTCACCAGTCCTTGGGGAACCTTCTGCTATACGGTTATTCCCTTCGGCCTGAAGAATGCCGGTGCCACTTACCGAGCGACGATCCGCACTTTTCCATGACATGATCCACAAGGAGATCGAAGTCTATGTTGATGACATGATTATTCATTCCAAGGGATCGAGATGGACAAAGCACTTGATCGACCTAAGGAAGTTCTTCAACCGGCTGCGGGAGCATGAAATGAGGTTGAACCCGGCCAAAATGCACCTTTGGCGTAGTCCGAGGAAAGGTTACGGATACATGGTCACGGAGCGAGGGATTGAAGCCGATCCAAGAAAGATCAAAGCCATCATGGCGATGAAACCCCCGACGACCGTCACTGAGGTGAAGGCTTTCATGGGCCGTCTCCAATATATTAGCCGATTCATCCATCAGCTAACCTCTATCTGTGAGCCGATCTTCAAGCTGCTCAAAAAGAATCAGGAGGTTGAGTGGAACGAACAATGTCAAACCGCCTTCGAGACGATCAAGGCCTACTTGGTCCATCCCCCAATCTTGTGTCCTCCACATAAGGACAAGCCCTTGTTGCTATACTTAACGATCACAGATACGGTGCTTTGGAGCCATGCTCGCACAAGAAAAGCCGGATTCAAAGGTGGAAAATGCCATATACTTCGTCGTAGGAAGCTTCAGGCGGTGAGTTAAACTACTCCGCTTTAGAGAAAACCGTGCGGCTTTGGTATGGGTGGTCGACAAGGCGAGACTCTACCTCCTGGCGCATACGAGACACCTAGTGTCAAAGATGGATCCCATCAAGTGCCTCGTTCGGAAAGTCTTCTCTGTCATCAAGGCTTGCGAAATGGTCATTCTTCCTAGCCGAATTTGATATCAAGTTCGTAACCCGCAAGGCAATCAAAGGCCAAGCTCGTCGGATCATCTAGCGAGATTTCCCAAGCTCGAAGCGCCCGAGTTCGAACCCCAGTTTCCGGACGATGGAATCTTCGTGATAGAGGGTACTGGACCGGCGCGATTGTTCTTCGACGGTGCCGCCAACAAAAGGGGCAATGGTATCGGCATGGTGTTGGTTGATCCAAAGGATGTGCACACCCCCATCGCTATCAAGTTGAATTTCCGGGCTACTAACAACGCCGCGGAGTATGAAGCTTGCTTAGCCGGCATCGAGGCGGCCTTGGAACGAAATGTCGAAAAGTTGGAGGTGTACGGAGACTCTCGGCTAATCATCAATCGTGTATCCAATAAGTGGAGAACCGTGGACCAAGACTTGCAAATGTACTATGCCTACATGGAGGATCCGATCGACCAATTCAAGGAGGTCACGTTCCACTACCTACCCACCGGGACAAGAACGGGTTCGCGGATGCCCTGGCCACTTTGGCCTCTCGGTGGAAATCCCGGAGGGAAAATCGGTAAAACCATTCAGGGTTGGGAGGCGCGAGAATCCCGCCTACTGCTGCCGTATCGAGCTAGAAAAGGTCGATGACTTGTGGTACGGTCGTATCTTTCAGTACCTTAAACATGGCGAAGCTTCGTTCCCAACGAAAAAGGATGGTAGACTAAAATAAGGTCTCCACGCCAAAAATTTACAAGCTTTGAAAAGGTTGTCTGCACAGTACGTTATTCTGGGAGATGACCTATGGAAAAAAAGGCACCGAGGCCCACTACTACTCGCATCGCAAGTCTAAAGCCGTAAAGGTCATGGAAGAAGTCCATGGTGGCGCATGTGGACCACATATGAACGCCCGAGCCTTGATGTTCAAAGCATACTCAGATGGGTTATTATTGGATCTCCATGGAAACCGATCGTATTCGCTTGTGCGAACCCGCGATAAGTGTCACTGGTTCTCCAATCTCAACCATATACCTCCTCATGATCTCTACCGCATGAGCACTCCCCGGCCATTCGCAACTTGGGGGATCGACGTTATTGGGAAGATAACTCCCGCCGGCAAGAACGGGCACGAGTTCGTTTTGGTCAGCTGTGGATTACTTCACCAAGTGGGTTGAAGCAGCGTCCTACAAAGTCCTAAACTCTAAAAAGGTGGCCCGTTTCATAAAAGAAAACATCCTGTGCCGATATGGAGTTCCAAATGAGATTATCTCAGATAACGGGTCACATTTCGAGGGACACGCCGACAAACTGCTCGCAGAATTCAGAATCAAGCGACACAAGTCCTCCCCTTATCGCCCTCAAACCAATGGCGCTGTCGAGGCCGCAAACAAGAATCTAGAAAGGATTATCCGGAAAATGGCTGAAAGGAGCCGGGATTGGCCTGAGAAGCTTCACTTAGCACTTTGGGGCTACCGTACGTCGCAAGAACCGCCACCGGTGAAACCCCGTTCGCTTTGACATATGGGATGGATGCCGTTCTACCCATTGAGCTAGAGATACCCTCTCTACGGGTCCTCGCTTGAAAATGAAGTCAACGAGATAGACTCGGCTTCGTAGTCGACACGACGAGCTAGCTCTTTTAGACGAGCGAAGGCTTAAGGCAATGGAGCACATCCGAGCTTATCGTAAGCGCATGGCTAGGGCCTTTGACAAAAAGGTACATCCCCGCGACATTAAAGTGGGTGATTTGGTCCTAAAAGAAAAGCCGCCGACCGCCTCAGTCCTTCCGGGGCAAGTGGGCTCCAACTGGGTAGGCCCGTATCTCGGTAAAAGAGATCTTCTCGCGGAGCAATGAAGTTGAAAGATTTGAATGGTAATCCCTTCATGCACTCCGGTGAACGGCGACAAATTACGCCGCTATTACGTCTCGAATCGAGTCTTCCCCTCTAAAAAAAAAAAAGAGAAAAAAAAAAAAAAAAACAAAAGCGAAAATAATGTACCTGCACGAGACCGAAAACCTCTCAAAAGGCAGTCCGTGCAAAACAAAGGGCGCGCTCGGTGCTAAAAGAATATACCCAACTAGGGCCGAAAACCCTAAAACGGGCGGTCTAGGTAAAAATGTGGTTGCACCATTTGTCCCCTTCTATCTATCCCTTTCTTAAACACAAAATTGGGTCGAACTACGAGACCCGAGCCCCTCACCCAATCTCGTAAAAGGGGAACGTAGGGCAAACTGCTCGCTGCCTCGGCTCTAAAAACATAAAAATCACCAAATCCCGTCAAACAGCTTGTATTTGTGATCACCAAAATGTGTCTTGATTAAGTTTTGAAGTAATTTCAACTTTCATCACATTAATACATTCATTGATGAGTTCAAGCACGGTTTACTCTCGGCTCATTAACATTAGCAAAAATAATATCTTTTAAAAGGTACATCTAAATTGTCTGTGTCGGCAAATAAGGGATACCATGACTGGTCACCTAATCCTAGTCGCTCGTTCCCACTCCCGAGTTAGCATTCTTCTGCTTCCTCTTCCTTGATCCTCGGGAGGTCTTTGGCTTAGCCATATCAAACAATCCATCGTCTCCCGTCGCCCCGCTCGGGAATAATACGAGTCGGCGAGTCAACCAATCCGGCAGCTCTCAACGCCGCCCGGGTAGCTCCTTTCATCTCTCGTAGCCGTCCTCCTAGCCATAATTTCGTGGTCATCCCTCATTTTGGCTCTCCTCTCCACGAGTCTCTCAAAATCCGCCGTCGAGTCATCTGGCCACATTGTCCGGGTCGCCCGTGCCTCAACATCGCGTAGCTCCCGGCTAGTTGGGTCTCCTCCTGATCCCTCTCGCAATACACTTCAATGGTGTGGCCGGATCGTCCCATCTCGCTCCCATACCGTATCAAATACAAGGTGGATAGATATGTGATCCCCCGAGTCTTCCGTATCGTGTATGAGTGGGAAAAGCCGCTCCCGAAAAGGCCCCGGTAAAGAACCCGAGAGTCTCGGACATCGGCCATGTCAAGAAGAACGGTATCCCGAGCCATCTCGCTTCGAACCCATCAACAGCCGCGGGTATCCATACCGCCCGAACAAGCAAGGGGATACCGAATGACGAGAAGTGTAGTCCTCGGGCAGCCTCACTATAGCAGAGCCATCCCGCCTACCGCTCATGATCTCGAGCCTCCATCCGGAACCCAAGATCGATATCGCTGGTAGTATACTCGGCCGCCGCTCTCGCCAACCTTCCCGTGAAGCCTCTGAGCCACTCGCCTCGCCGCGTAACCCAAGGTGCCGCAGCCTCGCCCAACAGTAACGGGAAATAAGCCTCAACCGCTCAAAGAGCCACAATGACAAAAGACCTGGCCGCCGCGTCCCACGTGCACCGACCCTCCAGCGCCGGGTCCATCCCGTGATAGGTCTCTCGCCAGCCAGAATGGGAACTATGTCTCTCTCTCCCCGCCCGGTCGAACCTCGCCGCCGTGATACCTCGAGAGCCCCGCATCCGTCTAACAACTCCCAAAGAAGAAGCCGGAGCATACCCCATCATACTCACAGGCGGATAGGGAGATCATAATCGCATAAAAATGTCCATGGCCGTAGATAAGTCAAACTGCTCGGGCATGACACACCCAATCGGGCTATCCGGGCCAGTCAACAAAGGACAGTCAAGAATCGATCGCCACCGCCCGCGCGAAATCCCAAGAAGTCGGCCAATTGCTCGGGCCAAAGGTCGCGGATCTCGCGGGAAGACAGGATCTCTAAGCTCGGCCTCCCAATCAGCTGCACGGAACTCCTCAATCGTGGGTGTGAGATCGTTATACGAGAGGGTAAAGACATGCCTCTCCCGGCCCCTGTCCGGATGCGGCCCGAGAAGGTTCCACCTACCGCCCACTCCTTCAATGCCCAGATGCATTTCAACCCATATCGTTGGTCAATGATCCTCCTATTGTTGCCGCGATGATCGGCGGGTCAGATTTATGAGATCGGAATGGAATTGACGCTCTTTGGTCTTAAATCTGTCGTCATAATGTTCCATTTTGGGCCAAAGATCAAATCTTGGGGCTAATTTTGAGGTGGAAGACAAACTTGACACCTGATGTGGCTGCTGGAATGAATTGTTCCCGAGTCTGCCTTTTATAAAGTGCCGAAACTTGCCGACCAAGAAATCTGTCCCCACGTACTCTCTATGTCGTGCGACATAAAGGTCCCAAGAAGCCCCGTGCCTGACGACATAGAGAGCTACATCAAGAATAAAGAATAAACAGAATCGCAAAGAATCCCAAAGCGACCCAACGCTTGCTCAAAAGACCACCCAAACCTCGTTCAAAGCACCACAAAATCATGCCTAAACACCCCCTCGCTCATAAAGCCCACGGGAGAGGATGTGGCACATCCAACACACCCACGTACACATAAATGTCACCCAAAGCATACAAAAATCACAAAAATACCCCAATACATCAAAAGCCACCATTTCCGTGCCTTTCTTGGGACGAACTCGTGCATATGAACCAAGAAATACATAAATAAATAAATGTTTTGTCACAAAATACAAAAACAATAAAATATTTGTTTTACAATCCCAAAAGAACAAAATTTGCACATGCATTTCTCCTCTCTCCTAAAAGAGTCAAAGCATGGCAAAAGGGGACCGTCGTGATCACTCCGACTCTGAGTCGTCATCGAACCGCCCTCCTCCTCGCAGCCGCCGTCATCCTCGCCGCCGCCCACCTCCTCCTGAGCCGCTCCGCTCCCGGCCATCATCGCCACCCTCCGGCACCTCATGGATCTCGCCGTCGAATCATCGCCTCATAATGCGCCCAAGGCCGGGGCTCGCATAATACCCCGCCACTCAGAATAGTGGAATAAGGGGGCCGGTAGGGATCATCCTCGCCATCATCATCATCAGCCGGGCCGCCGACTAGATCCGCCCGCCCGTGAACCGGAAGGAGCAAAAGTAGGTCCGGGCCTCTTCTTCGGAGGCACTACATCATCAGCCGGGAGCCGCACTTCCCTTCCAATGCTCCGCGCTCCTTCGAAACCGGGCGCAAAGCATCTTCACAAGACCGGTGAGCGCCTTCGCCACCGTCCTAAATGCCTTGGCTGGAACCCGTTCAAAGAAAGCAGAGAAAGGGCCAAAAGCAAATATAAACAAGAAAGCGGAAAAGCTTGAACAAATTAGAAAAAAGGGAAATTACTCACGTAAGTAGTCCTCTGGGCAGCCGCGCAGATGCGGGTGAGTCTCTGACATATCAAAAGAGGAGCGGCGAATACCGCCCTACTCTCATACTCAAAAGATCGGGGAGGCGCCGGTGCTCGCATCCCCGCCGCCCTCCTAGCAGCCTATAACCCGAGGAGTCACCAACCGGGTGAAGACAAAGTAGGCATAACCACCCTCCTCATAAAACTCGGCGCCAATGCCGGTCCGCAGCCGCTCCAAATCGTGCAAGGCCCTAATGTGCCATATCCCCTGAGGAGGATCACGAGGAACACGAGCAGCCGCACCAGACCATGCCGCCCGCTCACTCTCTCCCCAAGTACAGGGCATCTCCCTCCAGCCGATCAAGAGCCTCCTCGTCCCGGTCACTGTGGCAAGCAGCACCAACCAAATCCTCACCATACCGGCCGTGCCAGGGAAGTGTCTCAACCCGACAGAGTGCCCCTCGTAGCAATCATAATATCATGATAACAAGCCGTCTTACGGCTTAACCCCGTCCACCTTCCGCCTCTCTCGCCCCGAAAGTCCAACGGCGAATGGCAGGAACAGATCCGCCGCAATCCTCTGCACACCCAGCGTAATGTACCGAACACCTCATAGGCCCACACCCGAAATCGTAGACAAAAGACTCTCGCCAGGCAAAGAACAAGATGAAATGAAGACAAAGAAAAGTCAAGTGCAACAAGCCAATGTGCGAAAAAAGCAAAGGACATACCTCCAAAGACAACCGATAAAAATCCAAAGAGGTCACACCGCTCGCTCACCTCATCCAGGCCCCCGTACACTGGGCCAAACCAGCCTCTCCCCATGAAAAGGTGGACACCTGGTCCCAATCCCGAAGAGGCTCCAAGAAGAGTCAATGCCGTCGTAGAGGCATTGCAAAACAGGTGTCGACAACCCCCTGCACGAAGGCTCTAGCTAGCCGTCGCCAGCAACCACGGCGGCACCCTCGTAAAATGCACGACTCGATCCGTCAAAGCAGAATGCAGTGTCCGCCAACGGGACCCCATTGCCCTTAAGGCGAAAAGTCATGCCTGGCCAAGGCTCGATGGCGTCCGGCTCAACACGCCAGATCCTCGCAAAGATCGGCTCGTCTCGTAAACCGCACTGCAATAGCCGTAAAATCATAGGGAGTGATGGTCGCCTCACCTCAGAAAGATGGAAAGTGTGGGTAGAGTCCCACCGTAACCGCCTAAGGCCCGCACAAGCTCCACGCTCCCGGCCGTGTCCCCAAAAGCTCCAACAAACTGTGAAGAATGGTCCAAGACCAAGAAGAAAGACCCGCCCCCTTAGGACTGTCCGGCAAATCGAAGAGCCCTAAAAGACCCCAAATGGTCGCAATCGCCTCAGAGACCCCTCGTCCGCAAGGTCCGCAGTAAGCACAAAGACATGTATCAAAAACCATAACAATATGTGCATGCATTCATATACAAAAATCATCACTAAATTCTTTCAAAATAAGAAGAAACAAAAGGAAAAATCTTTTCAAAAACACATTCATCCCATGCCAAGCATGCAATCCCTTTTGGGTGCGATTTCCCAAATTCCAAATCTCAAACCCTAGAAATCAAATTTCAAGGGTTAAGGTCTAAGAATGACTTACCCCCTTCTCGCTCCGTGGTGGAAGTATGAAAATCGAGGCCCGGGTAGAGGCCATTCCTCCGGAGATCTCTTCCGTCTATTTCGATCTACAAGCTTCCTCCTCTCGAGACAAGACTTGTTGTACGTTCCTTCTCGCTTCGCTCGCGGAGGCATGATCGAATTCTTGATTTAAATCAAAATCAAAGGAAGAATTTTCGAAAATTTTCTCTCCTCTCCTCTCCTTGTTCTCGGCGGCAAGTGGATGGTTTTTAAGACTGTCTTACGACCTGCGGTTTTAATTGAATCTCGCCCGGGAACCTTCCCATGTCGGACGACACCCACACCCGTAAGGGTGATTTTCCCCTTTTGCCCCTCATTAAATTCTCGTCACCCTATCTTGGCCGCCCATCATCAAAATTCATCATTTTAGTTGGGCTCAAATACCCACCTCTCTTTCCAATACACAATGGCCCTAACGGCCTTAAACTACCCGGTCCCAAAGACCGCATGCATTTCCACAACACAATGGCCCTAACGGCCTTAAACTACCCGGTCCGAAAGACCGCATGCATTTCCACAACAAATGGCCCGGAACGGCCTTAAACTACCCGGTCCGGAAAGACCATACAGATTTCCACAACAAATGGCCCGAAATGACCTTAAACTATACCCGATCCGGAAAGACAGCACAGATTTCCACAGTCAAATTAGCGGGTGACTCCCAAAGAAAAAAGTCAACATTTCCAGCGGGTGACTCCCAAAGAAAAAAGTCAACATCCCTTTGGGGTGACTCCCAAAGAAAAAGTCAAACCGCCGGCGACTTCCCAAAGAAAAAGTCATATCTTTCGTGGTGACTCCCCATCAAAACAAATTCAACCAAATGGTGACTCCCAAAGAAAAAAGTCAACATTTCCAATGGTGACTCCCAAAGAAAAAAGTCAACATCCCCAGCGGGTGACTCCCAAAGAAAAAGTCAAATCCTCGGTGACTCCCCATCGAAACAATCTTTGGGGTGACTCAACAATCGACAAACACCCATCTCGACTCTCGAACAAGCCAATCTCGGTACAAACACCCATCTTCTGGGTGACTCCCTTGAACAGCCAATCTTGGGTACAAACGCCCATCTCCGGTGACTCCCTGAACAGCCACTTTCGGTACCGAAACCCGTAGCCTTTCATTTGGCACCCCATCCTCAACGAACTACGATTCGGCTTGATTCCCCCACGGGATACGTAGGAATCCTCTTCATAAGAGGTCCAGCCACTTGACCATCTTGGTCACCTTTTTCCCCGCCATTCGTGTCCGGCTCGTGATTCTCATTTTATCGACGACCCCGCTTCCCGTGGAAGTGACGTCGCCGAGGGGCTCTGTGAGTACCCCGATCCGAACTCAAGTTTTGGATTCAAATTAATTAAATTCGGCTTGCATAAATTGCTAAGAATGCAATTAGAGTCCAAAGATTCCCAAAGAAATTCATCAATCCATCGGGCTCACACCACTCGGCCCATTATGGCCAAAAGATGTACGCTGTCGGACGACATGGACATTAAGGCGGTTTAACCGCCCTCGTCGTCCGACATAGGAAGCTCGGGCCAGATGCCTATAAATAGAAGGCATGGCCGATCATTTTAAAGGACCAAGAAGTGAGTATTAGAGAGAATACCAAGATTCTAGGGAAAACTCGTCCAAATAGAGTCTCCCTCTCTCTCTCTCTTTCATACACTCACACACACACTCACCTCCCTCCTCACACACACACACTTCAAAGCCAAGGTCCAAAGAAGCCTCCTTTGTTGGTGATTGAAGGGGTAGACACCATACTATTGGTGATTCTACTTCGTGGACTACAATAGGTAGACACTAAAACTCTCTCCCTTTTAATAAAGTCTTTAAATATACATTGCATGCATACTTGCTCTCTTACCATGTAGAAATTGGGATTTTGCATGACAAAGGTGGTGGAGAAGTGAATCTTCAATATTCACTTCTCCCCACCTCTGGACATTTGATCATCTTAGGATCAATAAAGATTCAATCTTTTCATATTTGCATGGAGTTAGGAGGTGATGGCTACTTCAAAGTGGCCAAAATCATGTGATTTATCACACTTTGGCCACTAAAGCCATGTGATCCTCCCATTATACTCATATATTATTGTCATATTACCGCTACGTAGCTAAACATGCCTCGGTTTGCCTTGAGGAACAAAAGGGAAACAAACAAATCAAGGGCACAGAATGGCCTATCTATGTCGGACGACATAGGACTCCTTGGAGATCCCGTGTCATACGACATAGAGATCCCGTAAAGTCCGTAAAGCTATTCTTGGACTTCAGCATCTGTCCAGCTTCATCCCCTTCGCAACTCGTAGCTTTCCAAAGCATTTCGTGGCTCATAAGCCACTATTTGAGTGCCTACGATCTGATTGGGTGCGATTCATTGGATGCGGATTGTCATACGACATGGATAACATCGGATGTTCCATGTCTCATGACATCCATATCATTCAAAGTCTATCGTGACTTTGATAACTCCCGTCAATCCCAAGACCGATTTTAGACCTTCAAATAGTGTCTTTAATGAGTCCAATAAATATCTTTCCGTTTCCATAGTAGCTTTACCTCTGTAAGGGACAATCTGTCCTTGGCTCCTTATGTCGCCCGACATCCTCGCTAAGAGAAGACTTGTGTCGGATGACAAGGGAACTCCCTGAGCAGACTGTCTCAAGACTTCTGCCTTGTGATAAAAGATATCACGTGTAAAAAGGGTGCGGCCCCCTATCATGGCTCGCAAGTTGTATTCAGTTCCATACCATTAATGAAATTTAAGGCTTGCACACTTTACTTGTTGACACACATCGCACACACATTTTTGAATGTCCATATTTGTCCAAATGTTGATTGAAAGTCTCGAAAGGGGCGTGTTGGGTGAACTCTCTAGTTCTTCCCAAAACGTAACTGCACTCCGGACTCAAAATCTCTTAAAATTAGGTTTTTCAATGTTTTCCTCTAAAAACGGCGTGGCGACTCCCAAAACAAACCGAAAACACCCTTTTTCGCTTCAAAAGCAAAATAAAACAAAAAAGACAAGGGAAAAACAGAATCAAACATTCCTTTCTTTGTTTTCGGGCGAGCGTTCATTCACATGTCGACACCTACGTTCTCGGTATGAGAGCGAAAGGAGCAACCCTCCAGCAAATGGCCGACCACTTCCAGCATACACTCAAGAGTTCAGCGTTACGATGGTTTCTAAGGGTCAAGCCTGCGGATCGCCACACCTGGGATCAGATCAGTAACATCTTCCTGGAACGGTAACGATCCAACTTAGAGTGGGAAATGAGTCACGAGGACTTAATCACCACTGAGCAGAAAGCGGACGAAAGCGGACGAAAGCGTCGGAGAATTCTACAAGAGGTGGAGCTGGAAACTCTCCGAGATCATGGAGCCACTCTCCAAGGATGAGCTGATGCGGATCTTCAAGTCCTGCTTAAGACCGTCCATCAGAACTCTCATCAGTCACCATTTCTTCCCAGATCTCCGGGTCATGGTCAACGCCGGCTCACAGTTCGAGAAGGATCTCAAGGAAAAGTTGGCTACTGCACAGCCATACGTATACCGCCGCCAGCTGCATTCAATCCCGCACCGGCCCCGGCAAAGGGAAAGATACGTCATGCCAACTACATCCATCGGGGACAGTGGGCAATAGAAACCCCGGCCCCACAAAAGCAACAACTCCACTTCGACAAGCACTGTGCACTTCGACAAGTTGGATATGCCACTACGCAAGATGCTGGAGGGGTTAATCAAGGAAGGTCTCCTTAAACCCATTGCAAATTACAAACCCAAGAATCCCGTAGTCAACGCTGACAAGAGAAAGTACTGCGCCTTCCATCAGTATCACGGCCATACCAACGACAACTGTGTGGGGTTACGATACGAAATTCAGAACTTGATAGAGGAAGGAAAATTGGAGCGCCCCCGTGGACCCAATACAGTCGGAAATCCTTTCCCGAACAACAACAGTGTGAATTTCATTGAGTGGGTGCCCAAGAAGATTGCCGCGGAGCCAGTCCCCCCGCCTCTTCCAGCCGGGTCTTCATCGAATGTCCACATCAACTACGATGTTTGTGACTGCTCCGCCTGCCTGGAGTACGAGTCCCAAGACACGGTCCGGAGCAATCCTCCGAGAAAACAAAATAAGAAGTCCCTCAACAAATGCTGAGAGAAATATATGAAGCTGGAGACACCAGTGTGGGTACACTCGGAGAGCCCTCCGGGAGGTTCGACTACTACATACTCTACTCCAGCCAGTCCTCCCTTCCTCCAGGCCATACAGCTTTAGAGCAGACAGGGGTGGGAAAGCCGAAAAGTCCTGCTGACACCAGAGCTCAGACCTTGGGACACCGGAATACCTCAGATCTTGGTAATCCTACTGCCAGTCAGAAACCTAACCCCCCACGGGATCAGCCAAGGTTCAATTTGTCCAGCTTCCGAGCACGGACCGGCAAAGGAAGATCAAAGTCAGCTTGGCACTCGCACTCGATCAACGTGCTAACCAAGGGTGGCAACCACCACAAACGACCTCAACGCAATCCCGAGGCTCCAGCAAAGGCTTTACCTTGCAAGAGGAAGACAGGAAACGGATGGCTTGATGACTCTCCTTCTCCGGATAGAGACCAGATCTACGATTCCCGATTGTATGGCAGTATGATCACGTTCTGTGACGAAGACCTACCGAGAGATGCCTCGGGGCACAACGAAGCTCTGTACATCACTCTCAAGCTCAACACCATAACACTCCCCGGAGTATTGGTGGATAACGGGTCAGCCGTTAATGTCCTCCCTCTCAGCATGATGCGAGCCCTGTGCATCAACGAAAGCCATCTGATTCCGTCTACTCGGACTATCAAGGCCTACGACAACACGTCTCGTCTCATCCTGGGGACGGTGACTCTGGAACTCTGGTTCGAAACCCAAATGGTGCCAGCAAAATTCCACGTGATGGACATTCCATCCGAATTCACGACTCTGTTGGGACGCCCTTGGCTACATCACATGAAAGCCATAGCCTCCACTCTCCATCAGTGCGTTAAGTTCATTAACCGGTAGGGAGATCTTGAAGTCATCAGAGGGGACAGTTTCCTCATAGGAAACGAAGCCGAGACAGTAGCCAAGCGTGCGACGCAATGTGCACCGGGCTACCTCCTTCAAATCAACCAAGGGACTATCGGGGAAAATCTCATCAGAATCCTCAAAGTCCGAGATGCTAACTATGTAAATGTCCTCGAAAGGTGCGAGACCACTCGAAGGAGTCCGATACATCAAGTTCAACTGTCATTTCCAACATTTGGAGGCAGATTGGAAAGAAACACTGGGCATCGCTATGATGCGGGCACATAAACCCCCTGTCTCCAATCGGAGATTCGTCAGCATTCTTCAAACCAACTCTCTGGCCCCGCCAGGCGAAGAGATCTTCGTGATAAAAGTCAACTAGCACCGTCATTCTCGGGATGAATGCATGGAAGTCGTATGGGATGTCTTCCACGAGGAACTACCCGCTGCACCCCTCTTCTCCAATGAAGGGCATGATGTTTTCCTAGCAGCTCCAGCAACGCACCTGGACGCAATACGTCCCTATGTTTGGGTTTAGCCGTCAGACGACGACGAATCAGGACTCTCCGGAGTTGAGGACGCAGTAGACCCGCGGGCAAACCTCTGCATTCACATGCTCAGTTTCAAGGACGGCACCCGCTCCGCTCAGGTCACCTATGACAAAGGCTCCAATACCATGGAAATTGTCAAGCTCAACGTCCAGTACAGGCAGCTATCCGACAATTGGAAGCAACTGGTTGACACGACAAAGAATCCCTCTGATCAAGTGACCGACGACGACTTCGTCAACATCATCTATTCCAGATATCCTGATGATACCAAGGATCCGGTCCTTATCGTCAGATTCTCGCAACGCCAAAGTTACCCTCGATGATCGCTCGCTCATGGTAAACGAGGCTCTGTCCAAACGAGCTCAGAGCTCATCATTACTTCCGAGTACCAGCCCCAGTGGCAACATGCCCATGCCATCAGTTAAGCTTATACCCTCAAGCGCCGCCAAGGCCAAGGGCAACAGCGAAGGAGACCAACCTCCTCACCCTGTCACGAATCAGATCAACCTCGGGAACGCTTCCGGCAGCCACCCCAAAAACATCCGTAAAGGTCTTCCCCGCAAGACAGAGTCAGCTTCCAACGTGGGAAATGACCACCTCAGCATCAACATGCTCCAGTTCGATTCTGCTCCCAGTCATCACGGTCACGGATTCAGACATCCCGCCAGCAGACTGCTAGCTCTGATAGACTTGGCGATCGAGCGAGATCACGAGACTGTCAACATCGCAGAATTCAACACTCCCGTGTGTTCAATCCAGCAGATATGGGCAAATTTCTTGGTAATCGAGATCAAGGAAGGCCGCATGGAATGTCCCAGCCCGACTTCCTTCGTCAACATCATCCAAGTGTTTCTGCCATTCAAAGATTTGGATGTGATCACAGTTCTGGACACTAGTCAGACGGCGCGCACCTACGGAGACTGTTTAGCTCTGGCAAGGAAGGCCCTCATGGAACTAGCTGCTCAAGAGAACCGTCTCTGGGACGAAAACCAAGCTCAGAAGACCGACAGGGACCGAACCCTTAAAGTGTCACAAGCAGCTTCAGACAGAAAATTAGAGGCCACTCTAGACCAGTTTGACCTCAGTGGTTTTGCTCACGGCAACTTCCTCGACTACCGTTTGTTCTCATCCAACCCCCTCTGCCAAACGAGGGTGGTCAACGGTCCCGATGACCTAGAAGATGGAACAGCACAGCAGAACGAATCCCAGCGCCTACCTCCCCAAGGAAAGCAAGTTCTCTGTGAAAGCGACGACGAAGATGATGAAACCATTCTCTTCCAAGTCGGGCATGAAGTCAACAAAACCGAAATCCCAAGGGTCCTGGGAGGATGGAAACGGATCATTTCCACACTCAAATTGAAAGGCCAACTGAGAGAGGAAGGTCTATTTAAAAATAAGAGGAAGATGGAAATTCATCTCGAGCAACTACTCAGAGAAATTCCACAGACAACGGCATTCGTTTACAGAAACGATCAAATGGGACAGCAACCAGTCACATGGGCAGATGTCCGGGAAGCCGTGTACTCACCTTCCGACATACCCGCTACTCAGATAAAGAAGAGAGGAAAACTCTCTCCGATGGAGGTTTACCTAGACTGCTGCACGCAGTTCAAAGAAGCACTGGCCATTCTCACATGGGAAGAAACGCAAGCACTAAATCTCGACGCAGGCTCTGGTGCAAGAAAGTTGATCTGGGCCAAGAGTGGCGGAAAATTAGCAAACCATGAGTATCGCCAGACCCAACTCCAGAATGCCTTGAGTATGCTCAGCAGGAAGGAAAGGAGCACGGTATATCGTGAAGAGATCAAGGAGACTGTTCGCTTGAGCCAGGAACTCTCCAACCTCCCCCGGAGGGTCAGCAACGCACAGTTCAGTTCTGGCAACCATTGTTGTGCACTGACGTTCGAACAGCTGCGGCAATCCGTAAACTACCTCCCCTCGGAGGCACCCAAGCCAGTATCCTGGGACAGAATCCGTCAAGCTGCCGAAGCTTCCGGGAATACGTCTACAGTCAATGAGTTGAGGGAAGACATATGGCCTTATGCTACGAGGAATCCTCCTCTAACTATGGCTCAACTCAGAGCGGCCTGTTCAGAAGGGACCAAACCTGATGTCAGTGTCCTGACCCGTTCAGGTCAAATCCATGCATTACCACCTAAGGCCACTAAAAAGCCGACGGAGCCAGAACTGCAACCCGGCCAGCCCGAAGACGCAAGTTCCCTGAAAGAGGACCCGATCCTCACTCAGCTCAAGCAAACCCAGGCGAACATTTCCCTTTGGTCCCTGCTCACATCTTCATATCCTCACAAGCTCAAGCTAGAGGAAAGCCTGGCCCATACCATGGTCCCCGTGGAAGCAACCCAAGACGAAGTCATTCAGATGATCGGCAACATCCACTATGGCAACATTATCACCTTCACAGATTTGGACCTTCCAAAATTTGGGGCTGATCACAATGAGCCGCTCTACATCACAGTCCAGCTGGATGAGCGTCGCCTTCCCCCGTATTGGTAGACGGAGGTTCCGGAATGAATGTCTTGCCCGCCAAGATGATGGACTTGCTTGACATCAAGCCCACAGATCTGAAGCCTTCAGTCCACACCATCAAGGCCTATGACTCTACTTCCCGTACAGTTCTCGGGGTTGCTACTCTTAATATCTGGTTCGGCAAGCGGATGATCCCCACCGAATTCCAAGTGTTGGACATTCCAATCACTTTCACAACCATCCTGGGGCATCCCTGGCTGCATCAAATCAATGGCGTGGCATCCACCCTTCATCAGTGCCTCAAGTTCATGCAAGGCAACGAGCTAACCACAGTCTACGGTGACAGCGTCACCACCGAGGGGACCAGCACCAACAACATCCCAGTGTTAGAAATCAAGCATAATGATGACATGGCATTAACTGGATTCACTCTGGAGACTTCCAAGATCCAAATATGCAACGTGAACCTTCCACTGTCTCACGACCAGATTCCTCCCACCATAAAGATGATGAAACTCATGAACTTCATCCCAGGACTGCGGATTGGCAAAAGGTTACAAGGCCAACACCAAGTCATTGAAGTCAAGGACCACACCACGGTTCAGGGGCTTGGCTACGTGCCAACACTGGCTGACATCAAGAAAAACAAAAGGCTCACCCGTACCAAGGCAGCAGCCCGCAAAAGGGGAACCTCCGATGGCACACCCAACCTCCGACCTTACAGTTTCAACCTTGCTCATTACTTCACCAAGGGAACCGACAGCAGAACTGAGGGGACCGACAAGGGAACCGACAGCAGAACTGAGGGGACCGACAAGGGAACCGACAGCAGAACTGAAGGGACCGACAGCGGAACCGACAGCAGAACTGAGGAAGAAGCAGGGATAGTCAGCACAGAGACTACAGAAAGGATGGAACAGCTAGGACGGGACCTCAAGGGTTTTATAGGACTCAAAGCTAATCCGATAAGGGGAGCGTTCCTCGACATCACTGCTCTACCTGGACCAACTGCCACCACAGTCCAACACGAGTACACATTCAAACGAATCCCAGACACGGAAGAGCAACTCAAGGTACTCTCCACGGGAAACAAACTGCTCAGATCAACCGCCAAGGCCACATTCGAGACAGTAACTCCGAATCAAAAGGAACCAGAATTCATAGAAGACGCTCTCAGTGGACCAGCTCTACAGAGTCTTTTTGAAGAAGTCATGGAGGTGCCGAACCTGATTGACCTGGGCTCCAAAAACAGCATGATTGCCATGATCGGGATAGCAGAAGCCAAAGCTCTCGATCCCAGAACCCTCATCAAGCATCCACTAATGCCACTGAAGAATTGGGTAACTTTCACCGGACCAAGGGCAAGCCAGGCAGAATTGGAAGACAAGCTAGGCCCGCACCCACATCTCCCTAAACCCGGTCTCAAACCCTTTGAGTCAGTCCTTGTCAAAGTCCAGTCCTCTGAGTCGTCCAACGGCCTTACGCCGGAAGACTATGATAATGTAGCCAACCATGTATTTCCGTTCTCGCTTAATGAAAAGTCTGACCTTTCGGAGTATCCTCTCATTGCCACTTTAATAACTGATAAGTTAACAAACAACTTAAAATACGTTAATAACTCAATTGATAAAGAAGCAGACACATTAAACGAACAATATATTAGAGAAGTTCTCGAGTGTGTAGTTGACCAAGAGGACAACCGGGCCAAGCTGCCGAAGAGGTTATGACCAAAGTGAACCTGGGGTCAGTGCAAGAGCCTAAAGAGACACAAGTGGGCTGTTTCTTCGCCGATGGAGAAAAAGAAGCCCTGATAAGCCTCCTCCGGGAGTATGTTGACGTGTTCCCCTGGTCATACCAGGACATGCCAGGACTCGATCCCTCGATCGTGAAGCACAGAATTCCCCTGGATCCCGAATCCAAGCCTGTCAAACAGAAGCTGCGCAAGATCAAGCCCGAGTGGTCCTTGCATGTTAAAGAAGAGATTGAGAAAATGCTTCGAGTTGGTTTCATCAGAGTGATTGAATACCCGACTTGGCTCTCCAACATCGTGACGGTCACCAAGGCCAATGGAAAGGTCAGATGCTGTGTGGATTTCCAGGATCTCAACAAGGCCAGCCCTAAAGATGATTTCCCACTGCCTAACATCGACATGCTGGTCGACACCACGGAAAATTTAGAAGTAAAATCCTTCGTGGAGGGGTTCGCTGGATACAACCAGATCAAGATGTCCGAGGAGGATCAAGCCAAAAGTGCCTTCACCACCCCGTGGGGGACATATTGCTACACGGTCATGCCGTTCGGCCTGAAGAACGCTGGGGCTACTTACTGGCCGCAATGCCCTCTTCCATGACATGATTCACAAGGAAATCGAAGTATATGTCGACGACATGATCATCCAGTCCAGAGGATCAGACATGCAGCACATGACAGATCTGAGAAAGTTCTTCAACAGACTCAGAAAATACTCCATGAGATTAAACCCTGCAAAGTGCACCTTCGGCGTCAAGCGCGGTAAGGTACTGGGGTACATGGTTACAGAAAGAGGTATCGAAGACGATCCCAAGAAAATTAAGGCCATCATCGACATGAAGCCGCCTCAAACTTTGACAGAAGTGAAGAGCTTATTGGGAAGACTTCAGTACATCAGTCGCTTCATCAACCAGTTGACATCTCTCTGCGAGCCCATGTTCAAACTGATGAAGAAGAACGCCGACATCAAATGGGACTCCGAGTGCCAAACAGCTTTTGAGAAAATCAAGACCTACTTGGTTAATCCCCCAATTCTGTGCCCGCCACATGAAGACAAGCCACTACTCCCCGTATCTCGATGCAAAGAATCGACACGTCAATCGGAGCAATGCTGGCACAAGAACAGAAAGATTCCAAAGTTGAGCATGCAATCTACTTCGTAAGCCGGAAGCTTCAAGGAAGTGAACTCAGCTACTCAGCATTAGAGAAAACTTGTAGGGGTGAGCACGGATCGGTTTGGATCGGTTTTAGGATAAAACCGACACCAAACCAATAACTATCGGTTTTATGTAAATCGAAACCATTAACTTCGGTTTCTTAATGGTTCGGTGTTACCGGTTTCGGTGTGATATCGGTTTGGTTCGGTGTCTTAATGGATTGTTGGGCTTTAATGGGCCTTGTTTGGGCATCAATTACTTTTGTTGGGCTTTGTTGGGCCAAGCATATGAACCAGCCCATATAAATGAGATTTTGACATTCAGCAACACAACACAAAAAAAAAAAAAAAAAAAAACAACAACAACAACAACGCATATAAAAATGAAATGTGTTTATGTGAATCGTTACTGTTGCTTCATTCTCTGTAACGGATGAGGTTCGGATATCCGAAAATCCAGACCCCAGTGTTTTAGTCTTGCCATAGAGCCAAGAGAAACTGATCTAAAGCTGAATTCTTCAACATCTAGCTGCAGAAGGACTTACTTCAGCTACTTGATTTAGTAGATTTTGGCCATTTCTCTTCTTGCCTAGCTCATAAAAAGTATAATCCTAGATATTCAAACAAATTCCTAACTTGACTGTTTGCAAACATTGTTGTAATTATTGCTAGTGTTCAAAATGGCCCCTTTTCAACATGGAGTGGTGTTGTTTTTCAAATTATTGCTAGTGTTATTTTCTACAACCAAATTGTGAATGTGGCAGAACTAAGTATCCACGCCATCACGTGTAACGGTGCTAAAGTAACCGATTTTATTTTACATTTATTTTGGCACGGAGGGAGTACGTCTAACATTAGTTGTAGCAGCGCCGTCGTCTCGTCGACTTTAGCTAGGGCATTTAGCTAGGGCATTGAACGTGGAAAACTGAAAATAAAAGGTAGAAAAATAATATATATATATATATATAGTATAAGATAAAACGACGTAGTTTTGACTATCGGTGTTAACGGTTTCTTATCGGTTTCTAAATTTTTAAAACCTAAACCAAACCGAAAATTTCGGTTTCTAAACTTTTAAAACCTAAACCAAACCAAATGGTTCGGTTTCGGTTTTTTCGGATTCGGTTTTTCGGTGTTAATGGTGTTAACGGTGTTAACGGTTTTTTTTGCTCACCCATAAAAACTTGTACCGCCTTGGTATGGGTAGTCGGGAAACTGAAACACTACATGCAGTCACATTCAGTGCTCCTGATCTCCAAAATGGACCCCGTCCGATATCTCTTTGACAAGCCGTCCCTGTCAATGCGACTAGCCAAGTGGTCATTCTTCCTGGCTGAGTTTGACATCAAGTACATGGTCAGAAAATCAATGAAGGGCAGAGTAATGGCAGATCAGCTGGCAGACTTCCCGAGTAGTGAACCCAAGGGTCCCGATCCGCAGTTTCCGGACGACGGAATCTTTTTACTTGACAGCGCAAACCGCTGGCAACACTTCTTCGATGGGGCAGCCAACAAGAAGGGGAATGGTTTTGGAATGCTCCTTGTCGATCCCAAGGACGAGCACACTCCCATAGCCATCAAGCTAAAATTCGAAGCAACCAATAATGCAGCAGAATACGAAGCCTGTACAGCCGGTCTGGAAGCCGCCCTCGAGCGCAACATCTCAGAACTGGATGTATACGAAGACTCAGCATTGATCATCAATCAAGTGTCCAACAAATGGAAGACGGTAGATTCTGGCCTCCATAAGTACCACACGTACATGGAGGAGCTCATTGCTCAGTTCAAGGACATCTCTTTCCACTATTTGCCAAGATACAGGAACCGTTTCGCAGACGCCCTGGCAACCCTCGCCTCTCTTGTTGAAATTCCCAATGGGAAAGCAGTAAAACCCCTCAGAATAGGCAGACGAGAAACACCCGCCTATTGCTGTGAGATCGAAATAAAAAAAGAAATGATCGACGAACCCTGGTACAATCAAATTTACCAGTACCTCCAAAACGGAGAAGCTTCCTTCACAAATGAAGATGGAAAATACAAAGAAGGGATCAAAGCCAAAAACATGATGGCATTAAAATGCCTGGCATCCCATTTCGTCATTCTGGGGGGTATGTTATACAAGAAGCGCCACCAAGGACCACTCCTTCGGTGTGTAAACAAAGAAAAAGCCAGCGAGCTAATGAACGAAGTTCACAACGGAACCTGCGGTCCGCACATGAACGCCCGAGCATTGACACAGATCATTCTCCGTATGGGATACTATTGGATATCAATGGAAACAGACTGCATCCAGTTCGTTCGAAGCTGCGATAAATGTCAACGGTTCCCCAACCTCAATCACATCCCTCCTCAAGAACTCTATTACATGACTACGCCATGGCCTTTCGCCACATGGGGAATCGACGTCATCGGCAAGATCACTCCACCAGGGAGAAATGGTCACGAGTTCATTCTAGTCGCAGTCGACTACTTCACCAAATGGGTAGAAGCCTAATCATACAAGGTACTAAATTCTAAGAAAGTGGTCGAGTTCATCAGAGAGAACATCATGTTCTGATACGGAGTGCCCAATGAGATCATATCCGACAATGGGACCCACTTCGAAGGAGATTGTGACCAACTTCTGACCGAATTCAGAGTCACACGCCACAAGTCTTCTCCATACAAACCACAAACCAATGGTGCAGTAGAGGCAGCCAACAAGACTCTCGCCATGATAATCAGGAAGATGACCACCAGAGGTCGGGACTGGCCCAAAAAGCTACATCTTGCCCTCTGGGGATATAGAACATTAGTCATAACCACCACAGGGGAGACTCCGTTCGTGCTTACATACAGAATGGAAGCGATGTTGCCTGTGGAATTGGAAATTCCATCCCTCCGAGTCCTCTTGGAAAACGGGATCAATGAAGTCGAATGGCTACAGAGCGATCATGACGAACTTGCTCTACTTGACGAGCGCAGATTGAAAGCCATGGAACACACTCGAGCCTACCAGAGCAGAATGGCCAGAGCATTCGACAAGAAAGTCAAGATCCGAGACATCAGAGAAGGCAACTTGGTGCTAAAGGAAAAGCCTCCTATGCAGACCAATCCCCTCGGAAAGTGGGAGCCTACCTGGATAGGACCGTTTGTGGTACAAAGAATCTTCTCCGGAGGTGCCATGAAGCTAGCAGACTTGGACGGGAACCCTTTCGTTAACCCCGTGAACATAAGCAAGATCCACAGATACTTCATTTGAGAAAGAGAACGAGTCAACTCTCCTTCCCCATACACCGTCCCCTTAGTAAAATTAAAGTGCTAAAAGAGTAATACCCAACTGGATACATTCCCGCTAATGATCCAGGTAAAAAACAGGGTCGCACTTCTTTTGTCTTCATTTTCTCAAATTCACCTAAAAGTGACGAACTACGGTGACCTGAGCCCCTTAGTCCAATTGTAAAAGGGGAATGTATGCAGCCATCATTGGTTCGGTCTAAAAAAAACAAAAAAAATACAATAAGCATCAATTGCTTGTGTTTCGAAAAACTCTTTTCATTTAACCTACAAATTCATTACGGTTAAAACAATCTTTGATGAGTTCAAGCACGGTCAACTCTTGACTCGCTACACGCTAGCAAAAACTACAATAAAACATTAATCACTTAATGTGTCTGCAATGACAATGGGTGGATACTCTGGACAGCAAGGTCAACCTAGTTTCCCGAACTTGGTCCTTCATCCTTCTTCCCCTTCCCTTTCCCCCGGCGAGTGTTCTTCACCTTCATAGGGAATATACCGGTAGTCCTTCTACTTGGCTCAGGGACCCTTCTCGATGCCTCCGTCAAGCCTGTAGCTGTCAACGCAGCCCTTTCCCTAGCTCTATCTCGAGCTGCCTCACTTCGAGCCATCATAACCGTGCTTTGATTGGCCTCCCGATCAGCATTGGCCTCATAGTCAGCCATGTCATTCCCAGTCTGATTCCGAGGGTTAGCCCCCGCTTCGGTCCTCCTCAAGGTCGAGCTGTCAAGGTGTCCAGCACCCAACAGCTCACTCCGTCTCCACAAGATAGCCATCTGTGTCTCCCCTATACACTCTTCGTACCAGTTCAGATACTGCGTCGACAGAACAATGCCACCTCTCCCGTGAAAGAGAACCCTGGCAGGAAAGGACGTGTATTGCCACCACCGCGTGAGCAGCAATAGCGTCGAAGGATCTTCCATCAGCAGAGATCCCACCTCGAAGGTAGCAGCATGAACTAAACCCGTCAATGGCACCTGCTCCAGCCCGTACTGTCGCAGAACCAACGATGGAATGTAGAAGGACGTCTGAGACAACCCCGTTATCGCTAAATGGGATAACCTCTCCTCCGGGAAATCTCCGTTATTGCCAATGGGATAACGTCTCCTCCGGGAAATCTCCGTTATCGCCAAATGAGATAATGTCTCTTACCAGAAATCTCCGTTATCGCCAAATGGGATAACGTCTCCTCCGAGAAATCTCCGTTATAGCCAAATGGGATAACGTGTCCTTCGGGAAATCTCCGTTATCGCCAAATGGGATAACGCCTCCTTCGGGAAATCTCCGTTATCGCCATATGGGATAACGTCTCTTATGAAAAAAATTTCCGTTATCTCCAAATGGAGTAACGTAAGGTGACATTCTCCGAATTGTCAAAATCCAGCTTTAGCTACTTCTATCTCCGCGATAGCAATATAAGCTATAGCTTCTTAAGGTGACAGCCTCCGAATTGTCAAAATCCAGCTTTAGCTACCTCTATATCCACGATAGCGACGTAAGCTATAGCTCCTTATGGTGACAGCCTCCGAATTGTCAAAAATCCCAGGATCCTATACCTGTCCTAACTGTCTAGTGGATCCCAAACTACGATCACGGCTTGATTCCTCCGGGATACGTAGGTAGCCTTTCAAAAGGTCCAGTCATCCGACCACATTGGTCACCCCCTTCCTTTACCACTCCTCAGTAGTGCATTAGCCTTTCAAAAGGTCCAACCATCCGACCACATCAGTCACTCCCTTTATTTGGCATATCCCCAGCAGGACCAGCCATTCTTCCTCTTAGGTCACTTCCTTTCCTTCTTCATAGCAAGGGACCAGTTTTTCTTTGCCATCAGAACCCGAACTACGATCATGGCTTGATTCCCCCAGGATACGTAGGTAGCCTACTTCAGGTTCAGCCAATTCATCACATATGACATCCTTTCCCCAGTGGATCCAGAACTAAGATTTGGCTTGATTCCTCTTCAGGATACGTAGGTAGCCTACTTTAGGTTCAGCCAATCCATCACATATGACACCCGTTTCCCCAGTGGACCCAGAACTATGATCATGGCTTGATTCCCCCAGGATACGTAGGTAGCCTTCCAAAGGTTCAGCCACTCAACCTCATTGTCACCCAATCCTAATCCATCTCGGCAGTTCGCCAGATTGGATTCTCACTTTTTATCAACAACCCCACTTGCTTTGCATGTACCGTTGTCGAGGGGCTTCTGTAAGTACCCAGATCTGGCTCATGCCTTCCGGTTAAGTTTCCTGGCAATTCCCCAAACTTTCATAAAGTTCAGGGGCAATTTGGGAACTTTTCCAAATTTTCCAAGGGAGGAAGGACATGCTAGGAATTAGAATTCCAAGCAGGACCTCACTGGAAAAAAGCCTCTAGCTGCCACCTTGCATGAATTTAGAAACATGCTGACACGACTGAGGATAACACCAGACGACTTCTTTTGCTGCAGATTAACGCCGGGCGGCTTCTTTAGGAAGCACACTGCAGCCTATAAATAGAGGCCTCCTCTACCCATTTTAGGGACAACTTTCAAGCACTGTTACAGGAGGGTAAGAAGGTCATGTAACAATGATCACAAGTCCAAAATGAGCACTGGATCAAAATCCCAAAAACATCAAATCCAAGGAATCTCGAGCTATTACCTACTTATATGGTTTATATGTCCGGCAGATAAACTTGGCACATTCCCTCCTCTTTTCAATTCACATCACACACACGAGTGCACAAACAAGCAAAAACTTTGGATCTAGGAAGAATTGCTTTTGCAAGGCTCCTTGGGTGAACGCAATACGTTCTTCCCAAGGAGTAACTTAACCTCCGGACCCTTATCCTTTTTTAAAAGTTATGAGGAAATCAAAATGGCGTGGCGACTCCGTTTTTCAATAAAACCTGTGTCTTCAAACTTAGGTGAAACGGCGACCCTAATAAAAAAGGGTTCAATCCCGGGGGCCCACATTCACACAATGTTTTGGGCTAACAACAAAACGGCGTGGCGACTCCCTTTTCAAAAGAATTCATCCGTCCAAAATTTTAAAAAACATTTCAAACCTCCCATGCGTTTGAGCATCAAATCGGCTAATTTCAGTTGGCGACTCTGCTGGGGATATGTTTGTTTTAAAACTTCTTTAAAAAGTCTTTAAAACATTGCGCGGGTCAAACTTTCGTTTACCCCTTTTTTCGAATGTTGTGTTTGTGTGTTACTTTTCTTTGCTTCCTTGATTATTCAAAAAAAAAATGAGATTCACATACATATTTGCTCTTTGGATTGTCTCCTTTCGTTGGACATATTTTATCCATAAAATTCTCTTTTTTTATTTTGTATAAAATTCTCTTTTTTTATTTTGTTAAAATGCTTTGAGCATCTTCTTTTACTCATAGAATGTTTGTGTACATATTCATGTATTTAAGACACATTTTCCAAAACTTCTATTTTGACAAAAAAAAAAAAAAAAAAAAAAAAGAGAGAGAATTTAGTTGCCGCACACTACGCGCACTTTTGCTATGTACACTTGCACACTACAGCCCTGAACCCGGGATGGTCTCAGTTGCAGCTCGAAGGTGTTCCTATGTCTCTCTTGCGCGCACGGGATCATTCCAAACAATCCATTCTTGCCAGTGTCAACCATGCACTATTTGCGTCACACATTGTCCGAGACTTGGTTAGTTTTTGGCCCAATCTGTGTCATAAAGACTAAATGTATACTCCATATTGATCATCTTGTGAGTCAAAACCTAAAATTCAAGGTCCCTTGCGAAAGCAAGCTCAGCAGGGTCGTCTGTTGACCGATATTGATTTCTAGTGTTGACTTAGATGTTGACCTATATTGTATATACGTCAACGCTCAATGTGACACCATGTCATAGAGCCTTTAATGCCCCACCCATGATAAATACGACCTAGTCAAATCTGAAAGTAAAAGATCCCTTGCAAAAGCAAGACAAAGAAAGGTCATGACAGCTTTGACCCGATCTTGACTTAAAGATATTGTCTTCAATCGCAGTTAGCATGGTAGGAGCATTAAAACTCATATGACAGGCCTGAACCTTAAGAACGTTTCCCCTTTTCCAACCGTTTAGGATTATAAGAAGACATGTTTTAAGTAAATTTGAACAGTTGCATGGTCCCATTTCTGGAATCTTTAATCTCAACCTTTCACGGTCCAATCTCCAATCTCGACCTTTCACGGTCCAATCTTTAATCTCGACCTTTCACGGTCTAAACTAAAATTTCGACCTTTCATGGTCCAATTTTTAATCTCGACCTTTCACGGTCCAATCTTTAATCTCGATTTTTCACGGTCTAAACTCAAATCCCAACCTTTCACAATCCAATTTTCAATCCCCTCCTTTCACGGTCCAATTTTTGATACCGACCTTTCACGGGCCAATTTCCAATCTTGACCTTTCACGGTCCAAACTCAAATCCCGACCTTTCACGGTCCCAACTCAAATCCCGACCATTCACGGTCCAAACTTCCAATCTCGACCCTTCACGGTCCAATTTTCGATCCCGACCTTCCACGGTCTAACTTTCGATCTCGACCTTTCACGGTCCGATCTTTAATCCCGACCTTTCACGGTCCGATCTTTAGTCCCGTCCTTTCACGGTCAAAGCTCAAATCTCGACCTTTCACGGTCCAATTCGAAACCTCGACTTTTCACAGTCCAATTTCCCTCGACTTAAAGAGGCCATCTCCTGTTTTGCGCCAGAATTGGCCATGTCCTTTCCTCGACCTCAAAGAGGCCATACCTCTTCGACCAACGGAACACCCTCATTCGGATCGTTAGTCGTTGTGTTCCATCTCCTCAACCTTTATTCTGATTTCGGTCATGTAAAGAAATGAGCTTTGTAAATTGATCGCGACTTAAACTTCATGAAATGGATTTGAATTTCTTTTACAATTTGTCAATTGTCAATCACATGCCATGTCTCTGGTGACCCTCGATTACATGACAAAGAAGCTCGTAGCCCAAGAGGAGCGTCATCGCCAAAAAATGCAAGCCACGCTCGAATGACAAGTAGAGTTTCATTTGGATAATGAGTGACAACTTTCTGATCAGCTGCAACAGATGGCTTTAAATATTTGCGATGGGTTTGATTCAACAAGTAACATTGATCGAGCATCAGTCCAAAAGTTCATGTTGAATCCACCTTTAGATGCTCCTTCTGTGATATATTGGGGCTCTTTTACCAATAGACAAATTGACAAGTTTGAAGACTTTGATGATAGTCCAAGTGTCATCACTTGATACGGCATGAAGCACCCTCGGGTCTAGTTATCCCCCAACAAAAATAAATTTTTCACGACGGTCTGCTAGGCTAGGGGATACAAAAAGGGAGTCATATAGTCAAACCTCGTAGGTTCTAGTGCTTTCCTCATTCAATCAAGTCCTCCTCAAACATTGTAGTTAATCTTTAATTTTCTATACATGCGTCTTCTTTCTTTTCTTGCTAGAATTGAGACATTATTTTGCACCCCCACATTACATTTAATGAAATGGTTTTGTTCTATATGATCACTTGCATTGCTCAACAAGTAATTTCCCAAATGATTAATGTCTTGATTAATTGGTGTGAGAAAGTCGACCGATAGCTCCCCGTACACCTTACCATACCCCACACAAAGGCCTCCATCAAGCCATACACTTTCCAAATCATATCCCTACCATCACCTTGACCAAGTCAACGAATGGTGGCAAAATCATGAAATAACAAAAGGTTACTCAGCATTAAATGATTGTCCTCATGTAACAATAAGCTAGGGGCTCTCCTTCCCCCTCATGCATATCAAATGAGTTCAAGCAGAGCCAAAAATGAAGCCAAGGACCTAGCACCGCTAGTCAGAGGTTTAACAAATGGACAAATTTAAAAGCTCGAACCGTAGGAGTTGTCAAAACCAAATAGATCAGTTTAAGCAAAGGCAAAAGTGTATCATAAGTCCTTGAGCTATATTCAAATTCTTTCTCTCCCCGTGAGAGCAGCGATCAACATGCAATGGAATCAATGAAGCAGCCGTCAAATATGACTTGTCAAGGAATCATCTCAAGGCCCGTGCCTCACCATCCAACCATCTGTCTGAATCCTTTCACCAAAGGAACTACATATATTCATACCCTTACCCCAAAAGCCAAACACAGTTCGGGCTTGAACTACGACAACCTGAGCTCCTTACCTTAAGGAATGTGGGCCACTAGAAATGGTCCAATCACAAGCACATCCATAAACCCGGTCTCATCAACGACCTCTCATATACACAAACCATCTTTCACACCTGACCAAATTCGATCTCAGATACCGGTTGACTTTATCCTTATGATTAATCAAAACATATCAAGTTTATTTGTTGAATAACCCGAACATCAGTAAAGGGTTTAGAAGCAATCTTGTGATCATTGTGAATATAATATGTTTTTCAGATGTCTCAACTTGTCTTCTTTTTCTGCAAAATAAGAAAAATAGGGCTAAACACTCGTTTTCTGTCAGTAAGGGCTTTCATACACTTTTACAAACCTTTCTGCGCTTACTCTCTCAAAAGAGTCAAACACAAAAGAATGTTTTTGTGCCTACATCGATTAGGGCATTCACACAAAAGGGTATTCGTTCCCATCTTTGAAAAAAAAAGGCCCTTGCAAATGTACATTACAAGTCATTTCTTTTTCATTATGGTTGACTGATTGAAACAATAAAAAGATGGTTGACTTGTCTAGCCACATAAGGTTCAACTTGGATTGAGGTCGCGCTGGATACACTTCAAAATTTCCTCGAATGACCAAACGGATTGGGGGCTATACCAATCATTTTGGACTCAAAGTCAAAACAATTTTTTAAACAATGGCTTCCAAGTCATTTTCTTCAAGCAAGGGCTTCGCCAAGACACTTCTATACACTGGGGCTTCGTCAAATCATAATCATCTCGAGCCAGCGCTTATCCATCTCAAATGTTTCCAAAGACATGGTGAACCAGCACGATCAGACATAATGCAAACAAGCTCAAAGCATAATCAAAGACTTTTTAGGTTGCAATCAAATTATCGAACTCTATTCTTTGGTTTGACCTTTCAAAAGAGATCAGTATTTCACAAAATTTTCTTCTTTTAGCTTTAAATATCTCTTCGTGAGATTCCCTCCTGAGATTTCGCATCTCGTTATCTCCTCGTGAGATCTTTCAGTTATCTCTTCGTGAGATTCTTTCATGTTATCTCTTCGTGAGATTCACTTCTGAGATTTCGCATCTCGTTATCTCCTAGTGAAATATTTCCGTTATCTCTTCGTGAGATTCACTCCTGAGATTTTGCATCTCTTTATCTCTTCATGAGATCTTTTCGTTATCTCTTCGTGAGATTCACTCCTGAGATTTCGCATCTCGTTATCTCCTTGTGAGATATTTCAGTTATCTCTTCGTGATGTCCTTTCATGTCATCTCTTTGTGTGATTCATCCCTGAGACTTTGCATCTCGTTATCTCCCAGTGAGACATTTTTTGTCATCTCTTCGTTTGATTCCTTCTCGAGATTTCGCATCTCGTTATCTCCTAGTGAGTTCTTTCCATGAGATTCACTCCTGAGATTTCGCATCTTGTGAGAGATTCCCGATATCTCTTCGTGAGATCCTTTCGTGTTATCTCCCAATGAGATCAAATCCGGTTATATCCTCGTGAGATATTTCCTGCAATCTCCTCGTGAGACATTTCCTATTATCATCTCGTGAGATTCCTTCCGGTTATCTCCTCGTGAGATTCCTTCCGGTTATATCCTCGTGAGATTCCTTCCCGTTATCTCCTTGTGAGATTATCGCTCGAGACTTTGAATCTCGTTCTCCTAGTGAGATCCTTCCCTAAAAATCCTTCCTGTAACAACTCCCCATCCATAACTCTTTAAGGGACCAAATGGGTTTGATCTTTCGTTTTACCTCTGATTCGTTACAAGATTTATTCCATGACTGAAATGTCAACAAACAAAAGGTTGCTGCCCGCAGCGGGATTTTGTACCCTAACTACTTAAAAAACCTGCCAAAGCTGTTTCCAGCCCCATATACCACAAAGAAATCATTTCAGGCTCATGAGACATATAACATAGAAATAACTCCTAATTTACTACAAATAAGATGTAAATAAAAGAGCTCATTACATATGAATAAATTGTGCATAGAAATACAAATATTTTTTTGCTCTCCTCACTACCATACAAGAAAAAAGGAGTCCTACTCTTTGTCATCCACAACACCGCCCAGTGAAGACTTCCGCATACCGGTGCCCCCGCCAGCTACCTCATCGTCATCGATGAACTCGGCACCCTCCTCAACCGAATACTCCACGAAATTCCCAAGAGTAAGACCGGAGAAGGGATCAACGAAAGGAAAAGAAGACGAGCCCTCGACGTGTGTATTGTATTGAGGAAAGAAAGGCAGATATGACCGCGTGCCTCAGCTCTCCTCAAAGGAGCTCCCGTCATGGCTGTACCGACCCTGAGTCTGTATGGTAGGCTGTGGATCCGTGCCCGCAGCAGGAAAGGGAGTATCCATCGATCTCCTCGAAGGCATTGGCTTATGAACCGCTGCACTTCTCGATGACCCGCATGACATCCCCCTCATAAGCTTCTTTGCGAAAGCATTCACCCCAGATACTGGCAGGTGATCAAGTCTACGGTCTGCTCCGAGACTTGCATGACAAAGAAACAATAGTCACAAAAGAAGACAAAGTAGAAAATGGGATTTAGATGCTGAAAGAAAACAAAACACTCACACAAGCATCCAGATCAACCCGGTAAGCGGGAGGAACCTAATCTGGGATGGGCAAAAAAACCTGCCTCCTAGAAGAATCCTCGCAGACATAAGAGAAATCCGCTTTTGACACGGGGACATCCCGAGGTCGTGATGAGCCACCCCTCATCTCCCTAGCCAGAACCTGTGGAGTCCTCAGCTTCCTCCTCACAAAGGACCTATACTCCTCACCATACAAGATATAATCCGCGGCATCCACCCCGACCCTATATCTCTCGTTGTCAAAGCAACTCATCTCAGAGGGGCTCAGCATATGAACGGGAGGATCCCTCAAAGCACGGGGAGCAGCACCATCACCATGTTGCCAGAAAACCCTCTCCCCCAAATACATCATGTCACAAGTGAGGCACTGTAGGAGTTTCCTCTGCCTCGTCAACCAGGGTGCATCACCCAGATTATCCGCGTCATATCGGGACCAAGGATATAGCTGGAAGCTCTCCGGGGTATCCTTCTCCTGGTGCCTCCTCATGTCATCATAATGAGCGTGATCTTCCCTTTGCTGCCCCTCCTCTTCCTCCAAGTCCACGTCTACAGAGCATGGCGGGGTACCCTAGCAAGACATTATCATGGCGGTCCCACTCGTGGCACTGAAACACTTTGTAGAACAACACCTGCAACGAAAAAATAGATATCAGTTCAGAAAAGGAAATGAATATAAAACATTACAAAGGTACAAGAGCAAAATAAAATCATACCTCCGGAGCAAACTCAAAGCACCCCAAGGAGCTGGCCGCGCCCCTGCTAAACTTGTCCATGGCAAAGTAGAGCTCGACCAAGCCTGCCGCTCCCCAGGCAATATCACAAACGCTCTCCAAATCTACCAAAGACTCAAGAATAGAAAAGAGAGCCAGGGTAGCATGATTCGAGAGCAGGGTCAGAGAAAGGGCGAACCACAAAAACAAGTGCGCCAGCTGCTCCGCAGATACCCTTCAGGGATGCCGGTGATACCTCCCAATGTTGATCGTGATCTTTACCTCCACACCAGAATTCAACATGCCCAAATCCTTACGAGGCACAGGCTCAAATCCCAGCAGCTCAATTAAGCGCTCATCAGGCATGAGGTCTCTCCACTTCACCGATTCCCCCATAAAGGAAAGACCGGTGATAGCAACATAATCCGTGGGAGTTACCATCACCACCCCCCATCCAAGGTGGAATGAATGTGTGCTATCCCACCAAAACTCAGACAAAGCTAAGAAGATGCCCTTGCTCTTCTTAGTCGAAGCCACCCCCGCTAGGTTCTCCATGAACACGTTCAACCCCGAGTCAAGGACTAGCCTCCGATGACTAGGTCTCCCCTCCAAAGAGTTATCCGGCATGTTCTTCCAAACCTCGACCACGATCTCGATAGACCCTCGTGTCTTCATCTTCTTGGCCTTTCCCGACAAAGGCGCCTCCTCCTACATGTAAACACAACAAAGGTATGTCAATAAACACTTATGCAATACTTTAGCAACAATAAAAAGGATGACACATATCATTCACAAAAATCCCATTCTCACAGGACACGTGTTATTTCAAAAAATCGTTCTCACAGGGAACATGTTATTTCAAAAAGCCCATTCTCACACGACACATTTTATTTCAAAAAGCCCGTTCTCACACGGCACATGTTATTTCAAACGCCCGTTCTTACATGGCACATATTATTTCAAAAGCCCGTTCTTACACGACACATCTTATTTCAAAAGCCCGTTCCCGCACGACACACCTTATTTCAAAAGTCCGTTCCAACATGGCACATTTTATTTCAAAAGCCCGTTCTCACACGTCACATTTTATTTCAAAAAGTCCATTCTAACACGGCACATTTTATTTCGAAAGCCCATTCCCACACGGCACACCTTATTTCAAAAGTCCGTTCCAACACGGCACATTTAATTTCAAAAGCCCGTTCTCACAAGGCACATTTTATTTCAAAAAACACCGTTCCAACACGGCACGTTTTACTTCAAAAAAGACCGTTCCCACACATCACACCCATTTTCAAAAAAGTCCATTCTAACACGGCACGTTTTGTTTAAAAAAAAAGCCTGTTCCCAAAAATCCTATTTCAAAGGACACACTTTATTTTTCAAAGGACACACTTTATTTTTAACAAATTAAGATTCAAATCCTTATTTTTCAATGAAAATTGCATACCCATAATCCATATACATGAAAATTGCATACCCTTCGAATTGTGCTTATGAACATCCGGGTATAACTCATCCGGATTGATCATAGAAGGCTTGTAAGTTGAGAAGTTCCTTTATAAATCAAACCTCCTGAATGTGCGCTCGCCCGAAAAAATAAAAATAAAGGAGTCGCCACGCCGTTTTAGAGGAAACATTGAAAACCTTTTAAGAGAGAAAATGGGTTCGGGGGTCAGGTTACGTGTTGGGAAGAACCGAAAGTTCACCCAACACGCCTTGTCCATAGACGAGTCTTTCTATGTTCAACATTCAAAACATCCAAATGTGTGTGCAAAGTGTGTATGACAAGATATGTATTAAAATGCAAATCAACGCTTTGTTTTATTACTCAACAAGGGGAATTACAACTTGTAAGCCATTGACTCTGGGAGGCCACATCCCACTTTACAACGAGGAAGAACAGGACTTACAACTGAAATTGAACCTGCTGCAGAGGACTCACTGTGTCGCGTGACACAGGATCTGAAGGATCAATGGTGTCGCGTGCCACAACAAAGCACTCTGCAGAGGTTTTACAGAACTCACACTGTAGCAACACCAAATGAACAAAATATCACATTACAGCATAAAATGAACAAGTTTAACAGCAAGATAACCAGAGGAAACGGATTACAACTGAAATGATAGTCTCTGCATAGGCTTAGTTATGTCGCGCTACACAGGACTGATGAGATCCGTTGTGTCGCGTGACATTACATTGCCATTTGTAGATACTTTACAATTTGAGCACAAATCTAACAGCAAACGTTTCAGATTAAACCAATACACCAATACAAATCAGAATGAAACGAATCAACAATAGATTGAACAAAGGAGTGTGGATATGGAAGGATCCACCCTCCCTTGACAATCACATAATGAATAGAGTTCAAATCACATCATGAATATCAATTAAACCAAGTCCAACAATTAAACAGAGAGATGGCAGTTGGGACTTGATAATTGAAGGCGGATGGAGCCTAATTATCAAGTCCGGGAACAGATTGCAATGAAACAACCGAGAGTTGGGAAGAACCGAGAGTTCACCCAACATGCCTTGTCCGTAGACGAGTCTTTCTATGTTCAACATTCAAAACATCCAAATGTGTGTGCAAAGTGTGTATGACAAGATATGTATTAAAATGCAAATCAACGCTTTTTTTTATTACTCAACAAGGGGAATTACAACTTGTAAGCCATTGACTCTGGGAGGCCACATCCCACTATATAACGAGGAAGAACAGGACTTACAACTGAAATTGAACCTGCTGCAGAGGACACATTGTGTCGCATGACACAGGATCTGAAGGATCAATGGTGTCGCGTGACACAACAAAGTAATCTGCAGAGGTTTTACAAAACTCACACTGCAGCAACACCAAATGAACAAAATATCACATTACAGCATAAAATGAACAAGTTTAACAGCAAGCAAACCAGAGGAAACGGATTACAACTGAAATGGTAGTCTCTGCATAGGCTTAGTTATGTCGCGCTACACAGGACTGATGAGATCCGTTGTGTCGCGTGACATAACATTGCCATTTGCAGATACTTTACAATTTGAGCACAGATCTAACAGCAAACGTTTCAGATTAAACCAATACACCAATACAAATCAGAATAAAATGAATCAACAATAGATTGAACAAAGGAGTGTGGATATGGAAGGATCCACCCTCCCTTGACAATCACATAATGAATAGAGTTCAAATCACATCATGAATATCAATTAAACCAAGTCCAACAATTAAACAGAGAGATGGCAGTTGGGACTTGATAATTGAAGGCGGATGGAGCCTAATTATCAAGTCCGGGAACAGATTGCAATGAAACAACACAATAGTAAATATGAGATAGAGATGGAGGGAAGAGACTCATTACCCTCATAGTCCACACTCTCTATACCCCGTCGGTATAGAGAGTCTTCAATCAGCTCCGGAACAAATTCAGATCTCAGAATGAGGTAGCTGCTTTGAAGTCCCAAACGTTCGTGCGAATGCGTGATTTCATTTTGAACAAAGACAAATGCTTATGACGTGATTTCGATGGAGGGACGCCAAGGGAGATTGAGAGATTGGATTGGGAATTGAGGGAAGGAGTTGGGTCGTGGTTTTGGTTAGAGAAACGATGTCTGGAACAGGGGAAGGAATCGGTTGTTGGAGGGAGAAACACAGAGATGGGCGATTGAGGGAGGATTGAGCTTGCACAGGTGAGAAGGTTGCTCCGGCGAATAGATTTAGAGCAGGGAGGATTGGTTGCTGTTTGGCCGGAGTGGGAAGACAACGAGTTGGATTGCGGTCGTTATTGGAATCGGAGAAAATTGGGTTTGTGGTTCGTGGTTATAGAGGGGATTAGTCGTCAATGGTATTTGGGATTGGAGAGGTAGAGAACGGTGGGGAAGACGATCTGTGAGCGGCAATGGAATTTGAGTCTAGTGAGAGAGAGTTTCCGAGTAGAGAGAGAAGGGAGTGTTAGAGAGAGAAGCTGAGAGTAGTGTGTGAGTTGTGTGTGTGTTCTGTGTGTTGTTATCCCTTGACAAATGAACGTAATTGGTATTTAAACAGTTGATTGGGAAATGCTTTATTTGGTCGCACGACCTCTCATTTCCAATTTCCATGCTTCAAATTGTCGCACAACTGGCTACGCCCATAACCGTTTCTGGCGCCAAAACCTGCTTCTGGAACATTCCAAGTTAATTCTTTAAAAGCCAAAAGCAATTAATTCCCTGTAGGTCCTTTTGTCCGGGAAAAATACTAAAAAACACTTCCTTCGCGAGAAACACATGAAATGTTTTCCGGAAGTCTCGGAACGGACCGGGAATTTACCAAAATGCCCCTCAATGAAATTTTATTACATTAAAATGAATCTAAAAAGGTCGCGAATTGGATTGGCGCACTTACAGAGTCCCTTGGCAACGTCACTTTTGGAAAAAGTGAGGTTGTCGATAAAATAAGGCCCAATCCCAATGAGCGGCAAAGGGATAAGGCTGAGGGCTGGACGGTGATCTAGGGAAATCGAATGGCTGGACCTTTTGAGAAAGGATTCCTACGTATCCCTTTAAAAGGGAATCAAGCCAAATCGTAGTTCGGAAACGGAACTGATTGAGGGAGTCTGAACATAGGGGAAGCTATTTGAAGGTCTCTTGACCTAAAAAGGATTATTTGAAGATCTCTTGACCTAAAAGGGATCATTTTATGGTCTCTTGACCTAAAAGGGATTATTTTAAGGTCTCTTGACCTAAACGGGGTTATTTGAAGGCATCCAACCTGGAACGGATTATTTGAAGGTCTCTTGACCTAAAAGGGATTATTTGAAGGCATCCAACCTGGAAGGGATTATTTGAAGGTCTCTTGACCTAAAAGGGAATATTTGAAGGCATCCAACCTGGAAGGGATTATTTGAAGGTCTCTTGACCTAAAAGGGATTATTTGAAGGCATCCAACCTGGAAGGGATTATTTGAAGGTCTCTTGACCTAAAAGGGATTATTTGAAGGTCACTTGACCTAAAAGGGATTATTTAAAGGTCTTTTTACCTAAACGAGATTATTTGAAGGCATCACAACCTAAAAGAGATTATTTGAAGGTCGCTTGACCTAAAAGGTATTATTTGAAGGTCTTTTGACCTAAACGGGATTATTTGAAGGTCTTTTGACCTAGACGAGATTATTTGAAGGCATCACAACCTGACAAGGATTATTTGAAGGCATCCAACCTGAAATGGGATTATTTGAAGGTATCCAACCTGGAAGGGATTATTTGAAGGTCTCTTGACCTAAAAAGGGTATCATTTGAAGGCATCCAACTTGGAACGGGATTATTTGAAGGTCTCTTGACCTAAAAGGGGGTCATTTGAAGGTCTTTTGACCTAAACGAGATCATTTGAAGGCATCACAACCTAAAAGGGATTATTTGAAGGTATCCATCCTTGAATGGGATTAATGCTTCTAGCAAAGTAATCAATTGAGATATGCTTTCATACCTGTGCTATGCTCACCTGTAGCTGCCGGCGGGTCTCGTGCTACCATTGCTATTGGTGATGGAGAGTTGTAGCTGTCGGAGGGGGTCTCGCATTACTTCTTGCTGGGAGGTAGCTATTAAGGGTCTCATGCTACCATTGGTCCTGCTGGGGATAGATTTAGCTGTCGGAGGGTCTGATGCTATCGTTGCTGGGGAGACTAACAGATGCGGATTCTTTGTCTCGGTTTATCATGCAGAATAGGCTTTTGAAGTCGCCGAGACTAGTGAGCATTATTGCCTGGTTTCTGGGGCAGTTGGAGCTCTTTTCTTTGACAAGCACTGCTTGGGGGCTGAGGCAGCTACGACTCTTCAGATGATGCTGGTGAGTCCGAGCCTTACGAAGATGATAAAAGCGGGGTCTGCCACCTGCAAGGTTTGGAATCCTTTTCCAAGATTGTGATTTGAGGGGTAGTCCCCACGGTTAAATTATGATCACCTGATTATTGTACCCTGTGGGGGGGGGAAACACAACACTCTATGTACCTTGCACTTTATTTGACTTTTTGCTTATGCATTATTAATTTTTTGTTGCACAAGTCCATCTCAGCTGGGGAGAATAGGAAGTAGGGATTTGGCACGGCTTGACGAGCAGATATGCATGTATCAGTTGCTCTATGAGGGATCGTGTATGGGATGAAAAGTGTTTGTAATGGGGCAGACCCTCTCCCATGAGGTGGAAAAATGATATGGCGCGGCTAGGCAAGTCGGGGACGCTCCCGAGAGTACAGATTGCACCAGGTCCATTGTTGGTGAGGACAAAGTGTATCGCGCGTCAGAGACAGCAAGCAGCAGAGAATGTGCAGAGAATGATCCCAACTTGGCGAAGCCCCAGTTGATAATGCGGGGCAAGCTTGGAGGGAAATCTGGCAAGGAGAGCCCGAGGGATATCTTGACCAAAGCCTCAGCATGAGGAAATTCCTTATAGCTTCATTGCAGACAGAGTCATCTTGTAGCCGAGGAGGCAACTCATCATCTCAAACCGCAGTCAATCAGTCGCTGGACAAGACTCGGAAATGTATGCGTGCAGGGGCACATCATTCGAAGGTGGGAATAGATCCCGATATCTGTGTATGACACTCTCGCTTTTGGGTTTGACTCTTTTGGGAGAGCATAAGCATCACAAGGTGTGGAGAAGTGTATGGAAGCCCCTGCTGACCGAAAATAGTGTTTGGCTCTATCTTCCTATGATGTAGAAAGAGAAGACTTGTCGAGACACTTGCTGAGACTGGATTTTCTGAGATCTGTTTGTGCTCACCCGAGTCGCCTCATTTTAATGAGTCTTTCTGTACCCTTTTCTTTGAAGGTTGTATGTGTATGTGTGCTTTTAAATAAAATGCATTTGAAAGTAAATAATGGAAAGACATTGCAGGGAATATTAACAAACCGCTATCACCGTCAGACTTCCATAGTACAATGGAAGGTCTTGTGGAATCGTTTGGACGGTTTGGGTCTGCGTATATAGTAAATAAGGACTACATTGTAAGCAGTATATTTAAAGAAGTAATGGATTTAAAAACTTGAATTTAAAACATTATTTAAAGTGCGGAAGGAGATCTCACCAATATTGGTTAGGTTCTATCTTCCTAGGGTTTGTAGGAGGAATGTGTTTGGTTTAGGATGTTTAAAGAGGAGAGAAGTTATGCCCTCACTTATGGCAAAGTCTCCCCTAATTAACTCTCATATCACACTCGGGGGGGTCTAAAGAGGAGAGAAATTTTCCACTCACTCGGGCAGAACCTCCCCTAATTAGCTCTCGTTCACACTAGCTAGACTCGCGAATTTGGACCGGTTTGAGCCGTTTGTTGGCTGTTTGGAGTTTGGTGAGTGGGTGTAGGTTGGTTGGGGATGAATAGGGTTTGTGGGACGTCAGAAGGTCCATCATGATGAATCGGGATTGCCTCAAGATGGCTCGCGATGGCTTGGGAGGCCTCGGGATGGACTGAAACGGCTCAGAATGAAGGGGGAAGGCTGCAGGAAGGTAGGAGAGAGTTGAGGTGTGTTTTTTGAGCTGGGGGAGGCTGGTATTTATAGGGGTAAAAATCTGCAAAGAGGTCCGTACAGACCTCTCTTCAATCAGACATTTTTTTGGTTTTCCTGGTTTTGGGGAATTTTCGGGAGATTTGGGAAATTTTTGGGGATTTTTGGCATGTTGACAAGGATGTCCGTATGGACATACCTTGCTTTTGCACATGTGTCCGTATGGACCAAGTTGTAATCTGACATTTTTTTGACTTTTTTGTCATTTCCTGCAATGTCCTTAAATTCCCTTATGCCTGAAAGGTCCTCCTTGGTTTGGCTGGTCAGTTAGGACCTTTTGGACGTTTACGAGTCTCCGAGATCACGAATGAGTGAATCGTCGATATTTCCCGTATGCTCGAATGGAGAGCGATCTGGATTGGGGTACTTATAGAAGGCCCTCGGCGACGTCACTTATAGAGGAAGTGGGGTCGTCGATAAAAATAAGAATCCCAATCTGGATTGCTTGTCGGGAAAAAGAAAATGACCGAGTCAGTCGGATGTGTAAGTACCCCAATCTCGATCGCTCTCCATCCAAGCAAACTTCCGGAGATCATAACTCCTTCATACGAACTCCGATTGAGACGTGCCATATATGGTTGGAAAGCTCTCGACGAGAACTAGCTGGCCATCACAATTATAAAATGTGGAAAAGCATGAAAGTCCGTACGGACCTCTTTGCATCATAATTACAAAATCCGCATAAAGTCCACGAGATTCCCTCAAATCCCGGAGAAATGATTACCCTCATGCATGGTTGGTCCGTACGGACCTCTTTGCATGCTGAGGTGGTCCGTATGGACCTCTTTGCATAGGGGACATAATCATCTCAGAAATCCTCATCATTCCCTGAAATCGAGAAAAACCAAAAATCTAGATTACCTAGAAGGTCCGTACGAACCTTCTTGCAGTTTTCTGGCACTATAAATAGAGGGCTCCCCCTCCCATTTTCAAACACACCTCCCTCTTCTCTCCTCTCCCCCCAGCCTTCAGGCTCCCCTCTAAGACCCTTTGGGGCAATCCCGGCCCCTTTCGAATCCTTCCGAGGCCTTCCGAGCTCCCTTGTGGTGCTCCGAAGCCTCTCCGAGCGCTCCCGCGCTTCCCCGAGGCACTCTCGTGGTACTCTGAGGCCCCTCGTGGTACTCCGAGGCCTTGCCTGGTCTTTCCCGAGGCGTCCCGGCTCTTTCCGAGTCAAACCGACGATCCCGGCCCACGCCGAACCTCTGCCCGAATCCAACCGACGATTCCAACGCACGCCGAACCTCTGCCCGAGTCAAACCGACGATCTCGGCCCACGCCGAACCTCTGCCCGAATCCAACCGACGATTCCAACCCACGCCGAAACTCTGCCCGACTGCAGCCTACAATCTCAACTCACGCCGAAGCTCTGTGCGCAGACAACCGGCTCCTTCCAAAGCAATCCCGGTCCGTCCCGGAGCACTATTCCATCCTCAAGCACTATTCCCCAGCGGAAGACAGACACGAACCAACAGTTGGTAAGGCTTCCTTCCTACACTATTTCAATACATTTCAATAAAGCAGTGTACAATGTAGACATCCGATACAGCATGCATTTTTTAAAAAGCACATACACACACACACAACAGTTAAAGAATATTAGGGTATCCGAAAGACTCGTTTTACGAGGCGACTCGGGTGAGCTCTAAGATTCTAATATTCTCTTCCCGAGGAGTCATCTGACCTCCGAACTCAAAAATCTCATCACACAACAACAAACAGTTTAATTTTAAACTGATGCCCTTTTTCAATGTTTTGGGCTTAATAAAAACGGCGTGGCGACTCTACAAAGCAAAACACGGCGAGACACCTCCAACACGCTAAAACGGAATAAGCCAGATGCCGAGGCGCGATTGCGCTGCCTCTCGGATCCGGGCGACTTCCCGAAAAGCGACAAATGCGAGATGCCGGGGCCCGCGCGCGAGCCGGATCCGGGTAATTTCAGTTGGCGACTCTGCTGGGGACATTTTGTTTTAACATCTTTTTAAACAAAACAAAAGATTTTTAAAAACAATGATGAGGGTCAAACTTTCATTTTACCCCTTTCTTTAACTGTTATGTGTGTGTGCTCGTGCTTTACTTTTTTATTTTACAAAAAAAAATAAAAATACAAAAAAAAATGCATCAATATACATCTCGTGCATACATTTAAAATTCTTCAAAAACTTCTGTTTTACTCGAAAAAGAATTTTAGAGACCGCACACTACGCGCACTCGCCTCGGTTACACCGCACACTACTCACACTGCCGCCTCGGTTACACCGCACGCTACGCGCAGCTGCGCCTCGGATACACTGCACACTACAACCCTCAACCCGGAGTGGTCTCAGTTGCAGTCCGTTTGGTCTTCCTAGGCCTCTCGGATGCGCACGGGATCATTCCAAACATCCCATCCTAGCCATGCGTCAACCCTGCACGTTTGAGTCTTGAGTCACACTCTGTCCAGACTCGGTTGGTTTTTACCCAGTCTGTGTCATACAGCCTGGATACATATACCATGCCGGCCATTTTCTGATTCAAGGCTCGGAACTCAAGATCCCTTGTGCAAGCAAAGCGATGAAAGGTCATGCTAAAATCTTGACCTGATCTTGATTTCCGAAGCTACACCCAGACGATATTTCGTCCCGGATATACATCCATGCTCACATGACACCATGTCATCACGCCTTTGATACGTCAGCCATGACAATATGACCCAGCCAACGCCTAACGTCACAGATCCCTTGCGCAAGCAAGGTAAAGAGAGGTCATGCCGAACTCTTGACCTGATCTTGACTCAGTGGCCGGCTCGGTTCACTATTCACATGGCTAACGCACCAAAACGAACATGACAGGCTCGGTCCTTAGGTTCGGTTTTTCTTTTAGGCCGGTGGAAACCGCTTGCCCTATAGGACCCTCGCCCGGGGCTGTCCACCCTGGGATGTCGAAATACAGGTGCAAAACGAGGGGCTTATAGCCGCACAGATGGTCTCCACTGACCCAGGATCTAGCATAGTTGCGAAAAAGAAGAGCAATCTTTTCCAACCTACCTAGGATTCTGAGAAAATACTGTTTTAAGTAAATTAAAACAACAAAAAAAAAATCATAAATAAAAAGCGGAAACCGCATGTCACATGAGCTTTCCCCCTTTTATCCAAAAGGCCTTCCCATGTCTAAACCTTACCCGTCACCCCCTCCAGCGAACCGAGAGTGGTTGAGAGTACCCGGGAGCCGCCTTTTCAGTATCGAGGTCACAAGGTCCGATAGCCCTTCCGGTTCAGCGGTCCGAACAGTCCGCTACTCCCCCATGGCGGGATCAATAGATAACAGTGAGGGAAACGGAACCCCGCCACTAAGGAACCTCCAGACAATGGAGGAGGTGCTGCGAGCCTTCGAAACCATCAAGAAGCGCCAAGAAGAGCAGCAAGCCTGGATCGTAGACACCTTGCGTCTTCGAGGAACCATTGCAGCTTCCCAACCTGACGGAACCTTTGTTCTCATAGAGGACGAAGACATCCCGCCCCCCCCCCCGGTTTCTCAAAGCTATCAGCAAGTTCCGCCTCCGTCAAGCTACGAGATCCTAGCAACGCAAAGCAGCTCTCGCTCAAAGCTCCTCAGCGTCGGGCCAAGCAGCCCGACATGCCCGCCTCGGCAGGCTTCCTGCCCTGTACATCAAGCTCACAAGACTAACAAAGACATATATGTTCCTCGCTCTACCGGATCCCAATGCATCTCGGTATCCCCTGTGGTTCAACCCTTTGCCTCTATACGAGCCTCGCAACCATAATCGAAGTCCCCATGTCTACCGGGGACAGTGTATCCCGAGTGGATATCCCGACATCTCAAGCTTGCCACCCGCTAGTTCGCCACTTGGGGCTAATGAATCATTGCCCCAATTCCCAAACACAACCCTTAGCGGACCTCGGCAATCACGCCCTAACTTCAAGACTGTGGTATGGGTTGGTATACACTCAACTATCTCCCCAAGACTCCCGAATGGCGATCCCATCAGCCAATCCACCTCCATCTTCAGTTTCTATCCCCGAAAACGGTAACCCGCCTCAACCTGCCGATCCCCACATGGCTTGGCTGATCGAGCAAATGAAGGACATGCAAGGCAAGCTAGCTAGTTCCCGAAAAGACTCCCTCCTGCCTACTAATCCAAGCAAAGTGGTCCCGCTCCCACCAAAATTCAGGATGCCAGAAATGGAGAAGTTTGACGGGACGGAATGCCCAAAAACTCACATCGATACCTATGTCTTGGGTATGAGAGCTAAAGGAGTAACCCCACAACAAATGGCGGATCATTTCCAGCACTCCCTGAAATCCACAACTTTAAGGTGGTTCCTCAACGTAAAAGTCGAGAACCGCTCCACCTGGGAGCAAATCAGTGACATCTTCCTAGATAAGTACCGCGCCAATCTTGAGTGGGAAACCAATCGCCATGACCTGCAAGCCACCGAACAAAAGGATGACGAGCCTGTAGGTGAGTTCTACAAGAGATGGAACTGGAAACTAAGCGAGATAATGGATCCGCTTTCCAAAGAAGAGCAAATGGACATCTTCCATTCCTGCCTCAAACCATCCCTGAGGGCCCTGATCAGTCACCACTTCTATCCCGACCTTCGTGCCATGGTCAATGTCGGGACCAAGTTCGAAAAGACGCTGAGCCTACAAAAGACACTAGCCACTCTTGCTTCTTCCTACCGCTACCAGGCAGCCTCGTCAAATTCGACGCCTGTTCCAAATATAGGAAAGGAGGCCGTTGGAGCAGTCCACTACATCCAGAACGGGGTCCAAGGAAGCCGCGATCAAGTGCCCCTGAGAAATAACAATCCTCCCCGGACGCAGCGTTCTCAGCACTTCGACAACCTCGGAATACCTCTAAGCCAAGTGTTTGAGGCGTTGATGAAGCAGAACATGCTCAAGCCCCTTGAGAATTATCAGCCAAGGAATCCTAACCTAAACGTGGATATGAGCAAGCATTGCGCTTTTAACAACTATCCCGGCCATACCACCGACAATTGCGTCATACTAAAACAAGCGATCCAGAGGCTGATTGAAGAAGGAAAGTTGGAATGCCCACGCGGTCCCAACATAGTCGGAAATCAATTCCCCAACAACAATTGGGGAAAGCATCAGTGAGAAGCCTTTCGACCTTCTCAAGCGCGTCAAAAATGCCATTGAGGAACTGGTTACCTTCTCATGACCCACAACCAGCAAAGAAGAAATCGTCTGGAAGCTTGGCCTAACCCCAGTCTCCTAGAGTCTAGCTTCTAAAATAAAAGACCCCGAGTCTGTCATGTTTAAAGTTTAAGTCTCTCGAGTCGTCTGACGGCTTTATGCCTGAAGATTAGGTGTTTGTAACATAAACCGCGCTTCCTTATGCTTTGAATAAAAGATCGACCTTTCTGAGTATCCCCTCATTGCCACTTTAACAAATGATAAATTAACTAATCAAAACAGTTAATAATGATTCACTTGATAAAGACGCAGACACATTAATGAACAATGCGTTAAACAAATCTTTAAGCATGTTGTCAAACGAGAGGAAAATCGGGCCCAAGCCGGCGAGAAGGTTCTAACCAAAATGAATTTGGGAACCGTCGAAGAGCCACTGAGACGCAAATCGGAAAATTCTCCGTCGATACTTCTCCCAAAGAATATCGAGTCTTCTTCTCCTCCTCCTACACTCTCTAAAAAAAAAAAAAAATCATACAGTCAAACCTCGCAGTTCTAGTATCGTTCTCATTTAATCAAGTCCTCCTTGGACATTGTAATTAAGTCTTCAATTTTCCATACATAAGTCTTCTTTCTTTTCTTGCTAGACTTGAGACATTATTTTGCACCCCACATTAAATTTAATGAAATGGTTTTGTTCTATGTGATCACTTGCATTGCTCAACAAGTAATTCCACAAATGATTAATGCTTTGATTAATTGGTGTGAGAAAGTCAATCGATAACTCCTCATCCACCTTACCATACCCCACACAAAGGCCTCCATCAAGCCATACATTTTCCAAAACATGTCCCCACCATCACCTTGACCAAGTCAACGACGGCAGCAACATCAAAGGACAACAACAGGTCACTCAGCATCAAAAGATTGACCCCATGTCGACAACAACCTAGGGGCTTGCCTTCGCCCTCCTGCGCATCAAGAAAGTTCAAGTAGGGGCTTGCCTTCGCCCTCATATGCTTCAAAAAAAAAAGCTCAAGCAGAAGCTACATAAAAAAAGCTCAAGCAGAAGCTACAAAAAAAAAGGCTCAAGCAGAAGCTACAAAATAAAAAGAGCTCAAGCAGAAGCTTCACAAAAATAAATGAGGTCAAGGACCCAGAGCCAACGATCAAGAAGCAATGGATTCATTGAAACTGCCGTCAAATACGACTTGTCAAGGAATCACCTCAAGGCCCGTGCCTCATCATTCAACCTTCCGAGCCTTTTCGTCAAAGGCCGCACGAATTTTCATGCCCTGTCCCCAAATCCAAACACAGTTCAACCCAGAACTACGTCGACCTGAGCCCCTCAAAGGGAACGTAGCCAACCAAAAATGGTCCGGTCATAAACACATACAAATCCACAAACTCGGTCTCATCAATGACCTCTCCTATACACAAACCTTCTTTCACACCAGACCAACTCGATCCTTGATACCGATTGACTTTCTCCTCGTGATTAATCAAAGCATATCAGGTTTAATTGTTGAATAACCTGAACATCAACAAAGGGTTTTAAGCAAACAAGTGATCATTGTGAACAAATCAAGTTTTCAAATGTCTCGACAAGTCTTCTTTTTCTACAAAAATAGGAAAATAGAGCTAAACACTGATTTTCTGTCAGCAAGGGCTTTCATACACTTTTACAAGCTTTTCACTACTCATACTCTCTCAAAAGAGTCAAACCCAAAAGCATCTCTTTTGTGCCTACATCAAATAAGGCATTCACACAAAAAGGGACCCATTCCCACCTTTTCAAATAATATATACGCCCTTGCAAGTGTACATTACAAGTCATGTCTCTCACAAAAGAGGGTCGAATTACGCAGACCTGAGCCCCTCAGTCCGAGGGGAACATAGGCAGCCTTCATTGGTTCGGTCTAAGGAATACACAAAATTCCAAAAATTGACGCCACCAAGCTTAGGCAAGAAGCAAGCAAGAGATTTTGCGTCTCGACAAAGCTTTAAAAGTAAATCACAAATCATCACAGTTAAAACACTTCTTGATGAGTTCAAGCACGGTCTACTCTCAAACTCACAACATGCTAAAAGACGACTTAAAACATTTAACAATCAATGTGTCTGCGATGACGATGAATGGATACTCAGTGTTTCAGAAGGTCATTCCATGCTACTCGCGTTTGGCCCTTCATCACTCTTTCCTTTCCTCCCTCGTCCCCAACGAGTCTTCTTTCATTCCCATGAGCGAAGTTCTCGTCTCCCTCATTCCGAGATCGTGGAGTCCTCCTTGTCGTGTCAAACAAACCAGCCGCTCTCGTGAGCTTCGTTCACCCGTGCCTTGGCTCGGATCTCCTCCCTACGAGTCTGCAAAAGGGGACCTCTCCCCACCAGTCTGTCAACTCGTGTCTCATAGTCGAATAAAGCGTCTCACATGACATCCTGAGGGTTAGACCAGACTTCTGCACTCCTAAGGCTATAGCTGAGGCGACAATCTTGCCCCAGAATTGCTTCACGCCTGCTCCCCAAAATCACTTGGGACTGCCCGACATGCCGCTCGTACCAACCCAGGTACTCGGTGGTGGTCAACACAACACTCTCCCAGCGTCGAAGGAGCACCACAGGAGGGAAAGAGGAATACTTCCATACCCTCAGAAAATACAGAAGAGCATCTAAAGCTGCCAAGCAAAGCAGGGACTTCCCCCACACATGAACCGGTCCCCCAGCGCCAAGCGATCTACACCGTGGAAGGTTTCCCCCGGAACCAAAGGAACGATATCCTCGCCCGCCCGACAATGGCCTACCACATCCAACAGAGCCCCGTCACATATCCTGAGGTAGCCAACCCCGAAAAGAGTGACTATCAAGCACAAAGCAAACGCGTCCCAGGAGACATCACTCCCGCCACCGCTCATGAAACTGTCAAAGCTGCTTCAGCCCCCAACTGCTCAGAAAACATGCCAAAGCCGCTCACCTCCACTAACCACGTATGCATTCCCAGCTCATGCGACATGCACAAAAATAATAATAAGCTAGCAACAATTCCTAGGTCAATCCCGGGAATCACAAATACGTCATTACATCTTAAAATAAAATACTTTGTTGTGCAAATACAAGTGTTTTATTACAGGTACAAAATGTCTGTTGCTCTACAACAACAACAACAACAACAACAACAAAGCCTTAGTCCCAAAATAATTTGGGGTCGGCTAACATGAATCCTCATATGTTATCGTGAAAAAAATAAATAAATAAATTAAATTAAATTAAATTAAAAAAAATAAAAATAAATAAAAAATAAAAAAAAATAAAAATAAAAAAAATAAAAATAAAAATAAAAATAAAAATAAATATAAAAATCAACCCCCAACATGGATTTTTGCCCTCCACTCCGGCCTCTTCAACACCATACTTTCATCCACTCCAAGTAAATTCATATCATTTTCAATTACTCTAATCCAAGTTTGTTTGGGTCTTCCCCTACCCCTCGCCATTTTATCATTTCTCCACTGTTCCGGCCTCCTAACCGGTGCATCAATCGGTCTCCTTCTCACATGTCCAAACCACCGTAGACGATTTTCCCTCATTTTATCCTCAATGGGCGCAACTCCTACTTTACCTCTGATCACCTCATTCCCCAACCGATCCTTTCTTGTATGACCGCACATCCATCGAAGCATATGCATCTCCGCCACATTCATCTTATGCACGTGACACTGTTTCACGGCCCAACATTCGGTGCCGTAAAGCAATGCCGGCCTAATTGCCGTGCGGTAGAATTTTCCCTTTAATCTATTGGGCATGTCGCGATCACATAGAAACCCCGTAGCACTCTTCCACTTCAACCAACTCCGCTTTAATCCTATGAGCCACATCTCCATCTAATTCTCCATCCTTTTGAATAATGGATCCAAGATAGCGAAAAACTCGAAGCTTGAATAATATTTCCATCAAATGTGACCGCCCCGCCTCCCTACTTCCAACTCGCTAAACTTACACTCCAAATATTCGCCTCTTGCTTCGCTAATCGACAACCTCGAGATTCCAAAGTGTGTCTCCACAACTCCAATTTACTTTCAACACCCTCTCTTGTCTCATCAATCGGCACAATATCATCTCGCGAACCTTACACTTTGGTATATCATCTTGGGTGACCTCGTCAATTCGTCCATTATCAAAGCAAAAGAAAGGGGCTAAGTGTGGAACCTTGATGCACTCCAATCTTTATAGGGAACTCTTCGATCTTTCCAACACTAGTCTCGTACACAAGTACTAACTCCATTATTCATGTCCTTGATAATATCAATATATTTCTTTGAAACACCCTTCTTTGCTACTGCCCACCAAAGTACCTCTCTTGGCACTTTATCATATGCCTTCTCCAAATCAATGAAAACCATATGCAAATCTTTCTTTTGATCCCGATATTTCTCCATGGTTTGTCTCATAAGATATATTGCCTCCATAGTCGATCTTCCTGGCATAAACCCAAATTGGTTATCCGAAATATCCACAATTTTTCTCACCTTTGTGCAATCACTCTTTCCCAAAGTTTCATAGTATGGCTCATTAGTTTGATCCCCGATAGTTGGCACAATCTTGGACATCACCTTTATTCTTATACAAAGGGATCAGTACTCTTCCGCCACTCCAATGGCATTGTGTTAACTCTCCATATCTTGTTAAATAGCGTTGTTAACCAATCTACTCCCTCTCCCCCGAAACATCTCCAAACCTCAATTGGTATACCATCCGGTCCAACGGCTTTCTTCAATCTCATCTTTTTCATTGCCATTTCCACTTCACTCTTTCGAATCCTCCGCATAAAATCTCGATTAACCATACTCGAAGAGATATTTAAATCTCCAACATCCTGCTCTTGACCGCCATTGAACAAGTTATCAAAGTACGAACTCCATCTATCTTTTATCTCTTTATCCCCGACTAAAACTCTTTGGTCTACATCCTTCACACATTTAACCGTCCCAATATCTCGTGTCCTCTTATCCCTCATACGAGCGAGTCTATAGATGTCCTTTTCCCCTTCTTTTGTATCCAACTTATCATAAAGTTTCTGATTCACCTTTGCTCTTGTGTCTCTTACTGCTTTCTTAGCATCTCTTCTAGCTTCCTTATACTTCTCATAGTTCTCGTTGCTCCTACATTTCCCCAATAATTTGTAGCATTCTCGCTTGCCCTTTATTGCTTGTTTTACTTCCTCGTTCCACCATGATGTGTCCTTAATTGGTGGTCCATTTCCTCTAGATTCTCCAAGGACTTCTTTCGCCACCTCCTTTATGGTATGTACCATCTTAGTCCAAGTCGAATCTATATCCATATCCTCCATACTATCCGCCCAAATACCGGTATCGACCATCTTAGCTACAAATTTCGGTTGATTTTTCCCTTGAAGTCTCCACCACTTGATTCTAGGGTCTACCTGTGATTTTCTCTTCCTCGAATTTCTCTTACTTCGAAAATCAAGTACCACCAGTCTATGTTGAGTTGCTGTGCTCTCACCCGGAACAACCTTGCAATCTGTATAACTCTTTCTACAAGTATTTCTTACTAAGAAGAAGTCAATTTGACTCGCATTACCTCCACTCCTATAGGACACCAAGTGAGATTCTCTCTTCTTGAACCAAGTGTTCATTATACTCAAGTCATATGCCAACGTAAAGTCCAGGATACTATTTCCTGCTTCATTCCTCTCTCCAAAACCAAAACCTCCATGTATGCTCTCAAAGCCATATCGACTAGACCCCACATGTCCGTTCAGATCACCACCAATCACTAATTTCTCACCACTAGGTACTCGTTGCACTACCTCCTCCAAATCTTCCCAGAACACTTGTTTAATAGATGCATCCAACCCTACTTGTGGTGCATAGGCGGAAATAATAGTTATAATCTCATCACGTATCACCAGTTTAATGCCCATAATTCGATCACTCTTCCTGTACACTTCCACCACTTCATTAATATACTCCTTATCAATAATGATACCCACTCCATTTCTACCCTTATCCTTTCCTGAGTACCAAAGCTTAAAACCCCAAGGCGATATTTCTTTTGCTTTCTCTCCAACCCACTTAGTTTCCTGTAAACACATTATGTGAATCTTCCTCCTCCTCATAACTTCCACCACCTCTGCTGATCTCCCTGTCAATGATCCAATGTTCCAAGTTCCAAAGTGCATCCCACTACCCTTACACCTACCATGGACTAGCTTCTTTACCCGCACTCGTCCGCAATGCGGGAACCCTTGCATATTTGACACCACCCCCGTGCGAAGAGATGGCGCGTCGCTTCCGGGCGACGACCTAGCAACCTTTGCATACTTATCACTACACCTGTGTCTTTAAAGTGTAGCGCACCCTTGCATATTTGACACCACCCCCGGGCGAAGAGATGGCGCATCGCTTCCGGGCGACGACCTAGCAACCTTTGCATACTTATCACTACACCCAGGTCTTTGAAGTGTAGCGCGTCGCTGCTGAGGAAACACCCCAACGATATTCATAATCCGATTCATGTCATGTTAATGTGACAAAATTTTACGCCTGGCCATTTGTCACATGCCTACCGCAACCCTCGCCCTTTATCCCGACTTGGGACGAGGCAAGGATAAATCCTTGATGGGTTTATGTCCGTTGCTCTACAAAAAAAAAAAAAAAAAAAAAAACAACGGAAAGAGGGAAAGCAAAAGAGCCCTAATCCGACTCATCATCATCCTCCTCCACAAATGAGAAATCTGGCATCTCGGAAAACTCGGCAGTCACATCCTCGTCATCAGGATACAACACCCCCTCCTTGTGCGGGTACTCAAAGTACTCTGAAGGGTCAAAACTCGGTGAAAGGATCAAAGAAGGGATGCGAGGATGAACCCTCACCCTGTGCCTCCGGCGGAGGAAAGAACTGATGAAGGGTCTGCGGCCTCTAAGCCCCCGAAAACGTCCCCTCATCAAAGCCGTGATGTTCTCAAACCGGCACCTCCGGCTGTGGCCCTGGCTCAGCCCTCGAAGAAGGAGTATCCACAGACCTCCTCAAAGGCACTGGCTCGAACGCCGCCGCGTGCCGTGAAGACCTGCAAGACGGCTTCCCCGCGAACTTCCTTGCAAAAAGGCCGCATCGCCACATAACGGCGGGTCAACGTGTCAAAGGATCTCCCCGAGGCCTGCACAAGCAAACAACCAAAGAAACGCTCAGCAAAATAGATACAGTCATACCCAACAAAAAAAAGAGAAAAATACAGAAAAGATGCCAAGATGGAAAAGAGTATTCACACTCACCGGCGCATCCGGGTTAACCCGATAGGCAGCCGGAGCCTGGTCAGGGACGGGTACCGACACCCTCCGCCTCGACGAATCCCCGCGAACATACGTGAAGTCCAGCCAAGGCACCGGAATATCTAGAGGATGTGACGAGCCAGTCTGTCTTTCCCTCACCAACACCTATGGCATCCTCAGCTTTTGCCTGACCAAGGCCGGATACTCCTCGCCCTCCAGGACGAACTCCTCGGCACTCACGCCGGACCGGTACCTCTCATACTCCAGCACGTCCATATCAAGAGGACTCATCATATGGAAGGGCGGATCCCTCAAAGCCATAGGAGGCGCACCTGTGCCATACTGCCAGATAACCTCTCCCCCAAGTACACGGAGTCACAAGTAAGACCCCGCAGAAGCCTCCACTGCCGCATCACCCAGGGGGCACCCTCCGGCTCATCCTCATCATACCGAGTCCAAGTATACAGCGGAAACCCCTCCAAACTATCCCTCTCCCGTCCTCCTCTTCCTCAAAGGATGAGCCCAAGACATCGTATGGCGGGATAACCGAACATGGCCTCATCCTCCCGGTCCCCACGGGTGCAACGAAAGATCTCATAGCACCCCGCCTGCAACAAAAAAGCAGATAGTGCACAGAACAGAAAAAAGGGGGAGTCCTACTCTAAGTCATCGGCACCACCGCCTGGTAAAGACTCCTGCATCTCGGCGCCTCCGCCAGCCACCTCATCATCCTCTGTGAACCCAGCACCTTCCCCGACCGAATAGTCCAAGAAGTCCGTAGGAGTAAGAACGAAGAAGAAAAGAGAAGACGAGCCATCCCTCCTCTCCTTGTCCAGCACCTGAGGCGTCCCACGTCCTCAACACCTCAACAACTCGGTCAGAGGCGCCCCACGGTCTCAAACATTTCAACAAGTTCAAACAAAGGCGCTACCTCGCCCTCACCAAGTTCAGACAGAGGCGCTACCTCACCCTCACCAAATTCAGACAGAGGCACCACCATGTCCTCACAACAAGTTCAAAAAAAGGCGCTACCTCGCCCTCACCAAGTTCAGACAGAGGCGCTATCTCACCCTCACCAAGTTCAGACAGAGGCACCAGCACGTCCTCACAACAAGTTCAAACAGAGGCACTACCTCGCCCTCACCGCAAGTTCAGACAGAGGCGCCTCCTCGCCCTCACCGCAAGTTCAGACATAGGCACCACCTCGCCCTCACTGCAAGTTCAGACAAAGGCGCCATAGCGTTCTCATCATTTCAGCAACTTCGTTAAAAAAAAAAACGCCGGCGCGTCCTCAACATTTCAGCGACTTCGGTCACAAGCACCTCCTCCTGCAGGTAAACACAACGAAGCAGAAAAAAGTCCCTACAAGGCCACGATGATCCCCAACAGACGAACACCGGCAGCCATCGTAAGTCCAACCCTCTCCCCAGCGGACAAAGCATGAGGCATCTACACCTCTCGCAATCAAAGCACAAGGCAGCTATGCCTCCACAACCGCAGCCAGAAGACGATTCAAAGTCCTCACGCATGGCAAACCGCAGCCAGAAGATGATTCAAAGTCCTCACGCATGGCAAACCGCAGCCAGAAGACGATTCAAAGTCCTCACGCATGGCAAATCGCAGCCAGAAGACGATTCAAAGTCCTCACGCATGGAAAACCGCTGCCAGAAGACGATTCAAAGTCCTCACGCATGGCAAACCGCAGCCAAAAGACGATTCAAAGTCCTCACGCATGGCAAACCACGGCGGGAAGACGATTCAAAGTCCTCACGCATGGCAAACCGCCGAGAGACGATTCAAAGTCCTCACGCATGGCAAACCGCAGCCAGAAGACGATTCAAAGTCCTCACGCATGGCAAACCGCAGCCAGAAGACGATTCAAAGTCCTCACGCATGGCAAACTGCAACGAGAAGACGATTCAAGTCCTCACACTATCTTCAGCCCGGAAGGCTTTAAACCACTCAGTCCGGGAGACTGTATAAATCAGCCAAACTACTATCTCCAACCCGGAAGGCTTTAAATCACTCGGTCCGGAAGACCGTATAAACCTCTCCCATCACTATCTCCATCCCGGAAGGCTTTAAACCACTCGGTCCGGAAGACCGTATAAACCTCCCCCATCACTATCTCCAGCTCGGAAGGCTTTAAACCACTCAGTCCGGGAGACTGTATAAATCAGCCAAACTAATATCTCCAGCCCGAAAGGCTTTAAACCACTCGGTCCGGAAGACCGTATAAACCTCCCCCATCACTATCTCCAGCCCGGAAGGCTTTAAACCACTCGGTCCGGAAGACCGTATAAACCTCCTAAATCACTATCTCCGGCCCGGAAGGCCTTAAACCACCCGATTAGGAAAATTGTAAAGTTTCCATCCCAGGACACCACCACGTCCTCACAATTGACCTCAGCGGTCACCACATCTTAGGATAACACCCCGTCCTTACCACTGACCTCGGCAGCCACACGACACTTCAGGGCACCATCACGCCCGCATGCACTCACAATTTCACGACCTCTGAACTACGACCAGGCTTGATTCCCGCTAGGGATACGTAGGAATCCTGTCACAGGGTCCATCCATCGACCTATACGGTCACCCAGGATGCCTCCACGTCCTTACCATCGACCTATACGGTCACCCAGGACGCCTCCACGTCCTTACCATCGACCTATACGGTCACCCAGGACGCCTCCACATCCTTACCAACGACCTATGCGGTCACCCAGGACGCCTCCACGTCCTTACCACCGACCGATGCGGTCACCCTGGATGCCTCCACGTCACCCTGGATGCCTCCACGTCCTTACCATCAACCTATGCGGTCACCCACAGGATACCATCACATCCACACACAGAGTCTCAGTTAGAGGACAGCTCACGTCCTCGTACACAACACTCACCCCACACGCGAACTACGATTGGCTTGATTCCCACTCAGGGATACGTAGGAATCCTATCAAAGGGTCCAGCCGTCCGACCAACCTGGTCACCTTCTCTCTCAGCACGCGATCCAGATCAGGACCCTTATCTTATCGACGACCCCACTTCTTTCATAAGTGACGTCGCTGAGGGGCTTCTGTAAGTACCCCAATCTGGATCGCTCTACATCCAAGCAAACTTCCGGAGATCATAACTCCTTCATACGAACTCCGATTGAGATGTGCCATATATGGTTGGAAAGCTCTCGACGAGAACTAGCTGGCCATCACAATTATAAAATGTGGAAAAGCATGGAAGTCCGTACGGACCTCTTTGCATCATAATTGCAAAATCCGCTTAAAGTCCACGAGATTCCCTCAAATCCCGGAGAAATGATTACCCTCATGCATGGTTGGTCCGTACGGACCTCTTTGCATGATGAGGTGGTCCGTACAGACCTCTTTGCATAGGGGACATAATCATCTCAGAAATCCTCATCATTCCCTGAAATCGAGAAAAACCAAAAATCTAGATTACCTAGAAGGTACGTACGGACCTTCTTGCAGTTTTCTGGCACTATAAATAGAGGGCTCCCCCTCCCATTTTCAAACACACCTCCCTCTTCTCTCCTCTCCCCCCAGCCTTCAGGCTCCCCTCTAAGACCCTTCGGGGCAATCCTGGCCCATTTCGGATCCTTCCGAGGCCTTCCGAGCTCCCTTGTGGTGCTCCGAAGCCTCTCTGAGCGCTCCCGCGCTGCCCCGAGGCACTCTCGAGGTACTCTGAGGCCCCTCGTGGTACTCCGAGGCCTTGCCTGGTCTTTTCCGAGGCGTCCCGGCTCTTTCCGAGTCAAACCGACGATCCCGGCCCACGCCAAACCTCTGCCCGAATCCAACCGACGATTCCAACGCACGCCGAACCTCTGCCCGAGTCAAACCGACGATCCCGGCCCACGCCGAACCTCTGCCCGAATCCAATCGACGATTCCAACCCACGCCGAAACTCTGCCCGACTGCAGCCTACAATCTCAACTCACGCCGAAGCTCTGTCCGCAGACAACCGGCTCCTTCCAAAGCAATCCCGGTCCGTCCCGGAGTACTATTCCATCCTCAAGCACTATTCCCCAGCGGAAGACAGACACGAACCAACAATTGGTAAGGCTTCCTTCCTACACTATTTCAATACATTTCAATAAAGCAGTGTACAATGTAGACATCCGATACAGCATGCATTTTTAAAAGCACACACACACACACAACAGTTAAAGAATATTAGGGGTATCCGAAAGACTCGTTTTACGAGGCGACTCGGGTGAGCTCTAAAATTCTAATATTCTCTTCCCGAGGAGTCATCTGACCTCCGAACTCAAAAATCTCATCACACAACAACAAATAGTTTAATTTTAAACTGATGCCCTTTTTCAATGTTTTGGGCTTAATAAAAACGGCGTGGCGACTCTACAAAGCAAAACACGGCGAGACACCTCCAACACGCTAAAACGGAATAAGCCAGATGCCGGGGCGCGATTGCGCTGCCTCTCGGATCCGGGCGACTTTCCGAAAAGCGACAAATGCAAGATGCCGGGGCCCGCGCGCGAGCCGAATCCGGGTAATTTCAGGATGGCTGGACCCTTTAGTAGTATTCCTACGTATCCCGAGTGGGAATCAAGCTTGATCATAGTTCATGTGTGATGGCAACTAAAAGGGGATTCGACCGGTGGGGAACTATTTGTAGGCGTTCGTCCTGAGTTGAGACTATTCTGAGGCGTCTCAGCCTGAGTTGAGGAGGATGTGGTGGCGCTTCTGGCTGAGATAATGAGGACGTTTGTACCTTGAGATGAAGGCTTTTATTCTTTGGGATGAAGGCGTGGGTGCCTTAATTGAGGCTTTGGAGGGCATTTGTACCTCAAGATGAAGGCGTTTGTGCCTTAGGAATGAAGGTGTTTGTGCCTTAATTGAGACTTTGGAAGGCATTTTTACCTCAAGATGAAGGCATTTGAGCCTTGAGATGAAGGCGTTTGTGCCTTAATTGAGACTTTGGAAGGCGTTTGTGCCTTAATGAAGGCTTTGGAAGGCGTTTGTGCCTTGGGGATGAAGGCGTTTTTTCGAAGGCGTTTATACCTTAAGTTTGCATTTTTTGAAGGCGTTTGTACCTTAGGTTTGTGATTTTATGGGCGTTTATACCTTAAGTTTTGTTTTTTTTTTGAAGGCGTTTGTGCCTTAAGGTTTGTTTTTTCTAAGGCAATTGTACCTTAAGTTTCGGACTTACGATGACGGCCGGGATTTGTCTGCCGGGGATATGTATTAGGGCTTACGTATGACTACCGGAGAAATGATTCTTTGTACGGGCTTACAATGACTGCCGTTTTGACTTTTTTTCCGCTATGGAAAGGGTGTTCGGGCTTATATTGATGGCCGAAAAGGTTCGAGCTTACGATGACTACCGAAATTATTTTGCCACTAAGTTGGGGCGAGATCCGGGCTTACGATGATGGCCGGAATTTGTTTCTTTGTACGGGCTTACAATGACTGCCGATTTGACTTTTGTCTTCTTGGGAAAGGTTGTTCGGGCTTACACTGATGCCGAAAAGGTTCGAACTTACGATGCCTGCCGAAATTATTTTGCCACTTAGTAGGGGCGAGATCCGGACATACGATGATGGCTGGGATTTGTTTCTTTGTACGGGGACCAAATTGCATGAATTTTGCAGGGAATGGCTTTTGGACAACCAAGGGCAATGTTTGTAAGGGGAAAAGGGGGAATTGCCTGGGCTTGTAAAGATGTCCGTACGGACAGATCTTGCATTTGCAAAGAGGTTCGTACGGACATGTATGCAAATCTGAATGTGTATGGATTGTGGGTATGTGATTTTTGTCAAAGAATATGGAGTTTAGCTCTTATTTGTGAAAATAAAGTGCCTCTCATTGAAATGAAATTTTTTGCATGCTTTGGTACCTTGTACTTTGATGGTGCTTTGTATGTACACGTGAAAAATGGGCTTTGGTTGTGAACTATGCAGTGTAGGGACGGATTTTGTGTGAAAACTCGTCGTGTTGGGACGGTTTTTGTCGTGAAAATGTGTGTAGTGTAGGAACGGAGATTGTTGTGAATGTGTCGTGTAGGGATGAACTTTGTGGTAAAATTTGTGCCGTGTTTTCTGACGGAGTTTTGTTGTAAAATGTGTGCCTGAAATGTGCGCTCGCCCGAAAAAATGTGATTTCCGGTTTAAATGAAAAGAAGGAGTCGCCACGCCGTTTTTAAGAGGAAACATTGAAAACCTTTTGTTTAGAGAAAATGGGTTCGGAGGTCAGGTTATGTGTTGGGAAGAACCAAGAGTTCACCCAACACGCCTCGTCCATAGACGAGTCTTTCAATCAGAAACATCCAAGTAAATCCAAAGTGTGTGCAAATATTGATAATACACAAAGTGTGATTAAATGCATCTTATTAATTATGGAACGAGAATTACATATTGTGAGCCCATTATTTAGGGAGGCCACATCCCTGATACAAACAATCTAAAACAGATTACAAAGGAAAGAGGTCTCTGCAGATGGGTCATGTATGTCGCATGACACATCGCACCAGTGACCACATGTGTCGCGTGACACAGGATCACTTGGAGACGAAGGTGTCGCGTGACACATATGAGCCATCTGCAGAAACTTAACAAGATGAACACGTAATCAACAGAAAGCTATACAGAACTAATCAATTAACTAGATTACGAACGAAATACGTAAACGAAACTAAATCAACCAGGAGTGTGGATATGGGTAGATCCACACCCCCTTGGGGTTCAAACACCAAATCCAATCAAATGATCAACAATATAAGCTCAATTGCACTGATTATTCAGATTAAACAGAGAGATTGCGATTGGGATTCAGTAATCTAGGATCTGATTACTGAATCCAAACAAAATTAAATGCTAGAATTAATAGAAATTAAGCAAGAGAGAGAGAGAGATTGAGTTTAGGGAATCGTTACCCTTGTTGCTTCCACGAATTCTATATCTAGTTAGATATAGAACCCTTCAATTCGTCACTTCTGATCTGGAAGGATTAAGGCAAGGGGCTCAATTGGTGTGGCTTGAGAATTGGGTTTGGAAGGGAGGAATTAGGTAGGTTGAAGGTAGGAGAGAGAGAGGTTTGTGTTTGGAGAGGTTCGTTACGCTGCAAATCCTGCAGAGTAACAGTAGGCTAAAGTTGGGATCCATTTATGAGAGGGGGAGGGTCTTATTTATAGGCTGCAGTTGGCTGCCTTAGTGTGTCGCACGACCTTACGCGTCCTCTTTTCATTCCTCAATCTGTCGCGTGACACAAGGTGGCTCAACCGCTTTTGGCGCCAAAAACCAGTTTCTGGAACATTCCGGGAAAATACCCAAAAGGTCCAACAGGTTTTATTCCCAAGAGGTCCTTTGGCATGAATAATGTACCAAAAGGTACTTCCTTCGCGGGAAACTCATGGAACGTTTCCGGAAGTGTTGGGACAGGCCGGGAATTTACCAAAACGCCCTTTAATGCAGTTTTATTATATTAAAATGCATCTAAAAGGTTGCGAATTGGATTGGCGTACTTACAGAGCCCCTCGACAATGTCACTTTTGGAAAAAGTGGGGTTGTCGATAAAATAAGACCCAATCTCAATGAGCATCAAGGGATAAGGTGAAGGGCTAGAAGGGGGAAAAGATGGCTGGACCTTTCTGAGAAAGGATTCCTACGTATCCCTTGAACAAGGGAATCAAGCCAAAACGTAGTTTGGAAAAAAACTAATTGAGGGAGGCTGAACAAAGGGAAAGCTATTTGAAGGTCTTTTGACCTAAAAGGAATTATTTTAAGGTCTCTTGACCTAAACGAGATCATTTGAAGGCATCTCAACCTGAAAGGGATTATTTGAAGGTCTCTTGACCTAACAGGGATCATTTGAAGGTCTTTTGGCTTAAAAAGGGATTATTTGAAGGTCTCTTGACCTAAAAGGGGTTATTTGAAGGTCTCTTGACCTAAACGAGATTATTTGAAGGCATCACAACCTGAAAGGGGATTATTTGAAGGTCTCTTGACCTAAAAGGGGTTATTTGAAGGTCTCTTGACCTAAACGAGATCATTTGAAGGCGTCTCAACCTGAAAGGGATTATTTGAAGGTCTCTTGACCTAAAAGGGATTATTTGAAGGTCTCTTGACCTAAAAAGGGTTATTTTAAGGTCTCTTGACCTAAACGAGATCATTTGAAGGCGTCTCAACCTGAAAGGGATTATTTGAAGGTCTCTTGACCTAAAAGTTATTATTTGAAGGTCTCTTGACCTAAAAGGGATTATTTGAAGGTCTCTTGACCTAAACGAGATCATTTGAAGGCGTCTCAACCTGAAAGGGATTATTTTAAGGTCTCTTGACCTAAAAGGGATTATTTGAAGGTCTCTTGACCTAAAAGGGATTATTTGAAGGTCTCTTGACCTAAACGAGATCATTTGAAGGTCTCTTGACCTAAACGAGATCATTTGAAGGCGTCTCAACCTGAAAGGGATTATTTGAAGGTCTCTTGACCTAAAAGGGATTATTTGAAGGTCTCTTGACCTTAAAAGGGTTATTTTAAGGTCTCTTGACCTAAACGAAACCATTTGAAGGCGTCTTAACCTAAAAAGGATTATTTGAAGGTCTCTTGACCTAAAAGGGGTTATTTTAAGGTCTCTTGACCTAAACGAGATCATTTGAAGGCGTCTCAACCTAAAAAGGATTATTTGAAGGTCTCTTGACCTTAAAGGAGTTATTTTAAGGTCTCTTGACCTAAACGAGATCATTTGAAGGCGTCTCAACCTGAAAGGGATTATTTGAAGGTCTCTTGACCTAAAAGGGATTAATGCTTCTAGCAAAGTAATTGACTGAGACATGCTTTCATACCTGTGCTGTGCTCACCTGTAGCTGTCGGAGAGTCTTAGACTACCGTTGCTGTTGGGGGATAGCTGTCAAGGGTCTCATGCAACCATTGATTCTGCTGGGGATAAGTGTAGCTGCCGAGGGATTCACGCTACTGCTTTCCTTTTGCTTGGTAGTTCACTGGTTTTGCTGAATGTTGGACGGTCTTTTCTCTTTTCCTTTCGTCGGTTATCTTTTGTGTCCTGAGCTTCACTTGGTAAGCCGGGGACTCTGCTTTTGTCTGTGCTTTGAGGCTACTGATCTTTGGAACTTTGCTTGCCAGGGAGCAGGTTCCTCTTGGTGCTTTGGGGCCACTAATCATTGGAATTTTGCTTGCCAGGGAGCAGGTTCCTCTTGGTGCTTTGGGGCCACTGGTCTGGTTGCGCACTGCTGGAGAGACTAACATAGGTACGGCTTCTTTGTCTCAGCTTTGGCTGAGGGCCAGTCTTCGAGGTTCAGTGAGCATTATTGTCTGGATTCTGGGGCAGCTGGGGCTCTTTTCTTTTTGGCAAGCATTGTTTGGGGGCTGAGGCTACCACTTGTTGACGCTTACTGGGGAGATTGACAGATACGGACTCTTTGTCTTGGCTTATCATGTAGAATGGGCTCTTGAAGTTGCCGAGATTGGTGAGCTTTATTTCCTGGGTTCTGTGGCCGCTGGGCTCTTCTTCTTTTCTTTCTTTGACAAGCACTGCTTGGGGGTTGAGGCAACTGGGGCTCTTTCATATGATGCTGGTGAGATCAGATGGCTGGACCTTTGGAGAAAGGTTTCCTATGTATCCCTTAAAAAGGGAATCAAGCCGGTCGTAGTTCTGGGCCTTATAATGATAATAGAGGCGGGGTCTGCCACCTGCGGGGTTTGGAATCTCTGTCCAAGATTGTGATTCGAGGGGCAGTCCTCACGATCACATTACGATCACCTGATTATTGTACTCTGCGGGGGGGAGACACAACACTCTAGACACTTAGCATTTTATTAGACTCTTTGCTTATGCATTATTAATATTTTGTTGCACAAGTCCATCTCAGCTGGGGAGAATAGGGAAGTAGGGGTTTTGCACGGCTTGATGAGCAGATGTGTATGTAGCCATTATGCTATGAGGGGTCGTGTATAGGACGAAAGTGTTTATAATGAGGTGGACCCTCTACCGAGGATTTGAAAAGTGTATGAGTGACGGTGTATGGAAGGTGCAGCTTAGGCAAGTCGGGGACGCTCCCGGGAGTACAGGTTGTTGCAGGTCCGTTGCTGGTGAGGACAAAGTGTATCGCGCGTCTGAGATAGTAAGAAGGAGAGGGGGCAGAGAGCAATCCCGGCTTGGCGTAGCCCCAGTTGACAGTGCAAAGCAATCTTGGAGGGAATCTGGTAAGGAGAGCCGGAGGGATATCTTAACCAAAGCCCCAGCTTGAGAAAATTCCATGCAGCTTCATCGCAGGCAGAGTCATCTTGTGGCCACAGAGGCAATTCATCATTTCAAATCGTAGTCAATCAGTTGCTGGACAAGACTCGGAAGTGTTTACGTGAAGGGGCACATCCTTCGAGGGTGGGAAATGAATCCCGAGTTCTGTGTATGACACTCTCGCTTTGGGTTTGACTCTTTTGAGAGAGTATAAGCAACACAAGGTGTGGAAAGTATATGGAAGCCCCTACTGACCAAAACGGTGTTTAGCTCTATCTTCCTATGATGTAGAAATAAAAGACTTTTCGAGACACTTGAAAACCTGTCTTATTCGTGATGATCACAAAGCTGCTTAAAACCCTTTATTGATGTTCGGGTTAGTCAACCGCCAAAGCTGATATGAGCAAATATTTTATATCAATCCTGAGGAGAAAGCCCACTGATATCGAGATCAAGCTCGACCGGATATGGACAGTGTATCGGAATGGCCCTTGCTGAGACCGGGTTTTCTGAGATTTGTTTGTGATTTCGACCGGACCACAAGTGGTTGCCTACGTTCCCCTCCATAGGAGGAGCTCAGGTCGCCGTAGTTCGGGTTTATCCCGAATGAAAAGGATGAACGATGAAGTTCGGGGATGTGAGGACCTTCGAGAATTTTTGAGAATTGAAGAAAACGTGTCCTCTTGGAGTGTCGATGGGAGACACAAATGCGAAGCCCCAGTGGGACATTCACGGCAGGTGTTTGCGGAGGAGAAATGAAGTATGCTCACATGCAACGTCAAATGAACGGACGGAATTTGCACAATCTTCAATTGATGGTCCTTTGAGCCGAGATGAACTTGGCTCTGCTTCAACCAATAATCTGTTTTATATCTCGACAGTATTGGAATGAAACTGCTATCCGGTAGTAACTGCGGCTGGGTTTCGGGATTTCGATCGGTCTTCGGGTGATTTGGGATATCATGACCTCTTAAGATGAGAGGTCGGCTAGGCTTTTTGCTGACTGTACCTCTAAAGATGAGAGGTTGGCTCTTGGGTATGTGTTTGGGATTTCTAAGGTGGGGGAATCCATGATTGCATTTTCGCTGCCTCTAAGGATGAGAGGTCAATCTTGGCTTTGGTCAAGGCAAAGGTAAGGGTAATGGGATAGGAATGTCCTCTAAAATCGAGAGGACGGCCGGAATTGGTTGAGGTAGTGGTGAGGGACATCCGTACTGTCTCTTTATTCACTCTGAGATTCCCTTTGAGTAACAACCGCATCTTCTGACTTTCGCTTCTGAGAGGATCACCGGGGACTAGGCTCTCTTTCTTATCTTTTTTTTTGTATTTTTTTATTTTTTATTTTTGTCTTTGAGAGGAGCATTTCAGCTAGTCCCCAGGATGGATCATTGCTTTCCGTCGTTCTTGAGCTTGGAGATGGTCGATCTTTCTTTGAATCACGGGAGCCTCAAGGATGGTCCCTCTTCTTCTTGATGATGGTTAAACGGGTTTCAAAACATGCCGATCTTGAAATGAAGGGATATTATTTAGGTGAGGGTAAGGTGATGGTTTTCCTAGGGGTGAAAGGTTTCAACCGCAGTCCCTACCGGATACTCTGAACGATATTGAGTCTTCGTTTGCTTGCTTGAGCTTACTTTGAGGAAGATCTGTGCAAATTCATCGAGCAACGAGATAGCGAAGACGAAGGAAAGTATGTGAGCATATGGGATGCGAGATGGGGAATTGGTAAGCCCCACTTTGGGAAATGATATCAGCAGGTTTTCTCGTTCTGATCTATTTAAACATTAGTCATTTCAAAGCATTAGTCGGTGAGCAGCATAAGTGATCATTTGGAATAAGACCATTTCAATCGAGTGTAACGTGGGTGTGCAAGTGATGTCTCAAGTCTAGCAAGAATAGAAACAAAGATTTTTATTACTGCAATAAAAAGACTCATAACATGGACTTGACAGACTCGTTACCACATAAAAGACACTCTAGATCCTACGACGCTGACTGATTGACTTCGTCGCTTTTGGGTGGGATAGCCTCTGGGCTTCTGCTGATATCACTAAAGAAGATCGGGGACAACATTGGGGCGAGCCTTCTCAACCTTTCCATCATCAACAAGCTTCTGAATGAGCATCTTCAGGGGAATGCAATCGTTGGTTGTATGGCCAGGGAACTGGTGGTAGCAGCAGTACTTGTTCGTATCCAGCTTTGGGTTGCGATGCATAGGGCGGTAATTATCAAGGGGCTGGACCATCCCTGTCTTAACCAGACCATTAAATGCTTCCTCTGTAGTCATGCCAAGATCATCAAACTTCTGTGGCTGACGAGGTTGAAATTTCCCACTGCTTGGGCCAGTGCTTCCTCTCTGAAGGTTGTTGATACTATTGTCTTTTCGCACTCGGGAAACTGGATTGACCATCTTGGACCCATAACCATTAACATTACCGGTCTTGTCATCTAGGGTACGGTTGAAGAGTTGATTCTCGCTACGGGCTCCCATGCCTACCATCTCCCTTAAATCGGGGTACCAACCATTCCCAATAGCTTCATGGAGAACTGGCTTCACACATGACAAAAAGATGTCCTTCTGATCTTGCAATGGAATTGGCTCGGGCAGTTCATTCAATTTGGCATTCCACCTCTTGTAGAACTTGGTAATCGACTCATCCTGCTTCTGAATTGTACCGACCAAATCGTCCCTGGTTGTGCGCCACTCAAGATTCCCACGGTACTTTTCAAGAAAGGCCTCAGTAGTCTGACTCCAAGTAGCTCGAGCTTCTGACTTAAGATTTAGAAACCATGTCAAGGCAGGTCCTTTGAGTGTGAGATGGAAGTGTTGAGCCATAAATTCGGGAGTACAACCCTTTGCCCCCATAGTCATCACGTATGTGTCCACATGAGTTTTCGGGTATGTCGAACCATCAAATTGTATTTTGGGCATCTTGAACTTATAAGGGAGAGGCTCTACTTGTTTTGGGTCAACAACCTTAAGTCCACTTGATCCAGCCGTCAACTTGTCAATTTGCTGCTGCATTTGTTTCAACAGTGCAGTTACCTCTGGAGTCATCCCGGGAAGCTGAGGAAAAGCGGGAGCGATAGTTGAAGAAGGCTCAAAACTAGCTGGTTAGAAGAGAGACGGCTGAACTGACCCGGATGCTGGAGCTGGCAAATGATTAAATTGATCGGTTGGGAAATTCTGATTCTGCGGAAAAGCACTGGCAGGCCTGTAAGGAATTGACCCCGGATGCTGCATAGATGATGAGCCAAATCCAAAAGCTGAATCCATTGAAGGCTGAGACATATATCCTTGAAACTGAGGTTGTCTAGTAGGAAACTGCATAAATCCATCCTGGCTGAACTGATTCCCGGAGTAAGGATGCTGATTCGGATACTGGGCATTACCCTGGGAGTGAGGACTATGAGACTGACCTTGCTGATATTGAGAACCTGGGAACCACAGACCTTGACTGTTCGGAAACTGGGACCCAAATTGGCTTAGAGGCACGAAAGCATTGGGAAAGGGTGAGGAAGTCAAATCATGAAGGACCGGCTGTGTTCCTCCAACTGGACCAAAACTTGCTTGAGGGTTCACCGGCAGCCCCTGATTCTGAGCATAATTGGACTGTGCACCCTGGGTATGAGGCTGAAAAGGGAGAGAAACATTCCCGGCTCCTAGATCAGTGTCATTAACCTCGGTAATCTCTTCATAAGTTCCATCAGCGCGTCGGATCACAGCAATTCCACGGCTTCTCATTGCATCTACGAACTTAGAATGTGCTGCCTCTTCCCTGGCTTGAGCGAGTAATTGAGTTTCACGCTCTCTTGCTAGAGCAGCTTCCAAATTATCCCTCATCTCTTCCATAGACAGACTATGCATGACTTGTTGATCCGCAACAGATGAATCCTCAGATTGAGTGGTCATACCCTTCTCTGCACTAGACATCTCTGAAATTGAATCGGGTGCGAATTCTGCTGAAACTGCAACTGCCTCGAGACGCGAACTAAACGAACACCGGGAAATGGATCGCGCACCCAACTTGCCTTATCTGGAGAGGAGAGAGTGTGTATAAGGAGGAGGATATAGAATCTTGAGATGATACGGGAGAGGGAAGAATGGGAAAGGAGACGGACTCGTGCAACACTTTATTAATCTTCAAGTAGAAATCGGTGTTTTAAGTCCTAGAGACGGTTGGAAAAGGATAAGCCTTTATTCACGCAATCTAGAAATCGGGGGAACCTAGGACACATCATCCACAAATACACCAAATGCGTTGTTTCAAAATTAATAATAGGTGACAGTACCTAAACAAAACCGAAGCATTTATGGGACGAACGAGCAGCCCCAATTTCTCGAGAAATTTGGGCAGCATAACGGCTATTCTCGAAGAATTTCAAGGAAAAATCCGGCATGACCTCTCGTCGGTGCACGTTGACAAAGCGACATGATCTCTCGTTAGAACATGCCGTGGGAACGACGTGTCCTCTCGTGAAACCATGTTGCTATGGCAACATCCCCACACGTGCTAGGGTTTGGAGGAGGTACGAAAGTCTATTAAGAATTTTGAAACAATTCATTTTAGCGTATTTGAAAATGTCGTGTCAAAAACAAACCGTTTGGGTGAGGTTTAAAAGTGTGGCGCCACCTATAATGTGCTAGGGGGATAGGTTTGATTTTAGGCGCTCAAGCGTAGGCGAATTTCATGGCCGTCCGCGATGCCGTCAATCGCACCAGAGGGTTCTAGATCTACGTGAAGTAGTGTGCAGGATGGCTATGTTCCTTTATTTTGCGAAAAATGATTTTTTATTTTTTTTAAAGAAAGAAAAGACAACACACACCCTCACACAGGATATACAGGGAACAACAATCAATTGAGTCCTGCTTGATCCAAGGGACTGCCCTCAAACCAGTCTTCTGATGTTATGTTCAGTGGCCACCCTTTGTCGCGTGACACAGGACAACCAGAGACAAAGGTGTCGCACGACCTGGGTGGTCACTGAACCAGCAGCTCTTCAATCATCAAATCAGCCCCTGTTTTACCATAGCAAGAGCAAAACAAAGAGAAGACTAATGCACAAAAAAATGACCACAAGCACAAAAGGGCTCACAAGTTTCATAATCAACGAGATGTATGAACCACAAATGATTATCGAATAATGCACACAAAATGGATGTATTGGATGTTTGACTAAATAAAAGCTGACCCACTAAACACTTGAAAAACAGGTTTTCAAATGTTTCATCCCCAGCGGAGTCGCCACTGAAATGTGTGCTCTCCCGAAAAAATGTGTTTTCCGGTTTAAATGAAAAGAAGGAGTCGCCACGCCGTTTTTAAGAGGAAACATTGAAAACCTTTTGTTTAGAGAAAATGGGTTCGGAGGTCAGGTTACGTGTTGGGAAGAACCGAGAGTTCACCCAACACGCCTCATCCATAGACGAGTCTTTCAATCAGAAACATCCAAGTAAATCCAAAGTGTGTGCAAATATTGATAATAAACAAAGTGTGATTAAATGCATCTTATTAATTATGGAACGAGAATTACATATTGTGAGCCCATTATTTAGGGAGGCCACATCCCTGATACAAACAATCTAAAACAGATTACAAAGGAAAGAGGTCTCTGCAGATGGGTCATGTATGTCGCATGACACATCGCACCAGTGACCACATGTGTCGCGTGACACAGGATCACTTGGAGATGAAGGTGTCGCATGACACATATGAGCCATCTGCAAAAACTTAACAAGATGAACACAGAATCAACAGAAAGCTATACAGATCTAATCAATTAACTAGATTACGCACAAAATACAGAAACGAAACTAAATCAACCCAGGGAGTGTGGATATGGGTAGATCCACACCCCCTTGGGGTTCAAACACCAAATCCAATCAAATGATCAACAATATAAGCTCAATTGCACTGATTATTCAGATTAAACAGAGAGATTGCGATTGGGATTCAGTAATCCAGATAGCTAGGATCCGACATCTGAATCCAAACAAAATTAAATGCTAGAATTAATAGAAATTAAGCAAGAGAGAGAGAGAGAGAGATTGAGTTTAGGGAATCGTTACCCTTGTTGCTTCCACGAATTCTATATCTAGTTAGATATAGAACCCTTCAATTCGTCACTTCTGATCTGGAAGGATTAATGCAAGGGGCTCAATTGGTGTGGCTTGAGAATTGGGTTTGGAAGGGAGGAATTGGGTAGGTTGAAGGTAGGAGAGAGAGAGGTTTGTGTTTAGAGAGGTTCGTTACGCTGTAAATCCTGCAGAGTAACAGTAGGCTAAAGTTGGGATCCATTTATGAGAGGGGGAGGGTCTTATTTATAGGCTTCAGTTGGCTGCCTTAGTGTGTCGCACGACCTTACGCGTCCTCTTTTCATGCCTCAAGCTGTCGCGTGACACAAGGTGGCTCAACCGCTTTTGGCGCCAAAAACCAGTTTCTGGAACATTCTGGGAAAATACCCAAAAGGTCCAACAGGTTTTATTCCCAAGAGGTCCTTTGGCATGAATAATGTACCAAAAGGTACTTCCTTCGCGGGAAACTCATGGAACATTTCCGGAAGTCTCGGGACAGGCCGGGAATTTACTAAAATGCCCTTTAATGCAGTTTTATTATATTAAAATGCATCTAAAAGGTTGCGAATTGGATTGGCGTACTTACAGTGCCGTGTTTTGTGACGGACTTTTGTTGTAAAATTTGTGTCGTGTAGGAGCGGACTTTGTTGTAAAATGTGTGCCGTGTTTTGTGATGGACTTTTGTTGTAAAATGTGTGCCGTGTTTTGTGACGGACTTTGTTGTAAAATGTGTGCCGTGTTTTGTGACAGACTTTGTGTTAAAACTTTTCGTGTTGGTACGGACTTTGTGTGAAAACATGACGTGTTGGTACGGACATTGTGTGAAAACTTGTCGTGTTGGTACGAACTTTTGTTGTAAAATGTGTGTCATGTTTTGTGACGGACTTTGTGTGAAAACTTGTCGTGTTGTTATGGACATTGTTGTAAAATGTGTGCCGTGTTTTGTGACGGACTTTTGTGTGAAATAATATGTGATATTCTGTTTATATTTGTTAAGTATCGTATTGACATACCTGTGCTATGTTTATCTGCAGGAGGAGGTGCCTTTGTCTGGGAAGGCAAAGATGATGAAATCACGGGGGTCAGGCCGTTATCGAGGTTTGGAGGTGCATGCCTGATCTCTCCTAGGAGGGGAGACCTAGTCCTCGGAGGCTAGTTATTGACTCGGGGTTGAACGTCTTCGTTGAGAATCTGGCTGGCTTAGCGGAGACCCAAAAAATAAGGGAGTTTTTTTTGGCATTGTCTGAGTGTTGGCGGGATACCACACACACCTTTCACTTCAGCTGGGGGAGATGACGGTGACTCCTACCGACTTTGCTGCTATCACTGGTCTCTCCTTTAAGGGGGAATCAGTGAGATGGAGTGATCCGATGTCCGATGAGCGTCTGATCGAGCTGCTGGGATTTGCGCCTTCGCCCCGTAAGGGTTTGGGTATGGTGTACTTTGATGTGGAGGGGAGGATCACAACCAACATCGGGGAGTACCGATGAGGTCGGGGGGGAGTGACGGCAATGCAGCTGGGGCGCTCATTTTTGTGGTTTGCTCTTTTCGAGACTTTGTTCTCGAACCACTCCACCACCGCTCTTTTTCCCCTCCTTGAGAGTTTAGTGGATTTGGAGAGGGTGTGCGACATTGCTTTGGGAGAGGCAGGCCTGGCTGAGCTCTATTTTTCTTTGGACAAATTCAGCAGGGGCGCTGTCAATTCCTTGGGGTGCTTGGATTTTGCTTTGGAGGTATGAGTTTATTGCTTTTGTAATGTTGCATTTCTTCATTCCCCTTTTGCTTTTCTGAGCGTTATCTGCTTTTTGTGGCAGGTGTGGTGCAATGAGATCTTTCAGTGCCTGCATGATGAGGCTATGATTAGGTATCCTGCCATGCTGTGTTGGGCACGCTCTCTAAGGAAGAGGAGGGGTAGCAGTGGGAAGGTCACAATCACCTATATGTAGGTGCATAGGTTTTTGGAGAGGGGTAGCCCGGACGGTTGCCAGTTGTACCCTTGGTCGCGGTATGGCGAGGATGAGTTGGAGGGTGCACCTTGGGTGACGAGGTAAAGGAAGCTTCCGCGGAGCCTCACTTGTGATGTGATGCATCTGGGAGAGAGGGTCTTCTGGCATCATGATGCCGGTGTTCCTCCTTGTTCTTCGAGGGATCGACTGATCCATATGATGAGCCCTGCCGAGATGGACGGGCTGGAGTTTGAGAGGTACCGGGCTGGAGTGGACACCGGGGAGTTCATCTTGGAGGGCGAGGAGTATGAGGCCTTCATGAGGAGGAAGCGGAGGACACCTCAGGTACTTGCTAGGGAGAGGCGGGCTGGTTCATCACATCCTCGGGATATCCCTGTGCCTGGGCCAAACTTTACCTATGTCCGTGAGGACTCTACCAGGAGGCGGGTGTCGGTGCTCATCCCGAAGCAGCTTTCTGCCGCTTACCGAGTTGATCCAGATGTTGCGGTGAGTTTTTACTCTTTTCCTTCTGGCATATTTGTTGGGTATGAATACTTTAACCCTCCTAGCTTTAGCTTAGATTTGATTGATACCATAACCTCATCTCTATTTTAAGGACTTTAGGCCCATATGTAATGAAGCTTAGATTTCAATTTTTTAGTATAAGTCCATTTTATAGAATAGGTTTATTTAGGCTTAAAGACTGGCACAAGTCTTATTGGAGATGAGGTTTCAGTTCAAAAGGTTTCAAACCGCACCATCAAAACCGCATAAGCAAACCGCACCAGCAAATTGCTCTGTGGAATTCCTTCTCTGAAACCGCATCTTGAAGACTTAGTGCAATCAACAGTAGTGAATTGCACTTGCAAACTGCAGTGCAGATTCCAATCTTAGGACCGCACTGAGAAACCTCTCTGGTGAAACCGCATTGACCAAACCGCTTCACACCAGATCGCATCCAATGATTGAAGACTTGAAGATGGACCACATATGACTGTTGGAGTCCACGTCAGCAATATCAAAAGTCAACCACCAAATCTTGTCATGTGACTAAGTGTCAGACAAGATCTGGAAGGATCTTGAAAAGGTGACAGATGTCCTTCATACCTTATTTGCAGCTGAGGTCTGATCAATTTTATCTGCAACTGATGTACCAAAGGACAAAAGTGGATTTGTGGACCAATCAGATTGCACCAGTACAGTACTTCAACAAATGTATCATAAGGGATACTTTCTTGGTGCTTGGGTATAAATACCCCTAATCTTCAACACTTGAAGATTGCTTGAAAATTTGAAATTGCTGTGAGTTCATAAGAAGTTGAAGCTCTGCCCAGAAAATATTCAGTCCTTTGAATCTTCATCTTCTTCCTTCAAGAAATATTTTCCAGCCCAGAAGTCAAGCCTTTAACACCTCAAAAATCATTGTTCCCTATATCATATAGATCCAAAGAGCCTTGATCTTGTTAAACACACACATACCTCACTTGATTAATCACATAGATCATTCATTTGAGATACACCAGTTAAAGTCTAGGATTTGATCTTTATAGTATAGATTTTAGATCTGAGTATTACTTATTGTACTTTGTAATCTCTCTTACTCAATATAAAATCTAACTCTTAGAAAATCCAAGACTAACCATCTTGGTAGTGGATGTAGATCATTTACGATTAAATCTCTCCAAATATTGTGTTCTTCATTTCTACACTTTTACTTACTGTTCATTGCTAATTAATTTGTCTTTATCTATTTAATCCTATTTTCAGTTATCCATTATTGAGAAATATGTTTGTAGTTAACTTTGTGAAAACCTCTCTTTTATGTTTTGTAAATCCGTATTGAAAACCGCTTGCAAAACCGCATCTCATAAACTGCACCATTTTACTCTGTTATTCCGCTGTGCATTTTGCAATACCACTTGCGGATTATAATACACTGCAAGAGGTTTATAAGCAAGAGGTTAAGTTTTCAAAAGAGGGCAAAAAATTTGTAACAGCTATTCACCCCCCTCTAGCTGTTTTTCACCCTTGTTGCCACCTTTGGGACCAACAATCTTATTCCCTCTTTTGCTTATCTCTCTTGTTTATCTCTTTTTGTGAGCATTTTTTTTGTTGTGCAGGTCTCGGAGCAGACCGTAGATGTGATCACTCACCATTATTTGGGGTTGAGGGCTTTCAAAAGAGGTTCGTAAGGACACTTATTGTTGGTGTAATGCCCTAGGCTTTAGTTATGTTTAACTGAAAACCGTTATGTATCATCTTTATCGTTTATGTTTATTATTTGATTATTATATAGTTTGCATATTTATTGTAATAATCTCCGTCCCTAATTATTAAGAGAATAATTAGTATAATTGTCAATGGATAATCATGTGATGATTATATGCATAAGAGATGCACATTGAAATTATGGGTACTTGTTAGAGAACAAGTGACTGGACATGACCCGCATGAGATTTATGTCATGGTCAAATGTCATACTTAAATCTCATACGGTTACTTCATTTATTTCCTAGACCTGAGATTATCGTAACCTTACATATGATGAAAGTCATGTTTGATTTTAGTCAAACGATATCTTAACACGATATCTATAAAGACTATCATTGGCATGATCGGAGTCATGATGGGAAGGATGATAAGTCAAGAAGGAATTTGTCCCTCGGAAGAGAGATGTTATGCTTGGGCCCCTCGATGAGTAATAATGATGAAAGTGTATGGCCGTACCCCAATGTGATTGGAATTATCATTATACTCAAGAATCGAGAAAGCATTGAACAATAACAAGTTGACAAGGACCATGACTTGTGTTCAAATATAACATCGTGAGACAAAGGGATAAATGGAAGTACACCATTGGAAACGTGAACTCTTACGTTGCATTATTTGGGTAGACATAATGGCTTGCTAGAGTCCGCTTATGTCTTATGAGGTTCGATATGATCGAACTCATTGCCAACATAATGTAATCCTATTGGGTCACACACAACTAGAATGAATTGGTTAAACCGGAGGAAGAATAGTTGAGAGTTTCTATATCTGGCTATATATACCGCGCGACATATCAAGCCAATGGCTTGATATACCGCGCGACATAATAGGCCAATACGCGGTTTGACAGCCTGTCTCTCCTAATACGATTAGGAGAGGTATTCCTACTATTGTAGTATAAATACAAGGGTTCCGTCGGACCTAAAAGGTCACCGAAATTTTAAAGCAAAATGCACAATCAAAGTCTCTCAATATTCTTCAAGGTTTTAGATCTAGCAATCATCAAGAAGTTGTTCTTGGATTCATTCAAAGGTGTGGATACCAAAAGAGGGTCTTCGCTCGTTCATCGATCAAGGCCTAGAGTTCAAGCAAGTTGAAGAACGAAGTTTGTGATTCGATATCACATAATCAAATCGTTCGATAGCTCAAGACCGGAAAGCGTTTCAAGGTTGGTTTAATTCTATCTCATAGGTATTCAAATTAATTGTATAGAACGGATCCTAGGGCTTCTTGGGTTTTATGTTTTTAACGCTTAAATTCCGCTGCGCATGGACCCGTAAAACCCAACAGTGGTATCAGAGCCCCGTTCGTATGATTAAGTTTGAATTAACATGCTAGGTTTAAGATATAAATTGTTTATATGCTTATTGCATGTTTTGTATGTGATAGAATTTTAATTGTTTATGTGAAACAATGTGAAAATCGTTTTCAATTTATGCCAAATTAAATCTGTAAAAAGGCTGTTTTATGTGATTTAATTGGCTGTAATCTGTATTGATTCGAATCTGGAAATCCTGTAACCTGGCTGCCTATGTCGTGCGACATATCGAGCCATGTGGAATTCCGGTTAACTGGCCTGTTACGTCGCGCGACATATCAAGCCTACGCCGATTATGTCACGCGACATAATAAGCCAAAACCGGCGTAACTGTTTGTTCAAATTTTCTGCTATTCTGTGATTGTGTTTACAATCTGATATGTTCATATGAAAATCTGGATGTTATAAAATTGATTTTATAAGTCCGCGATAGATTGATTCATTGATATACATGATTAATTGATTAAAATGTGATTTTAATAATTATTGCAATGTATATGAAAATCTGGATGTTATAAAATTGAGTTTATAAGTCCATGCTAGATTGATTCATTGATATGCATGATTAATTGATTAAAATATGATTTTAATAATTATTGCGATGCATGAATTATTTGTTCTTAAGTGTTAAGAATTTTATTAGATGTTTAGTTGAAACATTGAATTATGATTTCCTAAAATGTTTAGTTGAAACATTGCATTATAGTTTCCTAATATGTTTAGATTTAGACATTGTAAATTTTGGATTTTATGATTGTTTATGGAAACAAGTCATAATTACGCGAAATTTTAAAAGGAAACTAATTGTTTATAAAAGGTAGTGATTATGTTGCCAAATCAGAGTTGATTTCTAATTGTGCATGACTAGGAGAGTTCTGTCTAAGGAAGAGTTGGTACTTAAGTAGTCCTTGTGGCTCACCTATCTTCCTGGGAACTTACCTGGTGCATGATTATGACTATCTTTGCCGATATGCTTATAATCTACCTTAAAGAACCTTCATTTAACTTTTAAGTTCTTTATGCCAATCCATGATTTAAACACTTGAGACCACTCGGATAGTTTTGGGTGGGCTTGCCATAGCAAGGTGCTTTGATTCTATTCCGTTTGCGAGCAAGATGAGGAAATGGTGGTTCCTATACGTTTAAAATGGATGAACTTAATTGGGTTATCAAAATGGTTTTGGACCCAAGGCATAAGATGAGATTAAAATATGCTTAGACATATGATGTCTTAAATAAATCTCATAAAAGATCCTAAGAGTCATATATGATATGATTGATGTTTTCTACCTAATTAGTTTGATCTTGAGCGGTGCCCCATAGCGTACTTGAGATCAAATTAAAGATGGATCTTAGTCCTAAGAGTCATATACGATATGATTGATGTTTTTCTACCTAATTAGTTTAATCTTGAGCGGTGCGCCATAGCGTACTTGAGATTAAATTAAAGTTGGATCTTAGCCCATTAAATGCATATTATGCTTATTAGCATTAGAAGGTGTATGATTTAGTGGGAGTATTTGTAAAATACATTATTTGCTCTTAAATGATAAATGTGTTGATATTGATATGTGTTCATATAATTTGTATATTTTGTTGTAGAAATAGCATTACATAATGATAATTGCGATTCGTCCTTATAAAGGACAAAGTTCGAAAGGAACAATACATAATGTGTATGTTCTTGACGAATCCGTTCCTATTGAACCTATTGCAAATGTTGCAAAGGGCAAATAAGGAAGCAACATTAGAAACATAGTGATGATTCTGACAATATTGCTTGCCTTGTATTTGCCACCATGGTTGAAGGCTCTTATGAAGAACCTTGAGCACATGATAACTATTCTTTTTGTTATAGCATAACGCATAAAGGAAATGTTCCAAGTGCAAGCTAGGCAAAAGATATATGTTGTGGTGAAAGCTCTTAATTCATATGATGAAAGAAGGAGCAATCCGCAAATTGTGTTAATGGTTAACACAAGAAAGGGTTCACAAAGGAAGGAAAAGTAGGTAAAGCAAAAGTTGCTAAACCTAGGACAAAAGTTGTCAAAGCCGAAGAGGCTAAACCCAAAGTGTCTCAAAAGGATGCAGTTTGCTATCATTGCAATAAGATTGTCATTGGAAGCAAAGTTGCAAGGCTTATTAGGAAGGCCTAAAAGGTGAAGAAGGGCAATATGATTGCTACTACTTCAAGTATCTATATGATAGATATTTTCCTTTCGACTTCTTGTTCTTGGGTATTTGATACCGGATTTGATCCCACATTTGTTTAAATGTGCAAGGAACAAAGAATAGAAAGCTACTCAAATAAGGTAAATTAAACCTAAGCATGGGAATGGAGCAAGAGTTGCAACATTAGCCATAAGGGACTTATGAAGTCACTTTGCCTTGTGAAGTAGTACTTGTTTTGAACAAGTATGACTACGTTCGGATTTGAGTAGGAGTATTATTTATGTTTCTTAAATGGATGACGAAGGATATAATTTTCTTATTTTCAATAAGAAGTTTTATATTTATTTAATAATATGCCTTATTGTAATGCATATGTCATTAAATAGTCTTCATATCCTTGAAGATGAGAAACAAAATAACATTGAAGATATCTATAATATAAATGGGAAATCTAAACCGAACAATATGAACAACGCGTTCATATGGCATTGCCGGCTTGGTCAAATAAATAAGAAACATATATCTAAACTCCATTAACATGGACTTTTAGACTCATATGACCATGAATCATTTGAGGATTTTGGATCTTATTTATTGGGATTATCGACCAAACCACCCTACACTAAAGTAGTGGGAGGGCTAGTGACTTATTAGTCATTATACATAAGATGTATGTGAACTATTAAGCAGCATTGCTAGGGGAGGATTTTGGCATTTCATCATATTTCACTAAAGACTTATCTAGATATGATTATGTCTATCTGATGAAGTCCAAAGGTGAGTCGTTTGAGATGTTTCGAACATTTCAAGATGAAGTGCAAAAGAACTTGGCAAAACTATTAAGTACTTCGATTGGATCGAGGTAATGAATATTTGAGCCAAGAGTTTGACAATCATCTCAAAACTATGAAATCGTTTCAAAGTTGACTCCAACCGGAACACCACATTGTATGGTGTGTCTGAAAGGAGGAATTGAACCTTGTAGGACATGGTTCGTTCGATGATGTGTCAATCAGACTTTCCTATTTCCTATTTCCTTTTGAGGATATGCATTAGAAATAATGCGGTTACACTGAATCAAGTCCCTACTAAATCGGTTCCTAAGGCCCCACATGAGATGTGGCATGGAAGAAAACTTAGTTTGTCTTTCATGAAGATTTGGGGTTGCGAATCTTATGTAAAGAGACTTGTCTCTTATAAGTTAGCACCAAATTTGACAAAGGTTATTTTCGGAAATTAATCTTACAACCGCAAAGAGAACAAAATGTTTGTTGCTCTATACGATCCGTTTCTTGAGAAATAGTTTCTCAATAAAGAATCTAGTGGGAGTAAAATTAATCTTGAAAGAAGTTCAAGAACCCGAAAATAATATGGAACCAAGAGTAGAGACAGAACCAAGTTCACAAAGAAGTTGTGAAACCAGTTCAAGATGCACAAGTCCATCGTAGATTGGATAGGTTACGATCCGAAACTCAAGAAATAGTGATTTCTCGTTGCGGAAAGTGATGAAGTGGAAGTCATTGAGAATGACGATCCTACTTTCTATCAAGAAGCGATGTCCTCTCCTAATTTGGATAAATGGTTAGGAACCATGGAATCCAAATTACAATCCATGTTTAACAATCAAGTTTAATTGGAACTTGATTGGGCTACCTAAAAGTGTAAAAACTAAAGGGGGCAAGTAGGTCTTCAAAGACCAACATGGATGTGAAGGTGTATACTTTTATGACTAAGGATTGTAGCAAAGGGACTTAGGTTAATTCATAGTATTGACTATGTTGAAACTTTTCCGCCGCTTACAATGTCGATGTCTCGTTAGAATTTCAATTGCCATAATCGCATATTGTGACTATGTGATATGACAAATGGATGTCAAACGACTTTCTTTAAATGGAAAGATTATTAAGGATGTGTAAAGTACACAACCCGAATAGTTTGTCGATCCAAGAAACTCTAATAAAGTATGCATGTTGCAAGGATCCATGAGATGGATTGAAGCAAGCTTCAAGGAATTGGAATCTTTGTTTTGATGAATTGATCAAAGAGTTTGACTTTATCAAGTACAAAGATGAACCTTGTGTATGCATGAAATTCAGTGGGAGCATGGTATTATTTCCATTGTTTATTACAATAATATCTTACTCATTTGAAAAACAAGTTCCGACACTTAAGACTGTTAAGTCTTGGTCAAGGAAAGGTTTCTCAATGAAAGATATGGGTAAAGCCGCTTACATCCTTGGCATCAAGATCTATAGAGATAGATCTAGAAGGATAAATTGGTTTGAGTCAAAGTGTTCACATTGACAAGATTCTTAGAAGAGTCTAAGAAAAGTGGCTTGTCAATGGATCATGGTATTTTCTCTTAAGCAATACTCATTGTCTTATGACAATTGATGAGCAAAAGGGAATGAATGAAGTTCCATATCGGCATTTGGATCTGTCATGTATGCCATAATTTGTACTAGACCCAACGTCTCATATGCTTTGAGCATGATGAGTCGATACCAATCTGATCCTGTGATGAGAACCAATGGATGGAAGTCAAGATGATCCTAAGTACTTAAGAAGAACTAAGGATACGTTCTTGGGATTTGAAAGATTGAAAGTTAATCTTGTTGTAAGGGTTACAAAGATGCTAGCTTCCAAACTGACAAAGTTATTTTAAAATCGCAATTAGGATTTGTGTTTGTGCTTATTAGAGGTACAATTTTGATTGGAAGAGTTCCAAGCAGAAATTGTAGCCGATTCTACTACTAAGGCCATATTTTAGCAACATATGATGTAGCTGAAAGAGGCAGTTTGGATCAAAAGTTCATTTAGTATTTTGGAAATACTTCAAGTGTTTTTCCAAGTATCACTAATCGGTGAAACTTTTGTTATGACAATAGTGGTGCCACTTGTGCAAACAATGGAACCAAGGTCACAACAGTGATCCAAACACTCACTTAGACGTTCTTCGAGGAATTCATAAAGAATGAGAAGACGTTAAAATATACAAAGTATCAACCGATGATGACATAAGGGACTCACTTACAAAGACACTCCTCGCATAGGCGTAAGCATGATGGGCATGTTAGATCCATGAGTATTCGATACATAAATGGAGCCTAGTGCAAGTGGGAGACTGTTGGTGTAATGCCCTAGGCTTTAGTTATGTTTAACTGAAAACCGTTATGTATCATCTTTATCGTTTATGTTTATTATTTGATTATTATATAGTTTGCATATTTATTGTAATAATCTCCGTCCCTAATTATTAAGAGAATAATTAGTATAATTGTCAATGGATAATCATGTGATGATTATATGCATAAGAGATGCACATTGAAATTATGGGTACTTGTTAGAGAACAAGTGACTGGACATGACCCGCATGAGATTTATGTCATGGTCAAATGTCATACTTAAATCTCATACGGTTACTTCATTTATTTCCTAGACACGAGATTATCGTAACCTTACATATGATGAAAGTCATGTTTGATTTTAGTCAAACGATATCTTAACACGATATCTATAAAGACTATCATTGGCATGATCGTAGTCATGATGGGAAGGATGATAAGTCAAGAAGGAATTTGTCCCTCGGAAGAGAGATGTTATGCTTGGGCCCCTCGATGAGTAATAATGATGAAAGTGTATGGCCGTACCCCAATGTGATTGGAATTATCATTATACTCAAGAATCGAGAAAGCATTGAACAATAACAAGTTGACAAGGACCATGACTTGTGTTCAAATATAACATCGTGAGACAAAGGGATAAATGGAAGTACACCATTGGAAACGTGAACTCTTACGTTGCATTATTTGGGTAGACATAATGGCTTGCTAGAGTCCGCTTATGTCTTATGAGGTTCGATATGATCGAACTCATTGCCAACATAATGTAATCCTATTGGGTCACACACAACTAGAATGAATTGGTTAAACCGGAGGAAGAATAGTTGAGAGTTTCTGTATCTGGCTATATATACCGCGCGACATATCAAGCCAATGGCTTGATATACCGCGCGACATAATAGGCCAATACGCGGTTTGACAGCCTGTCTCTCCTAATACGATTAGGAGAGGTATTCCTACTATTGTAGTATAAATACAAGGGTTCTATCAGACCTAAAAGGTCAGCCGAAATTTTAAAGCAAAATTCACAATCAAATTCTCTCAATATTCTTCAAGGTTTTAGATCTAGCAATCATCAAGAAGTTGTTCTTGGATTCATTCAAAGGTGTGGATACCGAAAGAGGGTCTTCGCTCGTTCATCGATCAAGGCCTAGAGTTCAAGCAAGTTGAAGAACGAAGTTTGTGATTCGATATCACATAATCAAATCGTTCGATAGCTCAAGACCGGAAAGCGTTTCAAGGTTGGTTTAATTATATCTCATAGGTATTCAAATTAATTGTATAGAACGGATCCTAGGGCTTCTTGGGTTTTATGTTTTTAACGCTTAAATTCCGCTGCGCATGGACCCGTAAAACCCAACACTTATAGCTTTACAGGAGGATGATAAAGCTTGCAGATAATCTGGATTTCCTTATCTCTTCATTTCCAAACCACATCTATTTTGGTTCTTCTTCTCCATTTTGCAAGAAAAACTCCATGTTTGGCATGGATTCGACGTTAGTTCCGAGAGATTTCTCGAGGCTTTCAAAGGAGAGGCAAGTGCACTTCCTTGAGTGGCTTAAGATGTGGATGAGGCACCACATGAAGAACAACAAATGAGCTTTCGAGATGAAATTTCAACTCAAATCCGTTTGGTCTCTTAAGGAGTTAACTCCTGACTGGGAGTTGTTGCGGGCGACCGCGAGGTTCTGGGACGTTAGGAGGCATGTGTACATCTCTTCCTACAATGAGGTCACGTCCACTTTTAAAGATTTCCAGGCTTTGCTTGGAGGGCCGGAGGTGGAGGCTATCTCTCTTCCTTTAGTCGGGGGGTGCGACCGTGAGCATGAAGCTCGCGTACTTTCTTCGAGTTTCGTTGGAGGAAGCACAAGGTATGACGCTTTATTTTGGTCATATTGATATTTCAACACTTGAAGATTGCTTGAAAATTTGAAATTTCTAAGAGTTCATAAGAAGTTGAAGCTCTGCCCAGAAAATATTCAGTCCTTTGAATCTTCATCTTCTTCCTTCAAGAAATATTTCCCAGCCCAAAAATAAAGCCTTTAACACCTCAAGAATCATTGTGCTCTATATCATATAGATCCAAAGAGCCTTAATCTTGGTAAACACACACACACCTCACTTGATTAATCATATAGATTATTCATTTGAGATACACAGGTTATAGTCTAGGATTTGATCTTCATAGAATAGATTTAGATCTGAGTATTACTCATTGTACTTTGTAATCTCTCATACTCAATATAAAATCTAACTCTTAGAAAATCCAAGACTAACCATCTTGGTAGTGGATGTAGATCATTTACGATTGAACCACTCCAAATAATGTGTTCTTCATTTCTGCACGTTTACTTACTGTTCATTGCTAATTATTTTGTCTTTATCTGTTTAATCTTATTTTCAGTTATCCATTAGTGAGAATTGTTTTTGCATTTAACTTTGTCAAAACCTCACTTTTATGTTTTGTAAAACTGCACTGAAAATTGCTTACAAAACTGCACCTCATAAACTGCACCATTTTACTCTGTTATTCCGCTGTGCATTTCGCAATACCACTTGCGGATTATAATACACTACAAGAGGTTTGTAAGCAAGAGGTTAAGTTTTCAAAACAGGGCGAAAAATTTGTAACAGCTATTCACACCACCCCTCTAGCTATTTTTCACCCTTGTTGCCACCTTTGAGACCAACAATCTTGTTCCCTCTTTTGCTTATCTCTTTTGTTTATCTCTTTTTGTGAGCATTTTTTTTTGTTGTGTAGGTCTCGGAGCGGACCATAGATGTGATCACTCGCCATTATTTGGGGATCAGGGCTTTCACGAAGAACCTCTTAAGGGGGATGTCCTGTGGGTCATCAAGGAGTGCGGCTGTAAGTACCCAAATCTGGATCGTCAAAATCCGTTAGAAAGTTAACCTGAATCCGTTAACTGGCCCGTTCCAGGTTAACCGGAACCCGTTAAGCTCCCCGTTGCCAAGCCAACGAGACGTCTCGGGACTGCCCCGTGCATCCCAACGTCAAAGTGTACTCAACACACGTCGTCGCACATAAAAGTACGGCTTTTCCTGAAAAACGCACTTTCCGGCACTTTCCCGGGGCGTTTCGGACATTTTTCGGACTGTTATTTTAAAAACGGACAAAACCGGGAAATATGGCACGAACTCCCATGAGCCTGGTGAGTCATGGGACACGTGGCTTGCATGCCACAACTCCCTAGTCACCCTTCAATCAAATTCAGAATGGAAAGACAAAAATACCCCTGGTATACAGTCTCAGTCCGGCCGGACTCATTTGTAGAAAATTCAGAATTGCCAACAAGTCCCTCCAATTTCCAAAGTTTCACAAAACCCCCTGGTTTTCACTCTCAGTCCGTCTGGACTCATCCTGAAAATTCACCTATAAATACAGAGGCTATCAAAGCCATTTACAACAACAAATTTTACTCCCTTTCACCCAAAAACCCACGGCCTAAACTGGTCTCACTCCTCCCGTGCCCCGGTTTTACCTGGTTTTGCGTGAAAACTTCGTATTTCGTTCAAATACAACCCCCGCCACCTCGAAACACCGTACCAAACACTTCTCTGTATCCCGTATACGCCCACCGAGCCAAAGGAGTCGACCCTCGCCATAGGTAGCTCCCTCTCTCTCTAAACTCTCATTCTGTCTCGGTTTACGTGCCAGTCGCTACAACCGTTTCAGACGACATCGTTGAAATGTAGACGCCTCCGTCTAACGGGGTCCGATACGTTTTAGCCCCTAGATCCTCTTCTCTTCCCGTAAGAGAAGTAATCTCGGGTTAAAACGGCGTTCCGACCCCGTTCCGTTTACTTTTATGTCATTTACCAATTCCGGATCGTTTGATCCGTCGAACGTCATTTAAATTCCGGACCGTTTGATCCGTCGAACGTCATTTACTTTCACGCAAATTTACAATTTCGAGTCGTTTGGCTCGTCGATCGTACTTTACAATTTCGGATCGTTTGATTCCGTTGATACCGCATTTTAAATACTGTCATTTACAAGTCCGAGCCGTTTGGATCGTGATAGTATTTACTTTTCAAAGTCCGAGTCGCAACCTGATTCGTTGATCGCATATCATTTAATACGTTTTTTCGTAAAATCGTTAACAATGTAATGCCCGGTTAAAAACTGGAGTTCGACATTCGAACTCTCTTTCAAAATGTGCGAAATGACGTTCGGCATCCAAACGCTCATCTTCAAACTTAAAAGCCGACTTTTGACATTCAAAATCATTTAATACGTTTTTCCCGTAAAATCGTTAACAATGACATGCCTGGTTCAAAACCGGAGTTCGACATTCGAACTCTCTTTCAAAACGCGCAAAATAATGTTTGGCATCCAAACGCTCATCCTCAAACTCAAAATCCGACGTTTGACATTCAAACGCTCTTTTCTTAACAGTCAACATTTGGCACTTAAGATAAACAGTTAAAATCAGCATTCGCACCATTTTTCCTAAAACTTCAAAACCGACGTTTGTCATTCAAACGCTCGTCTTTTCAAACAAGATCCGTAATCAATGTTTGACATTCAAACCAAGATTAAGCTTGTCATTCAAGCTCCCATTTCAAAATGGAAATACACACACACACGCACACGATTTCGAGAAAGGTAGAAAGACTCGTCATACGAGGCATTTCGGCTGATCTCAATATACTCTTCCCGAAACGTAACATGAACTCCGAACCTAACAATCTCTGGTACTAAAAAAGGTTTTTACTCGTTTTTGCTACCAATAAAAATGACACCCCGTTTTCAAAGACTTTTCCTAAGTTTTTGCTACCAATAAAAACGACACTTTTTTCAACCAATAGCCGTTTCTCAACCTTTGGGATCAAAATACAAAAACCGCGTGGCGACTCCTCTCCCTCCCGAAAGCGAGGTCTCAGACACCAACCCTCCGCGAAAGACAACCGTGCCTTTTTGCTCGCGCGAAATCCCGGGTAATTTCAGTTGTCGACTCTGCTGGGGACTTGGATACTTTTTTCAAAACTACCGTTGTTTTCAAAAAAGCCTTCCGTGGGTCAAACATTCGTTTACCCTTCCTCGTTTTCGTGTGCGTGTGTTACTTTAAACCTCGAACGGTTTTTTTTCAAGGGCATTACATTATCGTCTTTTCAAAATCATACCATGTTTGTGCATTCCCATTCATACTTGATTTTCATGCTATCTTTTGAACTGCGCATCAAAATTCTTTAAGACACATTCTGAAAAATCTTTGTTTTACTCAGAAAAAGAATTTTAGTGACCGCACACTACTCGCACTTGCTGCATCGGTACACCGCACTTCACGTGCACATGCTGCCTCGGTACACTGCACACTATGACCCGTAACCCGGGATAACCGTTCAGTTGCAACTCGGTTGGTCTGCCAGACACCTTTCAAGTGCGCACGGGGTCGTCCCAAACAGCCCATCCTAGCCCGTGTAAGCCATGCACTCTTTGTGTCACACTTCGTCCAAGACCCCGGTTGGTTTTTGGCTTAGTACGTGTCATAAAGCCCAAGTGTATGTTTTTACGCCGGGTTCCGCCACGAGTCAAGCTCGAGAGGTTGAGATCGAAGGTCGTTCCCGACCCGAAGTCTCGAGCTCTTCAGCCTTGACTTTGACGCGGAGCTCTGCCAAAAAATATACCCGAAGGTTCAATGTGACACCGTGTCACCAAACCCTCACCGTATGCACCGTGCCAGCCACAACATGGCCAACGCAAAAAGCTAAGGCCCCTCGCGCAAGCGAGTCAGGAGAGGTCATGCTGAAATTTTGGCACAATCTCCGCCTTGACTTAAGGACGTTAACTTCGACTGTGGCCCGTGCGTCACATACGTTGGAAGTTTGCGTGATCAGCTAGCCTTAAGTTCACTTTTTCCTTTGTCGGTGGAACTCGCTTGCCTTATAGGACCCTCGCTCGGGATTGTCCGTCCCGAGAAGATGATCTACAAATGGAAACGAGGGGCTTATAAACGTAGTGACGAGATCCACTGATTAGAGCCTTAGGGTTAGTTGCGAAAAAGAAGACACGCTCTTTTCCAACCGATTAGGACTCTGAGAAAACGCGTTTTAAGTAAACATTAATCGGTAACTGCACATTGCACAAGCCCGAAACCTTGAGCCAAATCCCCTTTTCCGAAGCCTAAACCCTGCCTTTCGTTCCCTGCAGCGAGCAGAAAGTGGTTCAGATTTCCGGGTCAGCGCCTCGCCAGAATCACAGTTACGGCAGCGTCAGACAGTTCTTCGGTTCCCTCAGTTCCCTCAGCATGAATATCCGACATGTCTAGTTCACCGAGAAATTGTGACGGGGAAGGACCCCCGCCACCGGTAACAGATATGACATGGGAAGAAGCCATCCGGGCTTGTGAGGTTCACAAGAGGCAGAAAGAAGATCAGCAGAATTTCGTGGTACAGCTTCTGAATGAGCGAGGTATAGCAGCTATCCCCCTGTCAGACGGTACTTTCGTCCTGGTCGAGGACGACGATTACCCAAAGCCAGTTCCTCAAACCTTCAACCACGTTCCTCCCCCGCCAACTTACGGGATGCCTTCTAACCAAGGAAACAGCCGACCCAGGCTTCACGTTGCCACTTCTCAGGGCAACCCCGGCATATATGGCCAGGCCAGTGCTACACCCGTCATTCAGTACCACCAGCGCACCGCTGGACCATCTCAAACAGATGCCAATATCCTTCAATACCCTCCCGGGTTCATCCCGTTGCCTATACACGAATCCCAAAAAACCGGGGACAAACCCCGATACAGTCCAGAGAAGGCCCCCATATATCCCCATATATCAAGCCTTCCACCTCCAATCACTACCGCTCACATGGTAGCACCCGGCGCCGAGCCTCAAAGTCCATCACTAGACCAACCTTAGCCTGGATGGTCGAACAGATGAAAGACCTAAAAGCCACCATGAGCAGCTCAAAGCAGGAAACGCTCAAATCCACAGACCCGGGAATGGTCACGCCTCTCCTTGCCAAGTTCAGAATGCCGGAGTTGGACCGATTCGACGAAACCGAATGTCCTCAAACGCATGTCGACACCTACGTTCTTGGAATGAGAGCGAAAGGAGCAACCCTCCAGCAAATGGCCGATCACTTCCAGCATACGCTCAAAAATTCAGCGTTACGATGGTTCCTAAGGGTCAAGCCTTCAGATCGCTTCACCTGGGATCAGATCAGTAACATCTTCCTAGAGAGGTACAGATCCAACTTGGAGTAGGAAATGATTCGTGAGGAATTAATCACCACTGAGCAGAAAGCAGATGAAAGCGTCGGAGAATTCTACAGGAGGTGGAGTTGGAAACTCTCCGAGATCATGGAGCCACTATCCAAGGATGAACTGGTGCGGATCTTCAAGTGCTGCTTAAGACCGACCATCAGAACTCTCATCAGTCATCATTTCTTCCCAGACCTCCAGGCCATGGTCAATGCCGACTCACAGTTCGAGAAGGATCTCAAGGAAAAATTGGCTACTGCACAGCCATACAGATACCGATCAGCAGTTGCATTCAATCACGCACCGGCCCCCGGCAAAGGGAAAGATACGTCAGTCAACTACATCCATCAGGGACAGCAGTCGGGCAACAGAAACTCAGTCCCGCAAAGCAACAACTCCACTTCGAAGCAGCCTGCCGTACACTTCGACAAGTTGGACATGCCGCTGAGTAAGATGCTGGAAGGGTTAATCATGGAAGGTCTCCTTAAACCCGTTGCCAACTACAAACCCAAGAATCCCGTAGTCAATGCTGACAAGAGCAAGTACTGCGCCTTCCATCAATATCATGGCCATACCACCGACAACTGCGTGGGGTTACGGTACGAAATTCAGAACCTGATAGAGGAAGGAAAGTTGGAGCGCCCCCGTGGGCCTAATACAGTCGGAAACCCTTTTCCGAACAATAACAGTGTGAATTCCATTGAATGGGTGCCCAAGAAGATTGCCGTAGAGCCAGTCCCTCCGCTTCTTCCAGCCGGGTCCTCATCGAATGTCCACATCAGTTACGATGTTTGTGACTGCTCCGCATGCCTGGAATACGAGTCCCAAGATATGGTCAGGGGTAATTCCCCCAGAAAACAGAAGAAGAAGTCCTCTCAATAGAGACTGAGAGAAAGATATGAAGCTGGAGACACCATTGTGGGTACACTCAGAGAGCCACCCGGGAGGTTCGATTACTACGTACTCTACTCCAGCCAGTCTTCCCTTCCTCCAGGCCATGCTGCTTTAGAGCAGACAGGGGTGGGAAAGCTGAAAAGTCCTGCTGACACCAGAGTTCAGGCCTCAGGGCTCCGGAATACCTCAGATCTTGGTAATCTTACTGCCAGTCAGAAGTCTAACCCCCCGTGGGATCAGCCAAGGTTCAATTTGTCCAGCTTTAGAGCACGGACCGGTAAATGAAGATCAAAGTCAGCTTGGCACTCGCACTCGATCAACGTGCTAACCAAGGGTGGCAACCGCCACAAACAGCCTCAACACAATCCCGAGGCTCCAGCAAAGGCTTTACCTCGCAAGAGGAAGACAGGAAATGGATGGCTTGATGACTCTCCTTCTCCGGATAGAGACCAGATCTACGATTCCCGACTGTATGGCAGTATGATCACTTTCTGTGACGAAGACCTACCGAGAGATGCCTCGGGGCACAATGAAGCTCTGTACATCTCTCTCAAGATCAACACCATATCCCTCCTCGGAGTATTGGTAGACAACGGATCATCCGTTAACGCCCTCCCTCTCAGCATGATGCGAGCCCTACGCATCGACGAAGGCCACTTGATTCCATCAACCCGGACTATCAAAGCCTACGACAGCACGTCTCGTCCCATCCTGGGGACGGTGACTCTGGAGCTCTGGTTCGAACTCAAACGGTGCCAGTGAAATTCCACGTGATGGACATTCCATCCGAATTCACAGCTCTGTTGGGATGCCCTTGGGTACATCACATGAAAGCCATAGCTTCCACTCTCCATCAATGCGTTAAGTTCATTAACCGCCAGGGAATCTTGAATCATCCGAGGGGACATTTTCCTCATAGGGAACGAAGCCGAGATAACAGCCAAGCGTGTCCGCAGCCAGGCACCAGGGCTACCTCCTTCAAGTCGACCAAGGGACTATCGGGGCAAATCTCATCAGAATCCATCAGAGTCCGGAGACGCTAACTATGTCAACGTCTTCGAGCAGGCAGACCCTGAAGTAGTCCGATACATCAAGTTCAACTACCGTTTCCAACATTTGGAGGCAGACTGGAAAGAAACACTAAGCATCGCCATGATGCGGGCACATAAACCCCCTGTCTCCGATCGAAGATTTGTCAGAATCCTTCAATCATACTCTCTGGCCCCGCCAGGCAAGGAAATCTTCATGATAAAGGTTAACAAGCATCGTCACACTCGTGATGAAAGTGTGGCAGTCGTATGGGACGTCCTCCACGAGGAATTACCGGCTGAACCCCTCATCTCCAGCGAAGGGCAATATGTTTTTCTAGCAGCTCCAGCAGCGCAGCAGGACGCGAGGCGTCCCTACATTGGGGTTGAGCTATCAGACGGCGACGAATCAGGACTCTCCGGTGTCGAGGACGCGGCAGACCCGCGGGCAGATCCCTACATACATATGCTCAGTTTCGAGGACGGCACCAGTTCCGATGATGTCACCTACGACCATGGCTCCAATATCATGGAAATTTTCAAGTTCAACATCCCGTACAGGCGGTTATCCGGCGAATGGAAACAACTGGTTGACACGACAAAGAACCCCTCTGATCAAGTGACTGACGAAGACTTCATCAACATCATCTATTCCAGATATCCCGATGATACCAAGGATTCGGTCCTTATTATCAGATTCTGCAACGCCAAAGTTAACCACGACGACTGCCTGCTCATGGTAAACGAGGCCCTGGCCAATCGAGCTCAGAGCTCATCATCACTTCCGGCTACCAGCCCCTGTGGCAACCGGCCCGTACCGTCAGTCAAGCTCACAGCCACAAGCGCCGCCAAGGCCAAGGGCAACAGCAAAGGAGACAAAGCTCCTCACCCTGCTACAAATCAGATCAACCTCGGGAACGCTTCCAGTAGCCACCCTGAAAACAACTGTAAAGGTCTTCCCCGCAAGACAGATCAACCTTCCGACGAAGGAAATGACCACCTCATCATAACCATGCTCCAGTTCGATTCTGCTCCCAGTCGTCACGGCCACGGATTCAGACATCCCGCCAGCAAATTGCTAGATTTGATAGACTTGGCAATCCAGCGAGATCACGAGACTATCAACATCGCAGAATTCAACACCCCCGTGTGTTCAATCAAGCAGATATGGGAGAACTTCTTGGTAACCGAGATCAAGGAGGGCCGCATGGAATGTCCCAGCCCGACTTCCGTTTTTAACATAATCCAAGTGTTTCCGCCATTCGGAGATTTGTATGTGATCACAGTTCTTGACACTAGTCAGACGGCGTGCACCTACGGAGACTGTTTAGCTCTCGCAAGGAAAGCCCTCATGGAACTAGCCGCTCAAGAGAACCGTCTCTGGGACGAAAACCAAACTCAAAAGACCCACAGGGACCAAGCCCTTAAAGTGTCACAAGCAGCTTCAGACAGAAAGCTAGAGGCCACTCTAGACCAGTTCGACCTCAAGGGTTTTGTCCACGACAACTTCCTAGACTACCGTCTATTCTCATCCAACCCCCTCTGCCAGAGGAGGGCGGTCAACCGTCCCGACGACCTAGGAGATGGAATGGCACAGCAGAACGAATACCAGCGCTTATCTCCCCGAGGAAAGAAAGTTCCCTGTGAAAGCCACAACGAAGACGATGAAACCATGCTCTTCCAAGCCAGACACGAAGTCAACAAAACCAGAATCCCAAGGGTCCTGGGAGGATGGGGACGGATCATTTACGCTCTCAAACTAAAAGGCCAACTGAGAGAGGAAGGTCTATTAAAAAACAAGAGAAAGATGGAAATACATCTCCAACAACTACTCAAGGAGATTCCATAGACTGCGGCATTCGTTTACAGAAACGATCAACTGGGACAGCAAGCAGTTACATGGGCAGATGTTCGGGAAGCCGTGTACTCACCTTCTGACATACCCGCCACCCAGATAAAGAAGAAGGGAAAGCTCTCCCCGATGGAGGTCTACCTAGACTGCCGCACGCAGTTCAAAGAAGCACTAGCTATTCTCACATGGGAAGAAACACAGGCGCTAACTCTCGATGCGGGCTCTGCTGCAAGAAAGTTGATCTGGGCCAAGAGTGGAGGAAAATTAGCAAACCATGAGTATCGCCAAACCCAACTCCAGAATGCCCTGAGTATGCTCAGCAAGAAGGAAAGGAACGCGGTATACCGTGAAGAGATCAAGGAGACAGTTCGCATGAACCAAGAGCTCTCCAACCTCCCCCGGAGGGTCAGCACACGGTTCGATTCGCAACCATTGTTTCGCATCGACGTTCGAACAGCTGCGACAATCCATAAACTACCTCCCGCGGAGGCACCCAAGCCGGTATCACGGGACGAGAATCCGGAAAGCTGCCGAAGCTCCCGGGAACACATCTACAATCAATGAATTGAGGGAAGACATATGGCCCTACGCTACGAGGAATCCTCCTCTGACTATGGCTCAACTCAGAGCGACCTGTTCAGAAGGAACCAAGCCTGATGTCAGCGTCCTGACCTGATCAGGTCAAATTCATGCATTACCACCTAAGGCCACCAAAAAGCCAGCGGAGCCAGAACCGCGACCCGGCCTGCCCGAAGACACAAGTTCCGTGAAAGAGGACCCGATCCTCACTCAGCTCAAGCAGACCCAGGCGAACATTTCCCTTTGGTCCCTGCTCACATCTTCGTATCCTCACAAGCTCAAGCTGGAGGAAAGTCTGGCCCGCACCATGGTCCCTATGGATGCCCAGACGAAGTCATTCAGATGATCGGCAACATCCACTACGGCAATGTTATCACCTTCACAGATTTGGACCTTCCAAAATTTGGGGCTGATCACAATGAGCCACTCTACATCACAGTCCAGTTGGACGAGCGTCCCCTTCCCCGCGTGTTGGTAGACGGAGGTTCCGGAATGATTGTCTTGCCCGCCAAGATGATGGACCTGCTTGACATTAAGCCCACAGATCTGAAGCCTTCAATCCACACTGTCAAGGCCTATGTCTCTACCTCCCGTACAGTTCTCGGAGTCGCTACTCTAAACATCTGGTTCGGCAAGCGGATGATCCCCACCGAATTCCAAGTTTTGGACATTCCAATCACTTTCACGGTCATCCTGGGGCGACCCTGGCTGCATCAAATCAATGGCGTGGCATCCACCCTTCATCAGTGCATCAAGTTCATGCAAGGCAACGAGCTAACCACAGTCTACGGCGACAGCGTCACCACCGAGGGGACCAGCACCAACGATATTCCAGTGTTAGAAATCAAGCATAATGATGACATGGCATTAACTGGATTCACTCTGGAGACCTCCAAGATCCAAATATGCAAAGTGGACCTTCCACTGTTTCAAGACAAAATTCCTCCCGCCATGAAGATGATGAAACTCATGAACTTCATCCCAGGACTGGGGCTCGGCAAAAGGTTACAGGGCCAACACCAAGTCATCAAAGTCAAGGACCACACCATGGTCCAGGGGCTCGGTTATGTGCCAACACCGGCTGACATCAGGGAAAACAAAAGGCTCGCCCGCACCAAGGCAGCAGCCCGCAAAAGGGGAATCTCCGACGGCACATCCAACCTCCGACCTTACAGTTTCGACCTCGCTCATTACTTCACCAAGGGAACCGACAGCAGAACCGAGGGGACCGACAAGGGAACCGGCGACGCGGGGCCCGAGGGGACCGACAGAACCGAAGCGAGGGGACCGACAGTGGAACTGATGAAGATGAGAAAGAAACAGGGATAGCCAGCACAGAGACTACAGAAAGGATGGAACAGCTAGCACGGGACCTCAACCATTTCAGAGGACTCAAGGCTATTCTGATAAGGGGAGCATTCCTCGACATCACAACTCTACGTGGACCAATTGCCACCACGGTTCAGCACGAGTACACATGCAAATGAATCCCAGGCTTGGAAGAGCAGCTCGAGGCACTCTCCATGGGAAACAGATTGTTCGGATCAGCCGCCGAGGCCACATTCGAGACAGTAACTCCAAAGGAGAAGGAACCAGAATTCATAGAAGACGCTCTCAGTGGACCAGCTCTACAGAGTCTTTTTGAAGAAGTCATGAAGGTGCCAAACCTGATTGACCTGGTCTCCGAAAACAGCATGATCGCCATGATTGGGACAACAGAAGCGAAGCCTCTCGACCCCCGAACCCTGATCAAGCATCCAGCAATGCCACTGAAGAACTGGGTAACTTTCATCGGACCAAGGGCAAGCCAGGCAGAAATGGAAGACAAGCTGGGCCTGCACCCACATCTCCCTAAACCCGGTCTCGAACCCTCTGAGTTAGTCCTTGTCAGAGTCCAGTCCTCTGAGTAGTCCAACGGCCTTACGCCGGAAGACTATGATAGTGTAGCCAACCATGTATTTCCGTTCGCATCTAATGAAAAATCTGACCTTTCGGAGTATCCCCTCGTTGCCACTTTAACAACTGATAAGTTAACAAACAACTTAAAAGACGTTAATAACGAATCAATTGATAAAGAAGCAGACACATTAAAAGAACAATACGTTAACGAAGTTCTCAAGCGTGTAGTTGACCAAGAGGACAACCGGGCCCAAGCTGCCGAAGAGGTTATGACCAAAGTGAACCCAGGGTCAGTGCAAGAGCCTAAAGAGACACAAGTGGGCAGTTTCTTCGCCGATGCAGAAAAAGAAGCCCTGATAAACCTCCTCCGGGAGTATGTTGACGTGTTCGCCTGGTCATACCAGGACATGCCAGGACTCGATCCCTCGATCGTGGAGTACAGAATTCCCCTGGATCAAGAATCCAAGCCTGTCAAACAGAAGTTGCACAAGATCAAGCCAGAGTGGTCCTTGCAAGTGAAAGAAGAGATTGAGAAAATGCTCCGAGTTGGTTTCATCAGAGTGATTGAGTACCCGACCTGGCTCTCCAACATCGTGACGATCACCAAGGCCAATGGAAAGGTCAGATGCTGTGTGGATTTCCGGGATCTCAACAAGGCCAGCCCTAAAGATGATTTCCCACTGCCTAACATCGACATGCTAGTCGACACCACGACAAATTTCGAGGTAAAGTCCTTCGTGGATGGGTTTGCCGGATACAATCAGATCAAAAAGTCCGAGGAGGATCAAGCCAAGACTACTTTCACCACTCCGTGGGGGACATACTGCTACACGATCATGCCGTTCGGTCTAAAGAACGCTGGGGCTACTTACTAGCAGGCTGCAACAGCCCTCTTCCATGACATGATTCACAAGGAAATCAAAGTATATGTCGACGACATGATCATCCACTCCAGAGGATCAGACATGCAGCACATGACAAATCTGAGAAAGTTCTTCAACAGACTCAGAAAGCACTCCATGAGATTGAACCCTGCGAAGTGCACCTTCGGCGTCAAGCGAGGCAAAGTACTGGGGTACATGGTTACAGAAAGATGTATCGAAGTCGATCCCAAAAAAATCAAGGCCATCATCGATATGAAGCCGCCTCAGACCCTGACCGAAGTGAAAAGCTTTATGGGAAGACTTTAGTACATAAGTCGCTTCATCAACCAGTTGACATCTCTCTGCGAGCCAATTTTCAAACTGATGAAGAAGAATGCCGACATCAAATGGGACTCCGAGTGCCAGACGGCTTTCGAGAAAATCAAGACATACTTGGTGAATCCCCCAATTCTGTGCCCGCAACATGAAGACAAGCCACTACTCTTGTACTTGACAGTAACAGACACGTCAATCGAAGCAATGCTGGCACAAGAACAGAAAGATTCCAAAGTTGAGCATGCAATCTACTTCGTAAGCCGAAAGCTTCAAGGAAGTAAACTCAGCTACTCAGCATTAGAGAAAACTTGTACCGCCTTGGTATGGGGAGTCGGGAAACTGAAACACTACATGCAGTCACATTCAGTGCTCCTGGTCTCCAAAATGGACCCCGTCCGATATCTCTTTGATAAGCAATCCCTGTCAATGCGACTAGCCAAGTGGTCATTCTTCCTGGCTGAGTTCGACATCAAGTACATGGTCAGAAAATCAATAAATGGCAGAGTAATGGTAGATCAGCTGGCAGACTTCCCAAGCAGTGAACCTAAGGGTCCTGATCCGCAGTTTTTGAATGACGGAATCTTCTCACTCGACAGCGCAAACCGCTGGCAACTCTTCTTCGATGGGGCAGCCAACAAGAAGGGAAATGGTATTGGAATGCTCCCTGTCGATCCCAAGGACAAGCACACTCCCATAGCCATCAAACTAAATTTTGAAACAATCAACAATGCAGCGGAATACAAAGCCTGTTCAGCCGGTCTGGAAGCCGCCCTCGAGCGCAACATCTCAGAACTGGAAGTATACAGAGAATCAGCATTGATCATCAATCGAGTGTCCAACAAATGGAAGACGGTAGATTCTGGCCTCCAGAAATACCACGCGTGCATGGAGGAGCTCATTGCTCAGTTCAAGGACATCTCTTTCCACTATTTGCCAAGAGATAGGAACCGCTTCGCAGACGCCCTGGCAACCCTCGCCTCTCTTGTCGAAATCCCCGATGGGAAATCAGTAAAACCCCTCAGAATAGGCAGACGGGAAACACCCGCTTATTGCTGTGAGATCAAAATAAAAAATGAAACGATCGACGAACCCTGGTACAATCAAATATACCAGTACCTCCAAAACGGAGAAGCTTCCTTCACAAATGAAGATAGAAAATACAAAGAAGGGATCAAAGCCAAAAACATGATGGCATTAAAATGCCTGACATCCCATTTCGTTATTCTGGGGGGTATGTTGTACAAGAAGCACCACCAAGGGCCACTCCTTCGGTGTGTAAATAAAGAAAAAGCCAATGAGCTAATGAACGAAGTTCATAACGGAACCTTCGGTCCGCACATGAACGCCCGAGCATTGACACAGATCATCCTCCGTATGGGATACTATTGGGTATCAATGGAAACAGACTGCATCCAGTTCGTCCAAAGCTGCGAGAAATGTCAATAGTTCTCCAACCTCAATCACATCCCTCCTCACGAACTCTATTGCATTACTACGCCATGGCCTTTCGCCACATGGGGAATCGACGTCATCGGCAAAATCACTCCACCAGGGAGCAATGGTCACGAGTTCATTCTAGTCGCAGTCGACTACTTCACCAAATAAGTAGAAGCCAGATCATACAAGGTACTGAATTCCAAGAAGGTGGCCGAGTTCATCAAAGAGAACATCATGTGCTGATACGTAGTGCCCAACGAGATAATATCTGACAATGGGACCCACTTCGAAGGAGATTGTGACAAACTGCTGACCGAATTCAGAGTCACACATCACAAGTCTTCTCCCTACAGACCACAAACTAATGGTGCAGTAGAGGCAGCAAACAAGACTCTTGCAATGATAATCAGAAAGATGACCACCAGAGGTCCGGACTGGCCCGAAAAGCTATATCTAGCCCTCTGGGGATACAGAACATCAGTCAGAACCGCCACAGGGGAGTCTCCATTTGCACTTACCTACGGAATGAAAGCAATGTTACCCGTGGAATTGGAAATTTCATCCCTCCGAGTCCTCTTGGAAAACGGGATCAATGAGGTCGAATGGCTACAGAGCCGTCACGATGAACTTGCTCTACTCGATGAGCGCAGATTGAAAGCTATGGAGCATACTCGACCCTACCAGAGCAGAATGGCCCGAGCATTTGAAAAGAAAGTCAAGATCCGAGACATCAGAGAAGGCGACTTGGTGCTAAAGGAAAAGCCTCCTATGCAAACCAATCCCCTCGAAAAGTGGGAGCCTACCTAGATAGGACCATTCGTGGTACAAAGAATCTTCTCCGGAGGACCCATGAAGTTAGCAGATTTGGACGGGAACCCTTTCGTTAACCCCGTGAATGGAAGCAAGATCCGCAGATACTTCGTTTGAGGAAGAACACGAGTCAACTCTGCTTTCCCATACACCACCCCTCAGTAAAATTAAAGTGCTAAAAGAGTAATACCCAACTGGATACATTCCTAACAATGATCCAGGTAAAAAACAGGGTCGCACTTCTTTTGTCTTTTTTTTTCTCAAATTCACACAAAGTGTCGAACTATGGTGACCTGAGCCCCTTAGTCCAATTGTAAAAGGGGATGTAGGCAGCCATCATTGGTTCGGTCTAAAAAAACAAAAAAAAAACAAATAAGCATCAATTGCTTGTGTTTCGAAAAACTCTTTTCAATTAACCTACAAATTCATTACGGTTAAAAAAATCTTTGATGAGTTCAAGCACGGTCAACTCTGGACTCGCTACACACTAGCAAAACTACAATAATACATTAATAAGTTAATGTGTCTGCAATGACAGTGGGTGGATACTCTGGACAGCAAGGTCAACCTAGTTTCCCGTACTTGGTCCTTCATCCTTCTTCCCCTTCCCTTTTCCGTGGTGAGTATTCTTCACCTTCACAGGGAATATTCCCGTAGTCCTTCTACCTGGCTCAGGGACCCTTCCCGACGCCTCCGTCAAACCAACATCTGCCAACGTAGCCCTTTCCCTAGCTCTATCTTGAGCTGCCTCTCTTCGAGTCATCATGACCGTACTTTGGTCGGCCGCCCGACCAGCATTGGCCTCATAGTGAGCCATGTCGTCCCCAGTATGATCCTGAGGGTTAGCTCCCGCTTCGGCCCTCCTTAAAGTCGAGCTGTCAAGGTAATTAACACCCAACAGCTCACTTCGTCTCCACGAGATGGACATCTGTGTCTCCCCCATACACTCTTCGTACCAGTTCAGATACTGCGTAGACAGAACAGTGCCCCCTCTCCGGTGAAAGAGAACCCTGGCAGGAAAACACGTGTATTGCCACAACCGTGTGAGCAGCAATAGCGTTGAATGATCTTCCATCAGCAGAGATCCCACCTCAAAGGTAGCAGCATAACTCAAACCCGTCAATGGCACCTGCTACAGCCCGTACTGTCGCAGCACCAAGGATGGAATGTAGAAAGCCGTCTGGGACAACCCCGGCACTTGGACAACCAAGAGACCCTCCTGAGTGGTCCGACAAGTCTGTAACTTCCAGTGAGGAACCCACCATCGCAAGTGATGCATGTGGAGTCTGGCCATCCAGAGCTCCAGTTCAGCCTGATCGCCCCCTATCACCAAAGGACGTCGAGAAAAGGACCAAGCGTCACAAGACACTTGCACCTCGGGCATCATCTGCAATCTCTCCCTCAACCACATGGTAAGCATAGCGGGACTCCCTCCCCACATGTATCGGCTGCCGGTCGCCATCCAACCTATGCCCAGGAACATCTCGCCCAAGACTAAAGGCACGATGTCTCCTCCGTTCTGGCACTACCTCACCAGGTCCAGTACACTGTGATGGCACATACCCAGGGACATAAACATTAACAAAGTAGTAATCGCGCACAGAGCAAACGCGTCCCACGCAAAAACGCTCCCCTCAACACCGGCAAATCTATCGGGCAGCCCCGAAATGTCGACATGGTCTGTGTTCAATATCAAGTCCTCCTAAAATGGCCTGGAAATCTTGGAACGTGGGAGTGATTTCGTTGTACAAAAAGTTGTACACATTCCTCCGTACGTCCCAGAAATGAGCCGCGGCTCTCAGAAGATCCCAATCTGGCATGAGCTCCTTCAAAGCCCAAACAGATTTCATCCCGTAACAACCCTCAAAAAACCCCTTGTTTTGCCTCATGTGGTTCCGTACCCACGACTGGAAATTTTCTAAGTATCGCTCTTGCATCCGAGACGATAGCTTAGGAAATGGAGCCATGGAAAAAGTGAAGAAAACCTTTAAGAATTTGAGAGAATTCAGCTGACTGATCAAAGAAAATATGCAGTTCTTAAGAATTTCAAAGCTGAAACTGCAATTTAAAAGATTCTGGAAATTCATTCTCAGTCCAGCCGGACTCTTTCTGTAGTTGACTGGGTCAACTCTGCAGCCAGCAGCTCTCAAATTGGAAACAATTTCAAACCAAGCCCTGTTCATGCTTTCTTAAATCTGCATGCTCCCATGGTTTCAATCAACCGCTACCAACACCACTTCCGCCCCGGGCTCGTGCAACAATGCAGTTAATTAAATATCAGTGCATATAGGCATAAATTTTGACCAGTTCAATTTTTTGTGCATGTTTCGTTTTATTTATTTTTTGATCAACCTACTTGCTTATTTGCCAAAATAAAAAGAAGGTAATCACTAAATTGATGTGCAAAATACAGATTTTGCCTCAAGGGCGCCTTTTCAAATACAAGTCAAATCGTCTGGACAATACATACATTTTGTCTAAAAAGCAATAAAGGAGGACTACTCACAGTCCTGCTCGTCATCCGAGCACTCGATGCACTGCTCAACAGCGGCCAGATCCGTCGAGAACAGATAATCTCCAAATTCCTCCAGGTGGGAATTCGAGAAAGGCCTCCTCTGCGCTTGCGAACTCGAGGACTCTCCTTGTTCGTGCCCCGAGTACGAAGAGTGACGAGCTCCGAACCCCGCCTTTTCGCCTGAGAACTGGCCAAATCCCTACGCAAAGTCTGCTCCACCAGTCGTGGAGGCAGACGAACCTCTCGGCCTAGACAGCCTCGGCTCACGAACAGCCACACTCCTCCGGGAACTACACCTCAGGAACTCCACGAGCCTCCTAGTATAGTTGGCCCACCCGTCCAACTGTCTCATAACTTTGTTGTACGTACGGCCAGACACCTGCAAACCAGGAAAGTCATCAAAAGACCAACAGAAAGTACAGATGCAACATTTGCAGAATTCTACTATCAAATGCAAAAAATCAAAGGCACTCACAAAAGCATTGGGGTCCGCTCTGTACTGAGGTCTTGGCTCCTCCGTAATAGGGATAACCAGCAGCCTACGCAAACCATCCAGCCCCTCGTACGCCATCCTAGCACGTGGGAGCGGGTAGTCTCGGGGATATCCAGGGCCCTCGCCCTCCCTGTGCTGCACCTGCGGGCTCCTCAGCCTCATCCTCAAGAAACTATCATAGTCGGCGCCTGCTAGGACATACTCGATATAGAACACGCCCTGTCTATACCGCTCCAACTCCTCCATCGGTATCGACGAAGGATGCTGCATGTGTTGAGGCGGATCCACCGACACCATAGGAAAGGATCCCGAACCATGCTGATGGGTCACCCTCTCCCCCAGATACATTGCATCGCAGTGAAGTCCCATCAGCAGCTTTCGTCGACGCATAACCTCACTAGCAACCTGGATCACACCGACATGAATCCGGCTCCACCAAGTCAGCTGGATCCACTCGGAGAACTCTTGGCTCAGGGCCTGAGACACCTCCTCATATGACAGCTGAGTACCCTCCCTCGATGACACCGCCTTCTTCGCCTCCTTCTGCCAAGACAACATGGCAGGGAACAAGGACTGGTACGCCTCCTTAATCTCCCACCGCTCTGGGCTGAACACCTCAAAGTACCAGACCTGTCAAGCAAATGGAAAGTTATGTCAGCCACAGAGCAGATACATACGATTACAGAAATGAGACAAGGAAGAGAAAAAGACGTGAACTTACATCCAAAGCAATTGAGAAGCAACACAAGATGCTCTCCTCTCCCCGCGAGAACCTGTCCAAGGCGTGGTAGAGCTCGGCTAGTCCAGCCTCCCCCCATGCGAACCCCCTCACGGCGTCCAGATCAGTTAGCGACCCGAGCAAAGGGAAGTGACAGGATGTGTCAGAAGTCAGAAACAGAATCGCTGACAATGCGAACCATAGGAACCCTCGAGCTAGACGCTCAGCGGTCATCCTAGGGGACCCCTCCCCATAGGCATCAATGCCCCTCCTCAGATGAGTCTACATCGGCCTGTACCGAATACTTAAGCCCCTGGCAGCGGTAATATCGAAACCCAGCAGCTCCGACAACTGCCCTGGGGTATAACCGTCCACCCACACCAGCGTGTTGCCCCAGGTTGGCAACCCAGTGATAGCTGCAAAGTCAGTGGGAATCACAGTCGGCTCCCCCCACCTGATGTGAAAAGTGTGGGTCATGTCCCACCAGTACTCGCTCAGAGCTACGTACATGGACCTCGCCCTCTGCATCACAGCCACCGCGGCTACCGCGCTGATAAATCTAGCCAAACCGAAGTCAACCACAAGTTGCCGTGGACTCCTCTCTCCATCCCGAGCCTCGTCCGGGAGTATCTCCCACAGCGCTCGAACTGCCTCGAAGGCTCCCCGACTCTTCAGGTTATGAACGTCAACTGTCCCTCGCCCCTGTAGGTAAACAAGGCAAGAATACGTTAAGTACAGAAGCGACATCAACAGAGTGCACGAACGCATATCTAAAGGATTCAACACAGATATAGTTCCCATTTTCATAAAATATTTCCATCCCGATTGGAGTATTAACGGTCCAAACTTTCAAAACATTTTGAAAACTCCATCGAATCCGAAACATTCAAAACATTTCGAAAACTCCGTCGAATCCGAAACTTTCAAAACATTTCGAAAACTTCGTCGAATCCGGAACTTTCAAATCATCTCGAAAACTCCGTCGAATCCGAAACTTTCAAAACACTTCGAAAACTCCGTCGAATCCGGAACTTTCAAAACATCTTGAAAACTCCATCGAATCCGGAACATTCAAAACACTTAGGAAACTCCGTCGAATTCGAAACTTTCAAAGCATCTCGAAAACTCCGTCGAATCCGGAACTTTCAAAGCATCTAGAAAACTCCGTCGAATCCGGAACTTTCAAAGCATTTCGAAAACTCCGTCGAATCCGGAACATTCAAAGCATCTCAAAAACTCCGTTGAATCCGGAACTTTCAAAGAATTTCGAAAACTCCGTCGAATCCGGAACTTTCAAGACCTTTCGAAAACTCCGTCGAATTCGGAACTTTCAAATCATTTCGAACATTTCGAAAATTTACTCCGTCTCGATTTAAACATACTTTAAATTCGGAAAACACATCTAGGTATGGAATTTTGCAACCAAAATTTCTTTGTCATCTACCCATAGTGTCAATTGAACTACACTCTAGTCAATTTTGACAAAGGCGCATAGCAAAGTCAAAAACCCCAATCCGGGCACCAAAATTCCTAACTCATTTCTAGTCAAATTCCTAACATTTAAAGAATGCACATTCTTAAAATTAATGGAATATGAAGGAAGTTTACATGTCTTTCGATCCCTCCTTTGGATTTGTGAGTCTCCTAAGCCGGGTAGAACTCCGTCGGATTCAATGGAAGAGTGGTGGTTCGAATGGTCCGAACCAACCGCGTTCTTTCGTTATCGGTCCTTCCATGACGAGCCATTGGTCCTAAATCACCCTCCATGTTGATTTTCCCTTGCAAATTTGAGCAAACCTCACAATTTGGAATGGTTTCTCTCCTCTCTTTTCTCTCTTTTTCGCCTGGAAAAATGGAGGAATGGTCGAAATTCCCATCGGCCTTGGCGCTGATAACAACCTGGTCAACTTCAGGTTCAGTCTGGCCGGACTCTTTCTGCAGTAGAAAGATCCCTTGCCACTTTGGCCCCCCCAACATCTTGCAGTTCAATTTTACCCCTTTTGGTCCCCAAAAGTGTAAAATTTCCCCCGAGTTAGACCTTTCTTAAACCCCATCCCCCGAGGATCCATTCCCAGTTAGTTTTCACTAACGCTCGTCTCCAGACGTTAAATTCCCAGTTAGTTTTCACTAACGCTCGTCTCCAGACGTTAAATTCCCAGTTAGTTTTCACTAACGCTCGTCTCCAGACGTTAAATTCCATGTTAGTTCTCACTAACGCTCGTCTCCAGATGTTAAATTCCCAGTTAGTTCTCACTAACGCTCGTCTCCAGATGTTAAATTCCCAGTTAGTTCTCACTAACGCTCGTCTCCAGACCTTAAATCCCAGTTAGTTTTCACTAACGCTCGTCTCCAGACATTAAATCCCCAGTTAGTTTTCACTAACGCTCGTCTCCAGACGTTAAATTCACAGTTAGTTCTCACTAACGCTCGTCTCCAGACGTTAAATTCCCAGTTAGTTCTCACTAATGCTCGTCTCCAGACGTTAAATTCCCAGTTATTTCTCACTAAAGCTCGTCTCCAGACGTTAAATTACCAGTTAGCTCTCACTAACGCTCGTCTCCAGACGTTAAATTCTCAATCCCCAGATGACCTTTGACATTCAAACGCTCATTCCAGTCCCAAATCGACGTTTGACATTCAAACGCTCAATCCTGTCTCCGGACATTCAAATCACAATTCCGTCTCCCGACGTCAAAATTTCTATTGGTTTTCACCAACACTCACTTCCCCGGCCGCCAGTCGTAAGCCCGATCGTCCCACTACAGTGGCCATCAAAGTAAGCCCGCACAACAATCCCTCTTCGGCCATCACCGTAAGCCCGAACATTCCTCCCCAGCAGGATCCTAAGACCATCCGTCTAAGGAAGAAACGTCAATCAATCCCCTCAGTTCCTAAACTGACCCCGTCAGAACTCTGGATGCTTTTCCCCAGCGATGTGTTGGTCTCTCCCGAGACCACAACCCGTTCCTAACCCCTTCGTTAGAATGTCAATCCTCCAGTGTTATTAATAATGCCAGTTTAACACAACCATTACCATCATTGCCACCCTATCCCCGGCGGATAAACCTGGCAGTCATCATGAGTCCAGTACTCAAGGCACGAACGCCTTTGTCTCAGGATAAACGCATCCTCGCAACTCCGGTCTGAGGTGCCACGCGCTCTCAAAAGTTTTAGCAACTCTGGTCTGAGGCGCCACACGCCCTCGTATGTTCCACCATTCCGGTTTGAGGCGCCACACGCCCTCGTATGTTCCACCATTCCGGTTTGAGGTGCCACACGCCCTCGTATGTTCAGCAACTCTGGTCTGAGGTGCCACACGCCCTCGAAGGTTTCAGAAATCCCAAGTTCAGACGCCTCACAATAGTCTCCATTCATGTTTAGGCGCCTCACAATAGTCTCTCTCAGGTCAAGGTCCCCACGCGCGGCTCATTGCACCTATGAACTACGATTGGCTTGATTCCCGCTCGGGATACGTAGGAATCCTTTCGCTAAGGGTCCAGCCAGATGATCGCCCAGGTCTCTTTCAAAGTAAGGCATCCCGATTTGGATCCTTATCTTTTTCGATGACCCCACTTCCTTCGAAAGTGACGTCGCCGAGGGGCTAACTGTAATTACCCAAATCAGGATCGTCAAAATCCATTAGAAAGTTAACCGGAATCCGTTAACTGGCCCGCTCCTGGTTATCCGGAACCCGTTAAGCTCCCCGTTGCCAAGCCAATGAGACGTCTCGGGACTGCCCCGTGCATCCCGACGTCAAAGCGTACTCAACACACGTCCTCGCACGTAAAAGTACGGCTTTCCCTGAAAAACGCACTTTCCGACACTTTCCGAGGGCGTTTCGGATATTTTCCGGACTGTTATTTTAAAAACGGACAAAACCGGGAAATATGGCACGAACTCCCACGAGCCTGGTGAGTCATGGGACACGTGGCTTGCATGCCACAGCTCCATAGTCACCCATCAATCAAATTCAAAGTGAAAAGACAAAAATACCCCTGTTATACAGTCTCAGTCCGGCCGGACTCATTTGCAAAAAATTCAGAATTGCCAGCAAGTCCCTCCAATTTCCAAAGTTTCACAAAACCCCCTAGTTTTCACTCTCAGTCCGTCCGGACTCATCCTGAAAATTCACCTATAAATACAGAGGTTGTCAAAGCCATTTACAACAACAAATTTTACTCCCTTTCACCCAAAAACCCACGGCCTAAACTGGTCTCACTCCTCCCGAGCCCCGGTTTACCTCATTTTGCGTGAAAACTTTGTATTTCGATCAAATACAACCCCTGCCACCTCGAAACACCGTTCGAAACACTTCTCCATATCCCGTATATGCCTACTGAGCCAAAGGAGCCTACCCTAGCCATAGGTAGTTCCCTCTCTCTCTAAACTCTCGTTCCATCTCGGTTTACGCGCCAGTCACTACAACCGTTTCGGACGACATCATTGAAATGTAGACGCCTCCGTCTAACGGGGTCCGATACATTTTAGCCCCTAGATCCTCTTCTCTTCCCGTAAGAGAAGTAATCTCACGTTAAAACGGTGTTCCGATCCCGTTCCGTTTAATTTTATGTCATTTACCAATTCCGGATCGTTTGATTCGTCGAACGTCATTTAAATTCCTGTCATTTACAATTCCGGACCGTTTGATTCGTTGAACGTCATTTACTTTCACGCAAATTTACAATTCCGAGTTGTTTACAATTCCGAGTTGTTTGGCTCGTCGATCGTACTTTACAATTCCGGATCGTTTGATTCCGTCGATACCGTATTTTAAATACTGTCATTTACAAGTCCGAGCCGTTTGGATCGTGATAGTATTTACTTTTCAAAGTCCGAGTCGCAACTCGATTCGTTGATCGCATATCATTTAATACGTTTTTTCATAAAATCGTTAACAATGTAATGCCCGGTTCAAAACCGGAGTTCGACATTTGAACTCTCTTTCAAAATGCAAGAAATGACGTTTGGCATCCAAACGCTCATCATCAAACTTAAAAGCTGACTTTTGACATTCAAAATCATTTAATACGTTTTTCCCGTAAAATCGTTAACAATGACATGCCCGGTTCAAAACCAGAGTTCGACATTCGAACTCTCTTTCAAAACGCACGAAATGACGTTAGGCATCCAAACGCTCATCCTCAAACTCAAAATCCGACGTTTGACATTCAAACACTCTTTTCTTAAAAGTCAACATTTGTCACTTAAGATGAACAGTTAAAATCAGCATTCGCGCCATTTTTCCTAAAACTTCAAAACCGACGTTTGTCATTCAAACGCTCGTCTTTTCAAACAAGACCCGTAATCAACGTTTGACATTCAAACCAAGATTAAGCTTGTCATTCAAGCTCCCATTTCAAAATTGAAACACACACACACACGCACACGATTTCGAGAAATGGGTATGCTTGAACTTAAATAAGTCCATTACTTTTTATTACTAACTTGTGTGTTAAAAATGTAGATTTTAGGTTGAAATTCCTGTTGAGGTTTCAAACCTCACCCCTGTTAAAACCGCGTGACCAAAACCGCATGCAGTCAACGCTTGCAGCCAACCGCCAGTTCCAAACCGCATGCTGCAGCCTGATCGCATAGATCTCAACCGCGTTTCAACACTTAGAAAAATTTTCAATGATTTTAATTTCAAAGATTTAAAGAATCTTTAACCAAGTTTAATATATTAATCCTTAAAAAAAACTGTTCATATTCCTTTTTATTTGCATGACTGCCACGTGGACCAAGATATGTTTTCTTTATTTTCTATTTGGTCCTTATTTTGGCATAAGGGTATTTTTGCAAATGTTTTCCCACCATTATTTAAAATTTAAATGCATTTAATGGCATTTAATGCGAAGGGAACATTATCATTAAAAGCCCTCATGTCAGCCGTCATTGACTAATGTGTAAAAACTTAAAGGGTGCAACATTTGTAATGATTCACTATGTGGGATAGTGGAACCGTCACCCTTCAGCTGTCTCTTCCCTAAAATTGCCTATAAATATTGAACACCTGCCACATTTCAAACTCTTTCAACTGTCACTTCCTGTACCTTCTTTCTACCAACTCCCTTTCTCTCTCCTTCAAAACCATCAAAAACCTTAAACTTAATCAAATCTGCAAACAACAATGGAACCCAAGAAAACCTTCACTGATAGGGTAAGATTTCTGAACCCTAAACACTTATTTTATGCAATTAAATTGTTATAACTGCCATTGTTGAACCTTGAAGAAAACCCTTCGAATGATTTTTTTTTCTATTGAGTATATTCTTATTTCTCAGTCATTTTTGCTGATTCTTGTTGGATTTTGTTCGGATTACAGTTGTGATTCTGATTTTGTGCTTTATTTCATGATCTAAACATGTTTTCGGTAATGGTTTTGAAAATTTTAGTTTTTAGTTTTCGAAACCCATTTCATGTTTTTGGTGATTTATTGATGATTCTGTTTAAAGATTGGATTTTTATTGTTATATTGTTAATCTACTGCCCAATGTGATCATTTTGAAATGTTATTTGTCAATTTAGGTTAAGTTTTGATAAATCTCTGTTCTTTATGTTCTTCATGTTCTTTGTGTTCTTCGTGCATTCATACGACTGTTCACTTGCTTTTCTGAAAATTTTCATATTTTGGATTCCTTGATTCTTGAATCTTGTTTTTCATACGTAGAAAATTTTCTAAAAACTTTGGATTTTACTTTGCATTTGAACCGCGTCTCTCTCAAAACCGCATGCTACCTTTGTTTGAAACCGCATGTTTAAAATCGCTTACCTTATATGTTTCAAACCGCATGTTGGAAACTGCTTGTTCAAAACTTTTGAAATCGCATGCTGATTATTTTTTAGTATTACTTAGTATATAGGCTGGACACCATAACCTTCTCTCTGAACACTTCATAGAAGTCTGAGATAATCTTGGTTTAACAATGCCACGTACTAGTAATTACACTCTTCAATTTCCTTATTTATTTCCTTGCCTTACTTGTATTCACAACTCTCTTGGGGTTTGAAGTTTTTCACTTTTCAAATCGCACCATTGCTGGCCGCATGGGTGCTCAAACCGCTTGTGAACTGTGAATCCATAAATGGATCTAACATTATTGTTTTATTTTGTAGGATCCCCAATTTTTCCTACCAGACTGGGAAATCAATGAGACTGAACTAAAGAATGATGCACTGGGAAGAGAATTGATCAGGAAGATGACTGCTTCAGGAATCCTGCCCCTCTTTACAAAGAAGCAAACTTATACAATTCCCTCGTTCGTAGTCTAGTTCTACTCAAATGCCAAGCCTGGCCAGAGAGAACTTGCTAATGGTCGTGTGGTGGAATGTCTGACTGATTCAGTTGAAGGATTTGATGTCTCCATTGATTACCTAGACATCAGACACTCATTTGGTTTCAATGTTCCAAATGCCTCAGAGAGTGTTGGACAGGAGATAATGGATGCAACTGCCTCCACAACTGCTGGGATCTCTACCTTGACTGGCCAATACAAGAAGATCCCCAGGAAGGCCTTTGGTGAGCTGATGAGCCACCTCTACTTACTTGTTGGGAAGTCGGTTTGTGGGAAGACAAGGAATCACAACAACTTTACATCCAAGCAATGGATTTATTGTTATCCTATCCATAATGGAATTCCCCTGCATTGACCCAAGATTATTATGAGGGAACTCTCCTCCAGCATTGACACCTACCAGCAAAGGTGAAAAATGAGCATCAAAGATGGAGACCTTTCTGCAGGCTCCTAACCGCCATTTTTGCTGACTACCAGCACCTGGAGGAGCTGAGATTATCCACCCCTGGGTTGACTGTAGAATTGGGAAATGAAGAAAGCCTTGGTTTAGCTGCTTGCCACAACTTCAGATTCAACTATGGCAATGATGAATACAAGACCTTGTATGATGCAGACACCATTCCCACCAGAGAACTTTATGTCAATATGTGCCCTGAAACTGCTGCTTCATTGACTAGAAAAGCGGTAAAGAAGGCCAGAAGATCAAAGAAGCCAGTTGCTGAACCTCCACTGAAGAAGGCCAAAACCGCACCAGCACCCAAACAGCATGTTGCTGCTGCTGGTCCAGGCCAGAAGGGAAAGAAGAAGATGTTAGTTGATGAGGCTGATGCAGATGAAGAGGAAGATGATAATATCCCTGCTCTCTAGTTGCTAGAGTAAGAAAGGCCAAGAAAACCAAGGATGATTTGAATGACAAAGATTTAATGCATTTTTATAGGGAGAAGCTGGAAAGGCTTGAGAAAGTAGCTGCAGAAAAGAGAGCTGCAAAGGGTAAGTCAACCACCCCTCCTCTCCAACCACAGCTTGCCCCCCAACCGCAACCCCCTCTTCAACCGCAACCTACAGCTCAATCGCCTCCACCTCCTCAAACTCAATCACCTATCCAAAACCAACCTCCATCTCCTATTCATTTCCCAATTCAATCTCACCATTCCTCACCCAATAAATCTCCTTCCCCAATTCCTCAACCTTCACCCAAACTGCTCTCTCCTACTCACCCATAAAGAGCTGCAACCTCTCAGGGGGAGAATCCCAAGAAAGGAGATTCAAAATGATGGCCAAACGGCCCAAACAATTCCTAAAAAGGGTAGCCAAGAATACCAAACCCATGGCTGGAGAGTCCCTTCTTACTTTGACCAAGAATCTTCTTATCACTCTCCTTCCCATTCACCCTCCCACTTTGACTACCATACCCCCTCTGACTTAGACTCACCTCTACCCCCTGCTTTTCTTGAAAGGGCCACAAAACCCTCAGCAGGCCAAGCCATTTCAACTTCTACCTTCAGAGATCCTACTCCTTCACCCCCTTATTCTAACTGCGGACATACCTCCCCTCCTCCTTTAAACTGCGTCCAAACTCTACCTCTTTCAAACCGCAACAAAATGCCTACACCACCTCCTTCTCCTATACGTCAATAAAACCCTTCTCCTTCTAAAACTCATACCCCTCCTACCTCCCTCAACTACAAAAAACCCTTCCTATTTCTGTTCACACTACTCAAACCAATTCCACCTCAGACTCACCTCACAGAACCTCAAACCTTCCAACTACCATAATTCCTCCTCCTAACCAAACTGCCCCCTCCCAACCACATGCATTATCTTACCCCAAACACTCCCCATTCCACCCTTCACCTTATCCAAACCCAACTATTGGACAATCAAGGTCATATGCTTAAAGTGACAGAGTCAAACCGCACCTTGGAAGCCTCCAACTTATCTCTTCATGCTAGGGTTGATTCTCAAACCCTAGAAATGGCTATCCTTAAATCTTAGATGATTGATGCCATTAAGGGGGAGATATCAACTCCAACCGCTGCTGCACAAATCGCTGATATTGTTCAGACCGCAGCTGAAAATTCCTTCAATGCTTTCAAGAATGAAATGGTTGCTGGAGTCAATCAAGCCTTGAATGACGTGGTTTCCAGAGAGAGTCTCAAGGTAATGCTCAACCAGGTTACTGAGCTCTTCTGTGAAACCCTAGATAAAGATATTGGAAATTTGAAGGAAGAACTGCTTGAACCTTTCAATACCAGACCGCAGCAGCCAGATTCAAACCAAGCTTGCTAGAGGAAATGGATATGCTTAAGTGGGAGCTGACTGTTAAGATGAACATTATTGGAGATAGTCTTACAACTAAGATCAATGTTTTGAATGAAGAAGTTAATGACCGCCTGGAGAACGTTAAGGAAGGTTTCAACTCTAAGCTTAGCTCCAAAATCAACGGGCTAAAAACTTCATTGAAGGTGACAGCAAATCTAGAGCCTATTCAAGAAGCTATTTCTTCCCAGACTGCTGCAATTCAGGGGGAGATTCACACTTTCTACAACACTCTCAACTCCTCCTTCGAAATGCAAATTGATGAGCTTAAGGAAAATCTAGTTGAAAACATTAGAGAAGTTGGTGCCACCAATTCTACCTCAGCCCATTCTGTGAATGCCTTAAAAGCTTTGGAGAATACCCTTGATAGAACCACTGAAGTGGTGAGAAGCTTAAGAAGAATCCTCAGGGCAGAAAATTTAGCTTTCAGACCATCCGGACCGCTTGTACCAGATCAAGAAGTGAACCAACCGCATCAGCAATAGAACCGCTTCTATCCTTGTAAATTTCTTTTTGCTGAACTTTTTGATTTTTAGACTACACTCTCATTGTATTATTTTGGTCTATCTTTTTGCTTTTTGTAACCATGTAATTTCCTTTCATACCTTGTGCCTGTAATTCAAACCGCTTAAGGTATTAATGAAAATTGCATCATGGTTCCAAAACCTTGTTAATATCAAACTGCTTGTTTGTAGAACAATGAAACCGCAATGGTTTAAAAACCTCATTCAAATATTTTCTAACTTAAAATTATATTTTGAATTAAAGTTTAAACATTCAGTTTAAACCGCACTTTAAACTTAAACTCATATTTTTCAAGTGCACTGAATGCATTTCTATACTTTCAAGTTGTAAGTTTTTCAATCTTTCATTAGTATAGAAATCTATAACTTAAGCTAGTGTGTGCATTGACTTGGGACATGACATACCATGTTAATTCTTATGGACATGTTTTTACCAAGTACAATGTTTGCTTTTGTTATAGTAGGTAATGGCATCAATCAAATAGGGGGAGATTGTTGGGTATGCATACTTTAACCCTCCTAGCTTTAGCTTAGATTTGATTGATACCATAACCTCATCTCTATTTTAAGAACATTAGGCCCATATGTAATGAAGCTTAGGCTTATATTTTTTAGTATAAGTCAATTTTATAGAATTGGTTTATTTAGGCTTGAAGACTGGCACAAGACTCATTGGACATGAGGTTTCAGATCAAAAGGCTTCAGACCGCACCATCAAAATCGCATAAGAAAACCGCACCAGCAAATTGCTTTGTGGAATTCCTTCTCTGAAACCGCATCTTGAAGACTTAGTGCAATCAGCAGTAGTGAACCGCACCTGCAAACTGCAGTGCAGATTACAATCTTAGGACCGTACTGAGAAACCTCCCTGGTCAAACTGCATTGACCAAACCGCTTCATGCCAGATCGCATCCAATGATTAAAGACTTGAAGATGGACCACATATGACTATTGGAATCCACGTCAGTAATATCAAAAGTCAACCACCAAATCTTGTCACGTGACTAAGTGTCAGACAAGATCTGCAAGGATCTTGAAAAGGTGATAGATGTCCTTCATACCTTATTTGCAGCTGAGGTCTGATCAGCTTTATCTGCAACTACATTACTAAAGGAAAAAAGTGGATTTGTGGACTAAGAAGATTGCACCAGTACAGTACTTCAACAGTTGTATCATAACGGCTACTTTCTTGGTGCTTGGGTATAAATACCCCTAATCTTCAACACTTGAAGATTTCTTGAAAAATTGAAATTGATGTGAGTTCATAAGAAGTTGAAGCTCAGCCCAGAAAATATTCAGTCCTTTGAATCTTCATCTTTTTCCATCAAGAAATACTTCTCAGCCCAGAAATCAAGCCTTCTACACCTCAAGAATCATTATGCTCTATATCATATAGATCCAAAGAGCCTTGATCTTGTTAAACACACACACACCTCACTTGATTAATCACATAGATTATTCATTTGAGATACACTGGTTATAGTCTAGGATTTGATCTTCATATAATAGATTTTAGATCTGAGTATTACTCATTGTACTTTGTAATCTCTCATACTCAATATAAAATCTAACTCTTAGAAAATCCAAGAATAACCATCTTGGTAGTGGATGTAGATCATTTATGATTGAACCACTCCAAATATTGTGTTCTTCATTTCTGCACTTTTACTTACTGTTCATTGCTAAATATTTTGTCTTTATCTTTTTAATCTTATTTTCAGTTATCCATTATTGAGAATTGTGTTTGCAGTTAACTTTGTCAAAACCTCACTTTTAAGTTTTGTAAAACTGCACTGAAAACCGCACCTCATAAACTGCACCATTTTACTCTGTTATTTCGCTATGCATTTTGCAATACCATATGCGGTTTATAATACACTGCCAGAGGTATGTAAGCAAGAGGTTAAGTTTTCAAAAGAGGGCAAAAAATTTGTAACAGATATTCACCCCCCTCTCTAGTTGTTTTTCACCCTTGTTGCCACCTTTGGGACCAACAATCTTGTTCCCTCTTTTTCTTATCTCTTTTGTTTATCTCTTTTTGTGAGAATTTTTTTTGTTGTGCAGGTCTCGGAGTGAACATTAGATGTGATCACTCGCCGTTAATTGGGGCTGAGGGCTTTCATGAAGAAGCTCTTAAGGGGGATGTCTTGCGGGTCATCAAGGAGTGCAGCGGCTTACGAGCCAATGCCTTCGAGGAATCCGTGGATATTACTTCTTTAAGGGCTGACACGGATCCACAGCCTGCTCCTCAGCCTGATATGCCGACTCAGGGGCGGCACCGCTACGATGCGAGAGCTTTTGCGGAGGGCCGGGGGGCGCGAACGTTTCACTAGTTCTTCCCTCCATCTAGGAATTATTTCTACTCTTTTTTTTTGTGCATGTCGCATGAGCTTAAAATGCTTTATTTAGTGTATGGGGGCTGGAAATAGCTTTGGCAGTTTTTTTGAGCAATCGGTTGCAAAATTCTGCTGCGGGCTGCAACTGTTTTGTTGCTGCAAATTTTTTAGCTGGGGAGCAAAGAGGTCCGTACGGACCACTCTTGCGTGCAAAGAGGCCCGTAAGGACACTTACAGCCTTACAGGAGGATGATAAAGCATGCAAATAATCTAGATTTACTTATCTCTTCATTTCCAAACCACAGCCATTTTGGTTCTTCTTCTCCATTTTGCAAGAAATACTCCATTTTTGGCATGGATTCGAAGTTTGTTCCGAGAGATTTCCTGAGTCTTTCAAAGGAGAGGCAAGTGCACTTACTTGAGTGGCTTAAGATGTTGATGAGGCACCACATGAAGCACAACAAATGAGCTTTCAAGGTGAAATTTCTACTCAAATCCATTTGGTCTCTTAAGGAGTTAGCTCCTGACTGGGAGTTGTTGCGGGCGGCCGCGAGGTTCTGGGACATTAGGAGGCATGTGTACAGCTTTTCCTACAACAAGGTCATGCCCACTTTTGAAGATTTATGGGCTTTGCTTGGAGGGCCGGAGGTGGAGGCTATCTCTCTTCCTTTGGTCGGGGGTGCGACCGTGAGCATGAAGCTCGCATAATTTCTTCGAGTTTCGTTGGAGGAAGCACACGGTATTACGCTTGATTTTGGTCATATTGATATTTCTGCACTGTCCGAGAGATTTATGGGTGATGACGAGAGTGATGTCTCATGGAATGCGTTTGCTTTGTGCTTGATTGCTACGCTTTTTATGGTCAGCTCCCTTAGGATATGTGACGGTGCTATGTTGGATGTGGTAGGCCATTGTCGAGCCGGTGAGGACATCGTTCCCTTTGTCTTGGGGGAAACTTTCCATGGCATAGATCGCTTGGTGATGGGGGATAGGTTTATGCGTAGGGGAAGCCCATCTTTGTTCGCTTTACGGTTGCGAGAAAGGCTTCAAGCTATGCCTGTGTCTCTCACATCCTTCAGTTCGTGGACGTTTTCTCAGCGGTCTTTTATCTTGGATATGGATCAGCCTGCTTGGGAGAGGTGGATGGCTCGACTTGGCACGCATCACATCCATTGGTAGGTTCCTCATTGGGGAATTGAGACTAGAAGGACCGTTCAGGAAGGCTCCTATGTTGTCAGGGTTTCGGGGTTGTCTTGGTCTTCTTTATATATCCCGTCGCTCATTTCTCGACAGATCGGGATGAGGCAGGAGCCTTTGCTAGGCTGAAACGACGTCCCTACTATGAAGGTAGCTCCCTTTTCCATGGCAGACCCATCCGTTTTCCTTTTATTTCTGAGGATATGGAAGTATTCTGCTCTTCCTCTTGTGGTACTCCCCAGACGCCGGGAGAGTGTTGTTCTGTCAACCAAGTACCTAGATTGGTACGAGCAGCATCTCGGGCAGACCCAAGTGATTTTGGGGAGCAGGCGCGAGGCGATTCTGGGACAAGATTGTCGTCTCAGCTACAGACTTAGGAGCGCGAAAGCTTGGGCTACCCTCAAGATGTCACGGGGGATACCTTGTTTGATTATGAGACTAGAGTTGACTGATTGGCAAAGAGAGGTTCCCCTTTGCATACTCATATGGAAGAGATTCGAGTCGAGGTACAGATGAATGAGGCTCTAAGAGCGACTGGATTGCTTGACTCGACAGGGAGGACTCCTGATCTCGAAATGAGGGAGAAAAAGCTTGCTTACGTGGAATGAAGGAAGATTCGACGGGGACGAGGGAAGAATGGCAAAGGGACAAGCGTGAGTGGCACGGAATGACCTTCTAAGTATCCGATCATTGTTATTGCAGACACATTAATTATTAAATGTATTAATTTATATCTTAGCATGTTGTGAGTTTGAGAGGAGACTGTGCTTGAACTCATCAAGAAGTGTTTTAACTGTAATAATTTGTGATTTACTTTTAAAGCTTTGCCGAGATGCAAAATCTCTTGCTTGCTTCTTGTTTGAGCCTTGACGGTGTCCAATTTTTGGATTTTTGTGTGTTTTTTTTAGATCGAACCAATGAAGGCTGCCTACGTTCCCCCTGGACTGAGGGACTCAAGTCTCCATAGTTTGACCTTATTGTGAGTGAAGGGGAGACGAAAAGGGGGAGAATGGTGCAACCCTAATTTTTGCCTAGCCTGCCCTGTTTCAGGTTTTCAATCTAGCTGGGTATGTTTTTCAACACCTTTACATTTTGTTTTTTGTTTTTTGGTAGAATGTAGAGGGGGGAGAAGAAGACTCGATATTCTTCAGGCGAAATATCGTTGGAGCTTGCCTCCGTTGACTGGGTTCACGAAGGGATTCCTGTCTAAATCTGTTAATTTTTTGGCACCTCCGGGGAAGATTTATGAACCACGAATGGGCCGATCCATGTTGTTTCTCATTTTCCAAGTGGGTTGATTCGAGTGGGAGGATTTTCCTTGAGCACCAGATCGCCTTTCCTGATATCTCGGGATTTGACTTTCTTGTCGAAAGCCTTAGCCATTCGGCTTTGGTAGGCTCAAATGTGTTCCATGGCCTTTATTCGTCGTTCGTCTAGTATGGCCAATTCGTCGTGCCGGCCTGTAAGGAGAGGACTTATGGCGAGTGATATTGAATTCGGTCAATAGTCTGTCGCAGTCTCCCTCGAAGTGAGATCCGTTGTCTGTTATGACCTCGTTTGGGATGCCATATCGATATATGATGTTCTCTTTGATGAACTGGGCGACCTTCTTGGAAGTCAAAACCTTGTAGGACCTGACTTCGACCCATTTTGTGAAGTAGTCGATGGCTACCAACACGAACTCGTGGCCGTTGCTGTCGGGCAGAGCGATCTTACCGATGACGTCGATTCCCTAAGTTGTAAAAGGCCAGGGAGTGGTCATGCAGTAGAGATCATGAGGGGGAAGATGGTTAAGGTTGGAGAATCGCTGGCATTTGTTGCACCTTTTGATAAAACGGATGCAGTCTGCTTCCATAGATATCCAGTAGTAGCCCATTTGTAGAATGATCTGCATCAGGGCTCTGGCATTCATTCGGGGACCGCAAGCCCCATTGTTGACTTCGTTCATGAGCTCGACCACCTTTTCATTGCTGATGCACCGGAGGAGCGGTCCTTGGTAGCGCTTCTTCTATAGCCTATCCCCCCAGGATGACAAAATGAGAGGCAAGGCATTTTAGGGCCACGATGCTCTTGGCTTTAATTCCTTCTTTGTATTTTCCTTCCTCATTTACGAAGGAGGTTTCTCCGTTTTTGAGGTATTGGTAGAATTGGTTGTACCACGACTCGTTGATTGGCTCAGGTTCTGCCTCGATTAAACAGTAGTAGGCAGGAATTTTCTTCCTTCCTACTTTGAATGGCTTTACCGACTTCCCTTCGGGGATCTCTACAAATGAAGCCAAGGTGGCTAGGGTGTCTACAAACCGATTTCCACTTGTTAGAAACTTGATTGATGATCAAGGCTGAGTCCTCGTAGACCTATAACTCTTGGACGTTCCTTTCGAGGGCGGCCTCTAAACCAGCAGCGCATGCTTCGTATTTGGCAGCATTGTTGGTCACCTCAAAGTATAGCTTAGTGGAGATTGGGGTGTGCTCATCCTTTGGGTCTATCAAGAGCATTCCAATGCCATTGTCTCTCTTAATGGCCGCTTCATCGATGAAAAGCTGCCAACAATTTTCGCCTTCAAGTGTGATGATTCCCTCATCCAAAAATTGTGGTTCGGGACCTTAGGCTTCGTCGCTTGGGAAGTCGGCCAACTGTTCGGCCATTACTCACCCCTTGATTGACTTCTGGGTTATGTACTTGATGTCTAACTCTGCCAGGAAGAACGACCATTGGACTAGTCTCATTGAAAGTGAGGGTTAGTTGAAGAGATATTTGACCTGATCCATCTTAGAGACCAGGTGCATTATAAGTGATTGTATGTAGTATCGCAACTTTTCGACTACCCACACTAGAGTTGCTCAAGTTTTCTCTAGGGCTAAGTAGTTGAGCTCGCTGCCTTGGAACTTTCGGCTTACGAAGTAGATGGTGTTCTCAATTTTTGACTCTTTCTGTTCTTGGCCTAGCTTGGCTCCAACTACGGTGTGGTCACAGTCAGGTATAATACGAGTGGCTTTTCTTCATGGGGAGGACAGAGGATTGGAGGACTCACAAGGTACGCCTTTATTTTCTCAAAGGCGTCTTGACATTTCGGGTTCCACTCGATGCTCGCATTTTTTTTCATTAGTCGAAAGATTGGCTCGCACATGGAAGTTAGCTGATTCATGAAGCGGCTGATGTATTATGGGCGGCCCATGAAGGTTTTTACTTCCGTTTGGCTTTGCCGTGGTCTCATCTCGATTATGGCCTTGATCTTTTTGGGATCGACTTTGATGCCTCGTTCTGTGACCATGTATCCCAAGACTTTGCCTCAGATTACTCCGAATGTGAATTTAGTAGGGTTCAAACTCATTGAGTGTTTCCGAAGACGATCGAAGAATTTCCTTATGTCTATGAGGTGTTTTCCGTCTGATCCCTTTGAGTGGATGATCATGTCGTCGATGCACACCTCGATCTCTTTGTGGATCATGTCGTGGAAAAGTGTTGTTGATGCCCGTTGGTAGGTAGCCCCAGCGTTCTTTAATCTGAAAAACATTACTGTGTAGCAGTAGGTTCCCCATGGGGTGGTGAAGGCTGTTTTCTCTTGGTCTTCTTCGGCCATCTTGATCTGATTGTAGCCGGCAATACCGTCCACGAAGGACTTAACCTCGAAATCGGCCGTACTGTCGACCAACATGTCTATGTTTAGTAGTGGAAATTCGTCCTTGGGACTTGCTTTGTTGAGATCTTGGAAATCTACACAAGAGCTCACCTTCCCATTCGTCTTTGTGACCGTGAATATGTTTGAAAGCCAAGTCGGGTATTCGATCACCCTTATGAATCCGACGCGGAGCATCTTCTCGATCTCTTCCTTGACTTGTAAGGACCATTCTAACTTGTTCTGGCGTAGTTTCTGCTTCATGGGCTTGGCCTCGGGATTCAGGGGAATCTGATGTTCTACTATGGCGGGATCTAGGTCGGGCATGTCTTGGTAGGACCAAGCGAACACGTTCATGAATTATTTGAACAGTGCAGTCAATGCTTCTTGCTCGATGCCGGTGAAGAAACCTCCTATTTTCGTCTTTTTAGGCTCTTCAGCAGTCCCCAAATTCACTTTGGTCAAAACCTCCTCGGCAGCTTGGGCCCGGGTTTCCTCTCGTTTGACAACATGTTTAAAGATTTGCTTAAAGTATTGTTCGTTTAATCAAGTGAATCATTATTAACTATTTTTGATTTGTTAGTTAATTTATCATTTGTTAAAGATGCAATGAGGGGATACTCGAAAAGGTCGAATTTTTCATTTAGAACGTAGGGGAATACATTATTTGCTATGAACTCATAATCGTCTGGCGTAAGGCCATCAGATGACTCGAAAGACTGGAATACAAAAACAACAGACCCAAAGCTAGACTCTAGGAGACGAGGGGTTAGACCAAGCTTTTCAATCATCTCTTCTTTGCTGGTCGTAGGCCCGGATAAGGTGGCCCAGTTCTTTAATGGCATTGTTGATGGGCTTGAAAGGATGCGAGGGTCGAAAGAATTCGCACTGTTGTCCCCAATTATGGCTAGCAAAGAGTTATCAGAAACAAAATTGATTAAGTCTGGTATTTTGTTTTCTTCGCTGAAAAGTTGCTGTAGTGAAGGCTCATTCTAGGCATTTTCTACGAAGTCTTCTTTTCTTGCTGACGTTGATTATCTTTAGAGAATCTGCTCCCACGGCTAAGGTCTTTGCTTGGATTATATTCACGATATCTGAATCGTGGGGGCATGCTATTTTTCCTTCATTGAATAGGCTCTGAAGGATGTTGCACCATCTCCCTTCCAAGTTGAGCACCGGGACGTTGAATTTGACTATGTTGTCGTAGCCGTCTTCGTGGGATCCGAGTGTTACGATATGGGGGTTAACAAATTCCAAGGTATTTGTGGTAGGCCAGCTTTCTTTGGGACGATTTTCGACGAAGTATGGGTCCATTCCTTGGTCAAGTTCCACCTGGGCATCTATCTCTTTATTCTCTTTTAAGCATTCCTCGCAGTCGCATTGATCCGACTCTTCATCTTGGCTCATGAATTCTTTGGTTTCTAGCTCATCACAACTCAACCCGTTGATGTAGGGATCCCTTTAGAATTGGATTGTCACCGGGGCTTCGTCCGCCAAGGGGTACTCAGTCATATCGGGACCTTCTTCTTGGTCGTAGCTTCCTGCCCCTATTTATTTGTAAGTACCCAAATCCGGATCGTCAAAATCCGTTAGAAGTTAACCGGAATCCGTTAACTGGCCCTTTTCAGGTTAACCGGAACCCGTTAAACTCCCCGTTCTCAAGCCAACGAGACGTCCCGGGACTGCCCCGTGCATCCCAACGTCAAAGCGTATTCAACACACGTTACCACACGTAAAATTACAGGTTTTCCCGAAAAATGCACTTTTCGGGACTTTCCGGGGTCATTTTGGACATTTTTCGGACAGTTATTTAAAAAACGGACAAAACCGGGAATAACGGGACAAAAACCCTAGCCTAGGTGAGTCATAGGGGCATGTGGCACGCATGCCAACGCCCTTCAATCAACATCAATCAAATTCCAAGGTGAAAAGACCAAAATATCCCTGAGATTGAATGACACTCCGTCCGGACTGTTTTACCTGAAAAACCAGAATTGCCAACAAGTCCCCCAATTTTCTAAAATACCAAAAAACCTCCCCAAATTGAAGAAGAGTCCTTACGGGTAGTTTTAAAAATTCACCCTATAAATACAAGGGATTTCAAACATTTCAAAAAAAGGAAAAATATAATCACTTTTCAAAAAACCCCGCGGTCCAAACCAGTTCCAACTCCTCCCGAGCCCCGTTTTGTCTCGATTTGCGTGAAAACTTCATTTTTCGACCAAACACGAACCAAAAAAACTCAAAACACCCTTTCAAACACCAAACCATATCCCGTATACGTCAACCGAGCCAAAGAGTCAACCCCTAGCAATAGGTAACACTCTCTTTCTCTAAACACTCATTTTGCCTCGATTTACGCATCAAACGCTATAATCGCTTCGGTCAAAATCACTTAAATGTAGACATAACGCCGTCTACGGGGTCTGATACTTTTTACCCCAAGATCATCTTCTCACCCGTAAGAGAAGTAATCTTGGGTTAAAATGGCGTTCCGGTCCCGTTCTTTACGTTTATGTTATTTACAGTCCGGATCGTTTGATCCGTTGATTCGCAACTTTACAGTCCGAACCGTTTGGTTTGTGATAGTCATTTACAAAATCCGAATCATTTGATCCTTCGATATTGTCATTTAAATTATGCAATTTTACAAGTCCGAGCCGTTTGGCTCGCGATCGCATCTTTACCGGATCGTTTGATTCCGTCGATACCGCATTTTAAATACTGTCATTTACAAAGTTCGAGTCGTTTGGCTTGTGATAATATTTATTTATCGAATTTCGAGTCGTAAAATGACTCATTGATCGCATCTCATTTAATGCCTTTTTTTTCATAAAATCTCTAACAATGTAATGCCCGGTTCAAAACCGGAGTTCGTCATTCGAACTCCCTTTCAAAACGCACAAAAGTGATGTTTGGCATCCAAACGATCATTTTTAAACTCAAAACCCGACGTTTGACATTCAAACGCTCTTTTCTTAAAAGTCAACATTTGACACTCAAGCTAAAGATTCAAATTCGTCACTCGCACCTTTTTTCCTAAAAAAACCCCAAATCGACGTTTGTCATTCAAACGCTCGCTTTTTTCAGAAATCATAAAATCAACGTTTGATATTCAAACCAAGATTAAGCTTATCATTCAAGCCCCTTTTCAAAAAATACAACACATACACACACGCACACAATTTCGAGAAAGGTAGAAAGACTCGTTATACAAGGCGTTTCGGGGGATCTCAACATACTCCTCCAGAAACGTAACTGTAAGCACCCCAATCTGGATCACCCTCTTCTGAACACACGGGAAATACCGCAGACTCACAAACGCAGTCTCAAAGACCCGTGACACTCAAAACCCTCAAAAAACCCCCAACCAAACCAAGGGAGGGACCTTTCTGGGACAAAAAGGGACAAAAGGACCTTTTAGGAATTTTTCAGAAATTGGAAAAGCATATGTGGTCCGTACGGACCTATTTGCTTCAATGATTAATGAATCCCCTTAAAGTCCAACTTATTCCCTCATATCCCGGAGTTCATCATTACTGAAATGCATGGTTGGTCCGTACGGACCTTATTGCATGCAAGGTTGGTCCGTACGGATCTCTTTGCAACCAGACACCATCATGGCTAAATCTTCTTGAAGTCCACTTATTCCCTCAAATCGAGGAAAACCAAAATCCTGGATTACCTAGAAGGTCCGTACGGACCTTCTAGCACAAAATCTAGCACAATAAATAGAGGGCTCCCCCTCCCTCATTTCACACACCTCCCTCTTCTCTCCTCTCCCCCCAGCCTTTTGGCACCCCTCTAAGTCCTCTCGAGGCACTCCCGGCCCCTTTCGGATCCTTCCGAGGCCTTCCGAGCCCCCTTGTGGTGCTCCGAAGCCTTTCCGAGCGCTCCCGCGATGCTCCTGCGCTGCCCCGAGGCACTCTCGAGGTACTCTGAGGCCCCTCGTGGTACTCTGAGGCCTTGCCTGGTCTTTCCCAAGGCGTCCCGGCTCTTTCCGAGTAAACCGGCGATTCCGGCCCACGCCAAACCTCTGCCCGAATCCAACCAACGATTCCAACCCACGCCGAACCTCTGCCAGAGTGATCCCTGCGATCCCAACGCACGTCGAACCTCTGCCCGAGTGATCCCTGCGATCCCAACGCACGCCGAAACTCTGTCCGCAGACAACCGGCTCATCCCGAAGCAATCCCGGTCCGTCCCGGAACACTATTCCATCCTCAAACACTATTCCCCCGCGGAAGACAGACACGAAACAACATTGGTAAGGCTTCCTTCCATTACTATTTCAATACATTTCAATAAAGCAGTGTACAATGTAGACATCCGATACAACATGCATTTTTAAAAGCACATACACACACAAACACAACAGTTAAAGAATATAAGGGATAACGAAAGACTCGTTTTTACGAGGCGACTCGGGTGAGCTCTAAGATTCTAATATTCTCTTCCCGAGGAGTCATCTGACCTCCGAACTCAAAAATCTCATCACACAAAAACAGTTTATTTTTAAACTGATTCCCTTTTTCAATGTTTTGGGCTTAATAAAAACGGCGTGGCGACTCTACAAGCAAAAACACGGCGAGCCATTCTCCAACACCGCAAAACGGAATGAGCCAGATGACGGGGTGAGAACGCGCTGCCTATCGGATCCGGGCGACCTTCCCGAACGCGAGCGAAACGCGAGATGACCGTGGGGGCCCCCGCGCGCGAGCCGGACCCCGGGTAATTTCAGTTGGCGACTCCGCTGTGGACATTTTGTTTTAAAAACTTTTAAACAAAACAAAAGATTTTTAAAACGATGATGAGGGTCAAACTTTCATTCTACCCTTTCTCTTTAACTGTTGTGTGTGTGTGTGCATGTGCTTTACTTTTTTATTTTACAAAAAAAAATAAAAATACAAAAAAAAAATGCATCAATATACATCTGTGTACATATATTTAAAATTCTTCATAAACTTCTGTTTTACTCAGAAAAAGAATTTTAGAGACCGCACACTACTTGCACTGCTGCCTCGGTTACACCGCACGCTACTCGCACTGCTGCCTCGGTTACACCGCACGCTACGCGCACTGATGCCTCGGATACACTGCACACTACAACCCTTAACCCGGAGTGGTCTTAGTTGCAGTTCGTTTGGCCTTCCTACGCCTCTCGGACGCGCACAGGATCATTCCAATCATCACATCCTAGCCAAGCGTCAACCCTGCACGTTTGAGTCTTGAGTCACACTCTGTCCAGACCCGGTTGGTTTTTACCCAGTCCGTGTCATACAAGCCTGGATACATATCCCATGCCGGCCATTTTCTGAGTCGAAGCTCGGAAATCAGGATCCCTTGCGCAAGCAAAGCGATGAAAGGTCATGCTAAAATCTTGACCTGATCTTGATTTTCCGAAGCTACACCCAGACGATGTTCCGTCCCGGATATACATCCATGCCCACATGACACCATGTCATCAAGCCTTTAATACGTCAGCCATGACGACATGACCCAGCCAACGCCTAACGTCACAGATCCCTTGCGCAAGCAAGGTAAAGAGAGGTCATGCCGAACTCTTGACACGATCTTGACTCAATGGCCGGCTCAGTTCACTATTCACATGGCTAACACATTAAAACGAACATGACAGGCTTGGTCCTTAGGTTCGGTTTTTTCTTTTAGGCCGGTGGAAACCGCTTGCCCTATAGGACCCTCGCCCAGGGCTGTCCAACCTACCTAGGACCCTGAGAAAACACATTTTAAGTAAATTAAAACAACAAAAAAAATAATAAAATAAGCGGAAACCGCATGTCACGTGAGCTTTCCCCCTTTTATCTCGAACGGCCTTCCCGTGTCTAAACCTTACCCGTCACCCTCCTCCAGTGAACCAAGAGTGATCGAGAATACCCGGGAACTACTCTCCCCGTGTCAAAGCCATAAGGTCCAACACCCTTCCCACCACAGTCACCAGGGCAGTCCGTCAGCTCCCCATGGCCAAGTCAGTGGATAAAAACGAGGAAAATGGGACCTTACCCCCGAGAAATTTCCCAACATTGGTGGAAGTTTGGCAAGTCATCATGGCTCTTGAGAAAAGCCAAGGCGAACAACAAGCCTGGATCGAAGGTGCCATGCACCACTTCGGAACGTTAGCCACCCCCCCAACTACCTGGGGCTCCCAAGGACATGCCTGCTCCTGCAGCTTCTAACGTCTCTCATTGTCCCCCAGAAGTCAACATGTTGCCCTCGTACGATCCATACAGTTACGACATAAAGCTACAAGACCCCCTGGGGGAAGACATGCCCATTCAGCATCCTGAGGTCCCGGTACTACCGCCGAACAACGAACACATCTGGTGGGACATCTGCAATTGTACCGCTTGTCTAGAAAGGGACTTCCAAGATGAAATAAACGAGGATCGCCCTCGAAGAAAGAAGAAACCCTCTTCTCAACAAAAACTGAAGAAAAGATACGAATCCGACAATCCCACAGTCGGAACCCTCGGAGAACCATCAAGAAAATTTGACTACTACGTCATCTACTCCAGCAAATCTCCTCCGCCTAGCTCTACACAAGGCCACGGCAACGTCTGCTCCATGATCAACTGGGACGAGCTCCGCACCGCCACCGACGGCCCGAGGGTCCAGATACCTCAACCCCTGTCTTGGGAAGATCTCAAAGCCACTGCTGATGCTTCAACAAAGGTAATGACGGTCAACGAACTGAAATGCGTAGTATGGCCCTTTGCCAACCAAGGCCCTCTCATTACAGAAATAGGAGAGACAAGCGAAGCAGCAAAGCCAGAGGTGAACGTTCTGACGCATTCCGGTCAAATCCCGACGAATCCTCCACGGGCAAACAAAAGGCCATCCATACCTGAGCCACGAACTGAAAAAGGGCCCTACGCCAAAGAAGCTGAAACCTTTGACCCGAAGGCTGAAGATCCTGTCTTAACTTAGCTCAAGCATACTCAGGCTAACATCTCACTCTGGTCCTTACTCACTTCATCTTACCCGCACAAACTCAAGTTGGAAGAAAGCCTGGCCCAGACCATGGTTCCCATCACTGTGACACCTGATGAAGCAGTTCAGATGATCGGCAACGTTCACTACAGCAACATCATCACTTTCACGGAGCTCGATCTTCCAAAATTCGGGGCTGATCACAATGAGCCTCTCTACATAACAGTTCAACTCGACGAGCGCCGTCTCCCTCGGGTCTTGGTAGATGGGGGATCATCCATGAATGTCCTTCCATCCAAAATGACGGATTTGCTAGGGATCAAAGCAACTGATGTGAAACCCTCCACTCAGGTAATCAGGGCATACGACTCAACGTCTCGCCCAGTCTTGGGAATAGCCACTTTGAACCTGTGGTTCGGAAAGCAGATGGTCCCGACCGACTTCCAAGTCATCGACATCCCGATCACATTCACTGCCATTTTGGGACGCCCTTGGCTACACCAAATCAATGGGGTGGCATCCACCCTCCATCAGTGCATAAAGTTCGTCCAAGGAACATATCTTACCATCATCTACGGTGATAGCATAGTCGCCGAAGGGACCGACACAAATGGTGTCCCAGTCTTAGAGATCAAACACGACAATGATGGAATGATGCTGACAGGGTTCACCGTCGAAAGCCCGAAGGCCCAGGTGTGGCACATAGACCTGCCTTGGGTCTGGGACCAGATCCCTCCCCCGATGAAAATGATGAAGCGCATGAACTACATCCCGGGGCTTGGTTTGGGAAAACGCCATCAAGGTGCCCAACAAATCATCAATATCAAGGAATAGAATACCCTTCATGGCCTGGGATATATTCCTACTCCCGAAGACACTGCGGAAGACAAACGAGCTACACGGAAACGCTCCGCCAATGGCAAAAGAGGCTTGCACGCAATCTCCGATCTTCGACATGACCAAATACTTCACAAAGAAAGATGACAACTTGAATGAAGACACAGAAAAGGGAACAGAGCTGATCAACGCCAAACAAAGCTGGCCGACAACCATGGACAAGCTCCAGCGGAACCTGGCAAGATTCAGAGGCCTCAAGCCAAATCCCGTCAGAAGAGCATCTCTCGATGCACCAACTCTGCCGGGACCTACGAACACCACTATTCACAATGAATTTTGGTTCGGGAAAACCCCCTCTTTGACAGAAGAACTCGAAAAACTCTCTGTCAACACCCCTGCCCCCAACAAGTGGGACGAGTCAGCATTCGAGCTAGCAATGCCCAAGACAAGAGCAAAAGACTCCGCAGACAATGCTTGGAATGATCCCCTGCTCCACCTGCTCTTTAATGAAGAAATCGGGATGCCAGACCTAATCGATTTGGTTTCTGATAACTCTATGATAGCCATGATCGGGAATGGTGACACAAAGCCTTTCAAACCCCACCTCCTATCAAGCTCATTGCCACTCAATAATTGGGCCACCTTCTCTGGACCCATCGCCAGCAAAAAGGACATGATCGAACAACTTGGTCTGACCCCTCGAGTCCTAGAGTCCAGTGTCAAAACCCATCCTGAGTCCATTATCTTTGAGTTTGAGTCTCTCGAGTCATCTGATGGCCCCACGCCAGAAGATTAAGAACTCATTGCCAATAATGTATTCCCGTATGCTCTTAATGAATGCTTCGATCTTTCCGAGTATCCTCTCATTGCATCTTTAACAACATATAAATTAACTAACACACAAACAGTTAATAATTATTCACTTGATAAAGAAGCAGACACATTAAACGAACAATACATTAAGCACATCTTTAAGCATGTTGTCAAAAGAGAGAACAACCCGGCCCAAGCTGCCGAGGAGGTTTTAACCAAAGTGAATTTAAGAACTGCTGAAGAGCCAAAAGAGACGCAAATCGGAAGTTTCTTCACCGGCACAGAGCAAGACGCAATTACTGCACGGCTCAAAGAGTTCGTGGACGTGTTCGCTTGGTCTTACCGAGACATGCCTGGATTAGATCCAAACATTGGAGAACATCGGATCCCCTTGAATCCCGAGGCTAAGCCCATCAAGCAAAAGCTACGCCGAATCAAGCTAGAATGGTCTTTACAAGTCAAAGAAGAGATCGAAAAGATGCTCCGCGTCGGCTTCATCAGGGTGATCGAGTACCCTACATGGCTCTCCAACATAGTCACGGTCACCAAGGCCAACGGAAAAGTGTGCTGCTGCGTAGACTTCCGAGATCTCAACAAAGCAAGTCCCAAGGACGATTTTCCACTACCGAACATCGACATGTTGGTAGACACTACAGCCTATTTCGAGGTCAAGTCTTTCGTGGACGGGTTTGCCGGCTACAATCAAATCAAGATGGCCGAAGAAGATCAAGAAAAAATAGCCTTCACAACCCTCTGGGGAACCTACTGCTACACAGTGATGCCGTTCGGACTAAAGAACGCTGGGGCTACCTACCAACGGGCAGGAACCGCCCTCTTCCACGACATGATCCACAAAGAGATCGAAGTGTACGTCGATGACATGATCGTCCACTCAAAGGGATCAGATGGACACCACCTCACAGATCTGAGAAAGTTCTTCGATCGCCTCCGAAAGAACTCGATGAGGTTAAACCCTGCCAAATGCACATTTGGGTCAGCCGAGGCAAAGTCTTGGGATACATGGTCACCGAGCGAGGCATCGAGGTTGATCCTCAAAAGATCAAGGCCATCATCGAAATGAGACCACCGCAAACTCAAAAGAGGTGAAAAGCTTCATGGGCCGCCTGCAGTATATCAGCCGCTTCGTCAATCAATTGACCTCCATGTGTGAGCCAATCTTCAAACTGATGAAGAAGAACGCCGACGTCGAATGGAACTCATAATGCCAAGATGCCTTTGAAGAAATAAAGGCGTACCTTGTGAGTCCTCCAATTCTCTGTCCTCCCCACGAGGAGAAGCCATTATTGCTATACCTAACTGTGACCGACACCGTAGTTGGAGCCATGCTCTGTCAAGAAAAGAAAGAGTCACGAGTCGAGAACGCCATCTACTTTGTCTGTCGGAAGTTTCAAGGCAGCGAACTCAACTACTCAGCCCTCGAGAAAACCTGCGCAGCTCTAGTATGGGTCGTCGGAAAATTACGACACTAAATGTAGTCGCACACGGTGCACTTGGTTTCCAAAATGGACCCAGTCAAGTACATCTTCGACTAACCATCTTTGTCAATGAGGCTCGCCAATTGGTCTTTCTTCCTAGCGGAATTTGACATCAAGTACGTAAACCAAAAGTCAATCAAGAGACGGGCAATGGCCGAACAGCTGGCTGACTTCCCAACCGATGAGGCTCGAGGCCCCGAACCACAATTTCCAGACGAAGGAATCTTCGCAATCGAAGGCGAAAATCGATGGAAACTGTTCTTCGATGGAGCAGCCAACAAAAAAGGAAACGGCATTGGTATGCTCTTAGTCGATCCCAAGGACGAGCACACCCCAATCGCCATAAAGCTCAATTTCGAGGTAACCAACAATGCCGCCGAATACGAAGTCTGCGCCGCCGGACTACAGGCCGCACTCGAAAGGAACGTCCAGAAACTCGAGGTCTATGGGGACTCAGCCCTGATCATCAACCAAGTTTCCAACAATTGGAAAACCATAGACCCAGGCTTGCTAAAATACCACGCCTGCATGGAGGACCTCATCACACAATTCGAAGAGGTCACCTTCCACTACTTGCCGAGAGACCGAAATTGGTTTGCAGACGCCTTAGCCACCTTGGCTTCACCCGTGGAAATCCCCGAGGGAAAAGCAATCAAGCCCTTCAAAGTCGGACGAAAGGAAATTCTAGCCTACTGCTGTGAGATCGAACCAGAGCCCAAGCCCATCAATGAGCCATGGTATAATCAGATCTTCTAATACCTCAAAAAACGGGGAAACTGCCTTCATGAATGAAGAAGGTCAACGCAGGGAAGGAGTCAAAGCCAAGAGCATCATGGCCCTAAAACGCCTCGCCTCTCACTTTGTCATCCTTGGGGACGTGCTGTACAAGAAACGCTACCAAGGACCACTTCTACGCTGCATCAGCCATGAAGAAGCACACGAGCTCATGAACGAATTCCACAATGGGGCTTGTGGTCCCCACATGAACGCCAGGGCCCTAATGCAAATCATTCTCAGGATGGGCTACTACTGGATCTCCATGGAGGCAGACTGCATTCACTTTGTCAGAAGCTGCGACAAGTGTCAACGGTTCTCCAACATCAATCATCTACCTCCTCACGATCTCTACTGCATGACTACGCCCTGGCTCTTCGCCACATGGGGAATTGACATCATTGGGAAAATTGCTCCGCCAGGCAGCAACGGCCACGAGTTCATCTTGGTAGCCATCGACTACTTCACCAAATGGGTCGAAGCCAATTCTTACAAGGTACTCACCTCCAAGAAAGTGGCACATTTCCTCAGGGAAAACATCATCTGCCGATAATGCATCCCGAATAAAGTCATATCAGATAACGGCTCACACTTCGAAGGAGAATGCGACAGACTGCTGGCCGAATTCAAGATCACACGCCACAAGTCTTCCCCCTACCGGGCACAAACAAACGGTGCCGTAGAAGCAGCAAACAAGACCCTCAAACGGATCATCCGAAAAATGACCACCCGAGGACGAGATTGGCCCGAGAAGCTGCACCTTGCACTTTGGGTCTACCGAACATCAGTCTGAACAGCCACGGGAGAAACCCCATTTGCCCTGACATACGGGATGGAAGCAGTCCTTCCCATTGAATTGGAAATTCCCTCACTCCGAGTGCTGCTGGAAAATGAAATCAACGAATTCGAATGGATCCGAAGCCGACACGACGAATTGGCTCTGCTAAATGAGCGACAACTAAAGGCCATGGAACACGTCCGAGCCTACCAAAGCAGGATGGCTAGAGCTTTCGACAAGAAGGTCAAGTCCCGAGACATCAGGGAAGGCGATTTGGTACTCAAATAAAAGCCTCCCACTAGAACCAACCCACTGGCAAAATGGGAACCAACATGGGTCGGCCCTTTCGTGGTTCAAAAGATCTTCTCCGGAGGTGCCATGAAGCTGACAGACCTAGACGGTAATCCCTTCACGAATCCAGTCAACGGAAGAAACTTCGCAGATACTTCGCCTAAAGAAGAACAACTGTGCATCTCTTGGCACTCCATGTAGTGTCGAACTACGCAGACCTGAGCCCTCTAGTCCGGGGGAACGTAGGAAACCTTAATTGGTCCGGTCTAAAAACACACAAAAAATTCAAAAGTTTGAATGTCAACCAAGACCTCGATCAAGCTACATACTTTCCAAGAGCATGCCCCCAACCCCACCTTGACCAAGTCAAATGACGGCGGCAACATCAAAGGACATCCGAGGGTCACTCAACGTCAAACAACTGACCCATGTCAACTTCCAAGCCAGGGGCTTGTCTTCGCCCTCACGCGATTAAAAAAAAGAAAAAAAAAGCTCTCAAAAAAAAAAGAAGCTCGAGCAGAAGCTACAAAAAAAGAGAGGTCAAGAGCCCGACGCCAACAAACAAGAGGCAAGGAAGCTACGAAAAAGACCGTCAAAACAACTTGTCAGGGGATCATCCAACCTCTCAGCCAAACACAAAGCCCAAGCAAAAGGGGATTGCCGTCAAAGCCCAGGCTGCTTTAGTTCACAAATGAAACAAAAGGAAAACAAGAGATCTTGCATCTCGACAAAGCTTTAATAGTAAATCACAAATCACTAACGATTACAATGAATGGATACCTAGGAGGTCATTCCGCGCCATCTGCGCTTGTCCCCTCGCCATTCTTCCCTTTCTTCCCTCGTTCCCGGCGAGTCTTCTTTCGCTCCACACGAGCCAGCTCTACGTCTCTCAGTCCGAGATTAGGGGTCCTCCCCGTAGAGTCAAACAATCCAGCAGCTCTCAGGGCTTCATTCGTCCGTGCTTTGGCTCGGATCTCTTCCTGTGAATACCCCATCCCGATGAAACGCACATTTGGAGGTTTAAAATAAATAATCATATAATGTCGGACCGAAATGGGATATTCATTAAGTGACACTCGATTTAAACCATATTAAAAATATTAGTTTAATTTTGAGAGTCGCCACGCCACTTTGATATAGCCCAAAGATTTGAAAAAAGGCTAAGCATTTGATTGGGTTCGGGGGTCAAGTTACAACAGAAGAAGAAACGCTATCACTCCTATTGCCCGACGGATCGGTCTTTCTAGCATATGGGGTGTTGGTTGTGTGCGGTGTTTACAGGAATAGATAGAAGAAGCGGGATCATGCATAAGGAGGAGGGGAGAGAAAGAATTAATTTAATGATCACACCCTAGAACCTTTGAGTTAGGCCCTCGGAAGGTGCACTAATCAATGTTCATCCTGGAATTATTGATCATGGGATAATTATTACTAAGGAGGGAGGAAAGAAATAGTTCCTAGATCCATTGGGTTTTTTTGGACAAAACCTTAGATCATCCTCGGCTATGCATATTTAAATATATTGAAATAGTCCTAAATCTAGCATAAAGGCATAGTTAAAACATATTAAACAAGCAAGTAAACAGCAATAATAATAATAAAGGATGGAATAAAAGACTTACCAATTGTAGCAAGGCTTTGGGATTCGAATCTAGCAAGATTCGAAGAATGTTGAGAGATGTACGGAAGGGAGAATCAAGTATAGTCTTGACTTCTCCATCGGAAATATGTTGTGTGATGATGTGTGGAAAGGAAATTCAAGTATAGTCTTGACTTCCCTCTTGAAAATTGTGTGTGATAGAACAAATCAAGTGTAGTCTTGATTTCTCCTTTGAGAATCCGTGTGTTTGTGGAAATAAACCAAGTTTAGTCTTGATTCATATACCGAGAGAACGTGTGTGGGGAGATGTGGGGAAAAAACTGTGTGCTGAGTGGGTACCGAGTGCACGTATTTATAGAGCTTCGGGGAATGGGCTAGACCAAGGAAAGGGTCGATCGGCCCTAATGATAAGGGTCGATCGGCACTAAAAGGAAGGGTCGATCGGCGCTTTAAATAAAGGTCGATCGGCATTAATAAAAAGGAGCGATCGACACTAATAGAGAAGGGCCGATTGACACTACTTCCTGGCGTACTTTCCACGCGTACTGCTGACGGCGGAGGAATTAAGAATTAAAAGATTTTAATTAGGGTTTTTGGTCAACCCTAACCAAATCAGCCCAAAATATTTAAAATACCTTTTTTAGGACCGGGTACTAACAGTAGCCCCTCGGCGACACTTCTTGTAAGACAAGTGGGGTCGACGATAAAAATAGGATCCATCCTGAAAAAGGGGATTTCAGGAGGTGGAATGATGAGCTTGCGGATGTGAGGTCTGGACTCGAGCTGAGTCGCAAATGAAAGATGACCAGGTAGGTCAAGCGGCTGAACCCACGTTGGGCTACCTACGTATCCTAAGAGGAATCAAGCCAATTCGTAGTTCGGAAAACTGTCGGGGATAGAAATGAATGGGCATTAGTACTCTGAAGAATGGAAGATGCGTGGTATCAAGGATACGTGACTGCACGGGAGTCACCCAAAGATTCGACTGTACGGGGAGTCACCCAATGATTCGACTGTACAGGGAGTCACCCAAAGATTTGGCAGTACGGGGTGTCACCCAAAGCTTTGACAGTACGGGGAGTCACCCAAAGATTTGACTGTACGGGGAGTCACCCAAAGATTTGACTGTACGGGGAGTCATCCAAAGATTTGACGGTACGGGGAGTCACCCAAAGATTTGACGGTACGGGGTGTCACCCAAAGATTTGACGGTATGGGGAGTCACCCAAAGATTTTACTGTACGGGGAGTCATCCAAAGATTTGACGGTACGGGGAGTCACCAAAAGATTTGACGGTACGGGGAGTCACCCAAAGATTTGACTGTACGGGGAGTCACCCAAAGATTTGACGGTACGGGGAGTCACCCAAAGATTTGACGGTACGGGGAGTCACCCAAAGATTTGACGGTACGGGGAGTCACCCAAAGATTTGACGGTACGGGGAGTCACCCAAAGATTTGACGGTACGGGGAGTCACCCAAAGATTTGATGGTATGGGGAGTCACCCAAAGATTTGACGGTACGGGGAGTCACCCAAAGATTTGACTGTACGGGGAGTCACCCAAAGATTTGATGGTACGGGGAGTCACCCAAAGATTTGACGGTACGGGGAGTCACCCAAAGATTTGACTGTACGGGGAGTCACCCAAAGATTTGACGGTACGGGGAGTCACCCAAAGATTTGACGGTACGGGGAGTCACCCAAAGATTTGACGGTACGGGGAGTCACCCAATGATTTGTGAGAGTATGACTATGTGGGAGTTACCTGAAAAATAAGGATTTTAACTGTGTGGGAGTCACTCGGAAAAAATAAGGATTTTGACTGTGTGGGAGTCACCCGGAAAAAATAAGGATTTTGACTGTGTGGGAGTCATCCAGAAAAATAAGAGTTTGACTGTGTGGGAGTCACCCGGAAAAAATAAGGATTTTGACTGTGTGGGAGTCACCCGGAAAAATAAGAGTTTGACTGTGTGGGAGTCACCCGGAAAAAATAAGGATTTTGACTGTGTGGGAGTCACCCGGAAAAAATAAGGATTTTGACTGTGTGGGAGTCACCCGGAAAAAATAAGGATTTGAGTTGTAAATAATAATAAAAGAGTATATCTTTGAAAAAACGGTTTTTATCAAAAGCCTGGTCAAACACTTGGACCAAGGATTACGTTTCCGAGGCAGGGAAAGAAAGGGTCGATCGGCCCTATGTCCTGATTGGCCAAGGGCAGTTGACGAGGATCCACGTTGCTGAGGTGAGATCTGGACCGTTCGTTTGATCCAGAAGAAGCACAAAATAAAGTGCCGATCGGCCCTTTCTTTCATTGGTCAGATCTTCGGCCGATCGGCCTTTATATCTACTTGGCTTCTTCTGCTTTTTACGCCTTCTTCTTCTCCGTCGAGTATACGGATTCTGGGAGCTTCTTTTGCCGGAAAATTTTCGAGTGCCTTCGTTGTTTTTGTGTCGAAATTGCAAGGGATTCTGCCATGGATAATCCGGATTGGGTTGATGATGCGATTGCCTTGATGAATCGCCCAGATTATCAATCGTTGGGCTCATACACCGGTGATATGGATGGTCTCTTTGGCTATGGCAGTGGTGTTGGCGCTAGTGGACATGGTGCCGGGGGCAGCCACGGTTCTGGCGATTTTGGGAGCGGTTATGGAAATATCGGTGGTGGTTTTGATTGTGGTTATGGTGGTTATGGTGGTGGCTTTGATGGCAGCCATGGCGGCAGTCAGGGCGGTCACGGCGGCAGTTATGGTGGCAGTCACGGCGGCAGTCATGGTGGTAGCGGTGGTGGTCACGGCGGTCACGGCGGGAATGGCGGCGGCAACGGTGGTAATGGCGGCGGCAATGGCGGTAGTGATGATGAAGAGGAAGGTGATCACGGCGCCGGGGAGAGCGATAGGAGTGACGCTGGCGGGGACCTTGAGGCTAGGAGGCGACGGGCTTCGCGCAACTACAGACCTTCGAGGCTGCATTTTCCGTTGTACAATCAGTCTGATTTTTATGCGGGCTTGGATTTTCACGGGTCCACGGGGCTTCGCTCCCGTGTTGGGATGAAGGTACAAGAATTTTTTATTTAACAACAAAATAATTCATGCATGTACAAAGTGTTTATTATTTTAAATGCGAGTAATGACACATACCTGTGCTGTGTTTACCTGCAGGGGAAGAAGATGAAGGGACGTAGCTCCCTTAAGGCTGTAGGAGAGTTGTGGGCGTCCTTGCCGGCCGGTGAAGGTGGTCCTCGTGAGAGGGTACAGAGCTTGGGGCTGGCTCCCTTTTTTGACATGGTCCTACAGATGGGCCAGACCAGGAAGTGCACTGATGTGGTGAAGGCGTGTCGTGAGTTCTGGTGGGACACGACACATACCTTCCATTTGAGTTGGGGGGAGGCCACGATTACTCCTACAGACTTTGCCGTTCTTACCAGCTTGAGGTTCACGGACATAGTTCTTCCTTACGATGATACTCTTCATGTCGATTCAGCTCGTCAGGTCCAGTTGTTTGGTGCTAGCTTGGGCTCGAGTAGGAATTTCGGTGTTGATGTGGGGAAGCTGTATAGGCTTGTTATGACTGCTATTGATCAGTATAGAGTTGGCCAGTACGGGCTTGATGCGCTTGTTCGAGGATTCCTCTGGCATGGCTTCTCAGTGGCCCTCTTCCCCAACTCAGGCCCAGTATGTCGATTTTATTTGTTGGGTGCCTTAGCTGATTTGAGTCTGATGCGAGATATCTCGTGGGGAGGGGCCGGCTTGGCCGAACTGTATCGGGCCCTTGATACTGTCTCGAGGTCTAATACCTCTTCCTTTGACGCTTTTCAGTTTGTTCTGGAGGTATGCCAACTTTTGTCATTTTTATTGTCCTCTTACTTATTACTTGTCTTTCTGTCCTTATGAATATCTGCTTTCCGTGTCTTTTGCAGGCATGGGTCTATGAGATTTTCAGCGTCGCGCCATTTACTTTGCGTGACCAGACTCGGGATGTGCCTGTCTTGCGCTATTGGAGGAAGGAGAACCGGATTGAGGGGGCCCAGAAGACGGTCCGCGAGTCTGAGCTGAGGGCTGTTCTCGATGGTCCCTGTAGGATCGAGTTCTTGCTTTACCCTTGGACTCCTGAGGCCTCAGAGACAGTTGGAGATGTCCGGGATGTCACTGCTTCCCGTAGATTGTTGGTTGGTTTGCTTGCTGATGAGATGTACTTGGGTGAGCGGGTGGCGAGACAGCATTATGCGTGGGCTCCGCTTTATGCACCCCAGCATCCTCCTAGGAATATGTGGTATCCCAAACGCTTGGTGAGGAGGGTGGAGTATCTGTAGGGGATCCCTGCTTCTGAGTTCCGGCTTGATATGGATTATATGACTTTTGTGGAGCATTTTCTGAGGTCACCACAGGTGGTGAGGCGAGCTGCTGAGGCTGCCGGTATAGGGGAGCAGGGCTTAGTTATCCCCGAGCTGATGGGTGTTGGACATCGCGAGATTGTAGACATGCCTCCGTTTCCCGACCATTTCTTTGTGCAGATGGGCGACGGGCAGGTGAGGGTAGATTTGACGCCCACAGAGGCTGACGAGGTCGAGGCTGCTCAGCTTCCTCCAGATAGTGCCGGCGGGGTATACCTCTTACTTTTCCCTTTTATGCATCGATTATTATGTCTTAGCCATGGTGTGACTCTCGCGCCTGATTTTGCAGGTTACCCGGGATTCTTACGTGCGGGCTGTGAGGCAGACTAATATACTGAGCCGTCTGCTGAGGAGTGCAGTGCAGACACTTTCTTGCCAATCTCGGAGGTCGGTGGACGTAGATCCAGTGCAGCGGAGACAGCGATCCCATGATGAAGGTAGTTCGACCTCTAGATTTTCCCGTGGTCGCGCTTCGACCTCCCGTCGGGGTCATTAGGGCTTTTTATTTTGTAATTCCTGTAGGGAAAAAGTAGGAAAGAAACATGCAGACTCTATTTTGATGCTGACTCACTGATGTAATGCAAATGCTTTATGTACAAGTTTAATGAGTTAATTTGAATGTTAGTATTTTCTATTTATTTTCTATTTTTGTATACTATAATGAAAAGTTACTCTAGAAATTGACGTGTCAGGACGTCACCCTAGGAGTTTTGTCTTCTAGGCTCGAAGCTAGGGTTTTGGGAGGCATTTGTCACCTAGGCTTGAGGCTAGGGTTTAGAAAGGTATTTGTCACCTAGGCTTGAGGCTAGGGTTTTGAGAGGTACTTGTCACCTAGGCTTGAGGCTAGGGTTTTGAGGGATAATTTGTCACCTAGGCTTGAGGCTAGGGTTTTGAGAGATAATTGTCACCTAGGCTTGAGGCTAGGGTTTTGAGGGATAATTTGTCACATAGGCTTGAGGCTAGGGTTTTGAGAGATAATTTGTCACCTAGGCTTGAGGCTAGGGTTTTGAGGGATAATTTGTCACCTAGGCTTGAGGCTAGGGTTTTGAGAGATAATTTGTCACCTAGGCTTGAGGCTAGGGTTTTGAGAGGTAATTTGTCACCTAGGCTTAGAGCTAGGGTTTTACATTTGTGGTAAGTCTAGACAAGGCAGTTTGAGCAGAAATGTTATGGTTTAAGCAAGGCGAGGCTGAGTAGGTGTCTATGATAGAAGATGGGATTGGGTAAGCCTGCTGTCCAGAGATAAGGGGTAGGACCGAGTCATCTTGAGAGAGAGGCGTCTTTGATAGACTTGAAGAGTTTGAAAATTTGTGGAGACCAAAGAGTGATTTTGTAAACAAGGTGCCAAAGAGGATAGCATTTTGAAAGCATGTTTATTTGATAAGGAGGCCTTATGATTAATTACATTTCTAACTAACTCAAAAGAGTTTGCCATATGCTGATCTTGATGACAAGGGATGCCCTTCTTGCTAGATATGACTTCATTGGAGCTCCGATTCTTGTTAGAGCCCCTGGCCTTTTCTGAAGAACCACATAGTCGACCCATTTTCGTTGAGGGGGGGCTTCAAATGTTTGATGAAGTGACCTTGGCAAAGCCCCAGTCGATGATGCAAAGCAAACCTGAAGGGAATGGCGAAGCCCCAGCTTGGAGAGATTCGATGTATCCCTATTGCAGACAGAGTCATCTTGTAGCCACGGAGGCGACCCCTCGTTTCGAACCACAATCAATCAGTCACTTGGACAAGACTTGGAAATGTATATATGCAGGGGCACATTTTTGGAAGGTGGGAATGGATCCCGAACTCGTGCATGACACTCTCGCTTTTGGGTTTGACTCTTTTGGGAGAGTATAGGCATCACAAGGTGTGGAAAAGTGTATGGAAGCCCCTGCTGACAGAAAGACAGTGTTTGGCTCTTCCTAGATTGTAGAAAAGAAGACTTGTCGAGACATTTGAAGAATTGTTTTATTCAGAATTATATTTTGATTGCTCGAGAATGGACCTTACTGATTGGTTTATCAAATTCCAATTATATAAGTAAACAAATAATGACTGCTTTGATTAGAAGTTGGAACAAGAGAGAGAGAATTGATTGATGGTGAAATCTGGCTTGACTTTAGAAGGAGACGGATGTTCCGTTGTTGCTTGCTATTCTGGGCTGTTCGGTTGTAATTGTAGTGCGGGCTGCCGCTGCATTGATCTTCTTTATGAGAAAGGATAGAAAAAAGATTGGGAGAAAAAAGATTGGGATGGAAGAAAAGGTGGGATTTGACTGATTATAGCCCCTTCTATTTTTCTGTCTTTCGAGTTAAGATTCGTTGTTCCTTTGTTTTCGCAAGCCGAGGGGAGTAGTCCCTGGCGCGCGTCTCCTTGCTTTTACCGGAGTGCCGCTGAGAGGCACGGATGCGAAGCCCCAGTGGGACTTTTGCAGACAGTGTTTTGAGGAGTCGAATGAACGATTTTCAAGAATAGGACGAGTTCCCAAACTTGGAGAGAGTACGTAATATGCTCACGTGGGATAACAAGTGACTCAAGATGAGAATACCGTCCGATAGCGGTTGTAGCTGGGCTTTGGGTTGCGATCAATCGTTAGGTGATGCTTAATATGGCCTCTTAAAGTGAGAGGTCGGCTGGACCTTTTGCTGAGAGGTTGGCTCTAAGGTGAAGGGATTTTCTTGTTGTTGCTTCTTCAGAACCTCTAAGAGTGAGGTTAACTTTGATTTTGATAAGGTCAAGGGTGGTGATGGAATCCTCTAAAAGTGAGAGGATGGACTTGGAATTGGTTTACGGGATTTGTCCAAGAGGGAATTTTTGTTGCTTCTTCTCGCGAGTTTGTTGTGATTTCAGCAGGTAACTTGATCACGATATGACCTTCACTCGATGTCTCATTTTCACAACCTTTGAGATGGGAGGTTCACTTCGGGGTGATGGAGGATTTGTTTTTTTTTTTTTTTGACACCCTCTTCTCGAGAAAAGCCTTCGGATTCGTTTGCTCGCGATAGCCCCTAGCGTATGCCTTAGGATGCGTTTGCCTTTTCCCTCTTGGGCTTGGAGGTGGTCCCTTCTTTTGTGAGCCAAGGGAGCCCCTTGTATGGGCTTCTTTTGTATTTCGCCTTTCTTGAGCTTGGAGGTGATTGCTTCCTTTGTGAGTCAGGGGAGCCCCTAGTATGGGCTTCTTCCTTAAGGTTTCAAAACTTGTCGATCTTGAAATGAAAGGGTATTATTTAGTGAGGGTAAGGTTATGGCTTCCTATGGTGAGAGGTTTAAGCTTTAATCGCTACTGGATAGCACTCTCCAAAGAGTATTGCAAAACTCATTTAACCGGCTTTTTAAGTGAGGCAAAATATATTCGGACCATGAGAAAGATATGTGAGCATATTCAACGAAAGCCTATCGATCAAATGGAAAATCAGAGGAGACGCGAGATTGGGGGGTTAGTGAGCCCCAAGTTGATATTCATGTAACACTTGTGAAGGATAAGAACAACTCCTTGCATCTTCTTTAAATTGCAGTGGCGTGAGCAGCTATTTTCTGATGATGAGCAACAACGGTCTTGGTGCTTGTCTTGATCATATGGAAAGGAGGTCAAGCGGGGGAGAGTGTATTTGGGGAAGTGTATGCTCGAGGGAGCATATAGGGTGTGTACAAGGAGAGGGTCTGGAGATAGTGTATGAAAAGTATATGGTGGAGTATGGAGAGAGTGTATGAGAGAAGGGTGTATAGAGATGGTGTATATGAGGAAGGGACAGTGAGTTGTTTACTCCAATCAAAGCATTTATTCATTGTTTACTTTATTAGCCGGTGAGTTTATCAGTGAGATTAGCAATCAAGTGATAATTATAAATAAAACAATCTTCTTGAAAGTAAAGCGAGATTATGTCTCAAGTCTAGAGAGAAAAGAAAGAAAGACTCTTTTATTATTGAAGTAACTAATCTAAAGTGGACATTACATAGCCATGCCCAAAGTGGACGTAAGAAAGACATACTAGAACCTACAAGACTGAATGAATCTAAATCTTTCCTCGAAGTGCGAGGACTTCTTCATCAATGAGGCCTTGGATTTTCCCTTGGTTGATCAATCTTTGAATTGAGTGCTTCAGTTGTACACATCTGTCAGTGGTATGCCCAGCATACTTGTGGTATTTGCAGAACTTGGATGTATCCAAATTAGCTCTCTTATTAACAGGCTTGTAATTCTCGAGCAGCTTGATCAAATTCTTTTTCACCAAAACTTCGAAGAACTCACCTACAGGCATTCCCAAGTCATCAAAGTACTCCTTGTTGATCTTCTTCTCTTGGATTGAATTTGGGGGTGACTCGAGTATTGGTGCCCTTCGTTGGTTGTTGGCCACAACAGGCATCTTAAATGAGAAATTTTGATGTGTAGGACCATAAGTGGGACCACAAGCATGTGAATGGTTGGGACTCTGGATTTGAACAGGAGGATGAACTCTTCTCAAATATTCTTGAATGTAAGACAAATGGTGCTGCTCAATTTCATGTACGTCTTTGAGGAGGTTGAGCACTCCCAACTTCATGTCTGAGACTTCTTTAAGGGCTTCAATGCTTTTCTCTAGAGACGTGATGTAGAATTCTGTAAGAACATATGGCAGAGTCAAACCAATTAGTTGAATTAGACTCATAATTAATCTTAAGGCATCCTTGAGAAAATAGTTGATCTCCACAATTTGAGAATTTGACCGGGCTGAAGTTGCCTACGTAACCCTTACCATTTAAGGTACGAGTCTCAGGTCACCGTAGTTCCAGGGGGCCCTGATTGATGATACAACCAGGGTTAAGTTTAGAGAAAGAGAGAGGATGAATGTAAAAGAGTCCGTTTTGATGAAAAAGGAAGAGGAAGATGACTCGATCCTTGGTCAAATATAAGTGAGGGTGATCTAGGCGAGTTAATTGGGCTTGAGAATTGGCCTTGGTTTGGCTTAGATAAGCCCTAGATGGTGGCTTGATTTAGATGGGTCGAGAGAGGTTTGATCTAGGTGAATTTTTGGCTGAAGGATGCTAGGGATAAGGGATCTAAACTATGGATGGTTTTAAGACTAAGGGAACAGACTAGGGATGGTTCAAGAGATTGAAGGATACTTAAGCATTTTATTTACAAAAAAGCCCTCTATTTCTTATAGAACCTACTCTTAGTTGGAAGGGATACCCCTTTTTCGCAACTAACTAAAGGTCCTAAAATGGTGGATCCTAACGACTAACCGTCTCATATAGACACTTAATATGATATTTATGGGAAGTACTACAGACCTATGATAAGACAAGATCTTTTAACAAGCACTCAAACTTACATGGCACGTCCTTTAAAAGGAAATCAATTTTTTAGTGCCTTTTTTCTCTATAGATCTTGACTTATCACTGATTCGTAGTGACCTATCATAAAGACCTTATTAATTGTCTATATGAAAAAACTAGTCAAACCAACCGGTCACATGGAGTGTATTCCTAGCAAAGTGGGTGACACAAGGGTTAGGTTTCAGGCTCCCACCGTGCAGCCGAAGCGCACTGATGAGTGGATGGCCAAGTGAGACTCGGAAGGGAGGCGACATGATCACCACACTTCCCGCACTTTGGCTTCTCCGATGGGTTAAAGGGTGTCTGTGCAGTGTGACACGGACTCTAGTGGTAGTGTGAGGTAAAAAGTCTAATTCTTTTTTAAAAAAAAAGAGAAAGATTTTTTTTTATTTTTATGAGATGCATGCATGTAATGAAACAGTTATGAATAAAGAAAATAAAAATAAAGCAAAGTACAACCCCATAAAAGAAAAACGAAAGTCTGACCCACTAAGTTTGAAAAAGTTTCAAAACAGTCCCCAGCAGAGTCGCCATTGTGAATACCCCGTCCCGATGCAACGCGCATTCGGAGGTTTAAAATAAATAATCATATAATGTCGGACCGAAATGGGATATTCATTAAGTGACACTCGATTTAAACCATATTAAAAATATTAGTTTAATTTTGAGAGTCGCCACGCCACTTTGATATAGCCCAAAGCTTTGAAAAAAGGCTAAGCATTTGATTGGGTTCGGGGGTCAAGTTACAACAGAAGAAGAAACGCTATCACTCCTATTGCCCGACGGATCGGTCTTTCTAGCATATGGGGTGTTGGTTGTGTGCGGTGTTTACAGGAATAGATAGAAGAAACGGGATCATGCATAAGGAGGAGGGGAGAGAAAGAATTTAGTTAATGATCACACCCTAGAACCTTTGAGTTAGGCCCTCGGAAGGTGCACTAATCAATGTTCATCCTTGGGGAATTATTGATCATGGGATGATTATTACTAAGGAGGGAGGAAAGAAATAGTTCCTAGATCCATTGGGTTTCTTGGACGAAACCTTAGATCATCCTCGGCTATGCATATTTAAATATATTGAAATAGTCCTAAATCTAGCATAAAGGCATAGTTAAAACATATTAAACATGCAAGTAAACAGCAATAATAATAATAAAGGATGGAATAAAAGACTTACCAATTGTAGCAAGGCTTTGGGATTCGAATCTAGCAAGATTCGAAGAATGTTGAGAGATGTACGGAAGGGAGAATCAAGTATAGTCTTGACTTCTCCGTCGGAAATATGTTGTGTGATGATGTGTGGAAAGGAAATTCAAGTATAGTCTTGACTTCCCTCTTGAAAATTGTGTGTGATAGAACAAATCAAGTGTAGTCTTGATTTCTCCTTTGAGAATCCGTGTGTTTGTGGAAATAAACCAAGTTTAGTCTTGATTCATATACTGAGAGAACGTGTGTGGGGAGATGTGCGGAAAAAACTGTGTACTGAGTGGGTACCGAGTGCACGTATTTATAGCGCTTCGGGGAATGGGCTGGACCGAGGAAAGGGTCGATCGGCCCTAATGATAAGGGTCGATCGGCACTAAAAGGAAGGGTCGATCGGCGCTTTAAATAAAGGTCGATCGGCATTAATAAAAAGGAGCGATCGGCACTAATAGAGAAGGGTCGATCGGCACTTCTTCCTGTCGTACTTTCCACGCGTACTGCTGACGGCGGAGGAATTAAGAATTAAAAGATTTTAATTAGGGTTTTTGGTCAACCCTAACCAAATAAGCCCAAAATATTTAAAATACCTTTTTTAGGATCGGGTACTAACACTTCCCTGCGAGTCTGCAAAAGGGGACCTCTCCCCGTCAGTCGGTCAACTCTAGTCTCGTAGTCAAACAAAGTGTCTCCCGTCACATCCTGAGGGTCAGACCAGGCTTCGGCTCTCCTAAGGCAATAGCTACTACGGCAATCGGGCCCCAGAATCGCTCCACGCCTGCTCCCCCAAGCCACTTGGGACTGCCCAACACGCTGCTCATACCAGGACAGGTACTGGGTAGTCAATACGTCACTCTCCCGACGTCTAAGGAGCACCACAGGAGGGAATGCAGAATACTCCCATACCCTCAGAAAATACAAAAGAGCACCTGGAGCTACCATACAAAGAGGAGCTACCTCCGCAGTAGCAAGGTCATCCCAGCCCAACAAAGACTCCTGCTTCATCCCAAACTGCCGGGAAACAAGCGACGGAATATAGAAGGAGGACCAAGACAAACCTGGAACTCTGACCACATAGGACCCTTCCCGAAAGGCCCTCCTAGTCTCAATCCCCTCAGCCAAGGAACCCACCAACGGATCTGATGCGTACCAAGCTGTGCCATCCATCTCTCCCAGGCGGACTGATCCATATCCAACACAAGAGGTCGCCGAGCAAACGACCACGGACTAAACGACGTCGGAGCCTCGGGCATGGCCTGAAGTCTCTCCCTCAGCCACAAGGTGAGTAAAGCAGGGCTTCCTCCTCTCATGAACCGATCCCCAGTCGCCATACGGTCAATACCATGAAGGGTCTCCCCCAGCACCAACGGGACAATATCCTCCCCAGCTCTACAGTGCCTAACCACATCTAGCAGAGCGCCATCGCAAACCCCAAGGGAGCTGACCATGAAAAGTGTCGCTATCACGCACAAGGCAAACGCATCCCAAGAGACATCACTCTCATCATCAATCATAAACCGCTCCGGCAGCGCAGAAATGTCGATGTGACCCGAATCAAGGATCATGCCCTGCACTTCTCCCAATGAAGTCCGAAGAAAGCCTGCACACTTCACGTTCATGGCAGCACCGCCAATCAAAGGAAGCGAGATGGCCTCCACCTCCGGTCCTCCAATCAAAGCCCAAAAATCCTCAAAGGTGGGCACCATCTCATTGTAGGAGAAGCAATACACATGCCTCCTAACATCCCAGAACTTCGCGGCAGCCCGCAACAATTCTCAATCAGGAACCAACTCCTTAAGGGACCAAACCGAGCAAAGTCGAAACCTTACCTCGAAAGCCCGTCTCTGATGCCTCATACGGTGTCGCATCCACATTTTCAGCCGCTCAAGGAAGTGTGCTTGCCGCTCCTGCGAAAGCCTTGGAAAAATTCGGGGAACGTACGAAGAATCCATGGCAAAAATGGAGGTTCCTAGAGAAAATGGGGAAGAAAGCTCGAAAATGGCTGCAAATGGGGAGTGGGGAAAGTCCAGACATCCGGAAAGCATTTATCCCTTCCCAAAAGCAAAGGTGATCCGTACGGACCTCTTTGCACCCCAAGTTGGTCCGTACGGACCTTGTTGCATCATGGACCCACTTTCCCAACAAACAGTACAACAACAACTGTTCCCCGCAGGACCTTGCCCCAAACTGCCCAAACTCTGGTCAAAGCCATTTCCGCCAAGCATACACTACCCACAGACGCACTCCCAGCTCACGTGGCATGCACAAATAATAAAATAGCAACAATTCCTAGGACAACTCCCGAAAATCACGAAATACGGCATTACATCTTAAAATAAAATATTTTGCGGTGCAAATGCGAATGTTTTATTACAGGTACATATAATGTCTGTTGCTAAACAAAAAAAAGAAGATATGGAAAGAGGGAAAGCAAATGAGCCCTAATCTGACTCTTCATCATCATCACCAACATCCTCAAGCGAGAAGTCGGGCACCAGCCACACCCGCCAGCCACACCCTTGTCATCAGAATACTGAACCCCCTCCTGGGTGGGTACTCAAAATACTCTGAAGGGTCAAACCCGGCAAAAGGATCGAAGAAGGCAGGCTCTGACGCACTCTCTCCCGGTGCCTCCTGCGAAGGCCAGAACTGGTGAAAGACCGGCGGCCTCTGGACTCCCGAAGATGTCCCATCATCCATGCTATGCCGCCACCTAGAGGGTCCCTCCTGCTGCGGCTCTGGCTCAACCCTCGGCGGAGGAGCATCCACAAAATGCCTCGAAGGCATCGGCTCGTACGCCGGCACACGCCGCGAAGACCGGCAAGACATCTTCCCCGCCATCTTCTTCGTGAAGGACCGCATCGCCACATAACGGCGGGTCAGCGTGTCATAGGCTCTCCCAGAGACCTGCACAAACAAACAGCCAAAGAAACGCTCAACTAAATAGATACAGGCATACAAAAGAGAAAAATACAGAAAAGATGCCAAGACGGAAAAGAGTAAGCACACTCACCGGCACATTCGGGTCAACCAGATAAGCAGCAGGAGCCAGCTCAGGCACGGTTACCGACACCCTACGCCTCGAGGAGTCGCCCCGTATATATGTGAAATCCGGCCCAGGCACCAGAACTTCTGGGGGACCTAGCGGGCCAGCCTCCCTCTCCCTCGCCAACACCTGTGGCGTCCTCAACTTCCTCCTAACGAAGGACCCATACTCCTCTCCAAACAAGACAAACTCATCGGCACTCACGCCACCCATATGTCTCTCAAACTCCAGCACATCCATATCACGGGAATCAATCATCCCAAAAGGCGGGTCCCTCGGAGCCAGGGGGAGCATACCCGGGCCATGCTGGCAGAAGACCCTCTCTCCCAGATACATGACATCGCAGGTCAGGCCCCGCAGCATCTTCCTTTGCGCCGTCACCACGGGACCGCCCTCGAACTCGTCAGCCCCATACCGAGCCCAGGGGTACAGAGCAAACTCCGCCGGTCTATCTCTCCCCAGGTACTCCTGCACCTCCCCGCAGGCAATGGTGAGCTTCCCCCTACTCGTCCTCCTCCTCCTCGCCGAACGGGCCCAGCCCAACATAGCAGGATAGGCCGCTATGGCCTCAGCATCTCGATCCCACGGGAAGCACCGGAAGATCTCATAGAACCACACCTGCGACAAAAGCAGAAAAGGCTCAATGCAAAAGAAAATGGAGAAATGATAGGTTGCTAAACAAAAACAGCAATAAACTCATACCTCCAAAGCAAAGTCAAAGCAGCCCAAAGAATTAGCCACGCCTCGGCTAAACCGGTCCAAAGAGAAATAAAGCTCGGCCAGGCCTGCCTCGCCCCAAGCTATCTCACAAACCCTCTCCAAATCAATCAAACTCTCCAGCAGAGCAAAGGGAGCCGTAGTCGCGTCATTCGAGAACAGAGTCTCAGAAAGGGCAAATCACAGGAAGGAGCGTGCCAGTTGATCCGCCGTCACCAAGCCGGTACCACGGCAATAGGCCCCAATACTGGCCGTGATCCGCATCTCCACATCACTATACAGCATGCCCAGGCCCCTACGAGGAAGAGGCGCAAAGCCCAACAGCTCAGCCAGCACCTCATCAGATATCCTTTCCCTCCACCGCACTGGCCCTCCTTTGAAGGAAAGCCCGGTGATAGCAGCAAAATCGGTGGGAGTCACCGTCACCTCGCCCCAGCTCAAATGGAAGGTGTGGGTGGTATCCCACCAATACTCGGACAAGCCTAGGAAGATGCTCTTGTTCCTCCTCATATTAGAAATCTCGGCCAAGTTCTCCACGAATGCGCCCAAGCCGGAACCATAAACCAACCTCTTAGGGCTCGGCCTGCCCCCCATAGAGATGTCCGGCAACTGCTGCCACAGCTCCACTATAGCCTCGATCGACCCTCGAGACTTCATCTTTTTGGCTTTCCCAGACAAAAGCCCCTCATCCTGCAGGTAAACACAAAGAAAGGTACGTCGGTCAAGATTTAATGCAAAACATCAAAAGAAAAATAGGGGGTCCGTCCCAACATTGCACATAAATTTCACATGTAACCCGTCACAAAACACGGCACACATTACATATAATTTTCCTCATGCAGTCTGTCACAAAACACGGCACACACTGTACAAATTTTCTCAACAGAGGGATTAAGCCCTACACGACACATTTTCACATGTAACCCGTCACAAAACACGGCACATATTGCACATAATTTTCACATGTAACCCGTCACTAAACACGGCACACATTACACATAAACTCCCCACAAAGTCCGTCACCAAAAACACGGCACACACTGCATTACACACTTTCAGAAAAGTCCGTCCCTACACGGCACATACTTTCAGACAAAACCCGTCACAAAACATGGCACATGTCACATTTTTCACAAGATTTGTCCCTACATGGCAATTTTTGTCACAATGTACATACAGAAATAGCATAAGGTACAAAACACCAAAGCATGCATTTCAAAGAGAGGCACTTTATTTTTTACAAAAAAGAGCCAATCTACACATTTTTGCACAAAATTCACATACCCACAATTTTTACATGCTCAATTTCAACAATTCATCACGAATTTCACAAAAAGCATGGCAAACAACAAAAGCCCCAAATATGCGAAAAACTAAAACCTAGTTCTAGCATACAACAATTCAAGCAAGGAATCAAGACGAAGTTGATTTCTTACCTCCCCGACGTTCCTAGCTCGCCTAGTGTGCACCTCCGGATTCGGATACAACACATCCGGATTTCTCGACGAAGGCACGAAGGAAGTGCAATTCCTTTGAAGCTCCGCCCTTTGCTCGATCATCTCTTGGCTCCGTTGACGACGTCCTCTCCTTGATCCTTCCGCCATTACAAGCAACTCAAGCTAAGTGTAGAAGATTTTCTAAGGATTTTGGGACAACAATGGAGTTTTCTCTCCCTCTCTCTCGCTGGTGCACGAACTGGAAGAAGAAGAAATGGGAAAAGCCTCGGGTCTGAAGCTGGTCAAATCGTGGGAACTGTAAAAATCAGCATTGGTCCGTACGGACCTCTTTGTAGAGGGAGAAGATCCGTACGGACCTTCTTGCAACCCGTGGCGAAATAACTTCTTTGCCCTTATAATCTTTGCCCCTGGCTGTCCAAAGGACTATCTCAGTAGATTCAATGCAGATTGGTCCTTAACCCAACAAAACCAACCCCGACCGTCATCGTAAGTCCGGATTTTGCCCACTAAACGGCAACGCAGACACCGGCCGTCATCGTAAGCTTGGACCTCGCCCACTAAACGGTAAAGCAAGCACAAAAGGAGCCAGCACCTCCAAGCACAAATCTCAAGGCACAAAATGCCTCCCAAACGCCAAACGTTGAATCAACCACCGGCGATCAAAGTAAGCTCGAAGTCACCTTCTCAGCGGAAAAAGCCCCTACAAGGCCACATATCCCCAGCAGATGAACATCGACAATCAGCGTAAGTCCAACCTTTTCCCCAGCGGACAAAACGCGAGGCATTCACACCTCTCACAATCGAAGCACAAGGCAGCCACACCTCCGCAAACCGTAGTCAGAAGACGAATCAAGTCCTCATACATGACACAACCGCATTCAGAAGACGAATCAAGTCCTCATACATGACACAACCGCAGTCAGAAGACGAATCAAGTCCTCATACATGACACGACCACAGTCAGAAGACGAATCAAGTCCTCATGCATGACACGACCGCAGACAGAAGACGAATCAAGTCCTCATACATGACATACCTCCAGCCCGGAAGGCTCTAAACCACTCGGTCCGAAAGACCGTATAAACCTCCCAAATCACTATCCCCAGCCCGAAAGGCTTTAAACCACCCGATTCAGAAAATCACAAAATTTCCATCTCAGGACGCCACCACGTCCTCACAGTCGACCTCGGCAGTCACACGACACTTCAGGGCACCACCACGCCCGCGTACATTCACAATTTCAAGACCTCTGAACTACGACCAGCCTTGATTCCCGCTAGGGATACGTAGGAATCCTGTCACAGGGTCCAGCCATCGACCTATGCGGTCACCCAGGACGCCTCCACGTCCTTACCATCGACCTATACGGTCACCCAGGACGCCTCCACGTCCTTACCACCGACCTCTGCGGTCACCCAGGATGCCTCCACGTCCTTACCATCGACTTATACGGTCACCCAGGACGCCTCCACGTCCTTACCATCGACCTATACGGTCACCCGGGATGCCTACACGTCTTTACCATCGACCTATACGGTCACCCGGGATGCCTCCACGTCCTTACCATTGACCTATACGGTCACCCGGGATGCCTCCACGTCCTTACCATCAACCTATACGGTAACCCGGGATGCCTCTATATCCTTACCATCGACCTATACGGTCACCCGGGATGCCTCCACGTCCTTACCATCGACCTATACGGTCACCCGGGATGCCTCCACGTCCTTACCATCGACCTATACGGTCACTCGGGACGCCGCCACGTCCTTACCATCGACCTATACGGTCACCTAGGACGCCTCCACGTCCTTACCACCGACCTATGCGGTCACCCATGATGCCTCCACGTCCTTACCATCGACCTATACGGTCACCCAGGATGCCTCCACGTCCTTACCATCGACCTATACGGTCACCCATGACGTCCTTACCATCGACCTATACGGTCACCCGGGATGCCTCCACATCCTTACCATCGACCTATACGGTCACCCAGGACGCCTCCACGTCCTTACCATCGACCTATGCGGTCACCCAGGACGCCTCCACGTCCTTACCACCGACCTATGCGGTCACCCAGGACGCCTCCACGTCCTTACCATCGACCTATACGGTCACCCAGGACGCCTCCACGTCCTTACCATCGACCTATACGGTCACCCAGGATGCCTCCACGTCCTTACCATCGACCTATACGGTCACCCGAGATGCCTCCACGTCCTTACCATCGACCTATACGGTCACCCAGGATGCCTCCACATCCTTACCACCGACCTATACGGTCACCCAGGACGCCTCCACGTCCTTACCTTCGACCTATACGGTCACCCGGGAGGCCTCCACGTCCTTACCATCGACCTATACGGTCACCCATGACGCCTCCACGTCCTTACCACTAACCTATGCGGTCATCCAGGACGCCTCCACGTCCTTACCATCGACCTATACGGTCACCAAGGACGCCTCCACGTCCTTACCATCGACCTATACGGTCACCCTGGACGCCTCCACGTCCTTACCATCGACCTATACGGTCACCCGAGACGCCTCCACGTCCTTACCATCGACCTATACGGTCACCCAGGACGCCTCCACGTCCTTACCACCGACCTATACGGTCACCCAGGACGCCTCCACGTCCTTACCACCGACCTATACGGTCACCCAGGACGCCTCCACGTCCTTACCATCGACCTATACGGTCACCCGGGAGGCCTCCACATCCTTACCATCGACCTATACGGTCACCCAGGACGCCTCCACGTCCTTACCATCAACCTATACGATCACCTAGGACGCCTCCACGTCCTTACCATCGACCTATACGATCACCCAGGACGCCTCCACGTCCTTACCATCGACCTATACGGTCACCCAGGACACCTCCACGTCCTTACCATCGACCTATACGGTCACCCAGGATGCCTCCACGTCCTTACCATCGACCTATGCGGTCACCCTGGACGCCTCCACGTCCTTACCATCGACCTATGCGATCACCCTGGACGCCTCCACGTCCTTACCACCGACCTATGCGGTCACCCACAGGATGCCACCACATCCACACACAGAGCTTCAGTCAGAGGACATCTCACGTCCCCGTACACAACAACACTCACCCCACACACGAACTACGATCAGGCTTGATTCCCGCTAGGCATACGTAGGAATCCTATCACAGGGTCCAGCCAACTGACCTATACGGTCACACAACTGGACACCGCCATGTCCTCACGCACCGACCTACACGGTCACTTTCTCTCCCAACACGCGATCCAGATCAGGACCCTTATCTAATCGACGACCCCACTTCCTCCGTAAGTGACGTCGTCGAGGGGCTTCTGTAAGTACCCCAATATGGATCACCCTCTTATGAACACACGGGAAACACCGCAGACTCAGAAACGCAGTCTCAATGACCCGTGACACTCAAAACCCTCAAAAAACCACCAACCAAACCAAGGGAGGGACCTTTCTGGGACAAAAAGGGACAAAAGGACCTTTTAGGAATTTTTCAGAAATTGGAAAAGCATATGTCATCCGTACGAACCTCTTTGCTTCAATGATTACCGAATCCCCTTAAAGTCCAACTTATTTCCTCAAATCCCGGAGTGCATCATTACTGAAATGCATGGTTGGTCCGTACGGACCTTATTGCATGCAATATTGGTCCGTACAGAACTCTTTGCAACCAGACACCATCATGGCTAAATCTTTTTAAAGTCCACTTATTCCCTCAAATCGAGGAAAACCAAAATCCTGGATTACCTAGAAGGTCCGTATGGACCTTCTTGCACAAAATCTGGCACTATAAATAGAAGGCTCCCCCTCCCTCATTTCACACACCTCCCTCTTCTCTCCTCTCCCCCCAGCCTTCTGGCACCCCTCTAAGTCCTCTCAAGGCACTCCCGACCCCTTTCGGAACCTTTCGTGGTCTTCCGAGCCCCCTTGTGGTGCTCCGAAGCCTTTCCGAGCGCTCCGGCGATGCTCCCGCGCTGCCCCGAGGCACTCTCGAGGTACTCTGAGGCCCTTCGTGGTACTCCGAGGCCTTTCCTGGTCTTTCCCAAGGCGTTCCGGCTCTTTTCGAGTCAAACCGGCGATTCCGGCCCACGCCGAACCTTTGCCCGAATCCAACCAACGATTCCAACCCACGCCGAACCTCTGCCTGAGTGATCCCTGCGATCCCAACGCACGCCGAACCTCTGCCCGAGTGATTCCTGCGATCCCAACGCACGCCGAAACTCTGTCCGCAAACAACTGGCTCATCCCGAAGCAATCCCGGTCCGTCCCGGAACACTATTCCATCCTCAAACACTATTCACCCGCGGAAGACAGACAAGAACCAACATTGGTAAGACTTCCTTCCATTACAATTTCAATACATTTCAATAAAGCAGTGTACAATGTAGACATCCGATACAGCATGCATTTTTAAAAGCACATACCCACACACACACACACAACCGTTAAAGAATATAAGGGGTACCGAAAGACTCGTTTTTACGAGGCGACTCGGGTGAGCTCTAAGATTCTAATATTCTCTTCCCGAGGAGTCATCTGACCTCCGAACTCAAAAATCTCATCACACAAAAACAGTTTATTTTTAAACTGATGCCCTTTTTAAATGTTTTGGGCTTAATAAAAACGGCGTGGCGACTCTACAAGCAAAAACACGGCGAGACATTATCCAACACCGCAAAACGGAATGAGCCAGATGCCAGCGCGCGAACGCGCTGCCTATCGGATCCGGGCGACCTTCCCGAATGCGAGCGAAATGCGAGATGACCGGGGGGACCCCCGCGCGCGAGCTGGACCCCGGGTAATTTCAGTAACGTGCCCTCCGAACCTAACAATCTCTGGTCCTAAAAGCCATTTCCAAAGTTTGGGCTCAAAATACAAAATGACACGTTTTCAAAGCCATTTTCAAAGTTTGGGCTCAAAATACAAAACGACACGTTTTCAAAGCCATTTCCAAAGTTTGGGCTCAAAATACAAAACGACACTTTTTCAAAGCCATTTTCAACGTTTGGGCTCAAAATACAAAACCGTGTGGCGACTCCTCTCCTTCCCGAAAGCGAGGTCCCAAACTCCGCGAAAGACAACCGCTCGCCGCGCTTTCTCCCGCGCGCGATCCGGGCAATTTCAGTTGGCGACTCCGCTGGGGAAAAGGATACTTTTTCAAAACTGCCGTTGTTTTCAAAAAGCATTCAGTGGGTCAAACTTTCGTTTACCCTTCCTCGTCTTTTTTGTGTGCGTGTGTTGTTCGAAACGTCGAACGGGTTTCAAAACGAAAAAAAAATGTGTTGCATTCTCATCCAAAATCATAACATGTTCGTGCATTCCCGTTCATACTTGATTTTCATGCCATATTTTGAACTGCGCATAAATTCTTTAAAACACATCTTGATAATCTATGTTTTACTCAGAAAAGAATTTAGTGACCGGACACTACTTGCACTGCTGCCTCGGTACACCGCGCGCTATGCGCACTTGCTGCCTCGGTACACTGCACACTACGACCCGTAACCCGGGATGACCGTTCAGTTGCAGCTCGGTTGGTTTGCCAGACACCTTTCGAGCGCGGACGGGGTCATCCCAAACAGCCTATCCTAGCCCGTGTAATCCATGCACTCTTTGTGTCACACTTCGTCCAAGACCCCGGTTGGTTTTTCGCTTAGTACGTGTCATAAAGCCCAAGTGTATATTTTTTTACGCCGGTTTCCCTCACATGTCAAACTTAAAAGTTGAGACCGAAGGTCATTCCCGACCCGAAGTCTTAAACTTTTCAGCCTTGACTTTAACGCGGAGCCATGCCGAAAAACATACCCGAAGGTTCAATGTGACACCGTGTCACCAAACCCTCAACGTGTGCACCGTACCAGCCACAACTTTGCCAACGCCAAAAGCTAAGGCCCCTCACGTGTTACATACGTTGGAAGTTTGCGTGACCAGCTAGCCTTAAATTCACTTTTTTCCTTGGTCGGTGGAACTCGCTTGCCTTATAGGACTCTCGCTTGAGATTGTCCATCTCGAGAAGACGATTTACATGTGAATAACGAGGGGCTTATAAACGTAGTGACGAGATCCACTGATTAGAGCCTTAGGTTAGTTGCGAAAAAGAAGACACGATCTTTTCTAACCGATTAGGACTCTGAGAAAATACGTTTTAAGTAAACATTAATTGGTAACTGCACATTGCGCTAGCCCGAAACCCTGAGCCAAATACCCTTTCCGAAGCCTAAACCCTGCCTTTCGTTCCCTGTAGCGAGCATAAAGTGGATCAGAATTCCGGGTCAGCACCTCGCTAGAGTCACAGTTACGGCAGCGTCAGACAGTTCTTCGGTTCCCTCAGTTCCTTCAGCCAGGCTCCCCGACATGTCAAGCTCACCGAGAAATCGTGACGGGAACGGAACCCTGCCACCGGTAACAGATATGATATTGGAAGAAGCCATCCGGGCCTTTGAGGTTCACAAAAGGCAGAAAAAAGATCAACAGAATTTTGTGGTACAGCTTCTGAATGAGCGAGGTATAGCAGCTATCCCCCAGCCAGACGGTACTTTCGTTCTGATCGAGGATGATGAGCCTCCCTGATAAACTCCTCAAACCTTCAACCAGGTTCCTCCCTCGCCAACTTACGGGATGCCTTCGAACCAAGGAAACAGCCGACCTAGGCTTCATGTTGCCACCTCTCAAGGCACCCCTGTCATATACGGCCAAGCCATTACTACTCCCATCACTCAGTACAACCAGCGCTTCCCTGGACCATCTCAAACATATGTCAACATCCTCCAATACCCTCCCGGGTTCAACCCATTGCCTATACACGAACCTCCAAACACCGGGGATAAACCCCGATACAGTCTAGAAAAGTCCCCCATGCATCTACATATATCAAGTCTCCCACCTCCAATTACTGTTGCTCATATGGCAGCACCCGGCACCGAGCCTCAAAGTCCACCACTGGACCCAGCCCTAGCCTGGATGGTTAAAGATATAAAAGACCTGAAGGCCAGATCCACAGATCCGGGAATGGTCACGCCTCTCCCTGCCAAGTTCAGAATGTCAGAAATGGATCGATTCGACGGAACCGAATGTCCACAAACGCATGTTGACACCTATGTTCTCGGCATGAGAGCGAAAGGAGCAACCCTTCAGCAAATGGCCGATCACTTCCAGCATACACTCAAGAGTTCAGCGTTACGATGGTTCCTAGAGGTCAAGCCTGCAGATCGCCATACCTGGGATCAGAGCAGCAATATCTTCCTAGAGCAGTACAGATCCAACCTAGAGTGGGAAACAAGTCGTGAGGACTTAATCACCATCGAGAAAAAAACAGATGAAAGCGTCGGAGAACCCTACAAGAGGTGGAGTTGGACCTCTCTGAAATTATGGAACCCCTCTCCAAAGATGAACAGATGCAGATTTTCAAGTCCTGCTTGAGGCCGTCCATCAGAACGCTCATCAGCCATCACTTCTTCCCAGATCTCCGAGCCATGGTCAATGCCGGCTCACAGTTCGAAAAGGATCTCAAGGAAAAAGTAGCCACAGTGCAGCCGTACAGATACAGATCAACAGCTACATTCAATCCCGCACCGGCCCCCGGCAAAGGGAAAGATACGTCCGGTAACCACATCCATCAGGGACAGCAGTCGGGCAACAGAAACCCAATCCCGCAAAGCAACAACTCCACCACGAAGCACCCTTCTGTGTACTTCGACAAGTTGCATATGCCTCTGAGTAAGATGCTGAAAGGACTAATCAAGGAAGGCCTCCTCAAGCCTGTTGAAAACTACAAACCCAGGAATCCCGTAGTCAACGCTGATAAAAGCAAATACTGCGCCTTCCACCAGTATCATGGGCACACAACTGACAAATGCGTGGGGTTACGACATGAAATACAGAATTTGATAGAGGAAGGAAAATTAGAGCGTCCCCGTGGACCTAATACAGTCGTAAACCCTTTTTCGAACAACAACAGTGTGAACTCCATCGAGTGGGTGCCAAAGAAGATTGCCGCAGAGCCAGTTCCTCCGCCTCTTCCAGCCAGGTCCTCATCAAATGTCCACATCAATTATGATGTATGTGACTGCTCTGAATGCCTTGAGTACGAGTTCCAAGACATGATCAGGGGTGATTCTCCTAGAAAGCAAAAGAAAAAGACTTCTCAGCAGAAACTGAAAGAAAGATATGAAGTTGGAGACAGCAACGTGGGTACACTCGGAGAGACATCCGGGAAGTTCGATTACTATGTACTCTAATCCATCCAGTCCTACCTTCAAGCCACGCAGCTTTAGAGTAGACAGGGGTGGGAAAGCCGAAAAATCCTGCTGACACCAAAGTTCAGGCCTCAGGACACCGAAATACCTCAAATCTTGGCAACCTTATCGCCAGCCAGAACCGTAATCCCCCGCGGGATCAGCCAAGGTTCAATTTGCCCAACTTCAGAGCACGGTCCGGGAAAGGAAAGTCAAAGTCAACTTGGCACTCGCACTCAATCAACGTGCTGACCAAGGGCGGCCACCGCCACAATCTACCTCGACACAATGCCGAGGCACCACCATAAGCTTTGCCTCTCAAGAGGAAGACAGGAAACGGATGGCTCGATGACTCTCCCACTCCGAAAAGAGATCAGATCTACGATTCCAGACTGTATGGCAGCATGCTCACCTTCTGTGATGAAGACCTACCGAAAGGGGCCTCGGGGCACAACGAAGCTTTGTACATCACTATCCGGCTCAACAGTGTCTCCCTCCCTGGGGTATTGGTAGACAATGGATCAGCAGTCAACGTCCTTCCCCTCAGCATGATGCGAGCCTTACGCATTGATGAAGGCCACATGATCCTATCTGCCCGAACTATCAAAGCCTACGACAGCACGTCTCGTCCCATCCTGGGAAAGGTGACTCTGAAGCTCTGGTTCGAAACCCAAATGGTGCCAGCAGAATTCCACATGAAGGACATCCCGTCCAAATTTACAGCTCTCCTGGGATGCCCATGGCTACACCACATGAAAGCCATAGCCTCCACTCTCCATTAGTGTGTCAAGTTCATTAACCTGCAAGGAGATCTCGAAGTCATCAGAGGGGACAGTTTCCTCATAGGGAATAAAGCCGAAATGCTAATCAACCGTGCCCGCAACCAGGCACCAAGGTTACCTCCTGCAAGCTGACCAAGGGACTATCGGGGCAAATCTCATCAGAATCCCTCAGAGTCCGGAGGTGCTAACTATGTCAACGTCCTCGAACAGGCAGACCCTGAAGCAGTCAGATTCATCAAATTCAACTGCCATTTTCGAAACTTAGACGCAGACTGGAAAGAAATCGTGAGCATCGCGATGATACGGGCACACAAACCCCCTGTCTCCGGTTGAAGATTTGTCAGCATCCTCCAAGCCAACTCTCTGGCCCTGCCAGATGAAGAAATCTTCATGATAAAGGTCAACAAGCATCGTCACACTCGTGATGAATGTATGACAGTCATCTGGGATGTCCTACACGAGGAATTGCCCGCCGAACCCCTCTTCTCAAGTGAAGGCATGATGTTTTTCTAGCAGCTCCAGCTTCATAGCGGGGGCGAGACGTCCCTTACGTGCAGGTTGAGCCGTCGACGACAACAAATCGGGATTCTCCGGAGTCGCAGACGCGACAGATCCGCAGGAAGATCCTTACATACATATGCTCAGTTTCGAGGACGGCTCCAGTTCCGATGAGGTCACCTACGATGAGGGCTCCAATACCATGGAAATCATCAAGCTCAACGTCCAGTACAGGCATTTATCTGACGAGTGGAAACAACTGGTTGACACTACAAAGAACCCCTCTGACCATGTAACTGATGACGACCTCGTCAACATTATCTTTTCCAGAAATCCCGATGATGCCAAGGATCTGGTCCTTATTATCAGATTCTACAATGCCAAAGTTACCCTCGACGATTTCCTGCTCATGGTAAACGAGGCCCTGGCCAAGCAAACACAAAGCTCATCATCACTTCCAATTACCAGCCCAGTGGCAACCGGCCCGTGCCGTCAGTCAAGCTTACAGCCAAGAGCGCCGCCAAGGCCAAGGGCATCAGCAATGGAGACAAAGCTCCTCACCCTGCTACAAATCAGATCAACCTCGGGAATGCTTCCAACATCCACCCTGAAAACATCTGTAAGAGTCTTCCTCGCAAGACAGATAAAGCTTCCGAAGAAAGGGATGATCACCTCAGCATCAACATGCTCAAGTTCGACCCTGCTCCTAGCCATCACGGCCACGGATTCAGGAATCCCGCCAGAAAACTGCTAGCTCTGATAGACTTAGCTATCCAGCGAGATCACGAGACCATCAACATCGCAGAATTCAATACCCTCGTGGGTTTAATCAAACAAATATGTGCAAACTTCTTTGTAACTGAGATTAAGGAAGGCCGCATGGAATGTCCCAGCACGACTTCCTTCGTCAATATAATTCAAGTGTTTCCGCCATTTGGGGATTTGGATGTGATTACAGTTCTAGACACCAGTCAAACGATGCGCACCTACGAAGACTGTTTAGCTCTCGCAAGGAAAACCCTCCTGGAACTAGCAGCTCAAGAGGACCGCCTCTGGGGTGAGAACCAATCTCAGAAGACTCACAGGGACCAAGCCCTTAAAGCATCACAAGCAGTTTCAGACAGCAAGCTAGAGGCCACTCTAGACCAGTTCGACCTCAAAGGTTTTGTCCACGGTGACTTCCTGGACTACCATCACTTCTCATCAAACCCCCTCTAGCAAGGGAGGGCGGTCAACGGTCCCGACGACCTAGGAGATGGAATGGCATAGCACAAGGAATACCTAGCCAAATAGCATGAAGAATACAAGCGCTTATCTCCCCGAGAAATGCAATTCCTCTGTGAAAGCGACAACAAAGACGATGAAACCATTCTCTTCCAGCCGGTTGTGAAGTTAACAAAACCGGAATCCCAATGGTCCTGGGAGGATGGGAGCGGATCATTTCCGTTCTCAAGTTAAAAGGCCAACTGAAGGAGGAAGGTCTATTCAAAAAGAAAAGGAAAATGGAAATACATCTCCAGCAACTACTTAGGGAGATTCCACAGACTACGGCATTCGTTTACAGAAACGATCAACTGGGACAGGAGCCAGTTACATGGGCAGACATTCGCGAAGCCGTGTACTCACCTTTCGACATACCCGCCACTCAGTTAAAGCAGAAGAGAAAGCTCTCCCCGATTGAAATTACCCGGGATTTCGCGCGGGGCGCGAAACGCGGTTGTCTTTCGCGGGGGGTTGGTGTCTGAGACCTCGCTTCATGGGAAGGAACAAAATGAGGAGTCGCCACACGGTTTTTGTATTTTGAGCCCAAACATTGAGAAACGGCTATTGTGAAAAGGTGTCGTTTTTATTGGTAGCAAAAACATAGGAAAAGGCTTTGAAAAAGGGGATCATTTTTATTGGCAGCAAAAATGAGTAAAAAGCTTTTAGTACCAGAGATTGTTAGGTTCGGAGGTCACGTTACGTTTCGGGTAGAGTATTACGAGATCGCTCGAAATGCCTCGCATGACGAGTCTTTCTACCTTTCTCGAAATCGTGTGTGTGTGTGTGTGTTTTTTTTGAAATGGGGGCTTGAATGACAAGCTTAATCTTGGTTTGAATGACAAACGTTTGATTAGGTGACTTTGTTTGAAAAGATGAGCGTTTGAATGGCAAACGTCGATTTTGAGTTTGAAATGAGCGTTTGCGTGGCAAACGTCGACTTTGAGTTGAAATGAGCGTTTGCGTGGCAAACGTCGATTTTGAGTTTGAAATGAGCGTTTGGGTGGCAAACGTCGACTTTGAGTTGAAAAGGAGTTCGAAGGTCGAACTCCGGTTTTTTGAATCGGGCGTGTCATTGTTAACTATTTTTACGGGAAAAATGCGTATTAAATGATTTTAAGTGTCAAATGGCGGCTTTGAGTTTGAAAAGAGCGTTTGCGTGGCAAACGTCGATTTTGAGTTTGAAAAGGAGTTCGAAGGTCGAACTCCAGTTTTTTGAACCGGGAATGTCATTGTTAACGATTTTTACAGGAAAAATGCGTATTAAATGATTTTAAGTGTCAAATGGCGGCTTTGAGTTTGAAGATGAGCGTTCGGAGGCCGAACGTCATTTCGCGCGTTTTGAAAGAGAGTTCGACGAATGAACTCCGGTTTTGAACCGGGCATTACATTGTTAACGTTTTGAAAGAGAGTTCGACGAATGAACTCCGGTTTTGAACCGGGCATTACATTGTTAACGATATTTATGGGAAAAATGCGTTTTAAATGATATGCGATCAACGAATCGGGTTGCGACTCGGACTTTGAAAAGTAAATACTATCACGATCCCAACGGGTCGGACTTTGTAAATGACAGTATTTAAAGTGCGGTATCAACGGAATCAAACGATCCGGATTCGTAAATGACGATCAACGAGGCCAAATGGCTCGGATTTGTAAATGACGATCAACGAGGCAAAACGGCTCGGATTTGTAAATGACAGAAATTAAAATGGCGATCGACGGATCGATCGATCCGGAATTGGTAAATGACAATAAAAGTAAACGGAACAGGGTCGGAACGCCGTTTTAACCCGTGATTACTTCTCTTACGGAAAGAGAAGAGGATCGAGGGGCTAAAACATATTGGACCCCGTTAGACGGAGGCGTCTACATTTCAATAACGACGTTCGAAACGGTTATAGCGACTGGCGCGTAAACCGAGACAGAACGAGAGATTTAGAGAGAGGAAGTTATACCTATGGCTAGGGTCGACTCCTTTGGCTCGGGAGGTGTGTACGGGACACGGAAAGTGATTCGAAAGGTTGTTTAGAAGTAGTAGGGTGCGTATTTGATCGAAATACGGAAGTTTCACGCGAATCGAGACAAACGGGAGCTCGGGAAGGGTGAAAACTGGCTTGTGCCGTGGGGTAGTGAAATTTGGGAGTAATTTGTTCCCTTTGAAAGCTTTGACAGCAACTTCTATTTATAGGTGAAAATTGCAGTAGGAGTCCGGACGGACTTGGACTGAATCCAGGGGGTTTTTGGGGATTTTGGAAATGCGGGGACTTGCTTTGGCAATTTCGGGAAAAGTGCGCAGAGTCCGTGGGACTAGGCTTGCAAATCAGGGGTATTTTGGTCTTTTCCCTTTGAATTTGATTGAAGGGTGACTAGAGGGAGGTAGCATGGCTGCCACGTGCCCCTCTGAGTCACCAGCTGAGGTGGAAGTTTGTTCCCGGGTCCCGGTTTTGTCAGTTTTTTAAAATAACAGTCCGGGAAATGTCCGAAACGCCCCCGGAAAGTGCCGGAAAATGCGTTTTTCAGGGAAAGCCGTGCTTTTACGTGTGATGACACGTGTTAAGTACGGTTCGACGTCGGGATGCACAGGCGATCCGGGGACGTCTCGTTGGCACGGCTTGAGGGAGTTTAACGAGTTCCGGTTAACCTGGAGCGGGCCAGTTAACGGATTTCGGTTAACTTTCTGACGGATTTAGACGATCCGGATTTGGGTACTTACAGTTAGCCCCTCAGCGACGTCTCCTCCGAAGGAGGTGGGGTCGTTGAAAAAGATAAGGATCCAAATCGGGATGCCTTACTTTGAAAGAGACCTAGGCGGTCAGCTGGCTGGACCCTTAGCGAAAAGGATTCCTACGTATCCCGAGCGGGAATCAAGCCGATCGTAGTTCGAAAAGGGGGGGCAAGGGCCGCGCATGGGGACCTTGACCTGAGCGAGACTGTTAGGAGGCGTCTAAACCTGGATGAGACCATTCGCGCGGTACCTGTACCTGAATGGAGACTGTTAGGAGGCGTCTGAACCTGGGACTTCTGAAACCTTCGAGGGCGTGTGGCGCCTCAAACCGGAGTTGCGATGTTGATGAGGGCGTTCGTGCCTTGGGTGCTGGGCTTATTACTGTTGCCAGTTTTATCCTGCTGGGGATGAGCGTTCGGGTTTATCTGGATGGCCGAAGAGGGATTGTTGTGCGGGCTTATTGTAGCTGCCGCTGAAGTGGAACGATCGGGCTTACGACTGGCGGCCGGGGAGATGAATGTTCACTTACTGAAGTGAAAAGGTGTTCGGTCTTATGAGGATGGCCGAAGAGGGAATGTTGCAAGGCGTTCATGCCTTGGGGTTCGGGCTTATTGCTGTTGCCGGGAAGACGAACAGCGAAGGTCTCGATAGGAGAGTGGAGGTCGGACCGCGAAGGTCGGGATTGATTGTTTGAGATGGGACCGTGAAAGGTCAAGATGGGGGATTGAAATTGGACCGTGGAAGGTCACGATTAAGACTTTGAAATTCGACCGTGAAAGGTCGCGATTGAGACTTGAGATCGGACCGTGGAAGGTCGCGATTGAGACTTGAGATCGGACCGTGGAAGGTCGCGATTGAGACTTGAGATCGGACCGTGGAAGGTCGCGATTGAGACTTGAAATCGGACCGTGAAAGGTCGCGATTGAGACTTGAAATCGGACCGTGAAAGGTCGCGATTGAGACTTGAAATCGGACCGTGAAAGGTCGCGATTGAGAATTGAAATCGGACCGTGAAAGGTCGCGATTGAGAATTGAAATCGGACCGTGAAAGGTCGCGATTGAGACTTGAAATCGGACCGTGAAAGTTCGCGATTGAGAATTGAGATCGGACCGTGAAAGGTCGCGGTTGAGAATTGAGATCGGACCGTGAAAGGTCGCGGTTGAGAATTGAAATCGGACCGTGAAAGGTCGCGATTGAGAATTGAAATCGGACCGTGAAAGGTCGTGATTGAGGATTGAAATCGGACCGTGAAAGGTCGCGATTGAGACTTGAAATCGGACCGTGAAAGGTCGCGATTGAGAATTGAAATCGGACCGTGAAAGGTCGCGATTGAGACTTGACATCGGACCGTGAAAGGTCGCGGTTGAGAATTGAGATCGGACCGTGAAAGGTCGCGGTTGAGAATTGAAATCGGACCGTGAAAGGTCGCGATTGAGAATTGAAATCGGACCGTGAAAGGTCGTGATTGAGGATTGAAATCGGACCGTGAAAGGTCGCGATTGAGGATTTGAGTAATGGTGAAAACCATTAAGAATTTTAACGTCTGGAGACGAGCGTTAGTGAAAACTAACTGGGAATTTAACGTCTGGAGACGGGGTATTAGAAAGGTCTAACTGGGGATTTGGACCTCGGGAAGGAATCTCACGGGGAGATAGCGAGATGTAGAATCTCGGAACGGAATCTCACGGGAAGATAGCGAGATGCGAAATCTCGGAAAGGGATCTCACGGGGAGATAGCGAGATGCGGAATCTCGAGAAGGAATCTCACGGGGAGATAGTAAGATGCGGAATCTCGGGAAGGAATCTCACGGGGAGATAGCGAGATGTAGAATCTCAGGAAAGAATCTCACGGGGAGATAGCGAGATGCGAAATCTCGAGAAGGAATCTCACGGGGAGATAGTGAGATGCGAAATCTCGGGAAGGAATCTCACGAGGAGATAGCGAGATGTAGAATCTCAGGAAGGAATCTCACGGGGAGATAGAGATCAGGAATCTCACGGGGAGATGTAGGAAGGAATCTCACGGGGAGATTGCGATATGTGGAATCTCGGAAAGGGATCTCACGGGGAGATAGCCGGCGGAATCTCGAGGAGTCTCGAAGGAGCGCGAGATGCGAGAATCTCGGGAAGGAATCTCGAGGAGATAGCGAGATGCGAAATCTCGAGAAGGAATCTCACGGGGAGATGGCGAGATGTAGGATCTCAGGAAGGAATCTCACGGGGAGATTGCGATATGTGGAATCTCGGAAAGGGATCTCACGGGGAGATAGCGAGATGCGAAATCTCGAGAAGGAATAGCGAGATGCGGAATCTCGGGAAGGAATCTGGGGATTATCTGTTTTCAGCTGCGAAGCAGTGTGTCAAGTGCTCGGATGACGAGCAGGACTCGGAGTAGTCCTCCCTTTACTGCTTTCTTTCTCTCTTTTTTTGTATGTATCGTCTGGAATGATTTGATTTGAACTGTGATCACCTTCTGTTATTTTTGGCAAATAAGGAAGTAGGTTAATCAAAAATAAATAAAATGAGAAATGCATTAAAAATTGAACGGGTCAAAATTTAAGCCTATATGCACTAATTATTAATTATTTGCACTGTTGCACGAGCCCGGGGCGGAAGGGATACTGATATTGGTTGAATGAAACTAGGGGCAGCACGCAGGTTTCATAAGGATGAACAGGAAGTTGTTTGGAAATGTTTCCAATTTAGGGGCAGCTGGCTGCAGAGTTGACCAAGTCAACTACAGAGGGAGTCCGGCCGGACTTGAAATGAATTTCCAGATTCTTTAAATTGCGCTTCAGCCTTTGCAATTGTTTAAGAAGCGCATAGTTTTTGATCATTCCGTGAATTCTCTCAAACTTCCAAGGTTCCTTTCATTTTTTCATGGCTCCTTTCCCAAGTTACCGTCTCGGATGCAAGAGCGATATTTGGACAATTTTCGGTCGTGGGTACGGAACCACACGAGGCGTAACAAAAGGTTTTTCGAAGGTCAGCACGGATTAAATCTGTTTGGGCTTTGAAGGAGCTCATGCGCAGTTGGGATCTTTTGAGAGCCGCGTCTCGGTTCCTGGGACGTACGGAGGAATGTGTACATGCCTTTTCGTACAATGAAGTCACTCCTACGTTTGAAGATTTCCGGGCCATTCTAGGAGGACCCGAGACGGAACAGCCTAGTTCTTCCGTATGGCCAGCGGCGTGCCACCGTTGAGAAGCTAGTGTCTTTGTTGGGTATCTCTCCGGAGAAGCATACGGGATGCCGATACAGATTCGATTATGTTGACATTTCTGGACCGCTCGAAAGATTTGCCGGCCGAGGGGAGCGTCTTTTCGTGGGACGCGTTTGCTCTGTGCGCGATTGCTACTCTGTTCACATTCACGTCTGCAGGGTGTGTGCCATCACGCGTGTCCTGGACCTGGTGAGGCAAGCTGGCCGAGTGGGGGAGACATCGTGCCGCCTGGTCTTGGGCGAGACGTTCCCGGGCATAGGTCGGATGGCGACCGTGGCCGATACATGTGGGGAGGGAGTCCCGCTATGCTGACCATGTGGTTGAGGGAGCAGGCCGCAGATGATGCCCGAGGTGCCAATGTCGTGTGACGCTTGGTCTTTCTCGCGACGTCCTCTGGTGATAGGGCGATCAGCCGAGCCGGAGCTCGGATGGCCGAACTTTGCACGCATCATTTGCGATGGTGGGTTCCCCATTGGAAGTTACAAACTTGCGGGACCGCTCGAGGGTCTGTTGATTGTCGGAAGTGCCGGGCCGTCTCGAGCGTCTTTCTATATTCCATCATTGGTTCTGCGGCAAGACGGGCCGGAGTGCCACGATCGATCCGAGTTATCTTTGCTACCTTTGAGGTGGGATCTCTGCGGATGGAAGATCCTTCGACGCTATTGGCGATCACCCGGTGGTGGTAATACACGTCCTTTCTGCTAGGGTTCTCTTTCACCGGGAGAGAGGGCACTGTCTGTCGACGCAGATATCTTAAGCGGTATGAAGAGTGTATAGGGGAGACACGAGATGGTTTTCTTGTGGAGACGGAGTGGTGGCGGGTGCGATCACCCAGACAGCTCGACCTTGAGGAGGACAGAAGCAAGGGCTAACCCCAGGAATTGTACGGGCGATGCTATGGCGGATTATGTGGCAAGTGCTGATCGGGAGGCCAATCAAAGCACCGCAATGATGGCTCGAAGCGAGGTGGCTCGAGACGAGCTAGAGAAAGAGGCTGCGTTGGATGACAGCCACAGCTTGACGGAGGCGTCGGGAAGAGTCCCCGAGCCAGGTAGAAGGCCTACCGGAATATTTCCCGCGAAGGTGAAGAACACTCGCCGGGGAAAAGGGAAAGGGAAGAAGGATGAAGGACCTAGTACGGGAAACTAGGTTGACCTTGCTGTCCAGAGTATCCACCCATTGTCATTGCAGACACATTAATTGATTAATGTTTTATTGTAGTTTTGCTAGCGTGTAGCGAGTCAAGAGTTGACCGTGCTTGAACTCATCAAAGAATGTTTTAACCGTTATGAATTTGTAGGTTAAATGAAAAGAGTTTTTCGAAACACAAGCAATTGATGCTTATTGTATTTTTTTTTGTTTTTTTAGACCGAACCAATGATGGCTGCCTACATTCTTCTTTTACAGTTGGACTAAGGGGCTCAGGTCACCGTAGTTCGACACTTTAGGTGAATTTGAGAAAACAAAGACAAAAGAAGTGCGACCCTGTTTTTTACCTGGATCATTAGCGGGAATGTATCCAGTTGGGTATTACTCTTTTAGCACTTTAATTTACTGAGGGGACGGTGTATGGGGAAGGAGAGTTGACTCGTGCTCTTCCTCAAACGAAGTATCTGCGGAGCTTGCTTCCGTTCACGGGGTTAACGAAAGTGTTTCCATCCAAGTCTGCTAGCTTCATGGCTCCTCCGGAGAAGATTCTTTGTACCACGAACGGTCCTATCCAGGTAGGCTGCCACTTTCCGAGGGGATTGGTCTGCGTAGGAGGCTTTTCCTTTAGCACCAAGTCGCCTTCTCTGATGTCTCGGATCTTGACTTTCTTGTCGAATGCTCGTGCCATTCTGCTCTGGTAGGCTCGAGTGTGTTCCATGGCTTTCAATCTGCGCTCGTCGAGTAGAGAAAGTTCGTCGTGACGGCTCTGTAGCCATTCGACTTCATTGATCCCATTTTCCAAGAGGACTCGGAGGGATGGAATTTCCAATTCCACTGGCAACATCGCTTCCATTCCGTAGGTAAGCGCGAACGGAGTCTCCCCTGTGGCGGTTCTCGGCGATGTTCGGTATCCCTGCAGGGCTAGATGTAGCTTTTCGGGGGCAGTCAGGCCTCTCGAGTGGTCATCTTTCGATTATCATGGCGAGAGTCTTGTTGGCCGCCTCTTTGCACCATTGGTTTGTGGTCCGTAAGGAGAAGACTGTGACGTGTGACTACGGGTCGGTCGGTAGTTGGTCACAATCTCCTTCGAAGTGAGTCCCATTGTCGGAGATGATCTCGTTGGGCACTCCGTATCGGCACATGATGTTCTCTCGGATGAACTTGGCCACCTTCTTAGAATTCAAGACCTTGTACGATCCGGCTTCTACCCATTTGGTGAAGTAGTCGACTGCGACTAAGATGAACTCGTGACCATTGCTTCCCGGAGGAGTGATCTTGTCGATGACGTCGATTCCCCATGTGGCGAAAGGCCATGGCGTAGTCATGCAATAGTGTTCATGAGGAGGGATGTGATTGAGGTTGGAGAACCGTTGACATTTGTCGCAGCTTCGGACGAACTGGATGCGCCTGTTTCCATTGATATCCAATAGTATCCCATACGGAGAATGATCTCGTGTCAATGCTCGGGCGTTCATGTGCGGACCGCGGGTTCCGTTGTGAACTTCGTTCATTAGCTCGCCGGCTTTTTCTTTGTTTACACACCGAAGGAGTGGCCCTTCGTGGCGCTTCTTGTATAACATATACCCCCTGCAATGACAAAGTGGGATGCCGGGCGTTTTAATGCCATCATGTTTTTGGCTTTGATCCCTTCTTTGTATTTTCCATCTTCATTTGTGAAGGAAGCTTCTCCGCTTTGGAGGTACCGGTAACTCGATTGTACCAGGGTTCGTCGATCGTTTCTTTTTCTTTTTCGATCTCACAGCAATAGGCGGGTGTTTCCCGTATGCCTATTCTCGAGGGGTTTTACCGCTTTCCCATCGGGAATTTCGACAAGAGAGGCAAGGGTTGCCGTGGCATCTCGCGGCGGTTCCTGTCTCTTGGAAAATAGTGAAAAGAGATGTCCTTGAACCGAGCAATGAGCTCCTCCATGTACGTGTGGTACTTCGAAGGCGTAATCTACCGTCTTCCATTTGTTGGATACTTGATTGATGATCAATGCCGAGTCTCCATATACATCCAAAGCTCCGAGATGTTGCGCTCGAGGGCGGCTTCCAAACCTCGTCGCACAGGCTTTGTATTCGTCGCATTGTTGGTCGCTTCAAAATTCACTTGATGGCTATGGGAGTATGCTCGTCCCTTGGGATCGACAAGGAGCATTCCAATACCATTTCCCTTCTTGTTGGCTGCCCCATCGAAGAAGAGTTGCTGCTGGTTTGCGCTGTCAAGTGAAAAGATTCCGTCGTCCGAAATTGCGAATCGTGACCCTTAGGTTCATCGATCGGGAAGTCGGCAAGCCGATCTCGCCATTACTCGCCCTTTGTTGATTTTCTGACCATGTACTTGATGTCGAACTCAGCCGGGAAGAATGACCACATGGCTAGTCGCATCGACAGAGATAGCTTGTCAAAGAGATATCGGACGGGGTCCACTTTGGAGATCGGGAGCACCGAATGCGACCGCATGTAGTGTTTCAGCTTTCCCGACTACCCATACCAAGGCGGTACAAGTTTTCTCGATGCCGAGTAGCCGAGTTCACTTCCTTGAAGCTTCCGGCTTACGAAGTAGATTGCATGCTCAACCTTGGAATCTTTCTGCTCTTGTGCCAGCATTGCTCCGATTGACATGTACATTGCTTGTCGGATACGGGAGTAGTGGCTTGTCTTCATGTGGCGGGCAATGCACTGGGGGATTAACCAAGTAGGTCTTGATTTTCTCGAAAGTTGTTTGGCACTCGGAGTCCCATTTGATGTCGGCATTCTTTTTCATCGGTTTGAACATGGGCTCGCGAGAGATGTCAACCGGTTGATGAAGCGATCGATGTACTCAAGTCTTCTCATGAAGCTCTTCACTTCGTCAGGTTTGAGGCGGCTTCATGTCGATGATGGCCTTGATTTTCCCGGGGATCGGCTTCGATACCTCTTTACGTAACCATGTACCCCAAGCACCTTGCCGCGCTTGACGCCGAAGGTGCACTTTGCCGGGTTTAGCCTCATGGAGTGCTTTCTGAGTCCGTTAAAGAACTTCCTCGGATCTGTCATGTGCCGCATGTCCGATCCCTTGGAGTGGATGATCATGTCGTCGACATATACCTTGATTTCCTTGTGAATCATGTCATGGAAGAGGGCATTGCGGCCCGGCCGGTAAGTAGCCCAGGCGTTCTTCGCACCAAACGGCATGACCTTGTACGCATGTCCCCCATGGAGTGGTGAAGGCGCCTTGGCACGATCCTCCTCGGACATCTTGATCTGGTTGTATCCAGCGAACCCGTCCACGAAGGACTTTACTTCGAAATTTGCCGTGGTGTCGACCAAAGATGTCGATGTTAGGCGGGGAAATCATCTTTAGGGCTGGCCTTGTTGAGATCCCGGAAATCTACGCAAAGATCTCGACCTTTCCGTTGGCCTTGGTGACCGTCACGATGTTGGAGAGCCAAGTCGGGTACTCAATCACTCTGATGAAACCAACTCGGAGCATTTTCTCAATTTCTTCTTTAACTTGCAAGGACCACTCTGGCTTGATCTTGCGCAGCATCTGTTTGACAGCTTGTCAGGGCTTATCAGGGCTTCTTTTTCTGCATCGGCGAAGAAACTGCCTACTTGTGTCTCTTTAGGCTCTTGCACTGACCCCAGGTTCACTTTGGTCATAACCTCTTCGGCAGCTTGGGCCCGATTGTCCTCTTGGTCAACTACACGCTCGAGAACTTCTTTAATGTATTGTTCTTTTAATGTGTCTGCTTCTTTATCAATTGAATTATTAACGTCTTTTAAGTTGTTTGTTAACTTATCAGTTGTTAAAGTGGTAATGAGAGGATACTCCGAAAGGTCAGACTTTTCATTAAACAAGAACGGGAATACATGATTGGCTACAACATTATAGTCCTCCGGCGTAAGGCCGTTGGATGACTCAGAGGACTGGACTCTGACAAAGACTGACTTAGAGGGTTTGAGACCGGGTTTAGGGAGATGTGGGTGCGGGCCCATCTTGTCTTCCAATTCTGCCTGGCTTGCCCTTGGTCCGGTTTGAAAGTTACCCAATTCTTCGGTGGCATTGCCGGATGCTTGATGAGGGTGCGGGGATCGAGAGGCTTGGCTTCGCTGTCCCAATCATGGCAATCATGCTATTGTCGGAGCCCCAGCCGATCAAGTTTGGCAACTCCATGACTTCTTCAAACGTACTCGTAGATCCGGTCCACCGAGAGCGTCTTCTATAAATTCTCGGTTCCTTCGCTTTGGACTTACTGTCTCGAATGTGGCCTCGGCGGCTGATCCGAACAATCTGTTTCCCATGGAGAGTACCTTGAGTTGCTCCTCCAAGTCTGGGATTCCCTTGAATGTGTACTCATGCTGGACCGTGGTGGCAGTTGGTCCAGGTAGAGCTGTGATGTCGGTGAACGCTCCCCTTATTGGATTAGCTTTGAGTCCTCTGAAACTCTTGAGGTCCCGTGCTAGGCTGTTCCATTCTTCCCGTAGTCTCGGTGTGACTATCCCCGCTTCTTTCTCATCTTCATCGGTTCACCGCTGTCCCCTAAGTTCTCTGCTTGTCGGTTCATTGTCGGTCCCCTCGGTCTGCTTGTGCCGGTTCCCTTATCGGTCCCCTCGGTTCTTGCCGGTTCCCTTGGTGAAGTAATGAGCAAGGTCAAAGCTGTAAGGCCGAAGATTGGGTGTGCTGTCGGAGATTCCCCTTGCGGGCCGTACCTTGGTGCGGGCGAGCCTTTTGTCTTCCTTGATGTCGCCCGGTATTGGCACGTAGCCAAGCCCCTGGACCGTGGTGTGGTCCTTGACTTCAATAACTTGGTGTTGGCCTTGTAGCCTTTTGCCAAGCCCAGTCCTGGGATGAAGTTCATGAGTTTCATCATCTTCATGGCGGGAGGAATCTGGTCGTGAGACAAAGCTGAAAGGTCCACGTTGCATATTTGGATCTTGGAGGTCTCTAGAGTGAATCCAGTTAATGGCATGTCATCATTATGCTTGATTTCCAACACCGGAATGTCATTGGTCTTTAGTCCCTCGAGTGGTAACCTTGGCATCGCGTAGACTATGGTTAGCTTCGTTGCCTTGCATGAACTTGAGCCACCGATGAAGGGTGGATGCCATGCCATTGATTTGATGCAGCCGGGGACACCCAGGATGGCCGTGGAAAATGATTGGAATGTCCAACACTTGGAATTCGGTGGGGATCACCCGCTTGCCGAACTAGATGTTGAGAGTAGCAACCTCGAGAACTGTACGGGAAGTAGAGTCATAGGCCTTGACGGTGGATGAAGGCTTAAGATCTCAAGGGCTTGATGTCAAGCAGGTCCATCATCTTGGCGGGCATGACATTCATTCTGGAACCTCCGTCTACCAACACGCGGGGAAGGCGACGCTCGTCCAGCTGGATTGTGATGTAGAGAGGCTCATTGTGATCAACCCCAAATTTTGGAAGGTCCAAATCTGTGAAGGTGATTATGTTGCCATAGTGGATGTTGCCGATCATTTGAATGACTTCATATCGGGGTCGCCCACTGGGACCATGGTACGGTCCGAGGCTTTCCTCTAGCTTGAGCTTGAGAGGATAAGAGGAGGTGAGCAGAGGCCAAAGGGAAATGTTCGCCTGAGTCTGCTTGAGCTGAGTGAGGATCGGGTCCTCTTTCAAGGAATTTGCATCTTCGGGCTGGCCGGATTGTAATTCTGGCTCCGTCGGCTTTTTGGTGGCCTTAGGTGGTGATGCATAGATTTGACCCGATTGGGTTAGAACGCTGACATCAGGTTTGGTCCCTTCTGAACAGGCCGCTCTGAGTTGAGCCATAGTTAGAGGAGGATTCCTCGTGGCATAGGAGCCATATGTCTTCCCTCAACTCATTGATTGTGGATGAATTCCCTGAGCTTCTGGCAGCCTGACGGATCTTCCCCGTCCCCAGATACCGGGCTTGGATGCCTCTGCGGGGAGGTAGCCTACAGTTTGATGCAGTTGTTCGAATGTCAGGGATGTGAACATGAATAAAGTGGCAATTGCGCACAGAGCAAAAGCATCCCACGCGAAAATGCTCCCCTCAGCACCGGCAAATTTATCGGGTGGCCCCGAAATGTCAACGTAATCCATGCTCGGTATTAGCATCCCGAGCAAGGACACTTACTTTTCAACGGTGGTCAAGCCGCCCATCAAAGGAAGAACCAGTTGCTCTGCCTCAGGTCCCCCAAGTATGGCCCGAAAATCTTCAAGGGTGGGCGTAATCTCATTGTACGAAAAGCTGTACACGTGCCTCCTTACGTCCCAGAAGCGAGCCGAAGCTCTCAAGAGATCCCAATCCGACATGAGCTCCTTCAAAGCCCAAACCGCTTTCATTCTATAACAGCCCTTGAAAAATCCCTTGCTTTGCCTCGTATGGCGCCGTACCCACAACTGGAAACTATCCAAATATCGCTCTTGCATCTGAGACGATAACTTGGGAAATGAAGCCATGAGAAACAAAGGAAACCTCCAAAAATTCGAAACAGAAATCAGCTTTGATCAGAAGCAAGCGTAGTGTTTTCAAAATTGCAGAAATTGGACTGCAATTTAAAATAAACTGGAACTGAATCCCAGTCCGGCCGGACTGTTTTTCAAGTTGACTTGGTCAACTCTGCAGCCAGCTGTCTCAAAACTCAGGAACGTTTCCAAATAGCCTCCTGTTCAAGCCTTATCTAAATTACATGCATCCGTATGATTAATCATCCACTGCCGACACTACATCCGCCCCGGGCTCGTGCAACAGTGTAATTAATTAAATAATAGTGCATATAGATATAAATTTTGACCAGTTTGAATTTTATGCATGTCCCATTATTATTTATTTTTTTGATCAACCTACTTGCCTATTTGCAAAAAATAAAGGAAGGTAATAACTTAATAAATATTCAAAATACAAGGGTTCGCCTTAAAGGCCCTTTTAAATACAAAACAAATTGCTTGGTCAATACACACAATTGTCTAAAAAATAAATCAAAAAAGAGGACTACTCAGAGTCATGCTCGTCATCCGAGCACTCATAAAACTGCCATGCCGCTGCCAGATCCACAGAAGACAGGTAATCCCCAAATTCCTCAAGGCGAGAATACGAATCAGCATCCTCTTTGATAAATTCGGCATAGGACACACCCTGCCTGTACCGAAACAACTCCTCCATCGGTATCAGCATAGGATACTGCATGTGAGGAGGCGGGTCCATCAGAACCAAAGGAAGGGACCCCGGACCATGCTGACAAGTCACCCTCTCGCCCAAGTACATCGCGTCGCAATGAAGCCCCACCAGCAGCTTCTGTCGACGTGTAACATCCCTAGCGGCATGCACCATAAAAGCATCAATCCGATCCCACCAAGTCAGCTAGATCCACAAAGAAAAGTCTCGGTCCATGGCCAAAGACACCTTGTTGGGTATGCATATTTTAACCCTCCTATTTTGTATTAGATTTGATTGATACCATAACCTCCTGTCTATTTTAAGGACTTTAGGACCCTATGTAATGAAGCTTAGACTTCAATATTTTAGCTAAGTCCATTTTATAGTTAAATTTAGGCTTGAAGACTGGCACAAGATTCATTGGATTTGAGGTTGCAGTTCCAAGCAGTTTCAATCGCGCTTCAGAACCGCACATGCAACTGCATGTAAAATTCCTAGTTGAGTCTGCTCCTTGAACAACTGCAGTACAAACCGCATGGTGAACCGCACTTGTTCAGTTCCAACATATCAACCGCACTTTGCAACCTCCTGGTGAAACCGCACTTCATCAACCGCTCCACACCAGACCGCTCCAATGATTGAAGACTTGAAGTGAACCACTTTTTACCGTTGGAATCCACGTCAGCAATATCAAAAGTCAACCACTAAATCTTGTCACATGATTCAATGTCAGAGAAGATCTGCAAGGATCTTGAAAAGGTGACAGGTGTCCTAACCTCATTGCTTGCAGCTGGAGCGTGATCAGCTTTATCTGCAGCTGATGTACCAAAGGACAAAAGTGGATATTGTGGACCAATGGGAAAGCATCAAGTACGTCCTTGCAAATTTGTGTCCAACGGCTAGTTCCTTGGTGCTTGGGTATAAATACCCCCAATCATCACCATTTGAAGATTGCTTGAGAAAATTGAAAGTCTTTGTGTTCATAAGAAGTCGAAGCTACGCCGTAAATTATTCAACCCTTTGAATCTTCATCTTCAACCTTCAAGAAATATTTCCCAGCCCATAAATCAAGCCTTAACACCATCAAGAATCATTGTGCTCTACATCTCAAAGATTTAAAGAGCCTTGATCTTTTTCTCACACACACACCTCACTTGTTTAATCACATAGATTATTCATTTGAGATACACTGGTTATAGTCTAGGATTTGATCTTCATAGAATAGATTTTAGATTTGAGTATCGATCTTTGTAACTTGTAATCTCTCATACTCAATAGTAAAATCACTCTTGAAAATCCAAGACTAACCATCTTGGTAGTGGACGTAGATCGTTTATCGATTGAACCACTCCAAATCACGTGTTCTTACTTTACTGCATTAATATTTCTTGTGATTACTAATTATTTATCTTTATCTCTGTTTGATCTTTATATAGATATCCATTATTGTGAAATTGTGTTTGGAGTTAACATTGTCAAAACTACACTTGTTTGTAAACTGCACTTACGAACTGCTCCATCAAAATCGCTTTACAAACCGCCTCTCCCAAAACTGCTTTGTATCTCAATTATTCCGCTGTGCATTTTACATCTCTACTTGCAGTGTATTATCAACTGCAAGCGGTTTTGTAAGCTTAAAGGTTTAGTTTTTAAAAGAGGGCAAAAAATTTGTAACAGCTATTCACCCTCCCCCCCCCCCCTCTAGCTGTATTTTCACCCTTGTTGTCATCTTTGGGACCAACAAGTGGTATCAGAGCTAACACATTTTAAAACCACTGTTTTTCAAGCCTAACAGCTTGTGTGCCAATTCAATATGGCAAACTCAAAGACAATGACAACTGTTAACTATTCACACATTCCAATCTTGGACGAAGACCACTTTGACATCTGGAAGTGCCGAATGCTTATTCATTTGGAAACAATTGATAAGAAGTTGGTGGAGTGCGTAATCAATGGCCCGTTTGTTCCCATGAAGGCCAACACTGATGCAACCACCAATACAGAAACCCCAGAGGTCAAAAATCCAAAAGATGAGTGGTCGGATGAAGAGAAGAGATTAGCTGCCTTGGACAGCAAGGCAAGGCACATCATTTTAGGAACCCTTCCCATTTCAACTCTTCAGAAAGTGATGTATCTCAAAACCGCAAAGCAGATGTGGGATGCCATAGAGAGCTACCTCGAAGGTGATGACGAATGTAAGGAAAGCTAATTATATGCTATTGAAAGATCCTACAACAACTTAAACAGAAAATCCAACGAAACCTTGCGTCAAACCTACGACCGCTATGTTGAGGTAGTTAATTCTTGTAGATCTCTTGGCAAAACTTTAACCGATAAGGAAATCAATATGACTTTCCTAGCTGCTTTAGGTTCTAGATGGGTTAATAAGGCTACCTCTCTAGAAGACTCCAAAGTTTTAAATACTTGGTCGTTAAGTAACTTGAATGCAAATCTTAGAGTCTATGAGCTTAAGTTAAATCATATTGAAGAGATTGAAGGGAAAACCAAATCGCTTTCCATGTTCGTCGTGGAACATGAGGAGAAACCATCTACATCCAACCAAACCGCAGATCCTTCCATATCAACCTCATCACTCATCGAGATGGATGATGATGATTTTTCCATGTTTGTGAAAAGATTTCAAAAATTTAGAAAATCCTCAAAACCTTTCACAAAAACATTTTCAAAAGGCAAACCTCGTGCAACATTTTCTAAGGCTGCAGATACAAAGAAAAAGAGTGATCTAATTTGCTACAACTGTAGGAAACCTGGTCACTTTGCATTTGAGTATCCACAGCCTAAATATGAATACATGAAAAAGAAAACCTCTCCTGCGAAATTTTCTCGTTGAATGTGCGCTCGCCGAAAAAAAAAAGGGTAAAGGGAGTCGCCACGCCGTTTTAAAGGAAACATTGAAAACCTTTTTGAGAGAGAAAATGGGTTCGGGGGTCAGGTTACGTGTTGGGAAGAACCGAGAGTTCACCCAACATGCCTCGTCCGTAGACGAGTCTTTCTATTATTCAACATCTCATTCATTCAAATGTGTGTGCGAAGTGTGTATGACAATATATGTATAAAATGCATAAGAGTGCTTTATTTTATTGCTCAACAATGGGAAATACAATTTTTAAGCCATTTGCCATGGGAGGCCACATCCCATTTACAACTAAGAGGAACAATACTTACAAATGAAATTGAACCTGCTGCAGAGGACTCATTGTGTCGCGTGACACAGGATCTAAGGGATCAAATGTGTCGCGTGACATAACAAAGCAATCTGCAGAGGTTCTACAAAACCCACACTGCAGCAACACCAAATGAGCAAAATACCACAGCAAGAAAACCAGAGGAAACAGATTACAACAGAAATAATAGTCCCTGCATAGGCTTGATTATGTCGCGCTACACAGGACGGATAAGACCCGAAGTGTCGCGTGACATAACCTTACCATCTGCAGATACTTCACAATTTGAGCACAGATTCAACAACAACAAAAATAGATCAAATCACCACACCAGATCAAATAATATAACTACGAGTCAACAAAGGATTGACCAAGGGGACGTGGATATAGGGAGATCCACGTTCCCTTGGCAATCAAACTGCAAAACCAATAGATCACATCATGAATACCAATAGCATCAAACCAGCAATTAAACAGAGAGATGGAAGTTGGGACTTGATAATTGAGGACAGATGGAGTCCAATTATCAAGTCCGGGAAAAATTATTGCAATGAAACAAATAAACTGTAAGTAAAAGAGAGGGATAGAAACGGATCGTTACCCTCGTAGTCCACGAATTCTATACCACGTTAGGTATCGAATTCTTCAATCAGCTTCACGGAACAAATTCAAATCTCGGACTAAGTGGCTTGCAGTTTCCAGCGCCTGTGTGTGTATCGATCGGAATTGGGCTTTGGAACAGGGGAAACGCAATTCGACCGGTGAGTTGGTTTAACGCTGACAGAGAACGGCGAAGAAATTGGGGTTGGAATTAGATCGGCGTCGTTGAGATGACGGTGAATGGCTTGGAATCTGAGTTTGAGAGAGAGAGAGAGCGGCATCGTGGTTGTAACCGGAGAAGATAGTGGGGAGGTTGCCGGTTGATTGGGTCTTGATTGAGGGGAATTGGTGAGGTTTGGCCGGTTGATTTAGAGGTGAGGGAGCTCGATTAGGGAGGAGGTTGAGATCGGTGGGGAGCTCGGCCGGAGAGCAAGTGAAGGTGAGGGAAGCGATTTAGGGGGCTGGTATGTTTGCGTTTAGGTACAGAGAGGATGGGTGAGGAAACGGAATTGCGGGAGAAGGAGGAAGAACGGCGTTGTTGTTGGGTAGAGATATCGGTGATGGAGATTTAGAGGTGTGCTTGAGCTTGCCGGCGATTGGTGTGGTGAGAGGGAGAGTTGGGTGATGGCTTTTGCCGGAGGGAGGATTGGTGAGCAGTTGAGGGAAAAAGTATAGAGAGAGAAGGGAGATTCCGGATAGAGAGAGAAAGAGAGAGAGACTGAGTGTTTGTGTGTGAGAATTGTGAGAGGCCTCTTTTGCAAATGAACAGAATTAGCTATTTAAACATATATTGGAAATAAGCTTTATTTGGTCGCACGACCTCCTGCTCCCAATTTCCATGCTTCAAGCTGTCGCACGACGGAACGAGCCAACAACCGTTTCTGGCGCCAGAAACCGGTTCTGGAACATTCCGAGCTAATTCCTTAAAGGTCCAAAGCCAATTAATTCCCTGTAGGTCCTTTTGTCCGGGAAAAATACTAAAAAACACTTCCTTCACGAGAAACACATAAAATGTTTTCGGAAGTCTCGGAACGGATCGGGAATTTACCAAAACGCCCCTTAGTGCAATTTTATCATTTAAAATGAACCTAAAAAAGGATCGCGAATTGGATTGGCGTACTCACAGAGCCCCTCGGCAATGTCACTTATGGAAGAAGTGAGGTTGTCGATAAAAGGACCCAATCTCAATGAGCAGCGGGGGGATAAGGCGGAGGGCTGGACGGTGATCTGGGGAATCAGATGGCTGGACCTTTTGAGAAAGGATTCATATGTATCCCATGGAGGGAATCAAGCTGGTCGTAGTTCGGAAACATGTGAGAACGTACGGAGTCTCGAACCGAAGCGAAAATGACATGAGACATATGGTGCCTCGAACCGACTTTGAAAATAATGCGAGACATACGGTGTCTCGAACCGACTTGAAAATGACATGAGACCTACGGTGTCTCGGACCAATTTTGAAAATAACGTGAGACCTACGGTGTCTCGGACCAATTTTGAAAATGACGTGAGACCTACGGTGTCTCGGACCGATTTTTGAAAATAATGTGAGACCTACGGTGTCTCGGACCACTTTTGAAAATGACGTGAGACCTACGGTATCTCGGACCACTTTTTGAAAATGACGTGAGACCTACGGTGTCTCGGACCGATTTTGAAAATGACGTGAGACCTACGGTGTCTCGGACCACTTTTGAAAATGACGTGAGACCTACGGTGTCTCAGACCGATTTTGAAAATGAAGTGAGACCTACGGCATCTCGAACCAATTTGAAAATGAAGTGAGATCTACGGCGTCTCGAACCACTTTTGAAAATGAAGTGAGATCTACGGCGTCTCGAACCACTTTTGAAAATGAAGTGAGATCTACGGCGTCTCGAACCAATTTGAAAATGAAGTGAGATCTACGGTGTCACAAACCAATTTTGAAAATATTGTGAGAACTACGGCGTCTCGAACTACTTTTTGAAAATCACATGAGACCTACGGTGTCTCGGACCGATTTTGAAAAAGATGTGAGATCTACGGCGTCTCGAACCACTTTTGAAAAAGACATGAGACCTACGGTGTCTCGGAACGATTTTGAAAATAATGTGAGATCTATGGTGTCTCGGACCAACTTTTGAAAATATTGTGAGAACTACGGTGTCTTGAACAAATTTTGAAAATAACGTGAGATCTATGGTGTCTCGGACCAACTTGAAAAGGAAGTGAGACCTACGGCGTCTCGAACCGATTTTGAAAATGACACGATATAATGATTTGACGCTTGAAAGAAATATGCGTTCATACCTGTGATGTGCTCACCTGTAGCTGCCGGAGGGACTGATGCTACTGCTACTGACGATTGTGACTGCCGAAGGGTTTCATGCCATTTCTGATCTTTGTGGGTGTCGAAGGGACTCATTCTACTGCTACTGGGGATAAGTGTAGCTGTTAAGTGCGGGGCAGTCTCTATTGACGGTTGACTTACGTGTCTTGAGCTTTGCTTGGTAAGTCGGGGATCTTGCTTTCTAGGGATCGGACTCTTGTTGGTGCCTTGGCGGAGGGGTCACTGATCCTGATGCGTACTGCTGGGGAGATTCAAATAAGCATGGATTCCTTGTCTCGGTCGTGCTTTGACGGGCTCTGACTGAAAATCTGCCCCTGGGAACGGGCTCTTGGTAACGATCTGCCAATGGGAACGAGCTCTGACTGAAAATTTTCCCTATGGGAACGGGCTCTGCCTGAAAATCCGCCCTATGGGAACGGGCTCTTGACTGAAAAATCTGCCCTATGGGAATGGGTTCTTGACTGAAAATCTGCCCTATGGGAACGGGCTCTTGATGAAGATAATCTCGCTGTGCGGAACATGCCTTAAAGTCGCTGAGGCTGGTGAGCATTATCGCCTGGATTCTGGGGCAGCTGGGGCTCTTTTCTTTGACAAGTGCTTGGGGCCGAGGCGCCTAGGGCTCTTTCAGGTTATGCTGGTGAGTCCGGGCCTGACGCAGATAATAAAGGCGGGGTCTGCCACCTGCAGGATTTGGAATCCCTGTCCAAAATTGTGATTTGAGGGGCAATCCTCACAATCAGATTACGATCACTTGATTATTGTACCCTGGAGGGGGAAAAACACGACACTCAAGGCACTCTGCACTTTATTTGACTTTTGCTTATGCATTATTAATCTTTTGTTGCACAAGTCCATCTCAGCTGGGGAGAATAGGAAGTAGGGAGGGTTTTATACGGCTTGATGAGCAGATGTGTAGGTAGCCATTATTCTATGAGGGATTCCGTATAGGAAGAAAGTGCTTATAATGAGGTGGACCCTCTCCCGTGAGTGATGGTGTATGGATGATACGGCACAGCTTAGGCAAGTCAGGGACGCTCCCGGGAGTACTGGTTGCAGTAGGTCCATTGCTGGTGAGGACAGAGTGTATCGCCCGTCTGAGACAGCAACAGAGGGGGGCAGAGAGCAATCCCGACTTGGTGAAGCCCCAGTTGACAGTGCAAAGCAATCTTGGAGGGAATCTGGTAAGGAGAGTCGGAGGGATATCTTAACCAATGCCCCAGCTTGAGGAAATTCCATGCAGCTTCATCGCAGACAGTGTCATCTTGTGGCCGAGGAGGCAACCCATCATTTCAAACCGCAGTCAATCAGTTGCTGAACAAGACTCGGAAATATTTACGTGTAGGGGCATATCTTTCGAATGGTAGGAAATGAATCCCGAGCTTCTGTATGACATCCTCGCTTTGGTTTTGACTCTTTTGGGAGAGTATAAACATCACAAGGTGTGGAAAAGTGTATGGAAGCCCCTGCTGACCGACACAGTGTTTAGCTCTATCTTCCTATGATGTAGAAAGAGAAGACTTGTCGAGAAACTTGAAAACCTGTCTTATTCGTGGTGATCACAAAGCTGCTTAAAACCCTTTATTGATGTTCGGGTTAGTCAACCACCAAAGCCGATATGAGCAAATATTTTTATCAATCCTGAGGAGAAAGCCCACTGATATCGAGAATCAAGTTCGGATGGATAGCCAGTGTATGGGCATGGTCCTTGAGGAGATCGGATTTTTCGAGATTTGATTGTGCTTTCGACCGGACCAGTTAAGGTTGCCTACGTTCCCCTCCTAGGGAGGAGCTCAGGTCGCCGTAGTTCGGCTTATCCCGAATGAAAATAATGAACGGTGAAATTCGGGGATCTGAGGATCTTCGAGAATTTTTGAGAATTGAAAGAACGTATCCTCTTATAGTGTCAATGGGGGACACAGATGTGAAGCCCCAGTGGGACATCCACGGCAGGTGTTTGCGGAGGAGAAATGAAATATGCTCACATGAAACATCAAACGAACGGATGGAATTTGCACAATCTTTGCTTGACGGTCCTTTGAACCGCGATAAATTTGGCTCCGCTTTAAGCAATAATCTGTTTCAGATCTCGACGATATTGGAATGAAACTGCTATCGGGTAGGAACTGCGACTGGGTCTCGGGGTTTCGATCGGTCTTCGGGTGATTTAGGATATCATGACCTCTTAAGACGAGAGGTGGGCTAGGATTTTTGCTGACTGAACCTCCAAAGATGAGAGGTTGGCTTTTGGGTATGTGTTTGGGATTTCTAAGGTGAGGGAAATCTGTGGTTGCATCTTTGTTGCCTCTAAGAATGAGAGGTCGATCTTTTGGGTTTTGGTCAAGGCAAAGGTAAGGGTAATGGGAATATCCTCTAAAATCAATAGGACGGCTTGGGATTGGTTAAGGTATTTGGAATATCCTCTAAGATCGAGAGGATGGCCGGAATTGGTTGAGGTAGTGGTGAGGGACATCTGTGCTGTCTCTTTTATTCACCCTGAGACTCCCTATGAGTAACAACCGAATCCTTTGATTTTTGCTTTTGAGAGGATCACTGGGGACTAGGCTCTCTTTCTTTTCTTTTCTTTTCTTTTCTTTTCTTATTTTTTTCTTATATATTTTTTGTATTTTTGCCTCTCTTATTTTTTTTTTTGAGAGGAGAATTTCAGCTAGTCCCCAGGATGGATCATTGCTTTCCGTCGTTCTTTGAGCTTGGAGACGGTCAATCTTCTCTTGAATTACGGGAGTCTCAAGGATAGTCCCTCTTCTTCTGGAGATGGCTAAATGGGTTTCAAAACATTCCGATCTTGAATCGAAGGGGTATTGTTTAGTGAGGGTGAGGTAATGGTTTTCCTAAGGGTGAAAGGTTTCAACTGCAGCCCCTATCGGATGATCCGAACGAGATTGAGTCTTCGTTGCCTTGCTTAAGCTTATTTTGAGGAAGATCCGTTCAAATTCATCGAACAACAAGATTATGAATGAGGTGTGAGCATATGGGACGCAAGATTGGGATATCAGTCGATTTTCTCGCTCTGATCAATTTAAATGTTAGTCATTTCAAAGCGTTGGTCGGTGAGAAGCACAAGTGATCATTTGGAATAAGACCATTTCAATCGAGTGTAAAGTAGGTATGCTAGTAATGTCTCGAGTCTAGCAAGAATAGAAACAAAGATTTTATCACTGCAAAGCAAAAACTGGTCCAACTTGGACTCGACAGACTCATGTCCGACAATGGACATTCTAGACCCTACGAGGACTGATCGAATGCATCAACTTCTTCAACATTGGATGGGAGGAGGAGCATTGTTGCCATCGGTGCGGTGAGGACCCTTCTCCATCTTTCTGTCCTTCACAAACCGTCTCTCCTTAGCTTTCGTAATCTGAGCAAGCAACCGGGCCTCCCGCTCATGAGGAAAAACAGCTTAAAGGGTAGCTCTCAACTCTCCAATGGACACGCCATTTGCACTCTGCTGACCCATGGGATATGAACTTCCAGATTGGTGGGCCATAAACTTCTCTGCACCGAGCATTTTGGATTCTGAATCATATGGATGACCACTCGGGCACTTGAACTGCTTCCGGCTCGGGAATATAGACCAATGAGCGCCGGGAACGGGAGCACACACCCAACTTGCCTTAGTCTTGCAGAGGTGAAGAGGTAAGAGCGTGTATAGACGGAGGGTAGAGAACTTTGAGAAGGTATGGGAGAGGGAAGAACGGGAAATGAGACGGACTCGTGCAACGCTTCATTAATGTTCAAGTAGAAATCGGTGGCTTTTAAATCCTATGAACGGTTGGGAAAGGCTAATCCTTTATTTCACGCAATCTAGACCTCGGGGGAACCTATCGACACATCATCCAAAAATACACCAAATGTATTGGTTCAAAAGTAATAATAGGCAATAGTACCTAAACAAAACCAAAGCATTTATGGGACGGACGAGCAGCCTCAATTTCTGAAGAAATTTGGGCAGCATAACGGGTATTCCTGAAGAATTTCAAGGAAAAATCCGACATGACCTCTCGTCGGTGCACGTTGACAAAGCGACATGATCTCTCGTTAGAACATGCCACGGGAGTGACATGTCCTTTCATGAAACTATGTTGCGTTGGCAACATGCCCACACGTGCTAGGTTTTGGGGTAGGTATGAAAGTCTATTAAAAATTTTGAAGCAATTCATTTTAGTGTATTTTTAAAATGGTGTGTCAAAACCAACCGTTTTGGGTAAGGTTAAAAGTGTGGTGCCACCTATAACGCGCTAGGGGGATAGGTTTGACATTAGGCGCTCAAACGTAGGCGAATATTATCACCGTCCGCGATGCCGTCAATCGCACCCGAGGGTTCTAGATCTACGTGATGTAGTGTTTGGATGACTATCTTCCTTTATTTGCGAAAATGATTTTTATTATTTTTTTTATTTTTTTTATTTATTCATTTGGAAAAGGGGTGATAAAGGAAAAAACAACACACACATGCCCCACAGAGTACAATAATCAAGGATCAATATTTGATCATGGGATTGCCCACAACCACAACTTGTATCAAGAACACCAAATCCTGCAAAGTGACCACTTATGTCAAGTGACACAGGACTGATGAGACCAATCCTGTCGCGTGACATAAGGATCCAAGCATCTAGAATCTGAACAATGAACAGAAACAGCCCCAGCCCCAGCCTCCAAGCACAACAATAAATCTCAGCCCCAAGCATCAGCAACACAGACAACAAAGATGGGACACTAGAAGGGAACCGAATAAAACAAAGCACATAAGATGCAAACAACACATATAATGTCACAAACAAGGCACACACAAGTGAATGAAATGGACGTTGAACAAGGACGAAAGTTTGACCCACTTTTGAAAAACAAGTTTCAAGTCCCCAGCGGAGTCGCCACTGAATGTACGCTCGCCGAAAAAAATAAGGGTAAAGGGAGTCGCCATGCCATTTTAAAGGAAACATTGGAAACCTTTTTGAGAGAGAAAATGGGTTCGGGGGTCAGGTTACGTGTTGGGAAGAACCAAGACTTCACCCAACACGCCTCGTCTGTAGACGAGTCTTTCTATTGTTCAACATCTCATTCTTTCAAATGTGTGTGCGAAGTGTGTATGACAATATATGTATAAAATGCATAAGAGTGCTTTATTTTATTGCTCAACAATGGGAAATACAATTTGTAAGCCATTTGCCATGGGAGGCCACATCCCATTTACAACTAAGAGGAACAATACTTACAAATGAAATTGAACCTGCTGCAGAGGACTCATTGTGTCGCGTGACACAGGATCTGAGGGATCAAATGTGTCGCGTGACATAACAAAGCAATCTGCAGAGGTTCTACAAAACTCACACTGCAGCAACACCAAATGAGCAAAATACCACAGCAAGCAAACCAGAGGAAACAAATTACAATTGAAATAATAGTCCCTGCATAGGCTTGATTATGTCGCGCTACACAGGACGGATAAGACCCGAAGTGTCGCGTGACATAACCTTACCATCTGCAGATACTTCACAATTTGAGCACAGATTCAACAACAACCAAAACAGATCAAATCACCACACCAGATCAGATAATATAACTACGAGTCAACGAAGGATTGACCAAGGGGACGTGGATATAGGGAGATCCACGTTCCCTTGGCAATCAAACCGCAAAACCAATAGATCACATAATGAATACCAATAGCATCAAACCAACAATTAAACAGAGAGATGGCAGTTGGGACTTGATAATTAAGGACAGATGGAGTCCAATTATCAAGTCCGGGAACAATAATTGCAATGAAACAAATAAACTGTAAGTAAATGAGAGGGATAGAAACGGATCGTTACCCTCATAGTCCACGAATTCTATACCACGTTAGGTATCGAATTCTTCAATCAGCTTCATGGAACAAATTTAAATCTCGGACTAAGTGGCTTGCAGTTTCCAGCGCCTGTGTGTATCGATCGGAATTGGGCTTTGGAACAGGGGAAATGCAATTCGGCCGGTGAGTTGGTTTAACGCTGACAGAGAACGGCGAAGGAATTGGAGTTGGAATTAGATCGGCGTCGTTGAGATGACGGTGAATGGCTTGGAATCTGAGTTTGAGAGAGAGAGAGCGGCGGTCGTGGTTGTAACCGGAGAAGACAGTGGGGAGGTCGCCGGTTGATTGGGTCTTGATTCAGGGGAATTGGTAAGGTTTGGCCGGTTGATTTAGAGGTGAGGGAGCTCGGTTAGGGAGGAGGTTGAGATCGGTGGGGAGCTCGGCTGGAGAGCAAGTGAAGGTGAGGGAAGCGATTTAGGGGGCTGGTATGTTTGCGTTTGGGTACAGAGAGGATGGGTGAGGAAACGGAATTGAGGGAGAAGGAGGAAGAACGGCGTTGTTGTTGGGTAGAGATATCGGTGATGGAGATTTAGAGGTATGCTTGAGCTTGCCGGCGATTGGTGTGGTGAGAGGAAAAGTTGGATGATGGCTTTGGCCGGAGGGAGGATTGGTGAGCAGTTGAGGGAAAACGTATAGGGGAGTTTCCGGATAGAGAGAGAAAGAGAGAGAGACTGAGTGTTTGTGTGTGAGAATTGTGAGAGGCCTCTTTTGCAAATGAACATAATTAGCTATTTAAACATATATTGGAAATAAGCTTTATTTGGTCGCACGACCTCCTGCTCCCAATTTCCATGCTTCAAGCTGTCGCACGACGGAACGAGCCAATAACCGTTTCTGGCGCCAGAAACCGGTTCTGGAACATTCCGGGCTAATTCCTTAAAGGTCCAAAGCCAATTAATTCCCTGTAGTTCCTTTTGTCCAGGAAAAATACTAAAAAACACTTCCTTCGCGAGAAACACATAAAATGTTTTCGGAAGTCTCGGAACGGACCGAGAATTTACCAAAACGCCCCTTAGTGCAATTTTATCATTTAAAATGCACCTAAAAAAGGATCGCGAATTGGATTGGCATACTCACACTCGTCGCAAGGGAATGGTTGCTGAGGAGGAAGAGAATTCCAAGGAATTGGCAACTTGGATTGAAACTGATTCTGACATCCCTTACCTTTTCAAACTTTACAAACTGTCTTCTCTGACTTGTACCTTCAAGTGTCAGTTTTTTTTTTTCACCAAACTCCTTCTTCTCTCTCATCAAAAACTCTCTTAAAAGCTTTAAATTTCTTCAAGTCAATGGCACCCAAGCAACCTTTCTTTGACATGGTATGGTTTCTAACCCTTATCTCTTTATCATTTCTGCAAATCATACTCACATGAATCTACCATTGTTGAACCTTCAAAATCTCGAATGAACTTAAATGACTTTTGGTCATATCTCCTTCATTTCTTGATCATTCTTGATGAAATTTGTTGGGTTATGCTCGGATTATACTTATGATTCTGATTATGAACTTTATTCCATGATCAATACACACTTTGAGCACTGATTTTGGAGTTTTAGGTTTTTACTTTCGAAAACCCACTTTCACATTTTTGTTGTTTCTGGTTGATTCTGAGCAAAGTAAGAATTTTTATTGTTATATTATTGATCTACTGCTCAAGGTGATCATTTTGACATATTATTTGTTCATTTTGGTTAAATTTCTTTGAATCTCTATTCTTGGTGTTCTTCATGTTCTTCATGCATTCATGTGACTGTTCATCTTCATTTTCAAAAATTTCTTATGTTTTGGATTGCCTTGATTTTGAATCTTGTTTTTCATACTTAGAAAATTTTTGGAAAGTTCAGATTTTGATTTGTATATTTGAACCGCTTCTTCCAACCGCATGCTTAGTGATTGAAACCGCATCCTTTTAACTGCTTATAACATATGTTTCAACTGCATGCTCTCTATTGCAAACCGCATGTTGAAAACCGCATGTCTATCTTTTGAAACCGCATGCTAGAAAATTACTTAGGTATTACTAAGTATATAGGCTGGAAACCATAACCTTCCCCTTCAAAACACTGCTTGCATGTGTGGGATAACTTTGGATTACAATGTCACGTACTAAGTAAACATACTTTTGTATTTTTCTTAATTATTTTCCTACCTGGATTCACAGTTTCCCTGAGGTTTAAATATTTTCATTTCCAAAACCGCACTATTGTCAACCTCATATGTGCCCAAACCGCTTGTAAACTGTGACTCTATTAATAGATCTAACTTGAGTGTTTTCTTTGTAGAATTCTCAATATTTTCTTCCAGGTTGGGAAATCAATGAGCCTGAGCTGAATTCAGATGCTCAAGGAAGAGAGATGATCAGAAAGATGGAAGCTTCTGGAATCCTTCCTCTATTCAACAAGAAGCAGACATACACCATTCCTCTTTTCGTTGATCAGTTCTATGCGACCGCAAAGCGTGGAGAAAGAGAGTTATCAGATGGCAAGAAGATCCCTTGCTTGACTGGAGTAGTTGAAGGTTTCGAAGTTTCTATAGATTACCTGGACATCAGAAGCACTTATGAATTCCACGTATCTGGTGCTCCTATTGAGGTATCCCAAGAGGTCATGGATGCCACCTGCTCAACTCTTACTAGAGACCTTGATTCACTTTTTGGGTATTACAAGAAAAAACCCAGGAGAGCTTTTGGAGAATTAATGAGCCATCTGTGCTACCTGGTAGGGAAGTTTGTGTGTGGCAAAACTGGAAACCACAACAAGTTCACCTCACAGCAATGGATGTATTATTTTGCTATTTACAATGGAATCAAGCTCCATTGGCCAAAGATTTTGATGAGAGAGCTTGCCAGTAGCATTGATACATATCAACTGAAGATCAAGGATGAGCATATTAGATGGAGACCTTTTTGCAGATTGCTGACCGCCATCTTCACCAATTACCAGCACCTGGAGGACTTGAGAGCAACTACTCCTGATATATGTATACATTGAGGAAATGAGGAATCCTTTGGACTCAAGGCTTGTCATAACTTCAGATTTTCCTTTGGAAATGATGATTACAAGGCCCTTTATGATGCTGATACCATCCAGCCCAAGGAACACTATGTTGAGATGACACCTGCAACCGCAGTCAAAGGTCTGGGCAAGGCAATTAGGAAGGTGTCAAGGAAGAGAAAAGCTGTGGATGAACCGCCTCCCAAGAAGTCCAGAACCGCACCTGCTCAACCGCGTGGTGCAGCTGGAGCTGGAACAAGCAAGAAAGGGAAAGAGAAGTTTTCACTTCTGGATGAGATTGAAGAAGAAGAAGAAGATGCAACCATTCCTCCCTTGGTTGATAGAGCAAAGAAGGCCAAGCAAACTCAAGTAGACTTGGCAAAACTTTCTGATGAGGATCTGACTGCATACTACAAGGATGAAATTGCCAGGATTGAGAAAGAAAGAGCTGAGAAAGGGGCTGCTAAAGGTAAAACCAAGGAACCAACTCCTCAACCGCCTCCCTCTCAACCACCTCCAATCCAAACACGTATCCAAACTCCTCCTCAATCCCCTGACCAATCTCACCACTCCTCACCAGACAATACTCAACCGCCTTCTCCTCCTCAACAGCGCCGAGCTGCAACCGCTCAGGAGGAGAAAGCCAAGAAACCAAGACGCAAACAATTGGCCAAGAAGAAAATTCCTACCAAAGGCCCCTAACGTTTTCTTCACAGAGTTGCCCATCAACCACCTCCTCCCTCTCCTTCTCCACCTTCATCCCATTCCTCTTCCCAATCACCATCTCATTCCAATTCAAATTCTCACTCCCATTCCCCCTCAGTTCAACCTTCTCTAGGCCCTGCTTTTTCCCAATGGACATCCAGACCATCTGTGGGCCTAGCAACCTCCATCTCCAACCAAAACAGAACCCCAACTCCTTCACCTCAAAATTCTCCTCAACTCTCTAGCCGCTCTCATTCCCCTCCTCGTTCAAACCGCGCCCAAACTCCACCCCTCTCAAACCGCACCCCTGCTGTATCCATATCTAACCGCGACCGCAACCCAACTCCTTCTCCTAACCGCGCCAATACTCCTCCGCCTCCCAATTCTCCTATCCCTGATAATTCCCCAGTTCCACAGAAATCCCCTTCTGTTGAACTTCATACCTCTTCCACCAGTTCTTCATCTAACTCAAACCCAAACACCTCAAACATTCAAACCACCAATATTCCACCACCTCCTACAACCGCCCCTATTTCAACCGCACCTACTACCTTACCTCAAACTCTACCATTTCCTCCCTCAACCACTTCACAATACACAGTCCCAGCTAGCCGCATGTTCCAAACCCTTCTAACCCCTCTACCTCAAACCTCTCCTACTACTGAATCTCAACTACCTCCATCCTTTACCCATATTCCCTCCACTTCAATTGCACCTCCTTCTGACTATTGCCAAATTCTTTCCACCCTTCAACTAATCCAAGCCCAACTGATTGTTAACCAAGGGCACATGCTAAAACTCACTGAATCTAACCTTGCATTGGCTACCTGCAACTCATCCCTTGAAGCCTCCAACCTCTCCCTACATGCCAAAGTGGACTCTCAAACCACTGAAATGGCCATCCTTAAAGCCCAATTGATTGATGCCATTAAGGGGGAGAGAGGTTCCATAACTCAAACTGCTGAAGCTGTTAAAACCGCAGCTGAAGCATGCTTCCAAAGTTTTAAGCAAGATCTGGCTAGTGGAGTCCTCAGAGCTATGGGTGATGCAGTGTCTAAACTCAACTTCATGAGATGCTCACCAAGATGTCAGATGAATTTGTCTCCTCCACCAATTCTACCCTTGAAACCTTTATGAAAACCATTCAAGACTCTCAACCGCAACAACAAGCTTCAACTTCAACCGCTCCTTCCCTAGCTGCCCTTGAAGCCCTGGAATTCAAGATCCTGTCTGAGCTGGACTCTCTCAAAGATAGAATCAATGTTGACCTTAACATTGTGGGAGACAGTCTCAAGAACAAATTAAAAACCTTTGATGATGACATCAGTTTTAGGTTTTAGAACCTTAAGGCTGGATTCAACTTGAAGTTAGAAAATTCAATCAAGGAATTGAGAACCTCCATGAATATCTCTGTTGATCTGGAACCTTTGAGAGAAGCTCTCTCCAATCAAACCGCAGACATTCAGGGGGAGATTCACATATTCTACAACACTCTCAAATCCTCCATCGAGCTCTATTCAAGTGAAATCAAGGAGAGCATTGCGCCAACACCTGATCTATTGATGCTGTAAATTCAACCACTGCTCAATCAGTAACCGCTCATAGGACTGTTGAAACTACCCTTGGGAGAAATGCTGAAGAGGTCAGAACTGTTGGGTTTTATGGGTCCATGCGCAGCGGAATTAAGCATAAAATTAACACAAAACCCAAGCCCTAAGATCCGTTCTATATGATTAAATTGAATTGCTATGAGATAGAATTAAACCAACCTTGAAACGCTTTCCGGTCTTGAGCTATCGAACGATTTGATTATGTGATATCGAATCACAAACTTCGTTCTTCAACTTGCTTGAACTCTAGGCCTTGATCGATGAACGAGCGAAGACCCTCTTTCGGTATCCACACCTTTGAATGAATTCAAGAACAACTTCTTGATGATTGCTAGATCTAAACCTTGAAGAATATTGAGAGTATTTAATTATGAATTTTGCTTGAAAAAATTTCGGCTGACCTTTTAGGTCTGACAGAACCCTTGTATTTATACTACAATAGTAGGAATACCTCTCCTAATCGTATTAGGAGAGACAAAGCCGTCAAAACCGCATGCGGCCTATTATGTCGCGCGGTATATTAAGCCATTGGCTTAATATGTCGCGCGGTAAATATAGCCAGATACAGAAACTCTCAACTATTCTTCCTCCGGTTTAACCAATTCATTCTAGTTGTGTGTGACCCAATAGGATTACATTATGTTGGCAATGAGTTCGATCATATCGAACCTCATAAGACATAAGCGGACTCTAGCAAGCCATTATGTCTACCCAAATAATGCAACGTAAGAGTTCACGTTTCCAATGGTGTACTTCCATTTATCCCTTTGTCTCACGATGTTATATTGAACACAAGTCATGGTCCTTGTCAACTTGTTATTGTTCAATGCTTTCTCGATTCTTGAGTATAATGATAATTCCAATCACATTAGGGTACGGCCATACACTTTCATCATTATCACTCATCGAGGGGCCCAAGCATAACATCTCTCTTCCGAGAGACAAATTCCTTCTTGACTTATCATCCTTCCCATCATGAATCCGATCATGCCAATGATAGTCTTTATAGATATCGTGTTAAGATATCGTTTGACTAAAATCAAACATGACTTTCATCATATGTAAGGTTACGATAATCTTAGGTCTAGGAAATAAATGAAGTAACCGTATGAGATTTAAGTATGACATTTGACCATGACATAAATCTCATGCGGGTCAAGTCCGATCACTTGTTCTCTAACAAGTACCCATAATTTCAATGTGCATCTCTATGCATATAATCATCATATGATTATCCATTGACAATTATACTAATTATTCTCTTAATAATTAGGGACGGAGATTATTACAATAAATATGCAAACTATATAATAATCAAATAATAAACATAAACGATAAAGATGATACATAACGGTTTTCAGTTAAACATAACTAAAGCCTAGGGCATTACACCAACAGTCTCCCACTTGCACTAGGCTCCATTTATGTATCGAATACTCATGGATCTAACATGCCCATCATGCTTCTGCCTATGCAAGGGTCTTTGTAAGTGAATCCCTTATGTCATCATCAGTTGATACTTTGTATATTTTAACGTCTTCTCATTCTTTATGAATTCCTCGAAGAACGACTAAGTGAGTGTTTGGATCATCGTTTGTGATTTTGGTTCCATTGTTTGCATAAATGACACCATAATTATCACAACAAAGTTCCACGGATTAGTGATACTTGGAAACACACTTGAAGTGTTTCCAAAACACTAAATGAACTTTTGATCCAAACTGCCTCTTTCAGCTACATCATATGTTGCTAAAATATGGCCTTAGTAGTAGAATCGGCTACAATTTCTGCTTGGAATTCTTCCAATCAAAATTGCACCTCTAATAAGTACAAACACAAATCCTAATTGCGATTTTAAAATAACTTTGTCAGTTTGGAAGCTAGCATCTTTGTAACCCTTACAACAAGATTAACTTCCAATCTTTCAAATCCCAAGAACGTATCCTTAGTTCTTCTTAAGTACTTAGGATCATCTTGACTGCCATCCATTGGTTCTCAACAGGATCAGATTGGTATCGACTCATCATGCTTATAGCATACAAGACGTCGAGTCTAGTACAAATCATGGCATACATGACAGATCCAAGTGCCGCAGCATATGGAACTTCATCAGTTGTCATAAGACAATGAATATTGCTAAGAAAAATACCATGACCCATTGACAAGCTACTCTTCTTAGAATCTTCTAATAATCTTGTCAATGTGAACACTTTGACTCAAACCAATTTATCCTTCTAGATCCATCTCTATAGATCTTGATGCCAAGGATGTAAGCGGCTTCACCCATATCTTTCTTTGAGAAACCTTTCCTTGACCAAGACTTAACAGTCTTAAGTGTCGGAACTTGTTTTTCCAATGAGTAAGATATCATTGTAATAAACAATAGAAATAATACCATGCTCCCACTGAATTTCATGCATACACAAGGTTCATCTTCGTACTTGATAAAGTCAAACTCTTTGACCAATTCATCAAAACGAAGATTCCAATTCCTTTAAGCTTGCTTCAACCCATCTCATGGATCTTTGCAACATGCATACTCTATTAGAGTTTCTTGGATCGTCAAACTATTCGGGTTGTGTACTATACACATCCTTAATAATCTTTCCATTTAAAGAAAGTTGTTTGACATCCATTTGTCATATCACATAGTCACAATATGTGATAATGGCAATTGAAATTCTAACAGACTTCGACATTGTAACTGGCGAAAAAGGTTTCAACATAGTCAATACTATGAATTTGCCTAAATCCCTTTGTTACAATCCTTAGTCATGAAAGTATACACCTTCACATCCATGTCGGTCTTTGAAGACCTACTTGCACCCTTTAGTTTTTACACTTTTAGGTAGCCCAATCAAGTTCCAAACTTGATTGTTAAACATGGATTGTAATTTGGATTCCATGGTTCCTAACCATTTATCCAAATTAGGAGAGGACATCGCTTCTTGATAGCAAGTAGGATCGTCATTCTTAATGACTTCCACTTCATCACTTTCCACAACGAGAAATCACTATTTCTTGAGTTCGGATCGTAACCTATCCAATCTACGATGGACTTGTGCATCTTGAACCGGTTCCACAACTCCTTTGTGAACTTGGTTCTGTCTCTACTCTTGGTTCCATATTATTTTCGGGTTCTTGAACTTCTTTCAAGATTAATTTTACTCCCACTAGATTCTTTATTGAGAAACTATTTCTCAAGAAACAAATCGTGTAGAGCAACAAACATTTTGTTCTCTTTGTGATTGTAAAATCAATATCCGAAAATAACCTTGTCAGATTTGGTGCTAACTTATAAGAGACAAGTCTCTTTACATAAGATTCGCAACCCCAAATCTTCATGAAAGACAAACTAAGTTTTCTTCCATGCCACATCTCATATGGGGCCTTAGGAACCGATTTAGTAGGGACTCGATTCAGCGTAACCGCATTATTTCTAATGCATATCCTCAAAAGGAAATAGGAAATAGGAAAGTTTGATTGACACATCATCGAACGAACCATGTCCTACAAGATTTAATTCCTCCTTTCAGACACACCATTCATAGTGGTGTTCAGTGTGGAGTCAACTTTGAAACGATTTCATAGTTTTGAGATGATTGTCAAATTCTTGGCTCAAATATTCATCACCTCGATCTAATCGAAGTACTTAACAGTTTTACCAAGTTGTTTTGTACTTCATCTTTGAAATGTTCAAAACATCTCAAACGATTCACCTTCGGACTTCATCAGATAGACATAGTCATATCTAGATAAGTCTTTAGTGAAATATGATAAAATACCGAAGTCTTCCCCTAGCAATGCTACTTAATAGTCCACATACATCTCATGTATAATGACCAATAAGTCACTAGTCCTCCCACTACTTTAGTGTAGGGTGGTTTGGTCGATAATCCCAATAAATAAGATCCACATTCCTCAAATGATTCATGGTCATATGAGTCTAAAAGTCCATGTTAATGGAGTTTAGATATATGTTTCTTATTTATTTGACCAAGCCTGCAATGCCATATAAACGCTTTGTTCATATTGTTCGGTTTAGATTTCCCATTTATATCATAGATATCTTCAATATTATTTTGTTTCTCATCATCAAGGATATGAAGACCATTTAATGACATATGCATTACAATAAGACATATTATTAAATAAATATAAAACTTCTTATTGAAAATAAGAAAATTATATCCTTCATCATCCATTTAAGAAACATAAATAATACTCCTACTCAAATCTGGAATGTAGTCATACTTGTTCAAAACAAGTACTACTTCACAAGGTAAAGTGACTTCATAAGTCCCTTATAGCTAATGTTGCAACTTTTGCTCCATTCCCATGCATAGGTTTAATTTACCTTATTTGAGTAGCTTTCTATTCTTTGTTCCTTGCACATTTAAACAAATGTGGGATCCGATCCGGTATCATATACCCAAGAACAAGAAGTTGAAGGGAAAATATCTATCATATAGATATTTGAAGTAGTAGCAATCATATTGCCCTTCTTCACCTTTTAGGCCTTCCTGATAAGCCTTGCAACTTTGCTTCCAATGACAATCTTATTGCAATGATAGCAAATTGCATCCTTTTGAGACACTTTGGGTTTATCCTTTTCGGCTTTGACAACTTTTGTCCTAGGTTTGGCAACCTTTGCTTTACCTACTTTTCCTTCCTTTATGAACCCTTTTATTGTGTAAACCATTAACACAATTTGGGGATTGCTCCTTCTTTCATCATATGAATAAAGAGCCTTCACCACAACATATATATCTTTTGCCTAGCTTGCACTTGGAACATTTCCCTATTTGCGTTATGCTAGAACAGAAGATTAATTATCATGTGTCCAAGGTTCTTCATAAGAGCCTTCAACCATGGTGGCAAATACAAGACAAGCAATATTGTCAGAATCATCACTATGTTTCTAATGTTGCTTCCTTATTTGCCCTTTGCAACATTTGCAATGGGTTCAGTAAGGAGCAGTTCGTCAAGAACATACACATTATGTATTGTTCCTTTCGAACTTTGTCCTTCATAAGGACGAATCGCAATTATCATTATGTAATGCTATTTCTACAACAAAATATACAAATTATATGAACACATATCAATATCAACACATTTATCATTTAAGAGCAAATAATGTATTTTATAAATACTCCCACTAAATCATACACCTTCCAATGCTATTAAGCATAATATGCATTTAATGGGCTAAGATCCAACTTTAATTTAATCTCAAGTACGCTATGGCGCACCGCTCAAGATTAAACTAATTAGGTAGAAAAACATCAATCATATCGTATATGACTCTTAGGACTAAGATCCATCTTTAATTTGATCTCAAGTACGCTATGGCGCACCGCTCAAGATCAAACTAATTAGGTAGAAAACATCAATCATATCATATATGACTCTTAGGATCTTTTATGAGATTTATTTAAGACATCATATGTCTAAGCATATTTTAATCTCATCTTATGCCTTGGGTCCAAAACCATTTTGATAACCCAATTAAGTTCATCCATTTTAAACGTATAGGAACCACCATTTCCTCATCTTGCTCGCAAACGGAATAGAATCAAAGCACCTTGCTATGGCAAGCCCACCCAAAGCTATCCGAGTGGTCTCAAGTGTTTAAATCATGGATTGGCATAAAGAACTTAAAAGTTAAATGAAGGTTCTTTAAGGTAGATTATAAGCATATCAGCAAAGATAGTCATAATCATGCACCAGGTAAGTTCCCAGGAAGATAGGTGAGCCACAAGGACTACTTAAGTACCAACTCTTCCTTCGACAGAACTCTCCTAGTCATGCACAATTAGAAATCAATTCTGATTTGGCAACATAATCACTACCTTTTATAAACAATTAGTTTCCTTTTAAAATTTTGCGTAATTATGACTTGTTTCCATAAACAATCATAAAATCCAAAATTTACAATGTCTAAATCTAAACATATTAGGAAACTTTAATGCAATGTTTCAACTAAACATTTTAGGAAATCACAATTCAATGTTTCAACTAAACATCTAATAAAAGTCTTAACACTTAAGAACAAATAATTCATGCATCGCAATAATTATTAAAATCATATTTTAATCAATTAATCATGCATATCAATGAATCAATCTAGCATGGACTTATAAACTCAATTTTATAACATCCAGATTTTCATATACATTGCAATAATTATTAAAATCACATTTTAATCAATTAATCATGTATATCAATGAATCAATCTATCGCGGACTTATAAACTCAATTTTATAACATCCAGTTTTCATATGAACATATCGAGATTGTAAACACAATCACGAGAATAGCGAGAAAAATTGAACAAAGCGATTACGCCGGTTTTGGCTTATTATGTCGCGTGACAACATCGGCCCGCAGGCTTGATATGTCGCGCGACCTAACAGCCGGTTAACTGAACTCCACATGGCTCAACATGTCGCGCGACATAAGCGGCCAAGTAACAGGATTTCCAGATTCGAACCAATACAGATTACATGTAATTAAATCACGTAAAACATCCCTTTTACTGGATTTAATTCGGCATATTCAAAACGATTTTCACATTGTTTCACATAAACAATTAAAAATTCTATCGTATACAAAACATGCAATAAGCATATAAACAATTTATATCTTAAATCTAGCATGTTAATTCAAACTTAACCATACGAACGGGGCTCACGATACCACTTTGTTGGGTTTATGGGTCCATGCGCGGCGGAATTAAGCATAAAATTAACACAAAACCCAAGCCCTAAGATCCGTTCTATATGATTAAATTGAATTGCTATGAGATAGAATTAAACCCAACCTTGAAACGCTTTCCGGTCTTGAGCTATCGAACGATTTGGATTATGTGATATCGAATCACAAACTTCGTTCTTCAACTTGCTTGAACTCTAGGCCTTGATCGATGAACGAGCGAAGACCCTCTTTCGGTATCCACACCTTTGAATGAATTCAAGAACAACTTCTTGATGATTGCTAGATCTAAACCTTGAAGAATATTGAGAGTATTTAATTATGAATTTTGCTTGAAAAAATTTCGGTGACCTTTAGGTCCGACGGAGACCCTTGTATTTATACTACAATAGTAGGAATACCTCTCCTAATCGTATTAGGAGACAGTAATCAAACCGCATGCGGCCTATTATGTCGCGCGGTATATTAAGCCATTGGCTTAATATGTCGCGCGGTATATATAGCCGGATACGTAAACTCTCAACTATTCTTCCTCCGGTTTAACCAATTCATTCTAGTTGTGTGTGACCCAATAGGATTACATTATGTTGGCAATGAGTTCGATCATATCGAACCTCATAAGACATAAGCGGACTCTAGCAAGCCATTATGTCTACCCAAATAATGCAACGTAAGAGTTCACGTTTCCAATGGTGTACTTCCATTTATCCCTTTGTCTCACGATGTTATATTGAACACAAGTCATGGTCCTTGTCAACTTGTTATTGTTCAATGCTTTCTCGATTCTTGAGTATAATGATAATTCCAATCACATTGGGGTACGGCCATACACTTTCATCATTATCACTCATCGAGGGGCCCAAGCATAACATCTCTCTTCCGAGAGACAAATTCCTTCTTGACTTATCATCCTTCCCATCATGAATCCGATCATGCCAATGATAGTCTTTATAGATATCGTGTTAAGATATCGTTTGACTAAAATCAAACATGACTTTCATCATATGTAAGGTTACGATAATCTTAGGTCTAGGAAATAAATGAAGTAACCGTATGAGATTTAAGTATGACATTTTACCATGACATAAATCTCATGCGGGTCATGTCCAGTCACTTGTTCTCTAACAAGTACCCATAATTTCAATGTGCATCTCTATGCATATAATCATCATATGATTATCCATTGACAATTATACTAATTATTCTCTTAATAATTAGGGACGGAGATTATTACAATAAATATGCAAACTATATAATAATCAAATAATAAACATAAACGATAAAGATGATACATAACGGTTTTCAGTTAAACATAACTAAAGCCTAGGGCATTACACCAACAAGAACCCTTAGAAGAACCCTCCGTGGTGAAAGCTCTGCTTTTAGACCTTCTGGACCGCAGGTGCCCAATCAAGAAGTTACTCAACAGCGCCATCAGTCCTCCCAGCGACCGCATCATCAACATCAACACCAACCGCGTCAGCATTAGGACCGCTCTTCATTGTAATTCCTTTCTTTTGTGCTGAACTCCTTTTATTTTTGTTGGACCGCACTCTTTGTATTTTTTTCCAACTTCTTTTGATTTTGTAACCTTTGTATTTTGCTTTCCTACCTTGTAACTGTAACTGCTCGAGGTAGTAATGAAAAATGCATCATTGGTTCCAAAACCTTGTTCATATCAAACTGCTTGTTTGAAGAACAATGAAACCGATTATGGTTTATAACCTCATTCAAATATTTTCTAACTTAAAATCATATTTTTGAAATGAAGGTTAAACATTCAGTTTAAACCGCACTTTAAACATAAACTCATATCTTTTCAAGTGCACTGAATGCAGTTCTATACTTCTCAAGTTGTAATTTTAAATTTTTCTTTAGTATAGAAATATATAGCTTAAGCTAAGTGTGTGCATTGACTTGGGACATGAATTACCATGTTAATTCTTATGGACATGTTTTTACCAAGTACAATGTTTGCTTTAGTTATAGTAGGTAATGACATCAATCAAATAGGGGGAGATTGTTGGGTATGCATATTTTAACCCTCCTATTTTGTATTAGATTTGATTGATACCATAACCTCCTATCTATTTTAAGGACTTTATGACCCTATGTAATGAAGCTTAGACTTTAATTTTTTAGCTAAGTCCATTTTATAGAATAGGTTAAATTTAGGCTTGAAGAGTGGCACAAGATTCATTGGATTTGAGGTTGCAGTTCCAAGCAGTTTCAACCACGCTTCAGAACCGCACATGCAACTGCATGTAAAATTCCTAGTTGAATCTGCTCCTTGAACAATTGCAGTACAAACCGCATGGTGAACCGCACTTGTGCAGTTCCAACATATCAACCGCACTTTGTAACCTCCTGGTGAAACCGCACTTCATCAACCGCTCCACACCAGACCGCTCCAATGATTGAAGACTTGAAGTGAACCACTTTTTACCATTGGAATCCACGTCAGCAATATCAAAAGTCAACCACTAAATCTTGTCACGTGATTCAATGTCAGAGAAGATCTGCAAGGATCTTGAAAAGGTGACAGGTGTCCTAACCTCATTGCTTGCAGCTGTAGCCTGATCAGCTTTATCTGTATCTGCTGTACCAAAGGACAAAAGTGGATATTGTGGACCAATGGGAAAGCATCAAGTATTGTCCTTGCAACAGTTGTGTCCAATGTCTAGTTCCTTGGTGCTTGGGTATAAATACCCCCAATCTTCACCATTTGAAGATTGATTGAGAAAATTGAAAGTGCTGTGTTCAAAAGAAGCTGAAGCTCTGCCCAAAAATTATTCAACCCTTTGAATCTTCATCTTCAACCTTCAAGAAATATTTTTCAGCCCAGAAATCAAGCCTTAACACCATCAAGAATCATTGTGCTCTACATCTCAAAGATTTAAAGAGTCTTGATCTTGTTCTCACACACACTCCTCACTTGTTTAATCACATAGATTATTCATTTGAGATACACTGGTTATAGTCTAGGATTTGATCTTCATAGAATAGATTTTATATTTGAGTATCGATTTTTGTAACTTGTAATCTCTCATACTCAATAGTAAAATCACTCTTGAAAATCCAAGACTAACCATCTTGGTAGTGGACGTAGATCGTTTATCGATTGAACCACTCCAAATCACGTGTTCTTACTTTACTGCATTAATATTTCTTGTGATTACTAATTATTTATCTTTATCTCTGTTTGATCTTTATATAGATATCCATTATTGTGAAATTGTGTTTGGAGTTAACATTGTCAAAACTACACTTGTTTGTAAACTGCACTTACCAACTGCTCCATCAAAACCGCTTTACAAACTGCCTCTCCTAAAATCGCTTTGTATCTCAATTATTCCGCTGTGCATTTTATATCTCTACTTGCAGCGTATTATCAACTACAAGCGGTTTTGTAAGCTTAGAGGTTTAGTTTTTAAAAGAGGGCGAAAAATTTGTAACAGCTATTCACCCCCCCCCCTCTAGCTGTATTTTCACCCTTGTTGCCACCTTTGGGACCAACACACCTCCTCATAAAACAGTCGAGTGCTCTCCCTCGACTTTGCCGGCTTCCTCACTGCCTTCTGCCCAATCAACATGGCAGGGAACAAGGGCGCATACTCCTCCCTGGTCTCCCACCTCTGCGCATGGAACACCTCCAAGAACCAAACTTGTCAAACACATGGAAAGTTATATCAGCTACAAAGCAGATACATACGAGTACAAATGAGACAAGGAAGAGAAACCCCAAGAGAACCTCTCCAAAGCATGATAGAGCTTGGCCAGATCGGCCTCTCCCCAAGAAAACCCTCTCACGGCCTCCAGGTTGGTCAGTGAGCCGAGCAGAGGAAAATGACATGACGTGTTAGCAGTGGGAAACAGGGTAGCTGACAAAGCGAACCATTAAAACCCTCAAGCCAGGCGCTCTGCTGTCATCCTCAGGGACCCCGCCAAATACGCCTTAATGCCCCTCCTCAGATGAGCCTGCATCGGCCCGTACCGAATACCCAAGCCCCTGGTGTAAGTGCTCTAATTTGAGTTGTTAGTATTTCCGTTAGAAAACTAACGAAAGCCTTCACATTCTTAACCTAAACCTTAACTTTTCTAATAAAACCTAACTTTTCTAACAAAGCAAGGGTATGTTGGGGATTGCTATTTGGAGTTAAGCAAGGTAAATAATCTTACAAAAGGTAAAAATCCGAAATGGGTAAGCTGTAAAACAACAGCTGGTTGAGTTTTTAAATAAAATATTCCTCTTGTCCAAAGCCTGCAGCAGCATTTAATGAACAGTGCACGCTGTCATACTCATCCGCGCGGATGGTTTTGAAGATTCCAGAAGCCTATAAATAGAGCCCCTCAGTCTCTCAGAAAAACAAGGAACAACAATTCACTCACACAGCACCTTGGCGAAAATATTGTAGAAAACAGTGGGAATTCCTTTGAATTGCCACCTTTTTCTTAATCATTTTCCCAAATCTCACTCACCAAATACTCACTAAATTCAAGTCTCAAACACAAACACAAGGAAGATAGGATACCACCATTGGTAAACCCTCCTTCTCCTTACCTTAAACCTCCCTCATCCATGCATGCATCTCATACTTCAAAGATGTAACTTGTTCTTGCCCTAGATCCAAGAGGATCTCCATGGAAGTTCATCTCCATGGATGATCTTCTATAAGGATCAAAATTCCTTCCAAATTGTTTTTACTTAATTGAAAGCATTTTCTTAACCTAAAATCAATTTTCATACATAAAACCTTGATTTCAAGTTAAATCTCCCCCATCCCAAGCAAATGAAGTGCTTTAAGTCCTAATGTACCCTAAGGATGGCTTGATATAGTAGATCACCACTTAATATGTATAGTGATCACTAATCAAAGCCTAAGGAAATGGGGACAAGCATGGATGCAAAACCCCCTTTAAATCACCTTTTCCTTCTTGAGAATGTTGCTGTCCAGTAGCCTTTCTCTAAGACCTTTGTCCATTGTCTAATTTTTTGGACACAGAAACACTTTGAATTTGGTGTTGACTACAAAATACTTTTTGTATACAAAATCCATAGGATTCCAGACATATTTTTACTTTATTTTTTACGTGAGTATAACTCCATTTTTCAAATTATTTTCCAAAAGTGAGTTTAGCAGTCTTTGGAAATCCAGATTTCACATCTGTGATTTCCAGAAGGTTTTGGTCCATCAAATAATCTCCAATTATAAAAATATTCTGCAGTAACCTTATTTAAGATGTTTTGAACAACTTTAATTCTCTGACTTTCCCCAGATTCTGAAGTTTTAAAACACTTAAATCCATTTTAAAATCAAGTGTCCACTGTCTTTTTCATTCTGGCAGAATTGACTTTCAACTTCAAGAAGTCTTTTGAGTACCAAAACTCAACCCTAAAATCATACCAAAAATCATGGGACTTTTTTAATGTCTTACAAAGAGTTCTCAATTTTTAGTTTTCTCAGTTTGCATTTATTTTAACCAAAGAAACACACACACACACACACAAATGGTTTTAAATTAGGAAGACTCGTTTTACGAGGCATTCCGGGTGAACCCTAACGTTCTTCCCGGAGTGTAACGTGACCTCCGAACCCAAATATCTAATCTCGGGCATTTTTCAAAGTTTTGGCCCTTAAAATAAAAATGGCGTGGCGACTCCCGTTTTTTAATGATTTTCAAAAAGAAAAACCGTGGCGGGCCACATTCATCACAGTGGCGACACCACTGGGGACAATAAAAATAGGCTTTATCTTTTTTTTAAAAAAAAAATAATAAAAAAAATGGTATTTGGTATATAGGTGGAAACCATTAAGTTTCCTGTATCGCTCCCTAACCCGGGGCTTGGGATAAATTATGGTCTAACAAAGCCACGTACCGGTATCATTGTTTTAAAGAAAAGCTTTTGTGGGTCAAACTTCCGTCCCGGCATTTGAAACCATTTGTATTGTGTGTGTGTGTGTTGATTTTGCACATTTCATGTTGTTTTGACTGTCCCGGAAGAATCGGTATCTTGACTGTCGGAATCATTTTCTTAACTGTTTGAATTATGTGCTTATGTGTTTATTTGCTTTCAAAAAAAATTCAAAAAACAAAATTTTCAAAAAAAAAATTTCAAAAAAAAAAAGAAAAAGATTTTCAAAAAAAAAAGATTTTCAAAAAAAAAAATCATTTTTTGCATGCATCATTCTCTTTAAGACACATGTGGAAATTTCTATTTTACTCAGAAAAAGAAGATAGACTGCTTGCACACTACGCGCACTTGGCCTTACACTGCACACTACGTCCTTAACCCGGAGATATCCCAGTAGCAGCCCGTTTGGCCTTATTACGCCTCTCGGTGCCAGCACGGGACTACCCAAACATCCCTTGGAGCCTCGTGTCAACCATGCACTTTTCCGTGACACACTTTGTCCGAGACCCGGTTGGTTTTTAGTTTGGTCTGTGTCATGCCCGGTCTGTGTATACACCTTTCCTGTCAAGCCATAGTCGGCATACCAAGTCAATATCTTTCGGGGACCCTAATCAGTCGAAGTCATGCCGGTTTTCCGCCGCAAACTTTGACCAGATATTGACTGGCGCCTTGACTTTGACTTTGACTGGCACAACTTATGCACCGACTCCCGGCATGACACTGAGTCATCAAGGATTAACGATTATGCCATGTCTAATTACGACTTAACGGACGACGGGTCAAGATCAATTATGGACATTTATCAGTCCGAGCCATGCCGACTTTTCGTCGAGCCCTCCGGACATAATCTTGACCTTTGACGTCAGCTTTGTCCGTAATTTACATCGAATGCTCGTTAAGACTAGAATACTCGCCAGACTTTAGGATCGTTTTTCTTTTCGGTCGATGGGACCTGCTTGCCCTACGGAACCCTTGTTTGGGGTTACAGGTTGAGGGTCCGCCGGCGTAGTGATGGGGTCCACTGATCCAGGAATCAGAATAGTTTGCGAAAAAGAAGAGTAATCTTTTCCAACCGATTAGGTTAATAAAATACGTTTTAAGTAAACAAGAACAAATAATTGCATGTTGCATGAGCCCTAAGCCCAAACACCTACCCTCCTTCACTCCCATACATCTGAACCCTCGTGTCTTTCCCCCCGCAGCTCCTCACAAAGATTGGTTTCGGGCGCCGGGTCACCGTTTGATCAGTTGGGAAGTGTCAAGCGCATCGTCAGCTTCACCATTTGTTCCGACTCCGGGTTTCAGAATGTCTGCATCAGCCGGTAACGATGGGGACAACATCACTCCGCCTCCCGGGACCCCTCAAACAGAACAGCAGTGGAATCAGTTAGCAGAACAGATGAGATTGCGGCAGGAAGCACAGATTAATAGCCTTATGGAAGCCATCAGGAGCCATGGTTTGGCCGCCAGTCTCAATCCCGATGGCACCTTCACCGTGGAAGAAGAAGAGGACCCCAATCCCACTCTCAGTCGCCCTGATTACTCCAGGATGCCACCACCCACCTCCTATGGTACTACTACCAGAACCCATGCTCCTCGATCTTCGGGTCACCACCTCCCCACCTACGGACTCTTTGGATCCATGCAACTCGACGGGCGGAACCGGTTCGCCGGTTCCTTAGTGGGGACAAAATCAGTACGGAATGTCTTCTCACGGTTGGGGATATCTCGGAATGCCACATCAAATTGGGATCCCGTCTCAATTTGGAAACGACCAAGACGGGCCTTCACAACAGCGATCGTAGTACCGCAAAGAACATTTTGGGATGCCACCACGCTTGGTTCGGGACAAATGAGCCCCTCCTCGAGAATGATGCCGGTCACTGCTCCTAGCACAGCTCCTACAAACCCATTTCTCACTCACGGGCCAATGGCCCACCAGGCCCCTAATCTAGTTTCATCAGAATCCCTCGGACCGCAATACCCTCTCGGCTACACATCCTCGCCATAGCCTGGCATACAGTTCAACAACCAGGGACAACAGCCCGCACCTATGCCTACCTATGAATCTCAACTCGGAAAACCAAGCTACCCGGCTACATCAGGCCTGCCTCCGCCCACTCTGCCGGTTGAAAGTCAACAAGCCGCAAGGTTCTATCCCTACGCCCAGGCTCATACTCACACTTCCCAGTGTAATTCGGGCCAAGGACAGGTTTTTACCTATGTCCCCGGATCGGCCGTTCCCTCCACCAGTCTGCCGCCAGTGGTAGCTCCTCACTCTAGCTCAGTCACTGGTCTGAATGCCATGGCTCCACCACAAGACCCTAACCTGGCCTGGTTCATGAAGCAACACAAGGAAATGAAAGCACAGATTGCCGAATTGACTGCTAAGAAGTCTGCCGTCCGACCTACAGACCCGGATTCTATTGTTCCCCTGCCCCACAAGTTTGTAATGGCTAATCAGGACCTCTTTGACGGGACTGCAAGCCCGAAAACTCATTTGGACACATATACCTTGGCATTGAAGGCCAAAGGATGCACCAATCAGCAGTTGGCTGACTATTTCAGTCTCTCCTTGAAATCCAGTGCTCTAAAATGGTTCTTCCGCTTAAAACCCGAGGTCGGGGCTACGTGGGATCAGATCACCAGTGCCTTTACAGAGAAGTACAAAACTAATTTGGAATGGGAAACAAATAGAGTTGACTTGCAGACAACCGTGCAGCGTCCCGATGAGAATGTCGGGGATTTCTACAAGCGGTGGAATCTGAAACTTAGCGAGATGGCCATCCCTCCTTCTGAAGAGGAACAGTTGGACATCTTCCGGTCATGCTCGAAATCACATTTGAGAACCTCCCTCGGATCATTTCCCGTACTCGGCACTTACGTGTTATGGTTAACTCCGCGGCTAAGTTTGAAAAGGCTTACAATCAACAGTACATTTCTTGCACCCGCTTACAGATACAGAGCTCCTCCCTTCAACACGGTTCCCTCTCCTATTAAAGGTAAAGAGATGATCAACTATGCAGGGCAGGAATGTAATAATGCAACTCCTTTTGCTCCCAGGAAACCAGCTGAGCCCAAGCCTCGGGTCATAAACCTCGAAAGCTTCGGAATGCCTCTGAACGACATCTTTAGAGGATTGGTGAAAGAAGGCTTGCTGCGGCCTTTGGAAAATTTCCAACCCAGAAATCCGAATGCTCCTGTGGATACTTCTACGTTCTGCGCTTTTCATCAGGCCCACGGACATCTAACAGATAACTGCTTTACTCTGAAAAAGGCATTCCAAGGATTGATAGAGCAAGGGAAGCTGGAAGGCCCCGAGGGGCCTAATACAGTCAAAAATCCCTTCCCGAGAAATCAAAACCAGGTGAACATGATTGAAGCTGGAGAACCTTCGCATGTCCAGGAGGATGCGGAAACTGATGAAGACCTCCAAATACCCATGGCCAACCTTGTCGAGGATCCTGAATTTGGATTCCCCCTCAGCCTAGAGGATGGTGAACAAACCAACCCTCCTTGGTCTCATGTTAAAAATTTCTTGCAAGAATACGAAGCCCGCTACTTCTCGGAGGGAGGGAAAACCGATGCTGAAGAACTGGGGCTGTTCCGGTCAAATCATGAGAAAACCATTTACACGAGATGGTTAGAGCAGTTGTTAGTCAAATATATGTTTAGATTTAGAATTGCTTAATCCCAATCATAACAAGCATTAATGAGGACCCCTAATTTAATTAGATCAAATATAATTCTTCTATGTACCATAGGCTCCCTTAGTGCTAGTGCCCATTGTTTTTGTTATGTATTTTCTCAAGATTCGAAGACTTGAAGACCTAAGAATTTCCATCTGCAATGTGAGTTACTCCTTGAAGCTGTCTTACCGATTGAGTTATCTCACCGGTCGACCTGTCTTACCGGTTGAGTTACCGGACCGACCTCTGTTACCGGTCATGTCATCTTACCAGTTGAGGCTTACTCTTCAAGCTTCCCTGTTAGCAGCTAGCCGATGCATTAATTGCTCCCAACTACCCAGCCATCAACTTTAGCTAAAGTTGGTAAAGCAAGCATGCTGACAAGACATCTCTGCAACAAATCAGTACCTTCTTAGAGAATGTCAAAGTAACCAGTACTCACAGCGCCCCAACTAATCTGTGGAAATCCTCTCTATCCAATCTCAGGCATTTAATGCAAGGATCTTCCAATTTAATGCCTGCCAGTCCAAGTCATCATTACAACCTCTTCAAAGACAACGACTCCTTTTCAAGTTCACTATAAATAGTTTCCTCGGAGCATTGAAGAAGGTTGGTGCATTTATGATTCTTGAGAGTGAGTTGCTTTGAACTACCAACCTGCACATTCTCTAGTTCAAAGCATTCAAAGCAAGTCCCTTCATTCACTAGACATCTCTGTTAGGACTTATACACTGGCACCTCAATCAATTCTGTAGTGTTCCTCCATTAGACTACTTATGGAACACAATGATTGATTCACACACAACACCCTAGAGAAATCAGCTCAGCTTGTGAGCACATCTCTAGAAAACACCAGGTCTTTATTGTAGCATGACCCGTTAGTGGTCACCTCTAGTTTGGCAGCCTTTCAATCATTGGCTTGCAACTTGTTATAGGTAGAATCCATTAATATAGTAGTGCACTTTCACAAATCCAAGTTCTGACCAAACTTGGTAGAGGACGTAGCAGTTATTTAACACTGTGAACCTCTTCAAACAATGTGTCATTTATTGCTTTGTTTGTTTTCTGTTGTGTAGTTGTAATCGGTTGATAATCTCTCAACTGGTCACAACCTATTGATTCAACTTACTGCTCATTTTGTTTGTCTTACTTGGAAACAACCTTTGACTTGACTTGCATGAGATATTGATTTACCGGTTTGCTTTTCCTCTAACTGAAAACTTTATTTCCGCTGTGCAAAATCATTCACCGGTAAGCTAGAGTTTTTCAAAACCAGTTTTAGCAAAAAGTTTTAACAGGCTATTCACCCCCCCCTCTAGCCTGATTCCTACCATTTGGGACCTAACAATTGGTATCAGAGCTAGCAATTTTCGAAAATCATTTTTTCCAAGCTTAATCGCTTGAATTGCCAATTCCAAAATGGCAGGAAAAATCATGCAATCATACAACTTGGCAACCGTTCCTATGTTGAACGAAAACGAATTTCCAGTATGGAAAAACAGAATCATGCGGTACTTGGACTCAATAGATGATAGGTTAACTACTGTAGTCAGAGATGGTCCAATGACACCCCTGAAAATCAATCTTGCTACCAGAGCACCCAAAACTCCTCTCATGGATCATTCAGATAGAGAGTCTGAACAAGATTTCGAGGTCTATGAAACCTATGTGCCAAAACCACATGAAGAATGGACTGAGGATGAGAAACTTTGTGATTCCTTGGACAGAAAAGCTTTGCAGATCATAACCTCCGGACTTGATGACAGACTATACAAACAAGTACAAAGCTATGAGACTGCTCAACAAGTGTGGCAGAGTCTTCTCAGATACTTTGAAGGAGATCAAGTGGCAAAGGACAACAGACTCTACAAAAGTGTAGCTTAGTTTGAGTCCTTCAGGAAGAATCCAAATGAGACATTAAGGGAAACATACGACCGTTTCTGCGAGGTGAGTAATTCTTGTGCATCTCTAGGTGGAGTTTACACTATGAAAGACCTAAACATGAGATTCCTCAATTCTCTGGGAGACTTGTGGCATGTAAAGGTTGCTATTTTGAAAGAATGCCGAGATTTGAACGTTACTCATATCCAGAACATTGTGTCAACTTTGTTTCTATATGAGGAAGAACTTAACCGGCTGAGTGGAGTTCAAAACAATTTAAAAATCTATCTCTGCCAGCTCAGACCGAGATCTTCCCCGGTTCTTCTATGCTTACCAGTCAAACTACCACCAATGACTCTCCCTCAATCTCTCAACCTCAACCAACTCAAGCCAATACCCCTTCTAATGTGATTTTTGAGGAAGAAGATGAATTTGCTGCCTTCGCTAGAAATTATAGAAAGTTTAAGGATTTTAAAAGATCCCAGCAATCCCATAGCAAATCCTTCCAACCCAAATCCTCATCATTTCAAAGATCTGGGAACTTCCAAAAGAAAGGCCAAACTTCAACCTCAACCGATGGAAAGAATGCCCAAGGTGAGCTTGTGTGTTACAATTGTAGAAAACCCGGCCATTTTACCTCCAAATGTCCTCAACCTAAATATGAATTTTTGAGGAAGAAACCATTCAAGAAATTCCCTAGATCTAAATCTAAGAGCTTAGTTGCCGAGGATGGAACTGAAAAAGCTATGCCAGTTTGGTTCGAGACTGATTCTGAGAATGAGGATGCTGACATAGTTGAAGAGGCTGATGTTAGTTTTGTTGCTATTGATGGAATCGATGATAAACCCATCTCCTTACAGTCACCTATCTATAGACACCCCAACTCCAATGAACACTCATCCTATATTGACCAGACCCCACCTAGGAGATCTCTCTTAACTTACTTTGTCGAACCCATTCCTATTTCTAAGTCAGGTGAAAGTAATCCTTATAATTTCAAAATTCAAAACATAGGTGGATCCCTTTATGGTCAGTGTAAAAACATGCCCACTCTCAAACCGCTAATGCAACCAACTCAACAGACCTATCAAGCTCAAGCCTTACCGATCATCTCTCATCAACCAATGCTTGAAAACCGACCGATTCAATTCTTGAAGCCCCTAACCGAGCCAAGCCCTCAACCGATATCATCACTGCCAAATTTTGATCCCAATTTTGAACCATCACCCTCTTCCTCTCAGCCTACCGTTGACCCTATGCCAAATATGTCAAAGTCTGAAATGGCAGAGGTGATGAATGAGCTCTTCTCCGATTTTGAAAAATTAAATGAAGCTCACAAAATTATGGCTGACAATTTTAAAATGATCACTACTGAAAATGACTCTTTGAAAGCTGAAATAAAAATTTTAAAAGAAAGTAAGCTAGAGTCTCGATCGCTGAAGAAAGATAATCAAGAACTCACCGAGAGACTCGAAAATATCTCGTTGGTCAAATCGCCGATCTTGTGTCAAGAAATAACTCTCTTTCAAAAACTATTGACACATTCTCAAAATCCCGAGCCGCTATGGATGTTATCATACAAGATCGCTTATCTCCTAACCGAGATGTAACAACCGGTATAAGCTTTACATCCAAATGAAGAAGGAAAAAGACAAAGAATGACAAACCGGTTACCAAGTCTGCACGAGAACTTGATGGGTAAATTTGATGATGCTCAATCCAAATTGATTAAGAGAGAGTTAACTAAACCTTTCAAAGTCGTTCCACACACCTATCCCAAGGGAAGGGAACAGATGAAGGCTTATTTGGGCAAAAACAAATCCCAATGGACCGAGGTAGCCGATCCCGAGCTAGGACAATATGTTCCACTCAAGATGGTAACAAAGAAAGGTGGAATTAAAATTGATAACCAGGTGCAGTAAGGAAACCTCAACCGGTAAGGAAGCCATCACCGGTAAGGGACCAACCGGCCGTACAACCGTCACCGGTCAACCAACCGTGAGGGCTCCCAACCGGTAAAAGACCTTCCAAACCAATGCAACCGGTCAACAAAGCTAAATCCATCACCTTCGTCCCCAAAGGATCTGCTTCGCTCAATCGCTGAACTCTTCTCAAGCAAAGGCTATATTGAACATCCAATCATCTAAGCCCTCACCATCTTCTAATAAATGTACAAATTGTGGTTTTATTGGTCACAAGGCTTATGAATGCCTCTCAAGCACCTATCCGGACCCACCGAGTCTAAAAGCTCGTGGTGGTGGCCAGATGGCCGCCAAAGAGGAACTAACTCTTTGGACCCAAAAGAATAAGGGGGACCATAAGCTTACTGTTTCATTTCAGAATGCTTAATGGCCTCAACCGATGCCGGTAAGGATGTTTGGATTATGGACAAAGTGGATGCTCTAGGCATACGATCGGACATGCCGATCTCCTAACCGATCTCGGAAGAAGCATCTCGTCCTCCAGCTTGTCTTTGGTGACAACGCAAAGGGTAAAATTATCGGTCATGGATCCATCAAAAGAGGTACAATTGTTGTACGTAAGGTATCTTTGGTGGATGGTCCGAAACATAACCTTTCTCTCCATATCACAATTCTGTGATAAAGGTATGCATTGTGTTTTCAATTCTTCCAATTGCTATGTGAAAGACATTGCTACAGGTGAAACACTTCTCACTGGATATAGAAAAGGTAACGTATATGCTATTGATTTAAACAATGTTTCGAATGTTACTAATGTTTGTTTTGTAGCTAAGAACATCAAAGCGAGAACTCCCCGGCTATGGCATAAGAGACTCGCTCACTTGAATTTCAAATACCTATCCAAGCCGGCTAATCAAAATCTAGTTGCCGGCTTACCTCAAGTGTCTCGCTAATCATGATAGGAAATGCAGAGCTCGCGCTAGGAAAACAAAGCATAAAGAATCTTTCCACAAAGAAGCCCCTGCATGTCCACTTCTAGATGCCTCCAGTTGCTACATATGGATCTGTTTGGCCCCACAACCACTGCCAGTTTAGGGGGCAGCAGATATGCTTTGGTTGTTGTAGACGACTTCTCAAGATATACCTGGGTAGAGATGTTTGCTTCAAAAGATGATACATATGAAGTTGCTACCAGATTATTCCGTCTACTGCAAACCCAAAAGGAGTGTGACATCATCGCATGAGATCGTATAATGGAACAGAGTTCAAAAATCTTGGAATTGCTCAAGATCGTGATGATCATGGAATAGATCACAATTTCTCAGCCCGTACACCGCAACAAAATGGTGTAGTTGAGAGAAAGAACAGGACATTGATCGAAGCCGGAAAAACAATGATATCCGGCTAGGCTTCCTAAGTATTTTTGGGCCGAAGCTATCCATACAAAGATGCTTCACCTGCAATAGATCTTTGGTCAACAAATTTCACAACAAGACCCCTTATGAGCTATGGCGTGGCGTAATTCCCAATATTGGTTTCTTCAAGATCTTCTGATGCAAATGCTATGTACTTTACAACGGTAAAGAGCGCCGAGGTAAATTTGATGAAAAAGCTGATGAAGGTATCTTTGTGGGATACGCCAAGCACAAGAAGGCATTTAGAGTTTTTAATAAACGGTTGTTGAAAATTGTTGAATCTGCTCATGTTACGTTTGATGAATTTGATTTGCTAGAGTCCGATAAGACTCCAAATAGTACCGATAACTCGGTGTGTTTGAGACAGTGTATCAAGTAATCAAAACTCAAGTCAATCCACCAGCCTAATGCAAATCAATCTCCACTTCAAATTTTCAAATTTCAAGTGGTGTAACTTATAGAGACTTAGTGGATGACTCTTTCTTTCCCCAATCGGTTAGGCAATCCAATAGGCAACCTCAGCTAATCGATACTTTACCAACTAGTCCTCATATTATCTTTCCTAACTCACTACCTGAAGCTGAACCAATTCCTAACAATTTACCGTTTCCTTCCCCACTTACCGATCACCAGTCACCATCACCCTCACCTAACCGATCTCCTCAACCGGTCACATCTCCCTTTACCGGTCCTACTCCTCCATTAGAAACCTTAAGGCAAGAACCTGTTAGGCAAGACCTCCCTAGGGAAGTGAGAACAGTTAGAGATCATCCATTAGAAAATGTGATAGGTGATGTCTTTGGTCCCAGAATGACTAGAGGCCAGTTAAGAAATTTAGAGGATCAACATGGATTATTTTCCTCTGCTATGGTCTCAAATATTGAACCAAAGAAGACTGAAGAAGCACTAGATGACCCCAGCTGGGTAGAAGCCATGCAAGAAGAGCTTAACCAGTTTGATAGATGTAAAGTTTGGGAATTAGTGCCTAGACCCAGTGATCAAACAGTGATTGGAACTAAATGGGTTTATAGAAATAAATTGGATGAGTCTGGAAAAATAATTAGGAACAAGGCTAGACTAGTGGCGAAAGGATATAGGCAGGAAGAAGGCATAGACTATGATGAGACTTTTGCTCCCGTAGCTAGATTAGAAGCCATTAGGTTATTTCTTGCCTATGCAACCTACAAAGAGTTTAATCTATATCAAATGGACGTGAAAAGTGCCTTTCTCAATGGAGAACTTCAAGAGCTTGTTTATGTAGATCAACCTCCCGGCTTTGAAGATTCCAAGAAGCCTAATCACGTCTACAAATTGAATAAAGCTTTATATGGCCTCAAGAAAGCACCTCGAGCATGGTATGAAACTCTCTCCAAATTCCTACTTAGTGAGAAGTTTGAACGAGGTAAAATCGACACCACCTTATTTATTACTAAGCATAATGGTCATTCATTGTTAGTTCAAATATATGTTGATGACATTATTTTTGGATCTACTAACAAAAAATTATGCAAGAGATTTGAGAAACTTATGCAGAGCAAATTTGAGATGAGCATGATGGGTGAGCTTACATTTTTCCTTGGACTTCAAGTCAAGCAAACCCAAGAAGGTATTTTTATCAATCAAGCCAAATACACCAATGATCTAATCAAGAAATTTGGTCTTGACTCTGCTCATCCTCAAAGCACTCCAATGGCCACCAATGTACACCTTGACAAAGATGAGTCCGGTAAGAAAGTAGATATGACACTCTACCGAGGTATGATAGGATCTCTACTTTACTTAACCGCCAGTAGGCCAGATATCATGTTTGCCGTATGTGTATGTGCTAGATTTCAAGCTGACCCTAGAGAATCTCATTTACAAGCTGTTAAAAGAATTATTAGATATCTTGTGGGAACTGCAAACTTAGGTCTGTGGTATCCAAAAGATTCATCATTTACACTAATTGGCTATTCAGATGCTGATTTTGCAGTTTGTAGGGTCACCAGGAAGAGTACTAGTGGAACTTGTCAATTTCTAGGTAACCGATTGGTTTCCTGGTCGTGCAAGAAACAAGCATCAATTTCCACTTCTACGACTGAAGCTGAGTACATAGCTGCTGGGAGTTGCTGTTCTCAAATCCTATGGATGAAGCAACAACTAGTAGACTATGAAATCCCTCAAGAAGTATGTCCTATCTATTGTGATAACACCTCAGCTATTTCAGTCTCCAACAATCCTGTGATGCATTCAAAGACCAAGCACATAGACATCAAATACCACTTCCTCAAGGACCATGTTGAAAAGGGTAATATTGTTCTTTTAAAAGTCCATACTGATTATCAATTAGCTGATATCTTAACAAAACCATTGGACATTAAAAGATTTGAATTCCTTAGAGGAGAACTAGGCATGATTGATATTCGATAAATATTATGTGCTAACTTTGCTATCTGTGTAAGTTATCAACAAGATCAAGGTGATTTCTCTCATTTACCGATGCTTTGCAAGTGCTTGTTTACCGGTATCCCTTACCGGTAAAGCAAGACTCCTTTACCGGTCCTCTTACCGACATACTTAATCGGTAAATGGCGTCGCTAACCGGTGGTCCCCAACCGGTGAAAGATCTCTTACCGGTCAATACCTGACTGGTCAGCTACCTTGCCGATTATCCTCTTACCGACGAACTGCGGCCGGATCGAAATATACAATCCGTCTTTAACCGGCTTGTTTGTCATCATTGCCTAAAATGTCACATCAATCTCTTCGCCGCTGCAGTCTGCTCTTGCCGTACCTATATCTCACCTGTTCCCCATGCCCTATACAGAAGATATAGATCAATTTTAAATAATTGATCAAAAAGGTAATCTCTGTATCACTCCTATTTATCAAAAGGGTTATCTTTTTGTTCTTTATTACATTTTGATATAACTGCTGCACACACGTTCCTTTTCATGTCACATCTTTAATTTCGTGAAACAACTGTCAATTAATGTGCACGACAGTTAAAAACGTTTAAGCTTCTTTTGTTTTAACCAACACATCTCTTCATCTTCCCGCTCTTCTGTCCCTATAAAAGGATTTCAAAATCATTATTTCAAAACTTTCTGGATTCTCTCTCTCTAAAAGCTCTAAGGCAACCGGAAATCAACACTCGTTCTTCATCTTCTTCATCTGTGTCTTCTTTCATCTCTCTCAAAGATCTCTGGTATGTCTTTTGGATTTTAAAGTTTGAACGTACGAGGACTCCCAGTTTTCTTATAATCCTAAAAATCATTTAAACACTCAAAATTATTTGAAAAGATCTCGTTGATTCTAACTTATATTGTTTGATTGATTTTTTGATTCACATATGGCTCCTAAGAAAGACATTTATGGAGGTTACATTCTTCACAGCTTCTTCGACTTCGATGAAGGCCGTGCCATTGAAGCCCTATTTATTGCCGCCGGAGTTATTCCGTTCGTAATGCCTGAAGGAAATGAAGATATTTACTATGAGATGGTTAATGAGTTGTTCGATAATGGTGTGGTGGATGAGAATGAGAATATAATTTCAACTGCTGCTGGTGTTCCCGTTACATTTAGCCCAACCACCATTGCCGCCGCTTCCCCAATCTCTCTTCAACCGGTCCATCCTCTGTCTCCATGAAAGATATGATTGCTGCCTGGGCAAAGGTTCGTGGATCTGACCCCTTCGTTATCGGTGAAGCAAACAAGAAGGCTGGTTTTGATGCCGTTTATTACGCTGTTGCTGATATTGTGGACCGATGTTTCATTTGCCGATCAGGCTCTCATCATTGTATCACCATGATACAATGGGAAGCCATAGCTGCTATCATCATTGGTGAGGAATTCAACTGGTGTGCCTTCCTTTATCGTATAGTCTTGATTGCCTTCAAGAAATTTCAAAAGGAGAAACCAACTTCTAAGCCCAATAAAGCCAAACCCTGTCACTACTTGATGATTAGCCGTGCCCTCAGATCCATTCCAGCTGTTCTTCAAGCCTCTGAAAATCAACCCAAATATCCACAATCCTTCTGCAAGGCCTTTGACAAGTTTGATATGGTTAGAGCTATCAAAGAATCAACTGGTAAGCCAACCGCTAAACCCTCTAAATCCTCTGAACCCTCCACCGGTAAATCAACCGGTAAGTCTGCTGAACTTGATACCAGTAAGCCAGTCGGTAAACCCACCGGCAAACCAGCTCAAAAGAAGAAACCCTCTAGCCGACCAAAGGTAATCCAACATACCGGTGCCCCTCCTGCTCCTAAACCTTCTTTGCCTGTAAAGAGAAAGTTACTTGATTCTGATGATGATGATGATAAGCCTATTTCAATCATTCTTTCCCCTAACCGAAAACAAAAATCTACAGCCAGAAAATCAGCTCCTCCCCCTTCCAAAAAATCCAAACCTATCCCAAAATCTTCCCAACAAATAGCCAAAGAAAATGCTGAGAGAAGGAGGAGAATTGAAACAGACTTGGGAACCTTCATACCTTTTATTCCCAAAAGACTTTTCGATCACAACTTCCTCACCGACAAAATCCCATTTACCGGTCAATCATCAACCCGACCGGTAAGCCACTGCCAACCAATCAGAAACCCAACCTTTCACATTTACCATTACAATCCCTGGTTGGTCAATCCTACATTTGAACCATCCCCCACTTGGGTATATCCTATTGAGCACTTACCTCCTTTCCTTCGAAGGCTTCTGCAATTCCATGAGACCCACAAAAACTCAGTCCCAGTCGGTGACATATCTGACTATGTGGATTTTGACAACATTCACGAAGAAAATGGTCTCTACTATACCAAGCCTTGTCTGTTGAGTGACTATGATATCTCTTTGTCTAGAGAGAGTCTTCTCAAAATTTACAACCGGTATTTCGAGTTGCTGCCTCCAATGTGGAATGCCATCTACTTGGCTCAGGACAGGCTCCTAAGCAAGACATGATGATTCAGCAAGATGGATTGATTTTGCCATTCTCTACAACGCTCAGAAACCCTCAAGGAATCTCGATCCCTATCGGCTTGGGAGATTTGAGCTACCTGGAGATGATCTTCCTTCTTTTGATCCTGAAGTTGTCAACTTAGGCCCTCGAAGATGGCAATTCATAAAGAATGTGATGGATGTGGTGCAAAATCTGGTTGACTTGAACAGAGACTTTCAGAGTATGGGTGATATTTCTCTTTCTGCCTTCTTCAACTCTATTCAGTCAAACAAAAACAAATGGGCTACTATTCCTGATGAAGAAATAGAAGAAATGTTCAAGGACATTAGTGGCTCAGATGATCAAGCTATGATTGATAGAGCAGAGCAGTCTGTCACAAGCTCAAGCTCATCAACTGACTCCAATGATTCAGATGCCGATGACCAAGGTGCTGCTGTGATTGATCGGTCTAAGAAAATAAGTGCTGATCTCACCACTCCCTTACCGATGCAACATGTGGGAGGAGGTAGTACTGAGACATCTCCAGTTACCGTTCTTGCTGCAGGAGGAGGACAAAATCTTAGCTCAAGTGCTTTACCGGTTATTCAAACGATGCCTCTTACCGGTGAGATACTCCAACCGGTTAGAGAAGATTTACCGGCTACTGAGCCCTTTACCGATGCTACTCCCTTACCGGTTAGCAAGCCACTTACCGATGCATCTGCTGAACCGGTTAAGGCAAGTAACATTGATGATATCCTTCTCCAGCAAGCCTTGGCAGCCAGCTTATTTCATGAGCAAACTGAAAAGCTCAAAGAAACTCAAAGAGCAACAATTGATGAGTTAAATACTCAGAAAGCCATTCAAGCCTCTCTGCTACCGGTTAGTCAATCGGCAAGCCAAGCCATTCCTCCATCCTCTTCAAGAGCCAATTCACCGGTTCAGGAGGAGGATATTGATCCAGTTTTTGATGAAGACTCCCTTTCTGATTTCTATGAAGAAGAAGAAGATGTTGATTTTGATGAGAATGACCCTGCAATTCCTCCAGTCTATAATGATCCTGGGATGCGTCAGAAGGATTTGATGTCCACCTTGAATTTCTATACCTCCAAAGCTTCTATTCCTCGATCTACCGATGGAATACCTTTATTTAATGTTCATGAGAAAACCTCCAGCAGTGCAGTAACTCAGCCTACTCCAATGCCTCCATCTATTGCTGATCGGTTTCAGAGGCAAAGGAGAGAAGATAGAATGGCCACCTTCATTGATGTTGTAGGAGATATGAAGGTAGGTGCTGCTCCTGAAGACACTCCTCCTAGATACACCAAAACTCTTGGGCCAGGTGAGACAAGTCTCAAGCATCAGAAAATAAAGGTACTAAAACTTAAGAAGCGCCCAAATCCTCCCAAAGGCAAAGAAATCATGCCTGGAAAAGCTGAGCAACAACTGCTTACCGATTTCCCTTCTCCAAAGCTAAACAAGAAATACCCAACCACTCTTCAGCAACACAATCGGTATATCAGAATTCATGGCCATGTTGCTACCATTGCCCCTAGACCGGTTGAAAGCACTCTATCAACTGATAACCTTTTTATCCGATATCTCTCCATCAATGGCCGTGTAACTCAAGTTTTGGAAATGAGGATTCTTAGTTGGTCGTTTGAGGTGACCAAAATGGTTGGGCTTATGCCAAATGTTTCTAGGCTTTCAATCATAAGAAATGGCCAGCCTCAACCTTGGAGCAACATTAGAGAAGCTTCCTTACTTCTGCTAGCTCTTAGAGTAATTCCTGTTCTAAGACATCGGCAAGTCATCCTACCATTAGCATCTACTGCAGCTGAGCTCTTGGAACTATCTTTTTCTGAGATCATGAGTTTAGAACCCTTTCAGCCTATTGCACCTGCTACTCATGATTCTCCCATGGAGTTATTTGATGAGGAGATTGAGATCTCTCCTACCGGTGAAGTATCTCGGACTGTTCGGTCTCCAGCAACCTCACTTACCGATCCATCATCCCCTCTTACCGACAGACAAGTTGCCGATCCATTGCCTTCAGTTACCGATGCTCCCTTATCGGCCAGCCAACTGGTCTCTCAATCTGCTCCTTTGCCGACCCCTCCTACCGATGATTTGAATAGGCCACTCCTTGCTCAAGATTTGATAGATCTTCATAGAGCCTTGCTTGATGGCTTTGTTGAAGTTAATGCTGAGTTGGCTCGTTCTTTTATTAAGTCCAATCAGGAGGAGGATGAAAGACGATTTGATTTGTTGAAAACTGGTATTGCTTTGTCTCTTGGCAATTTCATGACTGGTATAAATGCTAGAGACAACGTCATCATAGATATTCAGTTACAACTTGATGAGGTTCAGCAAACCAACAAAATCCTTTGTGAGCAACAAATTTCCGGCATAGCAATTCTGGACCGATCCATTGAAGAACTCAAACGGTCCGCCGAAGCCCTTAGCAGTTGTCAAGAGAAGAACCGTGAGCTTGAGATGGAGTTAGCCAAAGTAAAAGCGAAAAATGAAGTGCTTTTGGTAGTTAGAGAAGAAAGGAAGAAAAGGAAAAGGGATGAGAAAGAGAAGAAGAAAGCAAAGAAATCATCCAACAAGTCCAAGCCCTCATATCCTCCTTCAGATGCTGCTGCTCCTTAGCCGATCAAGATTCAAGTCTCTTACCGGTGCAGCTCTGAGAATGTAACCGATGATGTTTTGTCTTTCTTTCCTCATTCACCGGTCTGCAACATAATGAGAATCTCTTACCCTTAAACTTTGTGTTTTGATTGAATTTCCTTTGCTTTTAACTATTTTGAATGTTCCAAATGCTACTAACAGTCTCATTTTGCAGGTCTCATTCAAAATCTTTTCTTAGTTTCATTTTGAAGTCTCCTTTAAGCTTTAACTTTGGTTGTAAGCTTACTTAGGTAGCATCAAGTTGTCATTTGACTTAGGGAATGATATACCTAATAGATAAATTTCTTATCATTCTTTCACTAAGTCAAAAAGATGCTAGCCTAGGGTGATTGGACTTAAGCAATTAGGAGGAGATTGTTAGTCAAATATATGTTTAGATTTAGAATTGCTTAATCCCAATCATAACAAGCATTAATGAGGACCCCTAATTTAATTAGATCAAATAGAATTTTTCTATGTACCATAGGCTCCCTTAGTGCTAGTGCCCAGTGTTTTTGTTATGTATTTTCTCAAGATTCGAAGACTTGAAGACCTAAGAATTTCCATCTGCAATGTGAGTTACTCCTTGAAGCTGTCTTACCGATTGAGTTATCTCACCGGTCGACCTGTCTTACCGGCTGAGTTACCGGACCGACCTCTGTTACCGGTCATGTCATCTTACCGATTGAGGCTTACTCTTCAAGCTTCCCTGTTAGCAGCTAGCCGATGCATTAATTGCTCCCAACTACCCAGCCATCAACTTTAGCTAAAGTTGGTAAAGCAAGCATGCTGACAAGACATCTCTGCAACAAATCAGTACCTTTTTAGAGAATGTCAAAGTAACCAGTACTCACAGCGCCCCAACTAATCTGTGGAAATCCTCTCTATCCAATCTCAGGAATTTAATGCAAGGATCTTCCCATTTAATGCCTGCCAGTCCAAGTCATCATTACAACCTCTTCAAAGACAACGGCTCCTTTTTCAAGTTCACTATAAATAGTTTCCTCGGAGCATTGAAGAAGGTTGGTGCATTTATGATTCTTGAGAGTGAGTTGCTTTGAACTACCAACCTGCACATTCTCTAGTTCAAAGCATTCAAAGCAAGTCCCTTCATTCACTAGACATCTCTGTTAGGACTTATACACTGGCACCTCAATCAATTCTGTAGTGTTCCTCCATTAGACTACTTATGGAACACAATGATTGATTCACACACAACACCCTAGAGAAATCAGCTCAGCTTGTGAGCACATCTCTAGAAAACACCAGGTCTTTATTGTAGCATGACCCGTTAGTGGTCACCTCTAGTTTCGGGCAAATTTTCAATCATTGGCTTGCAACTTGTTATAGGTAGAATCCATTAATATAGTAGTGCACTTTCACAAATCCAAGTTCGACCAAACTTGGTAGAGGACGTAGTGCTTATTTAACACCGTGAACCTCTTCAAACAATGTGTCATTTATTGCTTTGTTTGTTTTCTGTTGTGTAGTTGTAATCGGTTGATAATCTCTCAACTGGTCACAACCTATTGATTCAACTTACTGCTCATTTTGTTTGTCTTACTTGGAAACAACCTTTGACTTGACTTGCATGAGATATTGATTTACCGGTTTGCTTTTCCTCTAACTGAAAACTTTATTTCCGCTGTACAAAATCATTCACCGGTAAGCTAGAGTTTTTCAAAACCAGTTTTAGCAAAAAGTTTTAACAGGCTATTCACCCCCTAGCCTGATTCCTACCATTTAAGACCTAACAGCAGTCAAGGAAGATTGAGCAAGAAAGTTTCAGGCGGGCGCCTGTGCTGGGGCTTATCAGCAAAGAGGCCTAAGAACACCTGGAGTTAGTACACTTCTGCAAGATGGTTTTGGGAGAAGCCGAATACAATCCCGAGGACAGTGAAGAATCAGAGGAGGAGGATTGCTTCTATATCCTTCCTGGAGTCAAGTACGTGCCGCCCCCTCTCACTCTTCCCCCACAGTTTCTGGGAGGAGAAGCGGAGTCGCAATTGCCGCTTTCGGCAATGGGGGCATATGACAATTTCTGCGGCTGCACGCACCCGTCTTCCCCTAACAGATTTGACCGGCACTCTCTCTCAGCCGAAATCCCAGTAGTATGGGAAGATGATTCTGATGACAGTGATGACAGTGATGATGATGATGACGACGAGAGCGAAGAGTCAACTGAGGCCCAAGATCCGGAATCAATCTGGAACAATCATACCGGAAATGATATCATGGAAGCCGAACACAATGGTTGGTTGTCAGCAAGCGACGATGAAGAGCCGCTAGAAAATACTGGCCCCCACGAAGTACTCCTCATAAGATGCACTTGTGGTCAGTGCCCGGATACTCTAGAGGATGGGGAACAGCAAAGCCCACTTGCAGATCCATACATATCTAAGGTCCTAGAGCACAATGTCCCCTATAAGGACCTAGCAGGCGAATGGAGAAGGTTCATTGAAGCACTGGTTGAAAAGGGAGGTTTTCAGCAACCGGAAGACGATGAATTCGTAAACGTCATCGGTTCCTTTTCTTCCTTCCCTAAAACAGACGGCATCACAACTGTAAGGGTCACTGCCGAGCCGCTTGAACACACCGAGTGCATGGAGTCACTAAAAAGGGTTATTGATCTAAATGTCTCCCCAGTCGCCTTCATACCCATGGACCCACATGACGCTTTCTTAATTGCTCTTGTACCCGACAGTGGACCCCGGGTACTCCTCATTTGGACCCAGATCTACCGAGCTGTTACGTCAAACTATGAAGGGGAGCATTGTCTATCCTTTACTTGTGGTTGCCCTGCTTGCAAGGGCAAAAGAAAGAAGATGTATGATGAGATGGAGGCTGATAGTCGTAAGATTGAAGAAACTTTGGATGACGATTATGAAGCCGAGGACATGAAGGCCATGAATTTTCCTGGGGCTGAGCACGTGGACGTCATAGAGTTCAACACTGCCTACCATGCTTTGGGGAAAGGGTTTTCAGACACCCGATCCAAGCTAATAGTTGAAGATCTGTTAGAGAGAGGGAAACTGACTCCCATCCTCCCCAATGAGAAAGTAACCATGGTCAGATCAAATCCGCCCCGAAGTAAAGTAACAATCCTTGTCAGGGTTACCCAAGAAGAGGTCACTTTCCCCAAATGCATTTCAGCTCTCAGAGAAGTCCTGGAAACTGGCATGATACCTGATTCTCCTCCCACGCAGAATGCTATAATCGTCTCCAGCTCTGAGTATTACAGAAAGGAACCAGATTGGCTGCACTATACCGGAGATGAAATCGAAAGCCGCCAAGCCCTGAGAATAGCAATTCCTGTTGTATGATAACTATGGACAAGGCAGGCTATGAAGGCAAATCGGAGGACGCCCTAGCTCTGTGGGACATCCAGGGGACAGCAACACAACCCCGAGTTCAAAAGCCTGTGACATGGGAAGCAGTTTTAAAAGATGCCCAGGAAGGAGCCAGTACAACTCAAGCTCAGCCCCTCACCGTTGCTAGACTCCGCCAGAACCAGTGGCCGGTGGCCAAAAAGGCTCCCCCGTTGACCTTGGCAGCATTGAAGAAATCTAGTCAAGAAGCGACTGATGAGGAAGTCAATCTGTTGACCCAATCTGGGCAGATCTACCAGAGGAACCCCAAGACAGATAAGAAGGTAGCAGATCAAGCACCAAGGGAAGATCGTCTCCCCTATGCCAAGACAGCCGAAACTCTTGACCTCGAGAAGGAGGATCCAATGCTCACCCAGTTGAAGCAAACTCAGGCCAACATCTCTTTGTGGTCCCTGCTTACCTCATCATACCCCCACAAGCTAAAGCTGGAAGAAAGCCTGGCCCGGACGCTGGTCCCTATTGATGCTACTCCTGATGATGTGGTGCAGTTGATTAGGAATATCCACTACGGAAACATAATCACTTTCACAGACCTCGACCTCCCTCAGTTCAGAGCTGATCATAACGAGCCCCTCTTCATCACAGTCTAGCAGGATGAACGGCGTCTTCCCCGAGTTTTGGTTAACAATGGGTCCGGGATGAATATCCTCCCGGCTAAGATCATGAGTCCGCCGACATCAAATCCACGTATTTAAAGCCTTCCTCCCTCACAGTCAAAGCTTATGACTCTACATCCCGCACAGTACTTGGGGTTGCTACTTTGGCCCTCTGGTTTGGCAAGAAGATGATACCTGTGGAATTCCAGGTTATTGACATCCCGATCACCTTTAATGCCCTGTTGGGAAGACCTTGGCTGCATCAAGTTAAAGGGGTTGCCTCGAGCCTCCATCAGTGTGTGAAGTTTGTTTCAGATGGGGATTTGACAACCATTTATGGATACCTAGTCACTTTGGAGGGCACCGATACGGGTGGGATACCTATTCTGGAGATCAAACATGACGAGGAGGGTCTCATGCTAACAGGCTTCACGATCGAGCCTCCCAAAGCCCAAGTTTGTAACATAAATCAGACGATCACTCGGGACAAGATCCCTCCAGTCTTGAAGATGATGAGAAGAATGAGCTACCTGCCCGGTCTCGGTCTGGGGAGGCATCAGCAAGGAACTCACAAAGTTATTTAGGTAAAAGGACAGAAAACTCGCCACAGCCTGGGATATGAGGCCACCTCGATAGACACTAGGAAAGAAAAGGAAATTGCCCGGAAAAGGGTAGAAGCTTCCATAGGAAGAGTTCCGATCAACGGCCCTAGATCTCTCCCTTTCAGTCCTTATTTGGATGACTACTTTGTAAAAGGTCCGACAAAGCAGGGCAGCGCCCCAGTCAAAGAGCCTACTCCGGCAGAGGGATGGATGAAGTTACAGCATGACCTTAACAAGCTCAGGGGAACCAAGGCAAACCCGGTCCGTAGAATGTTTTTGGATCTACCCAAGATACCTGGGGCTACCACTACCATGGAGAGCGAGTACACTTTCAAAGGCGTTCCAAGCCTAGTAGAGCAGTTCGAGAAGCTTGCCACTGTGGTCCCAACTGTCCAAGAAGGCCCAAAGCATGAGTTTGAGCTGACAATGCCGAAAGCCAAAGCCACAGAAGTCTTTTCAGATGATTGGGATGGTCCGATTATGCAGCAGTTATTCGGAGAAGAGGTCCAAAGCGATCTGATCGACTTCGGTTCAGTCAAAGAGATGATAGCAATGATTGAGAAAGGAGAACAGAAACAGCGCAAATCCCGAGTCATGAGGCCCCTGACAGCAATGCCCTTGAAGAATTGGGAAACTCTCTCGGGCAGAACCTCCCCTAATTATCTCTCGTTCACATTCGCTAGACTCGCGGATTTGGACCGGTTTGAGCCATTTGTTGGGTGTTTGGAGTTTGGTGAGTGGGTGTAGGTTGGTTGGGGATGAATAGGGTTTGTGGGATGTCGGGGGGTCGATCGAGATCGACCGGGATCGCCTCGGGATGGCTCGCGACAGCTCGGAAGGCCTCGGGATGGACGAAAACGGCTTCGAATGAAGGGGGAAGGCTGCAGGAAGGTAGGAGAGAGTTGAGGTGTATTTTTTTGAGCTGGGGGAGGCTGGTATTTATAGAGTAAAAATCTGCAAAGAGGTCCATACGGACCTCTCTTCAATCAGACATTTTTTTGGTTTTCTTGGATTTGGGAAATTTTTGGGGGATTTGGGGAATTTTTGGAGATTTTTGGCGTGTTGACAAGGATGTCCGTACGGATGTACCTTGCTTTTGCACATGTGTTTGTACGAACCAAGTTGTAATCTGACATTTTTTTTTACATTTTTGTCATTTCCTGCAGTGTCCTTGAATTCCCTTTTATGCCTGAAAGGTCCTTCCTTAGTTTAGCTGGTCAGTTTGGACCTTTTGAACGTTTACGAGTCTCCGAGATCACGAATGAGTGAATCCTCAGTATTTCCCGTATGCTCGGATGGAGAGCGGTCCGAATTGGGGTACTTACAACACACACACACAACTTTCAAAAAAGGAATTAGAAACTCTCTTGGACATGAGGCGTCTCGGGTCAGCACAAAAATCTCTTTCTGATGCGTAACCTGACCTACGAACTCCAAATCTCACACAAAAGCCTTTTGTCAATGTTTTGGGCTAACAACAAAATAGCGTGGCGACTCTCTTTTCAAAGGAATTCATCCATCCAAATTTTTAAAAACATTTCAAACCTCCCGTGCGTTAGAGCACCGGATCGGGTAATTTCACTATGGAGAAGCAATGATCTAAGTTAAGAAGCACGCAGAGAGGAGAAGCCGCAGAGGAATGAGTTTGGGTTGTCGATCTATTTAACGGCGCGAAGTGGGGACATGATAGGGATAAAAATGATAATCCCACCATCTATTATGGAAGGGATTAATAATACTTTCTATTATGGAAGGAATTAATAATACTTTCCTGAGATCATTATAATTAGTGAGGGGATTAAGACCTAATCCCAATAAAACGGCTTATTTATTTTGATGCCTAATCTACAATCAAACGCCTTCTTAATAAACCTTATTAATCCTGATTAATGTTATCATGTCTTAAGCCTCCTAACCAAACGGTCCCTGAGAGTTAATCTTATGAAAAACTAGTTTTTTTAAACACATAGAAAAAAATAGTTTTAAAGACACACGGTGACATTTTCGTAATTAGCTGTAACTTCATTTAAAACGTGCGGTGACATTTTTATAATTAACTGACACTTTTTCAAAATAGTATTATTAGTGCAAGTTTTATTGTTAAATAATTCAACAGTTTTAGTGTTAAAAAAAGTATCAATGCAGTAATAAAAAGTGTTAGATGTGTTAATAAATTCTGGTTATTTATGAAAATGCCACCATGTCATTTTAAAAAAGTTCAAATTATTTACAAAAATGTTACCGTGCATTTTTTAAAAAATTTCAGTTAATTACAAAAATGACATCGCTCATTTAAAAAAATAGTTTTTCCAAATTATTAGAAAACCTAATTTTTTTTTCCCTAAAATTTTAACATTTTTTAAAGACAAAGTAGTTAATTTATTTTAATGGTTTTTTTTAGTGAGGTTGGCGTTGAAAGTATGGTCAAAACGAAAGCACTTTTTTATAAGTTGGATGAATATACTTCCTCCGTTTCACGATAATATGTAAAAACCTCCGTTTCACGATAATATGTAAAAAGATGTTTTTTGGGCGTTTCATAGTAATTTGCACTTTTTCAAAATGGAAATGAGATCTACTTCTCTCTACTCACAACTATTACCTACTTACTCCACTTTCTCTCTCCTATTCACTCATCTACACTCACAACACATCACCTTTTTCACCTTTTACCTTAATTCTCGCATCAAATAAAAAAGTGCACATTATTCCGATACGGAGGAAGTATAAAGTAAATATGAACATATATTCTTGGTGTAAAGTAGTTAATCAGTTAAAACTGCAATGATAAGAGGAGACTGTCTCCCAAAGCCGCCGTCACATTGACATACCAATGATGTGGGGACTGACCACAATTTCGGTCGTAGAACTTTCCAGAAGTTTTCAAAGTCTTCAAAAGTCCTAACAATTCCTCTCCATACATAAAAGATAACATAGTCCATTATATTATTTAGAAAGATGTGGTCTAAAGTTATAAGAATGTACAGTAGCCCCATTATTAGTGATCAAAATAATCATTTTTGTCCGCTCTAGCTCAACTTGCAAAATGTCCATTATAACACATTAATTAACAGGAAGTATATTTTCATCCGCCTATAATATTGATTACTAAAATTGAATGAAAGATAATTAAGCAAGAAAGTAATTATTATGAATATGAAACTTTAAGTAGAAGAAAAAGTGCGGTAGGAAGATTTTTTGCTGTTAGTGTGACAAGTGTCATATTGATTTTTTTGGATAAAAACATTCGTTATTATACAACACACAAAAGGAAAATAAGTAATCAATATTATGAGACCGAGGGGTATACGAATAAGGCGTGATGAGGATAATATGTTAGAATAGAGAAGATGAGGTAAAAAATATTAAACGAGCAGTTGTTGTGGCCCATAATTTATTTATTATTAAAAAAAAATCATTTTTGAACTTGCAAAATTTAATTGGGCACCAAATGAGATACCTTTTGCATGTTTTTTTTTTTTTTTTTTTTTTCATGTTGAGGTGTAATGGAGGGAGTAGTTAAGTGGAAGCTATGAAAATGAGTAGTGGTTTTTTTTTTTTTTTTGGTTTTATCATAAAACCTTGAGATGGGGTGACATTTATCAATAAAAATATGCATTTTCAAAACTCGCCAATAAGTGCATGCTAAAAATGTGGACAAAAAATCACTATAGTATCTATTCAATTTCAATCGGCTTTTCTCTTTATTCCCGTTCGTTCTCTAAAGTCTCTCTCTGGTTACCCTCCCTCAATTTCTCGACTGCATTTCCTTCTTCGGTGGTGCTGCTCTCATCTTCGCCGGACCGCCTTCCTTCCCTCAACCCTCTTTCTCCCTCTTGTACCTTCGCTATTCACCAGGAATACGAATTTCAACCACAGTCCAACCCTACCCATATTCTCCTGTTCTGTTCCCATTATTCAGGCGGTTCAAGTTCTTTCCTCTGTTTAATTTGGTCATTTGTATTTACTTTTATTCTTTGTTCTGACCCTCAACAAGATAAGCAGCCTTTGCTGATTCCATACAAATTGATTTGATGAAAATAAAATGGGTTTTTGCCCATTATTCACTTTCAAAATTTAGTTTTGCAAAATATGATAAACTAAGAAAGGAAAAATTGATTTTTTTAGACAAAGTTATTTGAAGGTAAAATTACAAAAAGTCATTCATTTTGGGACAAAACGGGACATTCAATGTGGGGACAAAGGAAGTATTGTGGCAATTAATAAATAACATGTAATTTTTTATATGAAAGGTCAAATGTTCATTAACCCCATTAAATAGATTTCACTCTTTATTTTATAAATGTGTTGGTTTATGTTATAAATTGAGAAATATAATTCACATTAATGTTTTATATGTTTTCATATTTGTTCATGATTAGAGTTGGTTTATGTAATAATTGTGTTGTAGATTTCTCAATTATTTGTTATTTATGTCATTCTTTTAGAACAACTTTATGATAAATTTCACATTTGTTATAAATGTGTTGGTTTATGTTATAAACTGAGAATTCTATTTCACATTAATGTTTTATAAGTTTTCACACTTGTTCATCTTTATACATTGTTTGTGAAATAATTGTGATTTGTATTTCACAGTTATTTTGTTTAAACAAATGATAAATTTTTGGAATTGTGATTTGTATTTCACAGTTATTTTGGTTAGAGTTTGGTGAACAACTAATTAATATTTATCATGAAAATTGGACGCGAGTTTTGGTGTAAATAACTATTAATTCTATTTCAAAGTTATTTAAATAACTGTGAAATATAATTGATTTATGTTATAACTGTGTTGGTTTATGTTATAAACTGAGAATTATATTTCAATTTAATGTTTTATAGGTTTTTACACTTGTTCATGATTAAAGTTGATTTATTTTATAAATGTGTTGTAGATTTCTCAGTTATTTATGTTTTTCTTTTAGAACAACTGTAGGAAAAATTTCTAGTTATTGTTGTTTTTCTCAACTGGGAAAAAAAAAGAATAGAGAGAAAGAGGGAGGGAGAATGCATAGAGAATGCGAAACAACGGATCCTAATCTTCACCCATCAAGCACATAAGGCGCTGTTACGTGCAGAAATTGAAGTTAGGGGTATTTTTGTACACATTTTTAGTAGAAACTTATTGGCGAGTTTTGAAAATATCTGTATTTATTGTTCGATTTTATTTGACTGAGAAATTTATTGGTCAAAGCCCCTTTTTTTTTTCTTCATTTTATCACTAATTTTAGGGAGTTTTAATTATTATTTATTTTTTCTTTTATTTAGTTGGTTCTCATTTTTTTTCTTTGTTTCCTTATTCTTCTTTCTTGATTGCTGATTTTGAAAGTTTAATAATTTTAATCAATTAATTAATAAAGTACATCATTTATTTTAGGACAAGCAAAATATAACAAATACAAATATTTTTGTGGGATATAGTAGAACAAGAGGGTGTATTATAACCTTTTGGCCCGTTACAGAAATAATCTACTCTTCATAATTTTTTATTCAATGAAATATATTTTTCATAATTATATCAATAACTCAGTAATTATTTATCTTTTTTTTCTCTCATACTTTACCTTTGATTAGGTCTCTCTAAAATGTCAATATATTGTATCACATGTAAAGGGAATACAATATATTTTACTAGTTTTTTTTTTTCCTAAATAACACTAGCATGTGATGAGATCATCAAATAGGAACAGCTATTCCATTATATGCTCCATGTAGCTCTGCCCTAAAGACAACTTTAGTACATGGATTATTTTCTTGCTGTATAAAGAAATGAAATTGTTTATTTGAAATTGATTTTTCATCTACAAAGATATATCACAGTGGATCCGACATCGCTTTTGCCGTTACCTGTTGCTGCACGGTTGCGAGCGATACTTGATCGGTCATGTCAATCTCATGCAACTGAGATTATTTTGGTAAAATGTGAATTCTACTGAACTCAAAATTATCTCGTCTGTCGATTAATATTATTTACTTACTTTTTCTACTACCTTTTCTACTACCTCATTTTTTATAATTACAAACTCTTAGCAATTATTCAATTAATATTATTTACTTACCTTTTCTACTACCTCATTTTTTATAATTACAACACTTATTCCTATTTTTTGTTCAAAATAAAATTGTAACTTTAAACGAAATAAAAAAGAAGGGTATAGTGTAATTCTTATCCCTAATAATATTGGAGATACAAATAATATTATTGACAATTCTACTAGTGATTGTATTGTTTACTTTCCTAATAATACGATTAATATTGTATAGTTTTATTATTTGATGTATCTAAAATAACTTGAGAAACACTGCACCTTTTATATAAATACTTATTTTGTAAATAACTAGTATTCTCTAACCCGTGCTATTGGCACGGTGACAAAACACAAATTAAAAAAAATGATGAAATCGTCTTCCTCCCATCCAAAAAAAAATTAAAAAAATATACCAAATATCCTGATAATTACTTTGTTTCATAATCAACATTTGATAGAGGGTGATTTGTTTGTGTAACTGTCGTAGAAAATATGAGGAAGTCGATTATCCGGACCGTTATCCATTGAGGGTTAGTAAAAAACATTTTCTTAATCCCCATTTTATCATTAATTATTCTTTTTTCGTAATCCCAACTCAACCTATTAATCATTTTAAAAATTAATAATAATTATAATCCATAACACATCCCCTATCCTATTTTTACCCAAGGTTCGAAACAAAAAACTTAAGTAACCGTGACAAATGATTTTTTATTTGATTTAGGTACAAACATTTTTTCTAAAATCATTTTTTTGAAAGATTCTAAAATCGTTCAAAAACTAAATTATATATAAAAAAATGATCCTAATAAAATAAAAGAGAAAAATAAATAAATCAAATTGGAATGCACATAAATAAACAAAAAATTAACGAAGCTCACATTATCTCACAGAAAAACCGATTATAAATAAATGATCTTTTTTTTTTATTATTTAGTATACTCCTTAAAAAAAGGTTAAGCGTTTATATATACTCGATTATCCGGACCGTTATCCATTGAGGGTTAGTAAAAAATATTTTGTTAATTCCCATTTTACCATTATTCTTTTTTCGTCAACCCAACCCATTAATCATATAAATAAATAATAATCGGGCTTTCTATTAAAAAAAAAATCTTACCAAATCTTAGTAAATTCGTTCAAAAAAAACTTAAGTAATCATGACGAATGATTTTTTAATTGATTTAGGTACAAACATTTTTTCTAAAAACTTTTTTTTTGAAAAATTCTATAATCGTTCAAAAACTTAATTATATATAAAAAATGATCCTAATAAAATAAAAGAGAAAAATAAATAAATCAAATTGGAATGAACATAAATAAATAAAAAAAAAAATGTCGAAGCTCACGTTATCTCACCGAAAACCCGATTATAAATAAATTGTCATTTTTATTTGTTTTTTTTTAACTATTTAGTACACTTCTTATAAAAAGGTTTAAGGTTTATATATACACGATTATTCGGACCGTTATTCATTGAGAGTCAGTAAAAAACATTTTCTTAATCCTCATTTTACCATTATTCTTTTCTCGTAACCCCAACCTAACCCATTAATCATATAAATAATTAGTAATCGGTTTTTCTGTTTTCAAAAAAAAAAAAGGAATCATAGCGAATTCGTTTAAAAAAACTTAAGTAATCATAACGAATGAATTTTTAATTGATTTAGGTAAAAACATTTTTTCTAAAATCCTTTTTTTAAAAGATTCTAAAATCGTTCAAAAACTTAATTATATATAAAAATGATCCTAATAAAAAAAAAGAATCTTACCAAATCTTAGTGAATTCGTTAAAAAAAAAAAAACTTAAGTCATCTGCAAAAAAAAATAATTAGTAAGAAGGAAAATAGGAAGGAGAATATGGAAAAGGAAGCTTATAAAAGAAAATATGACAGTTATGGAAAGTTATGGACGGTTGAAAGAGGGAGGAAGAATTTGGACCGTCGGATCACTTTCTAATACTTCAAAAATAATTACTATCACTATCACAGGCCTAAAAAGGAACTTTTCAAGAACTTACTTTAAATATGGAAACCAACCACAAGTCAAAATTCAGTATCTAGTTCACTACTTTTACAAAATCCAACAATATAGCCGACCAACATTAACTATTATATTCTGGATTATTATATATACAAATAGTTTATTTTAAATTTGTTTGTCAAAATTATTAATACTATCTGTATCTCATCACAGTAATATGTAAAATGGAATTGATATAATATTTAAGCAGAGAATAGTGAAAAAAGAACGGGAAGGAGAGAAGATAAAATAAACCGTTTTCAGAAACCGTCACATAATGAGCGTTGGATGAGTTCGTAACAATCAATCTCAACCATTAAATAAAATTAATTCAGTTTAAAATTAATTCAGACTGTTTCTGACCTTTTGATTGGATTAATCCTAGCCGCTCTTTATCCCTAGATAAGAGGCGTTTACTTCCCCCTTGTATTGTATTATAGATAGTATTTCAGTGTTTTCATTCATGAAATTCCTCCACAACCTCTGCATAATCTTTTCACATATCTTAAACTATAACTTTAACACGTTATCAAGAGATTTTTGATACAAACCCTCCCCACCCCTTCCGCTCAACCAATTTTTTTCCCGACAATCTTTTTCGCCATGGTCACTCACGATTCAATTCTCCCTAACTCCGTTGACCCAAACTCTCTTATCTTTATTATCAATCTTTCTTAATAAAAACCCAAAATCTCACCCTACTCGCATGAAACCTACCAAAACCCTCCTTTTTTTTTCTCTTCTCCCTAACATATACTCTCTCACCTTCAATGATTCTTCTAATATTTCCCTACTCACCCTCCAAAATAATCCACAAAACCTATTGTAATTATCTCTCCTTCTCATATTCTAAAAACTAAACACATCCTTCGTCCCCTACGACCTCCCATCACCCCAACATCTACCCAAAAGCAACCTCCCTCATTACCATTATCACATTAATTTTATTTTTCTCTTCAACAATTTTTCTCTCCTCTTTGAATTAATGTTTTTTCTTCTAGCAAAGAAAAAAAAACAGGTGATGTTATTCTGTCATCTCTTTCCCCTTTTTTAACCCATTTAAATTAGGGTATGCTATTTTGTTATCTAATTCCCTTCTACTTGGCCACTTCAAATTAGGTGATGCTATTGTGTAATCTAAGTTCGCTCTTTGGTCAGTTCAAATTATCGATTTTATTTTGTCATCTCTGAAAGAGTGAGTTTTTAGGAAATGTTCTGTTTCCTATTTCGAATCAAATAGGTATATTTGGTACGTTGATTTTATGACTTTCTTGAAAAGATTTATATTGTCATATTATGAAAAGGACATTGTTAATATTATAAATATTTTTTATTTATGTACATATATTTACAATAGGACTAACATACTAACAAATCTCCTTCCTTGTGAGTGTGCTTTATATTTTCTTGTAGTAATTGAAAACTCACATATGGAAGAGTTTGGATTCGTGAAGATCTTCTCAATGTGCCTATAAATACGAATGATCAGCACAAAGAGAAGACGCGACTTTAGAGAATTATTTGGAAGACTAATACTTTTGTACTTCACGGATTATATATTGTCATTTAGGTTGTGAGTGAGGGTTGTGTCTTACATCCGAAATCACATCTAGTTTTTCATCAAGTTCTTTGTTTTACTTCTGATTAGAATTGGATCTACTTGGGAAAGGGAGACTGCTCTCATCGTAGAAGGTGATCAGAACTTGTTTAGTATTTTGATATTTTTGTTTTCACTTATTTGTGTTTTTGTAAGTAATACAGTTTTAATAGTGAAAAGCTATTTGGGCGTAAGCCTTGTTTGCTGGGTTTCGAACCAGTAAACGTTTATAATTCTTATGTTTATTTATTTTATTCTACTGCATATTAGTGGATGTGTGGATAGTTGTGTGTCACATCTGTACTCACAATCGTGTTCTGTTGAGTTGACTAGGTTTCCTAGCTGCACGAAACATTCAATTGGTATCAGAGCCGACTCTCGAAATATTACTGAGTGTTGATCCAGAAAGTGTAATCACAATAGAATGCCAAAATCATCAAAACAGGCCTCCTGTCTTGGACGTCACAAATTATTCTCTTTGGAAGTCTAAAATGCGTAATTACATCAAAGGAATTGATTAAAGGGCCTGGATGTGGATTCTTGTGGCCTGACAACATCCTACTGTGGAGAAAAGGCCGGAATCAGGTGTTAGTGAATCCATCTTTGAAAGAAAACCTAAAGAGAGGTGGACACTTGATGAAATTCATGCTGCTAACTACAATTCAAAAGCAATGGGTGCTATTTCCAGCCATGTTTCTGAAAATATGTACAAACTTATAACTAATGAAAGTATTGCTAAGAATGCTTGGGATATCTTACAGATGCAATGTGAGGAGATTTCAAGTGTTAAATCTACTAGACTTAGGATTTTAATGGACAAATTTGAAATTCTGAGAATGGAGGAGACAGAATATTGCCTCCTATGCTGCTAAAATTCATGAAATCTATAATGAATGCGCTAGCCTTGGTGAGTCTATCTCTAATGCCAGACTTGTAAGCCAGATCTTAAGAACTCTACCTGAGAGGTTCAACATTAAAGTGGTTGTTATAGAGGAGACCAATGACACAAACACAGTAGGTTTAGACAAGATTGTTGGTATTTTAACTGTGTTTGAGCTAAATGTTGAAGCTCAGAAAAAGGACAAGGCCATAAGCCTTGCCCTCAAAAGCTCAGCTGATGTTCCAAAGGAGCTGGTTGAACTCTCATCAGAAATTGACAACTCAAACCTTGAGTATGAGGATGTGGCCCTTATCTCGAAAAAATTCAGTTCTATACTGAAAAACAAGAGAATAAACAAGTTCCCAAATAGTCCTGATCTCAGTACTACTGAAAAACCAAGGCCTAGCACTGAGAATTGTTTCAAAAGGCCAAACCTTGAGAATAAGAAATCCTCTGATTTTGTGCAATGTAGAGCATGTCGTGGCTTTGGTCACTATGCTAATAAGTGTGCTAACACACTCAAAAGAAGGGAATGCTTCTCTGAGTGATAGTGAAGATGAAGAAAAAATTGCTAACATGTCTGTAGTAAACTGTCATTCTGTGTTTAATGCTTATTTTGTAAGAATTGAAGAAGGAGTTTCTAAGGTGAATGTGGATGTCGTCTCAGATGTGAACACATCTGTTGACCCATCTAAATTGATTCTTAATTATTTCTCTGTAAAAGGAGATTCTGATGATGAGGATAGGGACATTCCCTATGAGGAACTCTTTACAACATACAAAGAATTGCATGCTGATTGGTTGAAGAGGATGGACAAAATTGAGATACTTGCTAAGGTAAATAAGTCTCTTTCTGATAAATTGATTGCCTGTGAAGATGAGAAATCCATACTTTCAAAAGAAAATGATGTCCAAAAAGATACCATTGCCAAACTTGAAGTCCTAGTGACCAAGAGAGAAGTTGAGCTTGAAAAATTCAAAACTGTTTGAAAAAGCTGAGAGTACATTAACCAAGTTAAATACTGGTAAAATGAAACTAGATGAAGCTATTTCTCTTGGTCAAACTGGAAAAATTGGTATTGGATTGAAAAAACCAAATTTGTAAAAAAGGGATATGAGGCTTCAACTTCAAAAATTGTGGAATTTTCAGTGGAAAAAGGCCAAGAAGAAGACATTATATCTGTCACTACTATTTTGCTCCTGGGCACATTAGACCCTTTTGTTACAAACTAAAAGCTAATAAAGGAATTGGTTCTAATAATTAGTCTTAGATGTGTGAAAAGATGTGTACACATCCGAACATATATCCAAGTAATCTGAGACCTCTGCACCACAAAAAGAAAGTTGAAACTAAGTGGGTGGCTAAACCAAGTGCTACCTGCAATGTTGTTTACTCTTCCCTCAATAGTAGTGTCTCTGGTTCATGGTATTTTGATAGTGGGTATTCTAGGCACATGACTGGGAACCAAGATATTCTAATAGACTATAAGTTAATCAATGGGGGAAAGGTGAATTTTGGTGGTGGTGCATAAGGTAAAATCATTGGGAAAGGAACCCTAGATGTTAAGGGTCTCCCAAAATTGCACAATGTATACCATGTGGAAGCCTGATAAGCATCTGTCAGCTATGTGATGATGACCTCTATGTGAAGTTTGATAAATACTTGTGTGAGGTGTTTGATAAAGAAAATAAGTGTGTGTTCACTGGTCCTAGGTCTGCTGATAATTGTTATCAATTTGGTGACAACCTTTCTTGCCTAAGCTCCAAAGCTAATGATGTCAATTTGTGGCACCAAAAACTAGGGCATGCTAGCAGCAGCAAACTGGAGGAACTTCAAAGGTTTGATGTTGTAAAGGACATCCCTAAGCTGAACTTCAAAAACACTGATGTTTGTGGCTCCTGTCAGAAGGGAAAACAAACAAAATCCTCACACAAAAAAGTCCAACAATGCTCCACATCTTGGTGTTTGGGGATGATACATACTGACTTGATGAAACCTATAGAAGTAGAAAGCTTTAGTATGATTTTGTGTGTGTTGATGAATATTCTAGGTACACATGGGTGATGTTCTTAAGGGAAAAATCTGAGACCATAAGTGAATTCAAAAACTGGTATAAAAGGATCAGAAATCTTTATGGGCTTAAGGCTGTGAGGATCAGATCTGACCATGGCACTGAATATGAGAACGCAATGTTTACTGCCTTCTGTAACTCCAAGGGGATCACTCATGAATTATCTGCACCTATCACTCCTCAACAAAATGGAGTTGCCGAAAGGAAGAATAGAACCTTGCAAGAAATGGCTAGGGTTATGCTAAGTTCTAAAAATCTGTCCAAGAAATTTTGGGCAGAAGCTTTGAATACTGCCTGTCACATTGGAAATAGAGTGTTCCTCAGAATTGGAAGCACTGTGACACCATATCAAATCCTTCTTGGCAAGAAACCAACTCTAAAGTATTTTCATATGTTTGGATGTATATGCTACATCCTTAATGATAGGAAATACTTGTCCAAAATTGATTCAAAGATTTATAAAGCAATTTTCATGGGATATTCCCCTAATAGTAGAGCTTATAGGGTGTTTAATCTAAAAACAAAAACCATTATGGAATCTGACAATGTTGTTTTTGATGACTCTCAATTGATCTTAACCTCAAGACTGCTGAGGATGATGTTTCAGGTTGCTTGATGGACTGGAAAGATATTGACACAGATGCTATGGAAAACAAAAAAGATCCTGATACTGAAACAAGTGCAGAAGCAGAGAAGGATGTGGGCAAGGATGTGGACACATCTGCATCCACATCTGTCCCCACATCCTCCCAAACTCCTGAATCTGAGGACAGTTCCTCTGAATCTAATAGAGATGATGCTCCAGAAGGTAATATGGATGGATGTGTGGATATGTCAAAGGATATTCCCTCAAAAATCTAAAAGAATCATCCCACCTCACAGATTGTGGGAGATGTGCATGATCAAGTAAGAACCAGATAGAAAGAAAAGGTAAACTACAGATAGCTTGCTGGTTTATGGAGTTGCTCATCAGCATGCTCCCAGGTAAGTTTTTGTTGCTATGTTTCAGAGATTGAACCTAAGAACATTAATGAAGCATTAAACCAGTTCGAAAAGAATGATGTCTGGAACCTTGTCCCTAGGCCCTCTTATGGAAATGTCATAGGAACAAAATGGATTTTCAAAAATAAAACTGATGAGACGGGAGTGATTACTAGGAATAAGGCTAGGCTAGTTGATCAAGATTATACCCAAATTGAAGGGTTTTAATTTTGAAGAAACCTTTGCTCATGTTGCCAGAATTGAGTCCATTAAACTCTTGTTGGCCATTGCTTGCTACCTCAAGCTTACTCTTCATCAAATGGATGTTAAGAGTGCCTTTCTAAATGGGGTATTGAATGAGGAAGCCTACGTAGAACAAGCTAAAGGTTTTGAGGAATTCAAGTTTCCTAACCATGTGTACAAACTGAAGAAAGCTCTGTATGGGCTGAAACAGGCTCCTAGAGCCTGGTATGGTAGGTTGCCTGGCCATTTGCTTTATCTAGGATTCAAGAGAGGTGAGGTGGACAAAACTCTATTTGTGAGGAAAAATAAAAAGGAGATACTTGTGGCTCAAATATATATGGATGATATTGTGTTTGGGTCAAATTCTGATTCCATGCTAACTGCCTTTGTGGAAAGCATGACCTCCATATTTGAGATGAGTATGGTTGGAGAGTTGAACTATTTTTTAGGCCTACAGATTAAACAATTCAAAGAAAGCATGTTCATATCTAAGTCCAAGTATGATAAAAATCTTGTGAAAAAGTTCTATCTTGAACACTCCTCACACTTCAAAATGTAAATGGGATCTTCCCAAAAGCTCAACCATGACTCAGATGGTGAGAGTGTAGACAAGACCTTATACAGAAGCATGATAGGCAGTTTGTTATACCTCACAGCTAGTCGATATGATATTAAGTATAGTGTGTGTCTTTGTGCTAGATATCAAGCAAACACAAAGGTGTCTCATATGAAAGCCTTGAAAAGGGTAATCAGATATGTGAATGGGACAGTAAACCTTAGGTTACACTACTCTAAGGATACAAACACTAATCAAGTAGGGTATACTGACTTAGATTAAGCTGGCAATAGTGATGATAGGAAGAGTACTACAGGTGTATGATTTTACCTAGGGAACAACCTTGTTTCTTGGTATAGTAGAAAGCCAAATTGTGTATCCCTATCCACTGCAGAGGCTGAATATGTAGCTCTTAGAAATTGCTGCACACAACTGCCGTGGATGAATCAAATGCTAAAAGACTATAGGCTAAATAGCAAAATTTTGACTGCTTTTTGTGATAACAAAAGTGCCTTAGACATATCTAAAAACCATGTCCAACATTTTAGAACAAAACACATTGATATTAGATACCATTTCATTAGGGATCTTGTAGAACAAAAAACTGTGTCTGGAATTTGTTGGGACTGAAAATCAATTGGCTGATATATTTACAAAGGCATTAGATTTGGAGAGATTTTCCTCCTTAAGGAAGTCTCTTGGCTTGTGTGATATTTGAGGATGTGTGCACATTTAATGCGCACACATCCGTTGACACATCTGTATATTAACTAACTCAAAAATAAAAATTAAAATTAAAAAAAAATATCATGCATTAGCTCAAAATATCTCAGTGTGGTCACTTGTGAGTCTTACATCTTTGACATTTTCTGATCACCTAATTGTGGGCATTTCTTGTTCATGTTGTCTTTTGATAACTTGATATAATCTTCTAAGATATCTCACAATGGGTGCCTTAAAACAATGAGAAACAACTGCTTCTCCCATTTGTATGAAGCCAAACCAGTGTGATTAAGTGATTCTCAAGAGAAAGTTTGAAATCAAACTTGAAAAGATCATTGGGAAAAAGGGCTATCTTTGGGAAATAAGAAAAGTGAAAGCTACCCAAGATGCAAAATATCCACAATAAAAAATGGGTGGATGCATCCTAGAGGCTGTGCAGATTAGATTATTGCTCATTGACTTTTTGTGATCTAAATGTGTCCCCAAATGTGACTCACATCCTATGCCACATCTGTAAAACTGAGACTTTTTCCTTCACCTGTATGTTTCATCATGCTAGTCATCCTGCATATTTAGGTCATATAAGGTACTTTGTAAATATTCTCTAGTTAATTTTCATTCTTTAATTATTCTTTGATTTAACATGTTTTTGTTTTTTAATATCTCTCATGAAAAAGAAAGGTGTGTATCAAAATCCTTAATGAAAAATGAAGGATAATATCAAAGGGGTCTGTGGAAAAAGATATGGCTGAATATTTTGTTACCATAAAAGGTATGCAATATTTTGATAAATATTAATCCCTATTCTTTTGTGATTTGCTGTGTGTGGAAATTTCAATTTATAGCCGTTGTGGACTCCTTCTGTTCTTGCTGCAATTTTGAGTCCTATTTGAGGAAGGAATCCTTGTTTGAGTAGGAAAGGGGGAGTTGTGAGTATTTATGTGGAACAACCCTTGTCACATCGCCATAAACCCTCTTTTATCCTTGCTCCAGTCCCTCATAATTTCTCACATACACACACATCTTAAATTTTCTCTCTCCGTTCGACCTAACATTTTTTGCAGAATCAATGGACCCTCAAAATCCGATTCGCGATGAAGATGTGCTAGATATAGAACCAATTTCTGTTGGTAGGGATGAAATCCCCCAATCCGATCTAAACGCTCGAGCTAAATTTTTTGTCAAGGTACCCCCTTCATCTCCATCATCTGAATCATCAATGGAGGTACCCCCAATCTGCTAACCCTACTCCATTGGAACCAACCATTGCTCCCTCATCTTCTAAAAATCCTACTCCTCCTCCCTCTCCTGTTCCTCGACCTATTGTAGTTCCACCTGTCGTGGACCCTACTTCTACATTGGTCACTCCCCTCACAAAGAAAAGGAAGTTACCTACTTTCAAGCCAAAGGGGAACTTTGCCAAACCTGCTCCTCCCAGGAATGTGAGAAGATCTCACAGGGTAAGAAAACTTTCTAAGGATGACAAGGCCAAGAATCTGAAGAAGACTGGTGGGAAACTGTAAGTACCCAAATCCGGATCGTCAAAATCCGTTAGAAAGTTAACCGGAATCCGTTAACTGGCCCGCTTCAGGTTAACCAGAACCCGTTAAGCTCCCCGTTGCCATGTCAACGAGACGTCCCGGGACTGCCCCGTGCATCCCGACGTCAAAACGTACTTAACACACATCAGCGCACGTGAAAGTACGGCTTTCCCTGAAAAATGCACTTTCCGACACTTTCCGGGGGCGTTTCGGACATTTTCCGGACTGTTATTTAAAAAAGGAACAAAACCGGGACCCGGGAACGAACTCCCACATGGCTGGTGACTCATGGGACACGTGGCTTGCATGCCACCTCCCTCTAGTCACCTTTCAATCAAAAATCAAGGAGAAAAGACTAAAATACCCTTGGTATGCAGTCCAAGTCCGACCGGACTCCTTTGCAGATTCTCAGAAATTGCCAGCAAGTCCCTCAAATTTCCAAAGTTCCACAAAATCCCCTGGATTTCAGGCTAAGTCCGGCCGGACTCATGCTGAAATTTCACCTATAAATAGAAGGGCTGTCAAAGCCATTTATAACAACAAATTTACTCCCCAAAATCACCACAGCCACGGCCCAAACCAAATCCTCCCTCTCCCGTGCTCCCGTTTTTCATCGGTTTGCGTGAAAACTCCTCGTTTCAACCAAACACGAACCAAAACACCTCGAAACACCATTCCAAACAACTTTCCGTATCCCGTATACACCCCCCGAGCCAAAGGAGTCAACCCTAGCCATAGGTATAACTCCCTCTCTCTAATCTCTCGTTCGGCCTTGGTTTACGCGCCAGTCACCATAACCGTTTCGGACGAACATCGTTGAAATGTAGACGCCTCCGTCTAACGGGGTCCGATACATTTTAGCCCATCGATCCTCTTCTCTTCCCGTAAGAAAAGTAATCACGGGTTAAAACGGCGTTCCGACCCCGTTCCGTTTAAATTTCTGTCATTTACAATTCCTGATCGATCGATCCGTTGAACGTTATTTAAATTCCTGTCATTTACCATTCCGAACCGTTTGATCCGTCGAACATCATTTACATTTCTTGCAACTTTACAATTCCGAGTCGTTTGGCTCGTCAATCGTCATTTACAATTCCGAGTCGTTTGGCTCGTCGATCGTCATTTACGATTCCGGATCGTTTGATTCCGTTGATACTGCAATTTAAATACTGTCATTTACAAAGTCCGACCCGTTTGGATCATGATAGTATTTACCTCTCAAAGTCCGAGTCGCAACCCGATTCGTTGATTGCAAGTCATTTAATACGTTTTTTCCCGTACAAATCGTTAACAATGTAATGCCCGGTTCAAAACCGGAGTTCGACCTTCGAACTCTCTTTCAAAATGCGCGAAATGACGTTTGCCACGCAAACGCTCATTTCAAACTCAAAACCGACGTTTGTCAAAACGCTCGTCTTTTCAAACAAAGTCACCTAATCAACGTTTGACATTCAAACCAAGATTATGCTTGTCATTCAAGCCCCCATTTCAAAACACACACACACACACGATTTTCGAGAAAGGTAGAAAGACTCGTCATACGAGGCGTTTCGGGTGATCTCGTAATACTCTTCCCTAAACGTAATGTGACCTCCAAACCTAACAATCTCTGGTACTCAAAAAGCTTTTTACTCGTTTTTGCTACCAATAAAAATGATCCCCTGTTTTCAAAAGCCTTTTCCTAAGTTTTTGCTACCAATAAAAACGACACCATTTTCACTAAAAGCCGTTTCTCAACATTTGGGCTCAAAATACAAAACCGCGTGGCGACTCCTCATTTCCTTCCCATGAAGCGAGGTCTCAGACACCAACCCTCCGCGAAAGACAACCGCGTTTTCCGTCCGCGCGAAATCCCGGGTAATTTCAGTTGGCGACTCCGCTGGGGAAATGGATACTTTTTTTCAAAACTACCGTTGTTTTCTAAAAAGCCTTCTGTGGGTCAAACTTTTGTTTACCCTTCCTCGTTTTTCGTGTGCGTGTGTTACTTTAAACCTCGAACGGTTTTTTCAAAGGCATTACATTGTCAACTTTTCAAAATCATACCATGTTTGTGCATCCCCATTCATGTTTGGTTTTCATTGCTGTCTTTTGAACTGCGCATCATAATGCTTTAAAGACACATTCTGAAAAATCTCTGTTTTACAAAAAAAAAAAGAATTTTAGTGACCGCACACTACTCGCACTTGATGCCTCGGTACACCGCACTTCGTGTCATAAAGCCTAAGTGTATGTTTTTTACGCCGGGTTCCGCCACGAGTCAAGCTCGAGAGGTTGAGACCGAAGGTCGTTCCCGACCTGAAGTCTTGAGCTTTTTAGCCTTGACTTTGACGCGGAGCTCTGCCGAAAAATATACCCGAAGGTTCAATGTGACGCCGTGTCACCAAACCTCACCGTATGTACCGTGCCAGCCACAACTTGGCCAACGTCAAAAGCTAAGGTCCCTCGCACAAGCGAGTCAGGAGAGGTCATGCCAAAATTTTGGCACGATCCCCGCCTTAACTTAAGGACGTTGACTTCGACTGTGGCCCGTGCGTCACATACATTGGAAGTTTGCGTGATCAGCTTGCCTTAAGTTCACTTTTTCCTTTGTCGGTGGAACTCGCTTGCCTTATAGGACCTCACTCGGGATAGTCCATCCCGAGAAAGATGATCTACAAATGGAAACGAGGGGCTTATAAGCGTAGTGACGAGATCCACTGATTAGAGCTCTAGGATTAGTTGCGAAAAAGAAGACACGCTCTTTTCCAACCGATTAGGACTCTAAGAAAATGCGCTTTAAGTAAACATTAATCGGTAACTGCACATTGCACAAGCCCAAAACCTTGATCCAAATCCCCCTTTTCCGAAGCCTAAACCCTGCCTTTTGTTCCCTGCAGCGAGCAGAAAGTGGTTCAGATTTCCGGGTCAGCGCCTCGCCAGAATCACCGTTACGGCAGCGTCAGACAGTTCTTCGGTTCCCTCAGTTCCCTCAGCCAGAATTTCCGACATGTTTAGCTCACTGAGAAATCGTGACGGGGACGGACCCCCGCCACCGGTAACAGATATGACTTTGGAAGAAGCCATCCGGGCTTGTGAGGTTCACAAGAGGAAGAAAGAAGATCAGCAGAATTTCGTGGTACAACTTCTGAATGAGCGAGGTATAGCAGCTATCCCCCAGTCAGACGGTACTTTTGTCCTGGTCGAGGATGACGATTCCCCAAAACCAGTTCCTCAAACCTTCAACCAGGTTCCTCTCCCGCCAACTTATGGGATTCCTTCGAACCAAGGAAACAGCCGACCTAGGCTTCACGTTGCCACCTCCCAGGGCAACCCTATTAAATTTGGCCAGGCCAGTGCTACTCCCATCACTCAATACCACCAGCGCATCGCTGGACCATCTCAGACAGATGCCAATATTCTTCAATACCCTCCCGGGTTCGTCCTGTTGCCTATACACGAATCCCAAAACATCGGGGATAAACCCCGATACAGTTCAGAAAAGGCCCCCATATATTCTCATATATCAAGCCTTCCACCTCCAATCACTACTGCTCACGTGGTAGCACCCGGTGTCGAGCCTCACAGTCCACCACTGGACCAACCTTAGCCTGGATGGTCGAACAGATGAAAGACCTGAAAGCCACCATGAGCAGCTCAAAGCAGGAAACGCTCAAATCCACATATCCGGGAATGGTCACGCCTCTCCCTGCCAAGTTCAGAATGCCGGAGATGGACCGATTCGATGGAACCGAATGTCCTCAAACGCACGTCGACACCTACGTTCTCGACATGAGAGCGAAAGGAGCAACCCTCCAGCAAATGGCCGACCACTTCCAGCATACGCTCAAAAGTTCAGTGTTACGATGGTTTCTGAGGGTCAAGCCTGCGGATCGCTACACCTGGGATCAGATCAGTAACATCTTTCTAGAATGGTACCAATCCAACTTAGAGTGGGAAACGAGTCGCGAGGACTTAATCACCACTGAGCAGAAAGCGGATGAAAGCGTCAGAGAATTCTACAAGAGGTGGAGTTGGAAACTCTCCGAGATCATGGAGCCACTCTCCAAGGATGAACAGATGCGGATCTTCAAGTCCTGCTTAAGACCGTCCATCAGAACTCTCATCAGTCATCATTTCTTCCCGGATCTACGGGCCATGGTCAATGCGCTCACGGTTCGAGAAGGATCTCAAGGAAAAGTTGGCTCTTTGCACGGCCCATACAGATATCTTGCTCGCGGTTGCATTCAATCCCGCACCGGCCCCCGGCAAAGGGAAAGATACGTTTGTCAACTACATCCATCGGGGACAAGCAATGGGGCAAAAACCCGGGCCCCACAAAGCAACAACTCCACTTCGAAGCAGTCTGCCGTACATTTTGACAAGTTGGATATGCCACTGAGCAAGATGCTGGAGGGGTTAATCAAGGAAGGTCTCCTTAAACCCGTTGCAAATTACAAACCCAAGAATCCCGTAGTCAACGCTGACAAGAGCAAGTACTGCGCCTTCCATCAGTATCACGGCCATACCACCGACAACTGCGTGGGGTTACGATACGAAATTCAGAACTTGATAGAGGAAGGAAAGTTGGAGCGCCCCCGTGGACCCAATACAGTCGAAAACCCGTTTTCGAACAACAACAACAGTGTGAATTCCATTGAGTGGGTGCCCAAGAAGATTGCCGCAGAGCCAGTCCCTCCGCCTCTTCCAGCCGGGTCCTCATCAAGTGTCCACACCAGCTACGATGTTTGATCAAGCTCCTTTGCCCGCCCGGGAGTACGAGTCCCAAGATGTGGTCCGGAGCAATCCTCCGAAGAAACAGAAGAAGAAGTCCTCTCAACAGCAACTGAGAAAAAGATATGAAGCTGGAGACACCAGTGTGGGTACACTCGGAGAGCCATCCGGGAAGTTCGAATACTATGTACTCTACTCGAGCCAGTCCTCCCTTCCTCCAGGCCATGCAGCTTTAGAGCAGACAGGGGTGGGAAAGCCGAAAAGTCCCGCTGACACCAGAGTTCAGACCTTGGGACACCAGAATACCTCAGATCTTGGTAATCTCACTACCAGTCAGAAGCCTAACCCCCCGCGGGATCAGCTAAGATTCAACTTGTCTAGCTTCCGAGCCCGGATCGGCAAAGGAAGATCAAAATCAGCTTGGCACTCGCACTCGATCAACGTGCTAACCAAGGGCGACAACCGCCACAAACAGTCTCAACACAATCCCGAGGCTCCAGCAAAGGCTTTACCTCGCAAGAGGAAGTGTGAATACCCCGTCCCGATGCAACGCGCATTCGGATGTTTAAAATAAATAATTATGGAAAGTCGGACCGAAATAGGATATTCATTAAGTGACACTCGATTTAAACCATATTAAAAAATATTAGTTTAACTTTTGAGAGTCGCCACGCCGCTTTGATATAGCCCAAAGCATTGAAAAAAGGCTAAACATGTGATTGGGTTCGAGGGTCAAGTTACAACAGAAGAAGAAACGTTATCACTCCTATTGCCCGACGGATCGGTCTTTCTAACATGTGGGGTGTTGGTTGTGTGCGGTGTTTACAGGAATAGATAGAAGAAGTGGGATCATGCATAAGGAGGAGGGGAGAGAAAGAATTAATTGATGATCACACCCTAGAACCTTTGATTTAGGCCCTCGGAAGGTGCACTAATCAATGTTCATCCTTGGGGAATTGTTGATCATGGGATGATTATTATTTAAGGAGGAAAGAAAGAAATAGTTCCTAGATCCATTGGCTTTCTCGGAGAAACCTTAGATCATCCTCGGCTATGCATACTTAAATATATTAAAACAATCCTAAATCTAGCATATAGGCATATATAGAACATATTAAGCATGCAAATAAATAACAATGATAATAAAGGGCGGAATAAAAGACTTACCAATTGTAGCAAGGCTTTGGGATTCGAATCTAGCAAGATTCAAAGAATGTTGAGAGATGTACGGAAGGGAGAATCAAGTATAGTCTTGACTTCTCCGTGGAAAAATGTGTTGTGTGATGGAACAAATCAAGTTTATTCTTGATTTCTCCGTTGAATATTATGTGTTTTCTATCGGGAACGTGTGTCTTGGAGAGTGAATCGAGTGCACGTATTTATAGTGCTTGGGGGAATGGGCTGGACCTAAAGAAAGGGTCGATCGGCCTTCTTTTGGATAAGGGTCGATCGGCACTTATTTTAAGTAAAGTTTATCCTAAATAAAAGGGTCGATCGGCACTATGATGAAGGGTCGATCAAACTAAATAAAGAAGAGTCGATCGGCACTTCCTCAGGCGTACCTTCCACGCAAACTGCTGACGGCGGAGGAATAAGAATGAAAAGATTAATTTAGGGTTTTGTCAACCAAACTGGTCCAAAATATTTAAAATACCTTTTTTAGGACCGGGTACTAACAGTAGCCCCTCGGCGACGCTTCTTGTAAGACAAGTGGGGTCGACGATAAAAATAGGATCCGTCCTGAAATCGTAGTTCGGAATACAGCCGGGGATAGAAATGAATGGGCATTAGTACCCTGAAGAATGGAGGACGTGAGGTGTCAAGGATACGTTACTGCACGGGAGTCACCAAAGGATTTGACTGTTCGGGGAGTCACCCAAAGATTTGACTGTCCGGGGAGTCACCCAAAGTTTTGACTGTACGGGGAGTCACCCAAAGAATTGACTATCCGGGGAGTCACCCAAAGATTTGACTGTCCGGGGAGTCACCCAATGATTTGACTGTCCGGGGAGTCACCCAAAGATTTGACTGTCCGGAGAGTCACCCAAAGATTTGACTGTCCGGTGGGTCACCCAAAGATTTGACTGTCCGGGGGGTCACCCAAAGATTTGACTGTCCGGGGAGTCACCCAAAGATTTGACTGTACGGGGAGTCACCCAAAGATTTGACTGTCCGGGGAGTCACCCAAAGATTTGACTGTACGGGGAGTCACCCAAAGAATTGACTGTCCGGGGAGTCACCCAAAGATTTGACTGTACGGGGAGTCACCCAAAGATTTATGAGAGTATGACTATGTGGGAGTTACCCGAAAAATAATAAAAAGATAGATTATAAGTAATGGAAAAGGGTAATAAATGAGAATATCTGATTCTTGGAAAGGGGCGAGGCCTTTTAATGGTCTAGTCAAGGATTTAGACCAAGGAACCGTTATCGAGGTGGGGAAAAGGAAGGGTCAATCGGCCCTTTCTTCTGATTGGCTAGGGGCCCTTTGACGCGGATCCGTGGCGCTGAGATGGGATCTGAGCCGTTAGAAGTAACACAAAATAAGGTCCGATCGGCCCTTCTCTTAATAAGGGTCGATCGACCCTTTCCTGGACCAAACAGTTTCTTTCGATCAGCTCTTTATCTGCGCACGTCTTCTTCTTCTTCCTCCATTCTTCTTCTCCGCCATTTTCAGAGAGCTTGAGAGACTTTGAGTGCTTCATTGCTTTTGTGCCAAATTTGTAAAGGATTTGCCATGGATCCTACTGATTGGGCCGCATTTGAATCTTTGCTTAATCGCCCGGATGATCAGCCTTTGGACTCGTATACCGGCGACATGGGCGGTGGTTTCTTTGGTTACGCTGGCGGGAGTGGCAGCGGTGGAGGAGCTGGTGGCAGCGGAGGCTTTGGTGGTTTTGATAGTGGGTATGGAAATATTGGCGGCGATGGTGGCGGCTATGGCGGTAGTTATGGTGGTGGCTATGACGGCAGTGGCGGTGGTCACGGCGTTAGTGGCGGCGGTCTCGGTAGTAGTGGCGGCGGTAGTGGCGGCGATGGTGGTAGTGGCGGCGGTCACGGCGGTAGTGACGATGACGAGGGTGGTGACCATGATGCCGGGGAGAGTGACAGGAGTGATGCTGGTGGGGATGCTGATGCGAGGAGGCGACGGGCTTCTCGTAATTACCGCTCTTCGAGGTTGCATTTTCCGTTGCGGAACCAGTCTGATTTTTACGCGGGTCAGGAGCGCCACGGCTCTACGGGACTTCGCTCCCATGTTGGGATAAAGGTGTAAGAATTTTTTGATTTAACAAAATAATACATGCATGTATCAAGTGTTATAATTTAAATACGAGTAATGTAACATACCTATGCTGTGTTTACCTGTAGGGGAAGAAGATGAAAGGGCGTAGCTCCCTTAAGGTGGTTGGTGAGTTGTGGGCATCCTTGCCGGCTGGTGAGGGTAGTCCTCGTGAGCGGGTAGAGAGCATGGGTCTGGCTCCTTTCTTTGACATGGTACTACAGATGGGTCAGACCAGACGGTGCACAGCTGTGGTGAAGGTGTGTCGAGAATTCTGGTGGAACACGACACACACCTTTCACTTGAGTTGGGGTGAGACCACGGTTACCCCTACTGATTTCGCTGCTCTTACCGGCTTGAGGTTTACGGATATAGCACTTCCTTATGATGAGACCCTTCATGCTGATCCGGCTCGTCAGACCCAGCTGTTTGGTGCTAGATTGGGCTCGAGTAGGAATTTTGGCGTTGATGCTGGAAAGCTGTATAAGCTTGTTAGAGCTGCCATTGGTCAGTATTCTCTTGGCCAGTACGGGCTTGATGCACTTGTTCGGGGATTTCTCTGGTACGGCTTCTCAGTGGCCCTCTTTCCCAACTCAGGCCCAGTATGTCGATTTTCTTTGTTGGGTGCTTTGGAGGATTTGGATCTGGTGCGAGATATCTCCTGGGGAGGGGCCGGCTTGGCTGAGCTGTATCGGGCTCTGGACACTGTCTCGAGGTCCAATACCTCTTCCTTTGACGCGTTTCAGCTTGTTCTGGAGGTATGTCAGCTTTTGTCATTTTTATTGTCCTCTTACTTATTACTTGTCCTTCTGTCCTCATGAATATCTGCTTTCCGCGTCTTTTGCAGGCGTGGGTCTACGAGGTTTTCAGTGTTGCGCCGTTTACTTTGCGTGACCAGACTCGAGATGTGCCTGTCTTGCGCTTTTGGAGGAAAGAGAACAGGATCGAGGGGGTCCAGAAGACGGTCCGCGAATCTGAGCTGAGGGCTGTTTTCGGTGGTCCCTGGAGGATTGAGTTTCTGCTTTACCCTTGGACTCCTGAGGCTTCAGAGACAGTTGGTGATGTCCGGGTTGTTACTGCTTCCCGTAGGTTGTTGGTTGGTTTGTCCGCTGATGAGATGTACCTGGGAGAGCGGGTGGCTAGACAACATTATGCGTGGGCTCCGCTTTATGCGCCCCAACATCCTCCTAGGAACATGTGGTATCCCAACCGCTTGGCGAGGAGGGAGGATTATCTGCACGGGATCCCTGCTTCTGAGTTCCGGTCTGATATGGATTATCTGACCTTCGTGGAGCATTTTCTGAGGTCACCACAGGTGGTGAGGCGGGCTGCTGAGGCTGCCGGTATAGGGGATCAGGGCTTAGTTATCCCCGAGCTGATGGGTGTTGGGCATCCTGAGATAGTAGAAATGTCCCCGTTTCCTGACCACTTCTTTGTGTCGGCTGGTGACGGGCATGTGAGAGTAGATTTGACGCCTACGGAGGCTGACGAGGTCGAGGCTGCTCAGCTTCCTCCAGACAGTGTCGGTGGGGTATACCTCTTACTTCTCCTTTTATGCATCGATCCTTATGTTTTAGCCTTGGTGTGACCCTCGTATCTGATTTTGCAGGTTACCCGTGATTCTTATGTGCGGGCTATGAGGCAGACGAATATATTGAGCCGTCTGCTGAGGAGTGCAGTGCAGACACTTTCTTGCCAGTCTCAGAGGTCAGTAGACGCGGATCCAGCTCAACGCAGACAGCGATCCCATGACGAGGGCAGTTCAGCCTCTAGATTTTCCCGTGGTCGCAGTTCGACCTCCCGTAGGGGTCATTAGGACTTTTTATTTTGTAGATTTTATTTGTAACTCCTGTAATAAATAAAAGAAAAGACTACATGCAGACTCTATTTTTATGCTGACTCGTTTTTATGCACAGATTTATTTTAAAATTTAATATTTTCTATTTATGGACATTTTCTATTTTGTACACTGCAATGAAAAGTCACCCTAGAAATTGACGTATAAGGAAGTCACCCTAGAAATTGGGATTGAAGCTAGGGTTTAGAGAGGAGCTTTATTTCCTAGGCTCGAGGCTAGGGTTTAGAAAGGTATTTGTCACCTAGGCTTGGAGCTAGGGTTTTGAGAGGTATTTGTCACTTAGGCTTGAGGCTAGGGTTTTGAAAGGTTAGTCTGAACAAGGCAATTTGAGCAGAAAGATTATGGTTTAAGCAAGGCGAGGCTGAGTAGGTGTCTATGATAGAAGATGGGCTTGGATGAGTTTGATGTCTAGAGATGAGAGGTAGGACCGAGTCATCTTGAGAGTCACAGAGATACACCTTTGATAGATTTGAAGGGTTTGAAAATTTGTGGAGACCAAAGAGTGATTTTTGTAAACAAGGTGCCAAGGAGGATGGCATTTTGAAAGCATGTTAATCTGATAAGGAGGCCTTATGATTGATTATGTTTCTAACTAACTCAAAGAGTTTGCCACATGCTGATCTTGATGACAAGGGATGCCCTTCTTGCTAGATATGACTTCGTTGGAGCCCTGATTTTTGTTTAAAGCCCTTGGCCACATAGTCGACCCATTTCCTGGGAGCCTCAATGTTTGATGAAGTGACCATGGCGAAGCCCCAGTCGATGATGCAAAGCAAACCCGAAAGGGAATCTGGTAAAGAGAGCCTGAGAGAACAGCTTAACAAAAGCCCCAGTTTGGAGAGATTCAATGTATCCCTATTGCAGACAGAGTCATCTTGTGGCCACGGAGGTGACCCATCGTTTTGAACAACAGCCAATCAGTAGCTGGACAAGACTCGAAATGTATATGTGCAGGGGCACCTTTTTCGAAGGTGGGAATGGATCCCGAATTCGTGTATGACACTCTCGCTTTTGGGTTTGACTCTTTCGGGAGAGTATAAGCATCACAAGGTGTGGAAAAGTGTATGGAAGCCCTCCGGCGAGAAAGTAAGTGTTTGGCTCTTCCTAGATTGTAGAAAAGAAGACTTGTCGAGACATTTGAAGAATTGTTTTATTCAGAATTATATTTTGGTTGCTCGAGAATGGACCTTACTGATTGGTTTATCAAATTCCAATTATATAAGTAAACAAATAATGACTGCTTTGATTTGAAGCTGAAATAAGAGAGAGAAAATTGATTGATGGTGAAATCGGGCTTGACTTTAGAAGGAGTAGGATGTTCCATTGTTGCTTGCTGCTCTGGACTATTCTGTGATAATTTTCGTGCAGGCTGCCACTGCATTGATCTTCTTTATGGGAAAGCATGAAAAATAGAAAAAAGGTTGGGGTGGAAGAAAAGGTGGGAATTTGACTGATTATAGCCCCTTCTATTTTTCTGTCTTTCAAGTTAAGATTCGCTGTTCCTTTGTTCTCGCAAGCCGAGGGGAGTAGTCCCTAGCGCGCGTCTCCTTGCTTTTACCGGAGTGCCGCTGAGAGGCACGGATGCGAAGCCCCAGTGAGACTTTTGCAGACAGTGTTTGAGGAGTCGAATGAACGAATTTCAAGAATAGGACGAGTTCCGAAACTTGGGGAGAGTGTGTAATATGCTCACGTGGGATAACAAGTGACTCAATGGGAATGCCATTCGGTAGCGGTTGTAGCCGGGCTTTGGGTTGCGATCGATCATTAGGTGATGCTTAATATGGTCTCTTAAAGTGAGAGGTCGGCTGGGCCTTTTGCTGAGAGGTTGGTTTAAGGGATGTGTTTGGGATCTCTAGGGTGAAGGGATTTTCTTGTTGTTGCTTCTTCAGAACCTCTAAGAGTGAGGTTAACTTTGATTTTGACGCGGTCAAGGGTGGTGATGGAATCCTCTAAAAGTGAGAGGATGGATTTTGGAATTGGTTTACGGGATTTGTCTAAGAGGGAGTCTTTGTTGTTTCTTCTCGCGAGTTTGTTGTGATTTCAGCAGGTAACTTGATCACGATGGGACCTCCACTCGATGTCTCGTTTTCACAACCTTTGAGATGGGAGGTTCACTTCGGATTTTTTTTTTTTTTGACAACCTCTTCTCGAGAAAAACCTTCGGATTTGTTTGCTCGCGATAGCCCCTAGCGTATATGCCTTAGGATGCGTTTACCTTTTCCCTCTTGTATGAGTTTCTTTTGCATTCCGCCTTTCTTGAGCTTTGTGAGTCAGGGGAGCCCCTAGTATGGGCTTCTTCCTTGGGGTTTCAAAACTTGTCGATCTTGAAATGAAAGGGTTTTATTTAGTGAAGATAAGGTTATGGCTTCCTATGGTGAGAGGTTCAAGCTTCAATCGCTACTGGATAGCATTCTCAAAAGAGTATTTAAAATAAATGCAAACTCATTTAACCGACTCATTAAGTAAGGCAAAATATATTCGGACCATGAGAAAGACATGTGAGCATATTCAACGAAAGCTTATCTATCGAATGGAAAATCAGAGGAGAAGCGAGATTGGGGGGTTGGTGAGCCCCAAGTTGACATTCATGTAGCACTTGTGAAGGATAAGAACAACCCCTTGCATTTTGTAGTGGCGTGAGCATCTATTCTCTGATGATGAGCAACAACGGTCTTTGTGCTTGTCTTGACCATTTGGAAAGGAGGTCAAGTGGGGGAGAGTGTATTTGGGGAAGTGTATGCTTGAGAAAGTATAGAGGGCATGTACAAGGAGAGGGTCTGGAGATAGTGTATGAAAAGTATATTGTGGAGTATGGAGAGAGTGTATGAGAGAAGGGTGTATAGGGATGGTGTATATGAGGAAGGGACAGTGAGTTGCTTACTCCAATCAAAGCATTCATTCATTGTTTACTTTATTAGCCGGTGAGTTTATCAGTGAGATTAGCAACCAAGTGATAATTATAAATAAAACAATCTTCTTGAAAGTAATGCGAGATTATGTCTCAAGTCTAGAGAGAAAGGAAAGAAAGACTCTTTTATTATTGAAGTAACTAATCTAAAGTGGACATTACATAGCCATGCCCAAAGTGGACGTAAGAAAGACACACTAGAACCTACAAGACTGAATGAATCTAAATCTTTCCTCGAAGTGCGAGAACTTCTTCATCAATGAGGCCTTGGATTTTCCCTTGGTTGATCAATCTTTGAATTAAGTGCTTCAGTTGCACACATCTGTCAGTGGTATGCCCAGCGTACTTGTGGTATTTGCAAAACTTGGATGTATCCAAGTTAGTTCTCTTATTAACAGGCTTGTAATTCTCGAGCGGCTTGATCAAATTCTTTCTCACCAAAACTTCAAAGAACTCACCTACAGGCATTACCAAGTCATCAAAGTACTCCTTGTTGATCTTCTTCTCTTGGATTGAATTTGGGGGTGACTCGGGTATTGGTTCCCTTCGTTGGTTGGTGGCCACATCAGGCATCTTGAATGAGAAATTTTGATGTGTAGGACCATAGGGGGGACCACAAGCATGTGAATGGTAGGGATTCTGGATTTGAACAGGAGGAGGAACTCTTCTCAAGTATTCGTGAATGTAAGACAGATGGTGCTGCTCAATTTCATGTATGTCTTTGAGGAGGTTGAGCACTCCCAACTTCATGTCTGAGACTTCTTTAAGGGCTTCAATGCTTTTCTCCAGAGACATGATGTAGAATTTTGTAAGAACATATGGCAGAGTCAAATCAATGAGTTGAATTAGACTCATAATTAATCTTAAGGCATCTTTGAGAAAATAGTTGATCTCCACAATTTGAGAGTTTGACCGGGCTGAAGTTGCCTACATAACCCTTACCATTTATGGTACGAGTCTCAGGTCACCGTAGTTTGAGGGGGGCCCTGATTGATGATATAACCAGGGTTAAGTTTAGAGAAAGAGAGAGGATGAATGTAAAAGAGGAAGAGGAAGATGACTCGATCCTTGGTCAAATATACGTGAGGGTGATCTAGACGAGCTAATCGAACTTGGATGGGAATTGGTCTTGATTGGCTTAGGTAGGCCCTAGATGGTGGTTTGATCTAGGTGGGTCAAGAGAGGTTTGATCTAGGTGGGTCTTTGGCTGAAGGGTGCTAGAGATAAAGGGTCTAAACTATGGATGGTTTTAAGGCTAAGGGAGCAGACTATGGATGGTTTAAGAGATTGAAGGATAGTTAAGCATTTTATTTACAAAAAAGCCCTTTATAGAACCTACCCTTGGTTGGAAGGGATACCCCTTTTTCGCAACAAACTAAAGGTCCTAAAGTGGTGGATCCTAACGACTAACCGTCTCATATAGACATTTAAGATGATATTTATGGGAAGTACTACAGATCTATGATAGGACAAGATCTTTTTAACAAGCACTCAACCTTACATGGCACGTCCTTTTAAAAGGAAATCAAATTTTTGTGCTCTTTTCTTTCTATAGATCTTGTCTTATCACTGATTCGTAGTGACTTATCATAAAGACCTTATTAATTGTCTATATGAAAAAGCTAGTCAAACCAACCAGTCACAGGGAGTGTACTCCTAACAAAGTGGGCAACACAAGGGTTAGGTTTTAGGCTCCCACCGTGCAGTCGAAGCGCACTAATGAGTGGATGACCAAGTGAGACTCGGAAGGGAGGCGACATGATCACCACACTTCCCGCACTTTGGCTTCTCCTATGGGTTAAGGGTGTCTGTGCAGTGTGACACGGACTCTAGTGGTAGTGTGAGGTAAAGGAGTCTAATTCTTTATAAAGAAAAAAGAGAGAGATTTTTTTTTGTTTTATGAGATGCATGCATGCAATGCGACAGTTAAGAATAAAGAAAATAAAAGAGAAAGCAAAATACAACACCACAAAGGAAAACGAAAGTCTGACCCACTAAGTTTGAAAAAGTTTCAAAACAGACCCCAGCAGAGTCGCCACTGTGAATACCCCGTCCCGATGCAACGCTCATTCGGAAGTTTAAAATAAATAATTATGGAAAGTCGGACCGAAATAGGATATTCATTAAGTGACACTAGATTTAAACCATATTAAAAAATATTAGTTTAACTTTTGAGAGTCGCCACGCCGCTTTGATATAGCCCAAAGCATTGAAAAAAGGCTAAACATGTGATTGGGTTCGGTGGTCAAGTTACAACAGAAGAAGAAACGTTATCACTCCTATTGCCCGACGGATCGGTCTTTCTAGCATGTGGGGTGTTGGTTGTGTGCGGTGTTTACAGGAATAGATAGAAGAAGCGGGATCATGCATAAGGAGGAGGGGAGAGAAAGAATTAATTGATGATCACACCCTAGAACCTTTGATTTAGGCCCTCGAAAGGTGCACTAATCAATGTTCATCCTTGGGGAATTGTTGATCATGGGATGATTATTATTTAAGGAGGAAAGAAAGAAATAGTTCCTAGATCCATTGGGTTTCTCGGAGAAACCTTAGATCATCCTCGGCTATGCATACTTAAATATATTAAAACAATCCTAAATCTAGCATATAGGCATAATTAGAACATATTAAGCATGCAAATAAATAACAATGATAATAAAGGGCGGAATAAAAGACTTACCAATTGTAGCAAGGCTTTGGAATTCGAATCTAGCAAGATTCGAAGAATGTTGAGAGATGTACGGAAGGGAGAATCAAGTATAGTCTTGACTTCTCCGTGGAAAAATGTGTTGTGTGATGGAACAAATCAAGTTTAGTCTTGATTTCTCCGTTGAATATTATGTGTTTTCTATCGAGAACGTGTGTCTTGGAGAGTGAACCGAGTGCACGTATTTATAGTGCTTGGGGGAATGGGCTGGACGTAAAGAAAGGGTCGATCGGCCTTCTTTTGGATAAGGGTCGATCGGCACTTATTTTAAGTAAAGTTTATCCTAAATAAAAGGATCGATCGGCACTATGATGAAGGGTCGATCGAACTAAATAGAGAAAAGTCGATCGGCACTTCCTCAGGCGTACCTTCCACGCAAACTGCTGACGGCGGAGGAATAAGAATGAAAAGATTAATTTAGGGTTTTGTCAACCAAACTGGTCCAAAATATTTAAAATACCTTTTTTAGGACCGGGTACTAACAGGAAGACATGAAACGGATGGCTGGATGACTCTCCTTCTCCGGATAGAGACCAGATCTACGATTCTCGACTGTATGGCAGTATGATCACGTTCTGTGACGATGACCTTCCGAGAGATGCCTCGGGGCACAATGAAGCTCAGTACATTACTCTCAAGCTCAACACCATATCACTCTCCGGAGTATTGGTAGACAACGGGTCAGCCGTTAACGTTCTCCCTCTCAGCATGATGCGAGCCCTCCGTATCAATGAAAGCCATCTGATTCCATCTACCCGGACTATCAAGGCCTACGACAGCACATCTCGTCCCATCCTGGGGATGCTGACTTTGGAACTCTGGTTCGAAACCCAAATGGTGCCAGCGAAATTCCACGTGATGGACATTCCATCCGAATTCACGGCTCTGTTGGGACGCCCTTGGCTACATCACATGAAAGCCATAGCTTCCACTCTCCATCACTGCATTAAGTTCATTAACCGGCAGGGAGATCTTGAAGTCATTAAGGGGACAGTTTCCTCATAGGAAACGAAGCCGAGACAGTAGCCAAGCATGCCCGCAGTCAGGCACCGGGGCTACCTCCTTCAAACCGACCAAGGGACTATCGGGGCAAATCTCATCAGAATCCCTCAGAGTCCGGAGATGCTAACTATGTAAACGTACTTGAGCAGGCAGACCCTGAAGCAGTCTGATACATCAAGTTCAACTGCCGTTTCCAACATTTGGAGGCAGATTGGAAAGAGACCCTGAGCATCGCCATGATGCGGGCACGTAAACTCCATGTCTCCAATCGGAGATTCGTCAGCATTCTTCGAACCAACTCTCTGGCCCCGCCAGGCAAAGAGATTTTCGTGATAAAAGTCAACAAGCTCCGTCACACTCGTGATGAATGCATGGAAGTCGTATGGGATGTCCTCCATGAGGAACTACCCGCTGCACCCCTCTTCTCCAGTGAAGGGCATGATGTTTTTCTAGCAGCTCCAGCAACGCACCCGGATGCAATACGTCCCTACGTTTGGGTTGAGCCATCAGATGACGACGAGTCAGGACTCTCCGGAGTCAAGGACGCGGCAGACCCGCGGGCAGACCTCTGCATTCACATGCTCAGTTTCGAGGACGGCACCCATTCCGATCAGGTCACCTATGACCAAGGCTCCAACACTATTTAAATTGTCAATCTCAACGTCCAGTACAGGCACCTATCCGACAATTGGAAGTTACTGGTTGACACGACGAAGAATCCCTCTGATCAAGTGACTGACGATGACTTCGTCAACATCATCTATTCCAGATATCCTGATGATACCAAGGATCCGGTCCTTATTGTCAGATTCGGCAACGCCAAAGTTACCCTCGACGACTGCCTGCTCATGGTAAACGAGGCCCTGGCTAACCGAGCTCAGTGGAGCCTGTTTAAGGCCATATAATGACTTCTTCCGTCGACAAACATGATTGGGTCGAGATAGATCACGGAAGCCCAAGGGTTGATGTATATAAACTGTCTCGTGAAGGTGACCATGCAAGAAGGCATTCTTAACATCTAGTTGATGAATGGACCAAGATTTAGAGAGAGAAATGCTAAGAACCGTTCAGATAGTGGCTGGTTTTACCACCGGGCTGAAAGTTTCCATGCAATCAATACCAACTTGTTGAGACCTGCCATCACCAACGAGACGAGCTTTGTACCTCTCAAAAGAACCATCAAAATTAGTCTTATGACAAAATAATCCTCATAGAACAAATTATATTAACATTGGATGGACGAGGAACTAATTCTCAAGTCTCATTTTTAATTAGGCCATCATATTCATCGTTCATTACAGCTTATCAATTATGGTCAGAAAAAGCATCTTTAAGATTACGAGGAAGCGGGGATGGAGTGACCGAGGAGGTCAAACTAAATTGTCGTTTAGGCTTGACAATACCATGCATACTTCTAGTAGTAATTATCCTAGGAGGTGCTATAGAAATAGGAGAAGGCTGCGGACTGGGAGGAGGGGAGGATTCTGAAAGAGGAGTTGCCGAGATATGAGGCATTGGTGGAGGACTCTCTGGCGGAGATGGAATAGGACTCACGGGTGGAGTTGGGATGGGAATTATGGATGTGGTTGACTAAGATGGTGGTGAACCAAGGGATGTAGGTCATCCGTCAGAAATTCGTACTTTTGGGGAGAGGGAGTATGCGAGGTAGAGAAAGGAAATTGAGTCTCGTCAAATAGGACGTGACGGGAGATGATGACTCAATTTGAAGAGAGATCATAACACTTGAAACCTCGGTGATTAGGGGGATATCCTAGGAAGACACATGGAGTTGAACGAGATTGAAGTTTATGTATAGTGGTAGAGGGGATGAGAGGGTAGCATAAACAACCAAAAACCCGAAGATGAGCATAGGAGGGATCTCGATGATAGAGAATTTGGGTTGGAGAATACTCCCTCCGTCCCGTCCGACTTAGGACGTTTTGCCATTTTGGGCGTCCCACCTGATGGAGAAAAATTCCTCTAGTAATAAAATCCGAGCAAGTGTACTCACTACCGGTGTAGTAATATGCACGAGCAGAGGTCGAACCACAGAAACTCGTTGGTTTTAACAAGTAAATTTAATTAATGCTTAAAGTAACAAAATGGGTTTTGATTTGTTTTATTAAAATTAAACAACGAAAGGAAATTAAAACAATTAAGCAACTAAAATAACAATTAAGCAAGCTAGCAAACGAAATTCAAGGATTTAACAACTAGCCCACGGATTAGGTTCACCACATATTCTCCCTTTATGCCTTTTGATTGATAAAATATTAATTGGGTTTAGGGCTTCTTCACTTTTGTAAGAATTGGGACGGTTCGATTGCCGGATTGCAATTCTTCTATTGAATAGCTATCAATTATCACGCAAGATCAAATTGACAACAACTCAATTCATTAAGCACCAAAGAATTAATGAAACCTAGACTCAATCGATTCACGCAAGATCGTCAATCGAGTCTAATCATTCTAATAGTGTTCATGCACAATTCCCCACGCAAGTGCAGGACTTGTACCAAAATAAAAATTAAGAATATTAGAATGAACTAACTCCACAATTAAATGAAATTTAAATATATAGCATAAAGTTCAAATACGGGCTACACCAATCCGTGAACTACTAAGAAATTAGCTACTCATGTTCCGGATAAACATCACAAAACATGAATAACAACAAAACATCAAACCTGAAATCCTTGCAAAAACCTTGAAAATAAACTCTTGAATTCTTGAAAACCTAGGCAAGAAAACTAAAATAAAAGGTACCTAATAATAATCCTAAAGGAAGTATATATACTCCTTCCTTAATCCTTAGCTAATTAGGAAACAAAATAATTAAAAACCTTGAAAATCTGTTCAAATCCATGCTGACGTCACAAAAACGCGTCCTGACACGAGTCGTGATAATTAGCACGAGTCGTGCCCTTCAGTTCCAGTCGTGAGAACGACTCGTGCCATGCCCCTCCACTCGTTCTGAACAGCTGTACTGGAAATAGCCATGGCCTCCACTCGTGAGAACGAGTCGTGCCAAAGGTCCCCATTTGTGCTGAGTAGCTGGTTGAAATTGGCTTGACTCCATTCGTTCCCAAGTCGTGCTCCACTCTTCTTCAGTCGTTCCCCACTCGTGCCAAATGCAAAATTGCCCCGTTTTGACTCAGCTTTGACCTGGCCCTCGTCCCTTGACCATGTTTGACCCCGAGCTCGAACCTTGACCAACTTACTGCCCTTTTTCTACTGACAATGGACTTGCACGCTCCATGAAGTTTTATAACCAAATACAAATAAAAAGCCAAAAATAACCCCAAAGTACATAATTTTCTCACTTACCCTCACATAACAAAATGTCACTCAAATACATCAAAATCAATCTAAATACATCCAAAATCATTATAAATAAATCGGAAACATAGGTAAAATAATATGTATAAAATCCACACATCAAATTCCCCACACTTAGACCATTACTCGTCCCCGAGTAATATCCTAACTCCAATCTAAAATTGGTCTAAAAAATGTATGCAAGGAGAAAATGATACCTAGCCTCCTCTAACCACCAATACTAATCAAATACAATGATACCGGAGTGTACAAAACTCCGTCTCCATAACACTCCTCAAAAGAAAATAATGGCCCTAGCTTGACATCAAACTCCATGATAAAAATGATCGTCCAAACTAGGGCCCTCACAATGTTAGTGGGGGGAAACTAAAATGTCCTAACCTTTCCCCCACACTTGCTCACACTACATAACGTACTCCCTCGATAAAAAGTTAATGTTAAGAAAAAGGGATGCTCAACAAAAACTTACCTCATGCTTTTCTCCAACCCCCCTTATTACTCCAAGATGCACGAGGATTTCTATCCTAACGCCTCTATTCCCGAACCTCCATCTCCAAAAATTTTCCTACCCGAACTCCTAGCTCCCCCCTTATGTCTCCACGCCGGTGAATAAGGATGTTTTCGCTCTAATTCTCACCTTTTGCCTAAGTGCCCTTTCGGGTTTTCACTTAGCCACTCTATATTTTTTATTTTTTTTTTATTTGTTGTTTATTTTTTTTTTATTTTTTTTGAAAATATATACATATAGTACAAAAGCACCGCCCTTCCCCCACACTTAAACTCCACAGTGTCCTCAATGTGTGCACAAAAAATAAAAATAGGACAGTTTAAATGTAAAAGGGAAGAGTATAAGAAACGGTACCATCAATATCGCGGGCCGAAGCCCCCATCTGGAAACTGGGCCTCCCGGGCCGCCTGCCGCTGCCTCCTCCTCTCAGCTCTCCGTATCATCTCCCGAAAATGCTCGTCCGGATCGGCTCAAACCGTCTGGGCTCAGCCGCTGTATCCAAAGCCGCTGGCCGGCTGACCATTCTATGCGTGGTCTCTACTCGTGCCCTCCAACGCCTCTAGTCTATCATCCTGAGCATCCCAACGTCTATCCACATAGTCAAACCGGGTGCGCCACATCAGATTCTGCGCCTCCCGAGCCTTGCACTCCTCTCTGTATCTCCTCTCTCTCTCCTCCGCCTCTCTCTGATATTGAGCATCTAGATATGCTCTCCTGTCACCCCAATAATCAAAGGCTCCAGCCATCCTCGATCGATCCGCCCATGGCCCTGCAAAGCCTCCACTAGCCCCACTGAAATGGCTCTCTCATCGATGGTCCTCACCACCTTGTTGATCATCATCCCTGCCTTTGCTCTTCTTCTTGCTCTTCCTCATCATCACTCACTCTCTCACCCATATCTCTCCTCATGTCCCTCAATGTCATATCGGCCACAAATGGCATCCTCCAATCTCTAGCATATGGGCCAGCAGGAAATACCACTCCCGGAGCACACCTAAAGCTCCTATCACCACCGTAGGTAAAAGTCAATACCTCATTACGCCGTAAATACGCTCAAAAGTGTCATATCGGTATAAGAAAAACCGATCATAGAATAAAGGCCCCTCCATCTTGCCTACCGATTTAGGATGATTACGCACAAAGTTCTCCACTAACAAAGTCACCATACCACCCATCGGGATGTTCCCATTTCCGTTGACTCCCAACGCCTCACACCTCCGGAAAAACAGATCGACCCAATCCGGGATCACAGTATTAGATTGTAAAGCACATTCCATGGTCGCAAACTGTAGGGCATTCATCTGCGCCGGCTCCCCATTGGCGTAGAAGGTCATAGATAAACCCCTATAAAGAAGTTTCCACGCGGGATGGGAGAGAGATTTCATGACCACATAAGGCTTCTGCATAAACTTCCCTGTCAACTCGTAAAAGAACGTCTCGACGGTCCTATCTCTCTCTGACCACTCTCCTCGGGGCTCACTCACGCCCAAATACTCTCGAGCTGCAGCATACGACATAACCCTCGTAATATCATTAATATTAAAACGCACACTCCAAATCCCATTCTCCTCGCGTCTCTCTATAGTCGCCAAAAATTCAAGCGTCACTCGCTTGTATACCCCCGCACTTTTGCCCAAGAAACCTCCCAATCCAATGTTGTTCAATAATCCCGACACCAAACCATGTAATCCCAATTTCCTTAAGGTATCCTCACACAAGAATCTCGTCACTTGGACAACCCTTCCATTCGCCAAATTCCTCCATTTATTCTTTTGGGCATCCGTCAATTTAGTTAAGCCCATGAAATCATCGGGGGTGCGGGTGGTTTCCTCAATCACAATATTTCTTTTCTTCCTAGGTTGAGTTTCAATGGCTTTACCCTTGTCTTTTGTTCTTCCCATTATCACTCAATGAAATCAACACCCAACAATTAAACAAAAAATACCACTCAACCAAACAACAATATTCTTTCCACCAAACACACCAATCACCAATCCACACAACTTAGAATTCGAAAGGGGAGTAGAAATAGAAATTACCTTCAAACAATTTAGGTCGCCGGAAAAATTGGCCGAAAAATTCGCCGGAACTTGAGAAGAAGGATGGAAAAGATGGAGAAGATCAATGTAATACCCACCTTCAAAGAATTGTGCTTCAATTCGCACTCCACACCAAGGAATCAACAAACCCACTTCAATCTTACAACTCCAAGCTTGCTTCAAGAAATCTTCAAAAAGGTTGGATTTTGGGGTTGATTTTCGGACAAAGGGGATAAAATGGAATGGGGAAAAGGTTTTGGTGGGTTAATAATGGAAGAATTTAGGGGTTAAGGGAAGATTTTAGGGCTTGGATGGGGGAATTGTTAGAGAAGGAGCAAGGTTTTTCCAAACTTAGGGTAGAGAGAAGAAAAAAGGGGGGGGGGGGGGCGGCGGTTTTGAAATCTTGGGAATAAGGGCACGACTGAACAGGTTTTTGGGAACTGATGGTTTTAATTTCAAATTGGCACGAGTCGTGCTATTTGGCACGAGTCGTGCTTTTCTTTCCACTCGTGCTCACGAGTCGTGCCCAAGTACCCCAATCGTTCTGAGTAGACTGAGCTCTCTTCACTCGTGCTCCCATTCGTGCTAATGAGCACGAGTCGTGCTCTGCCTGGGCCAATTTTCAATTTTTTTTTTTTTTTTTTTTTTTTTTTTTTATTAAGCCCAGGATTTTTTAGCTCCTCCACGCACGTTTCCCTGCACATCAATAAACACGAGAAATACCTTTCAGCAGCACCAGTTTAATGAAAAAAAGAAATTTACAAATACACATACAAATCCGGGTTGTCTCCCGGTGAGCCGCCCTTTTTTAATGTCTTTGGCTAGACCATTTGCATGTCGCATTGGACACACATTTTGACCGCACTTGCGTTGCCTACGTCCCCATTAATGTGGGCGGACTACCCACAAGAATAGGCTCAGGTCACCGTAGTTCGACACGTTTACGAAATAAAAGACACTTAAAAGCGGAAGACACTTTTTTTTTTTTTTTTATAAAATTCACCACCCCCACACTTAAATCATGATATGTCCTCATGGCATAGACCACGAAAGACACAAGACAATTCAAATGCAACGACGAAGAAACTAAAACGAAAATACGTAAAACAAGAATGTTACCTCCATTGGGTTGCCTCCCAATCGCCGCTTTGGTTACGGGGTCGTTAAGCTCGACATTATGCCTCCACGGAACTAGGTGTCCTCCTCCGAGTCCACCAACTCAATCACGTCAATCTCATTGATGTCTTCCAAAATCGACACCCCTTCGTAATATGGTTTCACTCGATGACCATTGACCTTAAACACATTCCCATCCTTTGGATTCTTGAAGTTCAACCGCTCCGTGCGGATACACACGCACCACATCATACGGGCCCGACCATCTAGAACTTAACTTACCCGGAAAAGCTTTAACCTAGAGTTGAAGAGAAGGACTTTCATACCCGGTCTTATAAACTTGGGCTTCAAATTTTTGTCGTGGTACCGTTTGGTCCTCTCCTTATACAATTTTGCGCTCTCATAACTATCTTGCGGAGCTCCTCAATCTCATCAAGTGCAAGCAGCCTCTTTTCTCCCGCAAAGATTCAAATCCATGTTTAATTCCCTCACAGCCCAATACGACTTGTGTTCCAACTCCACCGGGAGGTGACATTCTTTCCCATACACTATCCTAAGCACGGACTCATTCCAATGGGCGTTTTGTATGCTGCCGTTTCGTATGCCCACAATGCATCCCCAACTTTAATGCCCAATCTTTCCTGTTGGGATGCACTGTTTTCTCAAGAACACCCTTTATTTGCCGACTGCTTACCTCTACTTGTCCCGAAGTTTGGGGATGATATGCTGTAGCGAGCTTATGCACCACCCCATATTTTTTTAAAACTGCATTGAACCTTTTGTTGGTGAAGTGAGTCCCTTGATCACTGATAATTTCTCGTGGCATGCCATACCTGTTGAAAATATTCTCACACACAAACTTGCAAACGACATTAGCATCATTAGTTCGGGTGGCAATTGCCTCCACCCACTTTGAAACATAATCAACAGCAACAAGTATGTACAAATAACCGTGGGACGGGGGAAAGGGTCCCATAAAATCAATGCCCCATACATCAAATATATCAACAATAAGATTACTTTGTAAGGGCATCTCATCTCTTTTCCCTATGTTCCCGGACCGTTGACACCTATCACATCTAAGGCAAAACTCTTGAGCATCTTTAAACAGAGTAGGCCAATAAAGACCCGATTGCAAAGACTTTCCCTAGCGGTCTTTTGGCCACTAAAATGACCCCCACATTGGAGTTCATGACAAAATCTCAACACACTACTCGCTCATGGTCCGAACACATCTCCTAACAATTTTGTCCTAGCAAATTTTCCATAGATAAGGATCATCCCAAATGTAATGTTTCACATCCGACTTGAACTTACGTTTTTGGTCATAAGTGAATTGTGATGGGAACATATTAGACACCAAGTAATTAACGAAATCGATACCAAGGCTCTTGGACATGTACAAAGAAGAAGTTGTTCATCCGGAAAATTTTCATTAACCGGAATCAAACCTTCTTCAACATTGAGATACGAATAGTCCTCAAGCCTCGACAAATGATCCGCCACCACATTTTCAGTCCCCTTTTTATCCCGGATCTCTACATCAAACTCTTGCAACAACAACATCCACCTCAACAATCGAGGCTTAGCATCTTTCTTATTTAACAAATGTTTCAGTGCAGCATGATCAGAATAAATAATCACCTTCGATCCAAGCAAGTAAGAACGAAACTTTTCCAATGCAAACACAACAGCTAGAAATTCTTTTTCAGTTGTGGTATAATTCAGTTGTGCATCATTAAGTGTTCTACTTGCATAATGGATAACGGAAGGCAATTTGTCAACCCTTTGTCCCAAAACAGCCCCAATAGCAAAGTCCGAGGCATCGCACATGATCTCAAAAGGGTGAGACCAATTGGGACTAGAAAGAATGGGGGCACATGTCAACTTTTCCTTAAGCAAATCAAAAGCATCAACACACTCTTGGTCAAAGATGAACTCCGTATCCTTGGCAAGCAGATTGCATAAAGGCTTACAAATTTTTGAAAAGTCTTTTATGAATCGCCTATAGAAACCCGCATGCCCTAGGAAACTTCGCACACCCTTGATCGAATTCGGGAGTGTAATTTTGCAATCACATCAATTTTAGCTCTATCACCCTCCATCCCCTTACTTGACACAATATGACCCAAAACAATCCCATGCTTCACAAGAAAATGACACTTTTCCCAACTCAAAGTCAAGTTGGTTTCACAACACCTTTTCAAAATGTATGCCAAATTCTTTAAACAATCATCAAAACTATCCCCTATAATGGAAAATCATCCATGAAGACCTCAACGCACCTCTCAATCATATCCGAAAAAATGGAGGTCATACACCTTTGAAATGTCGCAGGTGCATTGCAAAGCCCAAAAGGCATCCTCCTAAATGCATATGTGCCAAATGGACATGTGAAAGTGGTTTTGGACTGATCTTCGGGGCTATGGCAATCCGATTATACCCCGAAAAGCCATCAAGAAAACAATAGTAAGAATGACCGGCCAATCTCTCTAGCATTTGATCAATAAACGGCAAGGGAAAGTGATCTTTCTTGGTCGCAGATTTAATTTTCTCAAGTCAATACACATCCTAAGGCCAGTCACTTCCCTTGTTGGCACATCCTCACCTTTCTCATTTTGGAAAACAAGTAATGCCCGATCTTTTTGGTACAACTTGTACCGGGCTTACCCACTCACTTTCAGCCACCTGTAAATGATACCCGCATCTAGCAATTTTAGGACCTCTTTTCTCACGGCTTCCTCCATGTGAGGATTCAAACCTCCTTTGTCTCTCTCTCTAGACGGCTTGGCACCATCCAAGAGATGAATTCTATGCATGCACATTGTGGGACTGATTCCCTTTATGTCCTTCAATGTCCAACCAATGGCCTCTTTATATTCACTCAAAACAGCAATCAATTGGGCCTCTTGGTCTTTGGACAATCGATGCAATTATGACAGTAATGTTTCTCTCTCTCCCAAAAATGCATATTTTAAATTAGAAGGAAGAGTTTTCAACTCAAGGACTAGGGGAATCACAATAGAAGGCGCCAACTTCTCATTGAAGTGGCCTAGGGGGTGAAACGGGCCATCACTAGGATGGTGCTCGTCGGCCTTATCCACGCCTATCGAGTTGAGCATCCGCATTATCCCTAGTTTTCTCACCGCCCATTGAAATCAATGACTCTAACTCCTCACAATCTCTCACATGCCATGAAATCTCACTCACACAATCATCAACTTCATCCAACTCATCAACAAGCATGCAAGACTCATCCTGACCCACCGCATTTTTCATTACATCAAAGACATTTATTTCAATCTTTTCATTTGCGACGGTCATAGATAAAGTACCATTACCAACATTGATCACGGTGTTGGTTGTTGCCATGAATGGTCTCCCAAGCAATATGGGTGAATCACGGCGACTACCCTCACCGCGAGGCATCTCTAAAACCACAAAATCAACTGGAATAATCAATGAACCAACCTGAACTAAAACATCCTCTACGATGCCCATTGGTCTTTTAATGGACCTATCAGCAAGTTGTAGGGCCATCATAGTGGGTTTTAGCTCGGGCAAACCTAACTCAAGATACATGTAATATGGCAACAAATTAATGCTTGCCCCGAGATCAAGCATAGCTCTCACCGTGTGAGAATCCCCCAAAGTAATGGAAATTAGAAAACTCCCGGGGTCTTTCATTTTCGGTGGGAGACTATGTTTGACTACATCGCTTGCATTCTCATCCAAAAACAAAATCTCATCTTTCCCATACTGAATTTTCTTGGAATTAATTTCCTTGAAGAATTTGGCATATGCAGGAACATTCTTGATCACATTTAACAAAGGCAAATTTATGTTAACTTTTGAAAACATGTCAATCAATTCTTTCATTTGGTGATCAAGCTTATTCCTCAAGAATCTCGCCAGTGGAAAGGAACAGAGGTACATATGGCTTGGGATTGGACTTTTCTACATTCACATTTTGTCCCAATCCATTAGTACCCTCACCCTCGTACACAACATCCTCAACAACAACATTTTCCACAATCGGGGGTTCCACAACAGGGGAATCAATGACAGGGGGTTTAGCAAGAGAAGAAGGAGAAGTTACCTGATTATCTACCTGTTTGCCACCACGTAAGGTGATGATGGCCTTGGCTTGCTCCCCTTGGCTAGGGAATGTACCCTATTGTCGTCCCCGTAATGCCTCTCGCCAATTGACCCATTTGGGTCTCCAATTTCTTCATTGCAGCGGCTTGATTGTTGTATGCTTCGCGCCGCTTCCGCCTTTGCTTGAAGTTGCTCCGCTCTCATCTCGATCCATTGCCTCTTCCCAAGGCTCTTTCTTTCTTTCATAAAGCCCTGCGGAGGTGGTTGGGGATGAAGAGTCTTATTTTGTTGATTTCCACCCCATGACAAATTGGGATGTCTCGGTGCTGCTTGCCATCCTGGATTGTAATTGTTCCCGAACTGATTGTTGTTTGGTGGGAACCGTTGACCAAACCCTTGCATCGCCCGTACTCTCGCTCGGTTCATAGCTAAAGGAACTAGTAGAGGGACATGAGTTATAATCATGAGATTTAGAGCCGCATGTAACACAACTATCATACACAAGATGAGCAAGTGGAAGGCATAGAAGAAGAAGAAGCATTTTGCAAAGCTAATTTATCAAATCTTTGGTTGAGCAATGCAAAGTGCTTAGCAATCTCATTATTCAATCCGACCTCATTTACCCCCTTGTTGCTCCCCTAGAACCTTTTGTTGAGAATTAGCACTCAACATCTCAAACAATTCCCGGCATTGTTGTACAGCTCTTGGTTCCCAAACTACCTCCCGCCGCATTATCAACCATGGATTGGTATTCGTGGGATAAAGCCCCATAAAATGTTTGATGCAACATAGAAGCGGAAAATTATGATGAGGGCATTGAATTTGCAACATCCTAAATCTATCCCATGCCTCATGGAAGGCTTCCCCGGTTCTGTGCAAATCCCATAATTTTCACCCTAAAATCAGCCAATGCATTATAAGGGTAGAACTTAATAAGAAAAGCATCATGTAAAGCATCCCAAGTATTGATGCTACGGGAGGAAGTAGCAATAGCCAAGTTTTGGCTTTGTCTTTCAATGCATATGGGAAGCACTTCGCCTCAAGTGCTCCGCCGTAACACCCTCTTTTATAGGGAACCCACTCACGTAGACATGAATTCTCGCAAAATGCCAAAGTATCCTCACCAGCTAGACCATGAAAGTTTGGAAGCATATTAAAATATTGGCCTTTTATTTCATAAGCTAGTGCTGCATCGGGCAACACTATGCACGACACCGATGTGTCGACTCTTGGCCTAGCAAATGCATTCATGACTTGGTCCGCCATCACAAAATTAAATTCTTCTTCTTCCTCGGTGGAAGAGGTTTCCAATTCACTTAATTCTTCCTCTCGTCCGTGACAAGTGTCGATTCGCTTTCACTCACTTGAGTAGAGGGAATGCCTCTCTCAATTCTGTCTATATCGTCGTTCAAAGGAACCAAATTTGGATCCAATGACCGGCGACCAAACATGCACCGATTAAATTAACTTGTTAAAAAAAAAACAACAAGTCCCCGGCAACGGCGCCAAAAACTTGATGGAGAAAAATTCCTCTAGTAATAAAATCCGAGCAAGTGTACTCACTACCAGTGTAGTAATATGCACGAGCAGGGGTCGAACCACAGAAACTCGTTGGTTTTAACAAGTAAATTTAATTAATGCTTAAAGTAACAAAATGGGTTTTGATTTGTTTTATTAAAATTAAACAACGAAAGGAAATTAAAACAATTAAGCAACTAAAATAACAATTAAGCAAGCTAGCAAACGAAATTCAAGGATTTAACAACTAGCCCACGGATTAGGTTCACCACATATTCTCCCTTTATGCCTTTTGATTGATAAAATATTAATTGGGTTTAGGGCTTCTTCACTTTTGTAAGAATTGGGACGGTTCGATTGCCGGATTGCAATTCTTCTATTGAATAGCTATCAATTATCACGCAAGATCAAATTGACAACAACTCAATTCATTAAGCACCAAAGAATTAATGAAACCTAGACTCAATCGATTCACGCAAGATCGTCAATCGAGTCTAATCATTCTAATAGTGTTCATGCACAATTCCCCACGCAAGTGCAGGACTTGTACCAAAATAAAAATTAAGAATATTAGAATGAACTAACTCCACAATTAAATGAAATTTAAATATATAGCATAAAGTTCAAATACGGGCTACACCAATCCGTGAACTACTAAGAAATTAGCTACTCATGTTCCGGATAAACATCACAAAACATGAATAACAACAAAACATCAAACCTGAAATCCTTGCAAAAACCTTAAAAATAAACTCTTGAATTCTTGAAAACCTAGGCAAGAAAACTAAAATAAAAGGTACCTAATAATAATCCTAAAGGAAGTATATATACTCCTTCCTTAATCCTTAGCTAATTAGGAAACAAAATAACTAAAAACCTTGAAAATCTGTTCAAATCCATGCTGACGTCACAAAAACGCGTCCTGGCACGAGTCGTGATAATTAGCACGAGTCGTGCCCTTCAGTTCCAGTCGTGAGAACGACTCGTGCCATGCCCCTCCACTCGTTCTGAACAGCTGTACTGGAAATAGCCATGGCCTCCACTCGTGAGAACGAGTCGTGCCAAAGGTCCCCATTCGTGCTGAGTAGCTGGTTGAAATTGGCTTGACTCCATTCGTTCCCAAGTCGTGCTCCACTCTTCTTCAGTCGTTCCCCACTCGTGCCAAATGCAAAATTGCCCCGTTTTGACTCAGCTTTGATCTGGCCCTCGTCCCTTGACCATGTTTGACCCCGAGCTCGAACCTTGACCAACTTACTGCCCTTTTTCTACTGACAATGGACTTGCACTCTCCATGAAGTTTTATAACCAAATACAAATAAAAAGCCAAAAATAACCCCAAAGTACATAATTTTCTCACTTACCCTCACATAACAAAATGTCACTCAAATACATCAAAATCAATCTAAATACATCCAAAATCATTATAAATAAATCGGAAACATAGGTAAAATAATATGTATAAAATCCACACATCACCACCCGACTTAGGACGGCCCAAAATGGAAAGTTTATATTACTTTTATATTAAATGGGACCCACTTGTCATACTCACAACAATAATCCCATCACTATTTATCCCACTCATTCTCTCTCCTATTTAATTTTTCACACTCACAACACATCCTCCACTCATTCTCTCTCCTAATATTATAATAGTATTCCTTAATCTCCTTGTTGGGAGTGAATGTCCTAAGTCGGACGGGACGGAGGGAATAGTTGTCAAGAGTGCTATTGGGAATAATGTTCAATAGATAGGTTGCCATTTGAAGAGCATGATGCCAGAATGAGGGTGGCATAGAAGAGTGAATTAATAATGTGCGGATCAAATTATTAATAGTGCGGAGTTTGCGTTCGGCTTTTCCATTTTGAGCTGAAGTGTGAGGGCAAGAAAAACGGAAGGACATACCATTTTTAACACAAAAGAGCTTGAACGAGGAATTGTCAAACTCCCGCCCATTGTCACATTGGAAGCTCTTGACTTTGCGCTCGAAATGGGTGAGCACGAAGTCGCTGAAGGAGAGAAAGGTAGGATAGACTTGAGACTTGCTGCCAAGAGGAAAAGTCCATAAAAAATTAGTGAAATCGTCAAGCAGTATTAAATAATATTTGTGGCCCGCAGAACTTAATATGGGAGAAGTCCATAAGTCACTATGTAAAATATCAAATGGCAAAGTAGTATGAGAAGTAGAAGAAACAAATGGTAATTTAATGTGTTTTCCAAAGACACAAGAGTTGCAAATACGAGAACTAGAATCCCTATTACAAGAGATTAATTTATTTGAACGAAGAAAATTAAAAACCGGAGAACCCGGATGACCTAATCTATTATGCCATAGAGTTGGAGAAACTGCAGCAAAAGTAGCAGAAGAGGATGAAGGAGCGGAAGGCGTGAGCGGATAGAGGTCCCCGCTGCTATTACATCTCATGAGAGGGGTCCCTGACTTGAGATCCTTCACAAAAAAACTATATGGATCAAATTCAACGGAAATATTATTATCGGAAGTGAACTTGCGAACTGAAATTAAATTCCTGATTAATTTAGGTGCATGGAGGACATTTTTAAGAGAGAGAGGGGGGTGGGGAGGAGGTAAAGATGTATGTCCATAACCTTTAATCGGAATTTCATGACCGCTGCCAACAAGTATGTTACGATGAATAGGACCCGAATTAAAATAAGACGAGAGAATACCTTGAGAGGAAGTCATGTGGTATGTCGCACCCGTGCCCATAAGCCAATTTTCCACTGGTGAGTGGAGGGACATAGTGTTCATAACTGCATCAATATCAGTCGGTGCATAGCTGGATGAAGACTGAATCTGAGTATTGTAGGACTGTGCTGGCCGATTATCAAGAATGCCTGGCTGCCTGACTTGCGGCTAAGACCACCCAACTGTGGGATATGGACAGGGAGGGGCTGGCCAACTAGGTTGCTGCCACTGTCCCCACTGTGGATAGGCAGACCATGGAGCAGGAGAGAAGGCAGGTTGTGGAGGGTTGTTGCGTGGTTGTGGCTGTCCGCTTTTGTTAGACTGACTAGAACCAGAATCACGGCCATGACCTTTCCCACCACCATTCTTCTTATTGGTGTTGTTGTTGCTGCGAGAATTGTTTCGGCGCTGCCCAGAGTTCGACTGAGAATTATTGCCAGAATCACGGCCACGGCTAGAGTCATTACTAGGATTTGTGATAAGAAGTGCAGTCCCGACAGAGGCAGCAGCAGTGGCAGCTTGTTTTGATTTGCGGGTTTCTTCCAAAATCAACTTGGATCGAGCCTCATAGAACGAAGGTAGAGGATCACTCTGCTGAATAATAGTAGCAACACCATCAAATTGCTCATTTAAACCTGAAATCAATTGTAAAACTAACCTTTGATTCGAGACGGGGGCGCCAACGTTAGCAAGTTGATCAGCAAGCATCTTGTGTTCTTTGCAATAGGTAGAGATGGTTGGAAAATCATCTGAATGCACCTGCGAGAACTGACTTTCAAGATAAACGACTCGAGCATTTTTGTTATCTTGGAAGATATTTGCAAGTCGATCCCATGCTTGTTGAGCAGAGAGGCCCCGTTCAAGGATACTTTGAAGAAGATCTTCTGAAATTGTGCCATAGATCCATTGAAGGACAATAGCATCAAGACGAGACCATAGGGTATTGTCAACCACAGGGGCCTTAGCTTTCTCACCCGAAGTATCGCCAGCGGCAGTAGGAGTCTCGATGGGAGACGCAGGAACTTTGGGAGGGATGATGTGATCTAAAACATCATGGGCAAGGCAGTGGATACGGAAGAGTTCCGCCCAAGAAGAGTATTGACTCTTTTCCATCTCTAGAGTGATAGAGATGAAATTCTTGATGTTGTTAACAGCAAGAGCAGGGTGGAAATAATGTCTGTCGGCCATGAGGAAAGCCGGACAAAGATCAAGGATGCGGCTAGAGAGAGAGAGAGAGGAAGAACCGAGAGGGAGGGTAGAGATGAATCACAGCTGTGAAGAGGAAAGCTCTGATACCATAATGGAGAATAAACCGTGCTTTGTTATTCATGTCAAAACCTATTATATAGGTACAATACAAGTCTAAATACTAAGAGATATACACAAATATTTACTTGCTAAACATAAGGGATATGGGAGATATATCCTAAGTATATGGGATATATACAATCTCTAGATATACATAGACTAACAATAAGAGTATAATGAATGAATTTTTTGTAAATATATTAAATTATAAGAGTATAAATATATTCAAAAACTTGCTATTTAAAAAAAAACTCTTGATCTAAGACGAACCAAAATGAAAAGTAGGACTCTTGATCAGAACGGAGGGAGTAATAAATATTCACTAGCATAAGATCATTAAATAGGGATAGCTATCCCATTATATCCACCTAAGTGGCCTTAGCCCAATGGTATCTTGGTGGCCTTCCGTAGAGGAGGTCACCAGTTCGATTCTCCCCAAGGGGAATCTATGAGCTTTAATTTCCAACATTGGTTTCAGGGTCCTTAGCCCCCACATCCGTGCGGATTAAGGAAGATTGGCATTCTTTGGCGATTTACATCCGCCGCATAGGTATCGAGGCACGATGGCCTGCGATTAGTTCGGCGAAGGCTAACCCTGGATATCAAAAAAGAAAAAAAAAAGCTATCCCATTATATCCATGTAGCTCTGCACTAAAGACAACGTCAGTAAGTACATGGAATATTTTCTTGCCATATAATGAAGTGAAATTGTTTATTTAAATTGATTTCTCATCTACAAGGATAACTCACCGTGTCAAACCGTGGATTTGACACCGCTTCTACAATTGTTGCAGGGTTGCAATGGTCATATTGGCATCACGCAACTAAGATTAAGATTGTTTTGGTAAAATGTGAATTCACGTCAAAACCATTTCGCCCATCAATCATCAAAATGGGGTGTTGGGGCAACATCCCAGCACCGGAAGGAGCTCATATTAGCAAACTCCTGCTGGAGCAGTGCCGACTACTTCCCACTATACACCCTTATAATAATTATTCACTTACAATTTTTACTTACCTTTTCTCCTATCTCATTTTTCAAACACTCGGCATTGTTCCACCATTTATATTTTACTTAAATTTGTCCAAATAAAAATTGTAACTTCTAACTAAATAAAAAAAAAGAAGGGTAGTACTCCCTCCCTTTCGGGATAATGCGCACTTTTTATCTTGGCGCGAGAATTAAGGAAAAAGGTGATGTATTGTGAGTGTAGATGATTGGATAGGAGAGAGTAAGTGGAGTAAGTGGGTAATGGTTGTGAGTAGAGAGGAGTGAGTCCCATTTCCATTTTAGGAAAGTTCAGATTATTGTGAGACGTTCAAAATGGGTCTTTTTGCAGATTATCGTGGGACGGAAGGAGTATAGTTTAATTCTTTTCCATAACACACGTGTTTACTTGATCAATTAAAGTACTCCTATATTGATTTAATAGTAAAAGCCCATGTTTGAGGACATGTATTTTTTTTTTTAATTAATTTTTTTTTTTTAAAGGGCAAAATGAAAAAGAAACAATTTAGTGAGGACAAAATGAAAAATTTAAAATTTAATACGGTTCATAGTACTATTCATCCCCTTTTCTCATTTATACTATATACTCCCTCCGTCCCGGAACAATCTTCACACTTTCCCTTTTGGGCGTCCCAAAACTTACTTCACACATTTAAAACTTACCTAAAATGGAAAGGAATCTTTACTATTCCCTCCACTCATTCTCTCTCCTACATTATTTTAATACTCACAACACCATTATAATTTACTATTCTCTCCACTCATTCTCTCTCCTATTTTATTTTCACACTCACAACACTTTCAATATAATACTCCCTCCTTAAAACCAGTGCAAACAGTGTTTGTGAAGTAAGTTCCGGGACGGAGGGAGTATACTATAGATTTTTGTAATACTAAAAGATTAAGTTGAAGTAATTGTCTGCAAGTCATCAGCCATAAATACTTCATCATTTTGCAGCCTTTGACTGGATAACTGACTTCTAGTAGCAGTAGTAGTCAGTCAGTTTTCACTCGTTCAAAGGCAAGCTAGAAGAAAAGAAGAAGAGGATCCTTTCCGTTCCATTCCATTCCATCATTTTCATCTGTCTCCTTAAACAACAACTTGCAATTTAAGCAATTAGAAAAAACGTGTCAAATAAAAGAATTTCATTTTAATTTTTGTATTTATTAATGAACTAAATGCAATACACGGGTTCATTGTATCCAACCTATACAGAGAAAAACAAATGATGGACCCCTTTATTCTTTATGAAATGCTGTCTATTTATGCCCTTAATTCTGTCTTTATTACTCCCTCCGTCCCAGTTTATTGTTCTGAGTTGACTTTACATAGAGATTAAGAAAACAGTCAAACAATGAATAAAGAAAGCAAAGTGGGTGAAAATTAGAAGAGAGAGAAAAAAATTAACCAAAAGTTAATTTTTCTACTTTTTCCCTGAAAGGATTTGTCCCCCACTCTCACCCACTTGCAAATATCTCTACTGGGAGGGAAACTTAAGAAAACCCACAAAATTTAACCTCCTATTTAAGAAGGGAAAGTATAGCCAAGGAACTCATTTGTACAGCCAACAATGGCAAGGGAAAGTATAGCCAAGGAACACCAAATTACAATCTTTAGTACTGCTTCTGTTTTAAATTCAAAAACTTTTACAAAATTATCATAGAGACCCAAGAACAGAGTACCAAACACTACTTGAAAAATCATAGAAACCAAATAACAGAGTGAAATAAAAGCCCAATGAACACTTGATTGAGGTGTACTTCAAGTATGAGATAATACCTGAACTTCAAAATAATCTGGATAGAGCAATTTCACCGATGGAACCCGCCACGCAAGAATATGAATCCAGGTGTTGTGGCTTTCTTCAATCCAATTCGGGGGCATCAACGGCCCAGTCGGAGTAACAAGTTTTAACCGGAGCTTCAAGGTCGGCGACACCCTTAAGAGGGAACGGAGTGAGAGAGAGAGCGTGAGTTCATGGAACCCGACTGGTTTTTGATTTGGTTTGCCGGAGTTCATGGAGACGACGGGTGAGGGTAACGGCGTGGAAGAGGAACGGAGAAAGAAGAGGGATTAAGAGGGAATCGATGTATCAAGAAAGGGAAGTGAAACGACGGGGGAGGGGAACGGCGTGGAAGGGGATCGACGGGATGATGAAGATCGTCGACCCATTTCATCGCTGGAGAGCGAGGAGAGAGAGAGAGAGAGGAGTGAGAGAGAGAGCGTGAGATTTGGAAAATAAGATCCAGATCTTTTTGATTTTGGAATAGGAAATGAGATTAATTAGGGTGGATTTGTTAGATTAGGATTAATTAGTTAATCAATCAAAATTAAAAAGAGTTAATGGAGCGCATTTACTTATGATAATGACTGATTTTTTTGTAATTACAAGAAATATGTAGGGGCATATAAGTCCGAAACACTGTTCATTTTTTGCCAAAAAAGGAATAAAGCAAACTAAGAACAATAATCTGGGACAGACCAAAAAGGAAAGTAAGAATAATAAACTGGGATGGAGGGAGTAGTTTTTTTTTACAAAAGAAGTGAATTAGTATACTCCCTCCGTCCCAATAAAAATTTCACCAAATTTTTAAAAGACAAATTTTTAAAAGAGCGTCCTGTTAGAAGCTGCACCTTTTCTAAAATGGTAAATAATTTTTACTATTTCACCCACTCATTCTTTCTCCTATTTCGTTTTTATACTCACAACACTTTTCAAATTTACTATTTCTTTCACTCATTCTCTCTCCTATTTTACTATTACACTCACAACATTTTCTCCACTTATTAATTTTGCGTACACACCCAAAAAGGTGAAGCTATTATTGTGATGGAGGGAGTATTGCTTATCAAGTAACACATCACAACATGATAATCGTAAAAGAGATAATCGTAAAAGAGAAACTGTATCTCCAAATTGTTGGGAAATCAGTGTTAGAAAATGTATTGCAAAATATATACTCCCTCCGTCCCGGTCGATTTAGGACTTTTTGCCATTTTGGGCGTCCCACCCGATTTAGGACGGCCCAAAATAGAAACCTTAAATCACTATTCTCTCCACTCATTCTCTCTCCTACATTATTTTAATACTCACAACACCATTATAATTTACTATTCCCTCCACTCATTCTCTCTCATATTTTTAAATTACACTCACAACATTTACCTTTTCCTTAATCCCCGTGCCATTTCAAAAAATCCTAAGTCGATCGGGACGGAGGGAGTATATAATTAGTAAATATAAATAAACATTTAGATGTATATGTATAAATTATATATATAATGTTAATATAAAGTGTAGAAAATTAATAAATGTGAAGAATTCTTGAAGTGAAAATTACTTATTTATGATGAACAAAATGATAATTTCTCACTGATTCATATGTGAAAGGGTGTAATCCCTAAATAAATTGCCTATTGTTTCCTATATATAGAAGCCTACTATCAACCTAGAAACTATAAGATAATCTTACTTATACTCTCTACATAAATATGAGTGAAAGAGAAGACATTTATCATTTATAAGATCTAATCTCCCTCCATTATTTCTTATTCTTCTCTTCAATATCAAGGCAAATGAATTTAACAGGCATTTTTACGCTTCCGCCTCCATTTTCTTTTCTCATACTTTTTAAAGAAATAAGTACGCTTTGGGTTTAACGGAATATAGATGTTCCAACAATTAGTATTTGTGCCTGCTCATATTCTTTATTAAGTTTGAGTTCATGATATCATATGTTTTACTTTAATTTGATTATTGATTATGTTGAAATCATTATATTTTGATGTTGTATAATCACTCTAATTCTTTCATAAAGTATTAGTAATAATTATATAGTTTAAAATCTGGAAATGATTGAAGTTTTTTGCTCAAAAGGCATAAAATTCGTCAAAAGGTGCAATGGTTCAAGCAAGACTGTCCCATTGGCACGGCCGTGCGTTGTATGGTGCACGGCCGTGCGGATCTACTTGCTTGGTCAAGCGCTTCTCTATGCTCGGTCGTGCACCATTTTGCCGAATGATGGTTTTTCTGGAACAGGCCTTGCACGGCCATGCAAGTTATAACGCACGGCCGTGCACCTGCAGATTCAACTTTTTCCTTCATTTTCTAGAGCAAAAACATATATTTTTCAAATTTTTCTTTCTTTTTGTGATTAATTATATGCTTAACAACTTTATAAATTTTCTAAATAATATTGTCGCCAAAATGTTTTACGTTGTTTAGATCCGAAATTATTAATTAATGAATGTATACTTTAATATGTGGATAAAATAAATTTTTCAAAGAAGATCGTTTATTTGTCTAAATTTATACATTCATTTGGTAACAAGTAAGAGAGCATTAGGTTGTTTTTTGAGTACTTAAATCGATCCAAAGGAAGGTTAAGTATTTGATTAAAACATTATTTGATTTCTTGGTTACCTAAGGATAGTTATATTTTGAGTCAACTCGCAATTCAAAGATTAGTTTTGATGTCATGTTAATTATCTTATAGATGTGATCCATTTGATATGATTAATCACTCTTATATGTAGTTACTTATGCATGTTTTGTATTTCATTCTTTGTTCTTACCCCAACAGATTTAGTAAATGCTTCATCAATCACTACAACTATAAATAACATTGTTGGGTTTTACGGGTCCATGCGCAGCGGAATAAAACATCAAATAACATAAAACCCAAGGAGCCTATGATCCTTTCTATACAATTAAATTGAATCATATGAGATAGATATAACCAACCTTGAACGCTTTCCGTTCTTGAGCTATCGAACGATTCAATAATGTGATTTCAAATCACAAACTTCGTTCTTCAGATTGCTTGAACTCTAGGCCTTGATCAATGAATGAGCGAAGACCCTCTTTCGGTATCCACACCTTTGAATAAATCGAAGAACTCTTCTTAAAGATTGCTAGATCTATAAACCTTGGAAGAATATTGAGAATATAGTGTTTTTCCTTTGAGAATTTCGGCTAGGGTTAAAGGGTTGACAGACTGTTATATTTATACTACTTTAGTACAAAATATGTTTCCTAATCAAATTAGGAAACCAGCTCTGTAAACCGACTCAGGACTTCTTGTGTCGCACGACCACACGGGGCACATGGCCTTGATGTGTCGCACGACCAGACAAGGTCACTGAGGAGTTCTCAATCATTCTTCCCTTGATTTATCAAATTCATTCTAATTGTGTGTGACCTAATAGGATTATATTATGTTGGCAATGAGCTCGATCATATCGACCTTCATAAGACATAAGCGGATTCTAGCAAGCCATTATGTCTACCCAAATAATATAACGTAAGAGTTCACGTTTCCAATGTCACACTTCCATTTCTCCCTTTGTCTCACGATGTTATATTGAACACAAGTCATGGTCCATGTCAACTTGTACCTTGTTCAATGTTTTCTCGATCTTGAGTATAATGATAATCCAATCGCATTGGGGTATGGCCATACACTTTCATCATTATCACTCATCGAGGGGCCCAAGCAAAACATCTCTCTTCCGAGGGACAAATTCCATCTTGACTTATCATCCTTCCCATCATGAATCCGATCATGCCAAAGATAGCCTTTATAGATATTGTGTTAAGATACCGTTTGACTAAAATAAAACATGACTTTCATCATATGTAAGGCCATGATAATCTCAGGTCTAGGGACTAAATGAAGTGACCATATGAGATTTAATTATGACATCTGACCATGACATAAATCTCATACGGGTCAAGTCCAGTCACTTGTTCTCTAACAAGTATTCATAAATTTAATGTGCATCTCTATGCATATAATTATCATATGATTATCCATTAACATATATACTAATTATTCACATAATAATTAGGGACGGAGATTATTATAAACAAATATGCAAAACATATAATAATCAAATGATAAACATTTCATATAATAATAAATAATGTCAACACATAAGTCTATCAACCATAGGCCTAGGGCATAATACCAACAGTCTCCCACTTGCACTAGGCCCAATCTACCATGTATCGAATACCCATGGACCTAACATGACAATCATGCTTAGCTTGCGGGAGAGCCTTAGTTAATGGGTCGGCCCTGTTGTCATCAGTGTCTACTCTGCATATCTTTACGTCTTCCCTTTCACATATCTCACGGATAATGTGAAAACGCCGAAGTATGTGTTTGAATCTCTGGTGTGACCTTGGTTCCTTTGCTTGAGCAATGGCACCGTTATTGTCACAGTAAAGTTCAATAGGATCTCTGATGCTTGGAATGTCTTCCAAATCACTAATGAACTTCTTGATCCAAACTGCTTCCTTAGTTGCATCGGATGCCGCTATGTACTCAGCTTCGGTTGTAGAATCAGAGACGGTACTTTGCTTGGAACTTTTCCAACTCAAAGTGCCTCCATTAAGCGCAAACAAAAATCCAGACAGCGATCTGAAATCATCCTTGTCGGTTTGGAAGCTAGCATCTGTGTAGCCTTTAACTACAAGATCTTCTTCCATTCCTCCAAAGACCAAGAATTCATTCTTAGTTCTTCGCAAGTACTTGAGGATATTCTTGACTGCTATCCAATGTGGTTCGCCGGGATTCGATTGGTACCTACTCGTCATGCTTAGAGAACACGAGACATCGGGTCTAGTACATAACATAGCATACATAATAGACCCAATAGCCGAAGCATATGGAATACCATTCATTCTCTTTCGCTCATCATTAGTCTTAGGACTTTGAGTCTTGCTAAGAGATATACCATGCAATATTGGCAAGTTTCCTCTTTTAGAATTTTCCATTAGGAATCTTCTAAGAACCTTGTCAATGTAAGTACTTTGACTTAAACCAATCATCCTCTTAGATCTATCTCTATAGATCTTGATATCAAGGATATACGCAGCTTCGCCCATATCTTTCATTGAAAAACACTTTCCCAACCAAGACTTGACAGTCTGTAGTGCGGGAATGTCATTTCCAATGAGTAAGATATCGTCGACATACAACACTAAAAATAGTGCTACGCTCCCACTAATTTTCTTGTATACACAAGGTTAATATTCGTTCTTGATAAAGCCAAACTCCTTGATTGCTTCATCAAAACGTAGATTCCAACTCCTAGAAGCTTGCTTCAATCCATAAATGGATTTCTGCAATGTACACACCTTGTTAGAATTTTCTGGACTGACAAAACCTTCAGGTTGTATCATGTATACATCCTCAAGTAACTTCCCATTGAGGAAAGCTGTTTTGACATCCATTTGCCATATCTCATAGTCATAATATGCGTCTATGGCAATTAAAATTCTAATAGACTTAAGCATAGCTACAGGCGAGAAGGTTTCATCATAGTCGATGCCATGAATCTGCCTATATCCCTTAGCTACAAGCCTAGCCTTATAGGTGTGCACCTTCCCATCCATGTCGGTCTTCTTCTTGAAGACCCATTTGCACCCTATGGTTTTTACACCTTCGGGTGGATCAATCAAGTTCCAAACTTGATTATCAGCCATGGATTGTAATTCCGACTCCCTGGCCTCTTGCCATTTTTCCGAATCAGGAGCGAACATCGCTTCTTGATAGCAAGTAGGTTCATCGTGTTCGATTAACTCCACTTTGTCACTTTCTGTAATGAGAAATCCATATCTCTCTGGTTCGGATCGTGACCTACCACTTCGGCGAAGAACTTGTGCATCTTGAACCGGTTCCACAACTCTTTGTGAACTTGGTTCAGTCTCTACCATTGGTTCAATGTTGTTTTCGGGTTCTCGAATTTTTTCGAGATCTATTTTACTCCTACTGGTTCCTTTACGAAGAAACTCCTTTTCTAAGAAAGTACCATTGCGAGCAACAAACACTTTGTTCTCGTTTCGGTTGTAGAAATAGTATCCTTTAGTTTCCTTAGGATAACCCACGAAAACATATTTATCAGACTTGGGTGCTAGCTTGTCAGAAGTTAACTTCTTGACATATGCATCGCAACCCCAAATCTTCATGAAAGACAAACTAGGTTTTCTTCCATGCATCTCATATGGGGTCTTTTAAACCGATTTGGTAGGAACTCTGTTTATGGTGAAAGCAGCAGTTTCTAGTGCATGTCCCCAAAAGGATACAGGAAGCTCAACTTGACTCATCATAGAACGAACCATGTCCAAAAAAGTTCTATTCCTCCTTTCAGACACACCATTCCATTGTGGTGTTCTGGGTGGAGAGAGTTCTAAAACGATTCCACAACTCTTAAGATGACTGTCAAATTCTTGGATCAAATATTTGCCACCTCGATCGGATCGAAGTACTTTAATAGTTTTGCCAAGTTGATTTTGCACCTCATTTTGAAATATTCAAAATATCTCAAACGATTCACTTTTATGTTTCATTAGATAAACATATCCAAATCTACTATAATCATCAGCGAATGTTATGAAGTATCGAAATCCTCCCCTAGCATCGCTACTCATAGGCCCACATACATCGGTATGTATGAGTCCTAATAAGTCACCCACCCTTTCACCGATTTTGGTAAATGGGTCCTTGGTCATCTTGCCAAGTAAACAAGATTCACATGTCTCATATGATTCATAATCATGTGAGTACAAAAATCCATCTTTGTGGAGTTTGGAAATTCGTTTCTCATTTATATGGCCAAGACGACAATGCCATAAGTATGTGTGGTTTACATCATTGGGTTTAGATTTCTTGTTAATGTTATAGATATCATTATCACGATTTTCAACATCATGGATATAAAGGCCATTGAATGAAATAGAAGTACAATAATGCATATCACTCTTGTAAATAGAAAATTTCTTATCACATATAAGAAAATTAAAACCTTCATTATCCAAACATGAAATCGAAATAATATTCCTACTCAAAGCTGGAATGTAATAACAATTGTTCAAAACAAGTATTAGTCCACTAGGTAAAATAACTTCATAAGTTCCTACGGCTAATGCAGCAACTCTTGCTCCATTCCCCACACGTAGGTCCACTTCACCTTCCCCAAGCATCCTTCTGTTCTTTAGACCCTGCACATTTAGACAAATGGGAGTTCCACATCCGGTATCCAATACCCAAGAACTAGAAGTAGATAGGAATATATCTATAATAAAGATACATGAAGTCGAAGCAACTCCTTTGCTCTTCTTCAGCACTTCCTTGTATTTTGTGCAGTTTCTCCTCCAATGACCAATCTCATTGCAATGGAAGCAGACTGTGTCCTCTTGGGACTTGGGCTTAGCCTCTTTAGGTTTTGCACCCTCTTTGGATTTGGCAACATTTTCCTTTCCTTTACCCTTGAAACCCTTTCCCTTGTTAACCATCAACACTTGATCGGCAGTTTTCCTTTTGACGATTTTGGTTTCCGCAGTGTTCAATATTTGAACTAACTCGGAAAGGTTCCTATTCATGTTCCCCATGTTATAGTTCATTATAAAATTACTAAAACCTTCGGGTAATGAATTCAATATCAAGTCAGTAACCAACTCTTGGCTAATTGGAAAATCGTGCCTTTCAAGATGCTCGATGTGGCCCTTCATCTTTAAAGCATGAGGACCAACAGCTTGCCCTTCACTCATCTTGCATAAGGTTAGGGCCTTAACTGTGTTGTACCTTTCCTGCCTAGCTTGTACTTGGAACATTTCCATCAGTCGATTGTTGAGATCAACTGTCCCTAAGTGCTCAAGATCCTTCTGAAGGCTCTAGCACATGGCGGAGAGCATGAGGCAACCAACATCAGTAGAATCACGCTTGTGCTTCAGATATTGGTCCCTCACTGCTCTAGTAGCATTGGCAGCAGGTTCAAGTGGAATAGGTTCTTCGAGAACGTACAATTTCTCCTCTTGCATGAGAACAATTCTCACGCTACGGATCCAATCCATATAGTTTGTACTGTTCTCTTCCAACTTTTCCTTCTCAAGGACAGATCGCAGTGACTGATGATTATTGTTTGATGCCATTTATTCTACAAAAAGATATGCATAAAATATGAGCACATATAAGTAACACATATTATATGAAAAGTATAATGCATTTATAACAAATAAATGCTCCCACTAAATTATACACCTTCCAATGCAAATAAGCATAATATACATTTAATGGGCTAAGATCCAACTTTAATTTAATTTCAAGTTTGCTATGGCAAACTGCTCAAAATTAAATTAATTAGGTAGAAACATCAATCATATCACATATATGACTCTTAGATCTTTTATGAGATTTTATTCAAGACATCATATGTCTAAGCATATTTTAATCTCATCTTATGCCTTGGGTCCAAAACCATTTTGATAACCCAATTAAGTTCATTCACTTTAAACGTATAGGAACCACCATTTCCTCATCTTGCTCGCATACGAATAGAATCAAAGTACCTTGCTATGACAAGCCCACCCAAAACTATCCGAATGGTCTCAAGTGTTTTAATCATGAATTGGCATAAAGAACTTAAAAGTTAAATGAAGGTTCTTTAAAGTAGATTATAAGCGTATCAGCAAAGATAATCATAATCGTGCACCAGGTAAGTTCCCAGGAAGATAGGTGAGCCACAAGGACTACTTAAGTATCAAATATCTCCTTCGACAGAACTTTCCTAGACATGCACAATCGAAATCGCCTACGATTTGCAACATAATCAACACTTTGCATAAACGATCAATTTCCTTTTAAATCTTGCGTAAAATGACTTGTTTCTCGTAAACAATCATGAAACCAAAATTTTAACGTTTAAGTCTAAACAAATAGGAAATTACAACATTTTGTTTCAACTAAACATCTAATTAAAATTCTTAGCATGTAAGAACACATAGATCATGCATCGCAACAATTAATAAAATCATATTTTAAACAATTGAGCATGCACAAATCTTGAATTAATCTAGCATAATCCTATAAACTTAATTCCATTAATTTATAGCATCCAGATCAATACATAAGCATATCAGGTTGTAAAACACATTCACAGATTACCAGAATTGTCTAACAAACTGATTCTGCCCAGATTTGACATGTTTTGTCGCGTGACAGAGACTCCCAGAGTCACGATATGTCGCACGACCTAGAAAGGACATCGACCATGGTTTGTCACGTGACACAGACCTACTATGTCGCGTGACACCATGAAGCCAGTTTTGCAGATTTGCAGAATTCAACCAATTCCAAATCACAGAGCAATTAAATAATGCAAACGACTTTTAACAGATTTAATTTAATATCAGTAGAACACGATTTAGGCATATTGTTTCAAAAACAATTAATCTATCACATACAAAACATGCAAGGAACATATATAAACAATTTATATCACTTTTCTTAGCATGTTAATTCAAACTTAATGATACGAACGGGGCTCTGATACCACTATTGGATTTTACGGGTCCATGCGCAGTTGAATAAAGCATCAAATAACATAAAACCCAAGGAGCCTAGGATCCGTTCTATACAATTAAATTGAATCATATGAGATAGATGTAACCAACCTTGTGAATGAACGCTCTCCGGAAAAATCATTTTTTTTGAAAATGAGGAAATTTTCCTTGAATGAAAAGTTTTCCGGTTTTTGGGAGTCGCCACGCCGTTTTTTGAGGAAAACATTGAAAAACCTATTTTTTAAGAGATTTTGGGTTCGGGGGTCTGGTTACGTGTTTGGGAAGAACTTGAGAGTTCACCCAACACGCCTCTTTCGAGACTTTCAATCAACATTAAACAATTATGGACATTCAAAATGTGTGTGCGATATGTGTCAACAAGTAAGGCATGCAAATTTGAAATTTCATTAATGCCATAGGGACTGGTTACAACTTGTGAGCCATGATAGGGGGCCACACCCTTTACATATGATGATTTTCATCACAAGGCAGAAGGTTGAGACAATCTGCTCAGGAAGCTCTGATGTCGTCCGACACAGGACTTCCCATGAAGGGGATGTCGGACGACATAAGACCTCATGGTCAGATTCTCTCCTGCAATGACAAAGCCACTCTGGAACTGGAGCCATATTATTTCACCCAAAGAAGACACTATTTAGTGGTCTAAGTTCAGTTTGGGGGTTGATAGGAGTGAGTCATGATTGACTTTTAATGATACGGATGTCATATGACATAGAACATCAGAAGTCGTCTATGTCATATGGCAAACCGCCTCCATCAATAGATCGCACCCAACCAGACCTTAGGCACTCCAAATAGTGGCTTATGAGCCAATAACTACTTAGGTAAGCTTTGAGTTACGAAAGGGGGGGGGGTTAAATATGACAGATCTGAAGTCCAAGAAAAGCCTTACAGCCATCTGGGAACTCCATGTCGTATGACACAGGACCTCCAGAGAGTCCTGTGTCGTCCGACAAGAGCAGCCTGTTTCAGTGCCCTTCAGTCTGTTTGATTTCCCCTTTGTTCCTAAGGCAAACCAAGTAACTTTATTAGCTGTAAGCGGTAATATAGTAGTACTACGTGAATATTATGGGAGGATCACATGGCTTTAATGGACAAATGTGATGAATCACATGTTTATGGCCATTTTTATGTAGCCATCTCCTCCTAACTCGATGGAAACTAACAAAGATCCAAACTTTATTGATGCTAATGTTACCAAATGTTCAGATCTGAGGTGGGGAGAAGTGAATATTGAAGATTCACTTCTCCACCACCTTTATCATGCAAAAATCCCAATATTTCACATAATATCTAAGCAAATGATCATGCAAGGTGATATACGTGTATTTTAAGAGAGAGAGAGAGGGTTTAGTGGCTACCTATTGCAGTCCACAAGGTAAGATCACCAGTAGTATGGTGTCTACCCCTTCAACACACCAACAAAAGGAACCTTTCTTTGGATCGTGGCTTTGGTGTATGTGTGTGTGTGAGGAGGGAGGTGAGTGTGTGTGTATGAGAGAGAGGGAGAGACTCTATTTCTACAGAGTTTCCCCTATTTTTACTGATATCCCTCCCAAAACTCTCCTAAGGTCCTCTAAAATGATCAGCCATGCCTTGTATTTATAGGCAGGCTGATGGGAAGCTCCATGTCGTCCGACAGAGGGAGTTAAACTGCCTTAGTGTCGTCCTAGGTCGGACGACAGCGTACTGCTTTTTGGCATATTGGGCCGAATGGATGGCAGGCCCAATGGGTTGAGTGGGCTGTTGGATATTTGGACTCAATATTGCATTTTAGCAAATAAATGAGCCCAAAAATCAAGGAAAGTGGACCCAAAACATGAGTTCGGGTCGGGGTACTCTCAGAGCCCCTCAGCGACGTCACTTCTATGGGAAGTGGGGTCGTCGACACAATGAGAATCCCGAGCCGGACACGAACGGCGGGGAAAGAGATGACCAAGATGGTCAAGTGGCTGGACCTCTTTATGAAAAGGATTCCTACGTATCCCGTGGGGGAATGTAGTTCGTCAAAGATTGACGTTTGCGTCCCGGGGAAATTGACCATGATGGTCATGCGGCTGGACCTTTTACGAAAAGGATTTCTACGTATCCCGTGGGGGAATCAAGTCGAATCGTAGTTCGTCAAGGGTGCCAATGAAAGGCCACGAGTTTTATACCCAAAAAGTGACTGTTCAAGGGGAGTCACCCCGAAGATGGGCGTTTGTACCCGAGATTGACTGTTCCAAGGGGAGTCACCCCGAAGATGGGTGTTTGCACCCGAGATTGACTGTTCCAAGGGGAGTCACCCCGAAGATGGGTGTTTGCACCCGAGATTGACTGTTCCAAGGGGAGTCACCCCGATGATTTGACTATTTTTCTTTGGGAGTCACCCGCGAATTTGACTTTTTTCTTTGGGAGTCACCCGCGAATTTGACTTTTTTCTTTGGGATTCACCCGCAAATTTGACTTTTTTCTTTGGGAGTCACCCGCGAATTTTGACTTTTTTCTTTGGGAGTCACCTGCGAATTTGACTTTTTTCTTTGGGAGTCACCCGCGAATTTGACTGTTTTGATGGGGAGTCACCCCGCGAATTTGACTGTTTTGATGGGGAGTCACCCCGATGATTTGACTTTTTTCTTTGGGAGTCACCCGCGAATTTGACTGTTTTGATGGGGAGTCACCCCGCTAATTTGACTGTTTTGATAGGGAGTCACCCCGATGATTTGTCTTTTTTCTTTGGGAGTCACCCGCGAATTTGACTGTTTTGATGGGGAGTCACCCCGATGATTTAGCTTTTTTCTTTGGGAGTCACCCGCGAATTTGACTGTTTTGATGGGGCGTCACCCCGATGATTTGACTTTTTTCTTTGGGAGTCACCCGCGAATTTGACTTTTTTCTTTAGGAGTCACCCGCGAATTTTGACTTTTTTCTTTGGGAGTCACCCGCGAATTTGACTTTTTTCTTTAGGAGTCACCCGCGAATTTGACTGTTTTGATGGGGAGTCACCCCGCGAATTTGATTTTTTCTTTGGGAGTTACCCGCGAATTTGACTGTTTCGATGGGGAGTCACCCCGCGAATTTTACTGTGTGGGAGATCTGTACGGTCTTCCGGACCGGGTATTTTATAGCCATTCCGGGCTATTTTCTGTGTGGGAAACTGTACGGTTTTCCGGACCGGGTAGTTTATAGCCATTCCAGGCTATTTTTTGTGTGGGAAACTGTACGGTTTTCCGGACCGGGTAGTTTATAGCCATTCCGTGTTATTTTCTGTATGGGAAACTGTACGGTTTTCCGGACTGGGTAGTTTATAGCCATTCCGGGCTATGGATCTTGATAATGATCTCGGGAAAAATTGAGAGAGATGGGCATTTGAACCCAAATAAATTGGTGAATTTTGATGATAGGCAGTCAATAGGGATTGACAGAATTGACCAGGGGCAAAAGGGGAAAATCACCCCTTCTGGACTATGGATATCGTCCGACATGGGGAGTTTCCCAAGCCGTATTAATTAAAACAGTTAGGTCGTAAGACAGACCCAAAATCAGTGCACTCCGCCGAGTTCAGAGAGAGGAAGAGAGAAAATTTTTGAAAGTTTCTTCCCCAAATTTTGATTTTAATCAAAAATTGGCAATGCCTCCGCGAGCGGAATCGAGAAAGAATGTGCAACGATCGTTGTCCGAGAGGAGGAAGCTCGTCGATCGGAACAAGCGGAAGAAATTTTCGGAGGGGAATGGGCTTTATCCGGGCCTTGATTTTCATACTTCCACCATGGAACAGAAGGGGGTAAGTATTTTAAACCATCGACCCTTCCCTTTTCCTTTCCAAAAATTGGATTTCTAGCTCTCGAGATAGAATTTGGGGGAAATCGCACCCAAAGAGGAATTGAATGCTTGGCATGAAATGCATTGTTTTGAAAAGATTTTTCTTTTTCCATTCTTTTGAAAGAATTTGGTGATTTTTTGAAAATGTACATGAATGAATGCACACATTGTTATGAGTATGTTTTTGATACCTGTGCTGTGCTTACCTGCAGGCTTTGCGGACCAAGGGGTCTCCTGAGGCGATTGCGACTATTTGGGGCCTTCTTCCTGGCTCTTCTGATCTGCCGGGTAGTCCCAAGGGCCTGGTTTTTGCTGCTGGTCTTGGACCATTCTTTACTGCCGTTGGAGACTTTGGTGACACGCCCAGGAGTGTGGAGCTGGTGCGGGCCTTTGGGCAGTATTGGTGGGACTCTACCCTCACTTTCCACCTGTCTTGGGGTGAGTCGACCATCACTCCCTATGACTTCACTGCTATTACCGGTCAGCGGTTCACTGGCAGGCCCATCTTTTCTGAGGACCCTGGTGTGCTGAGCACGGACGCTATCTAGGCATTGACTGGCATGACCCTTCATCCGAAGGGTAATGGGGTTCCGCTGGCGGATTTGCATTCGGCTTTGACGCATCAGTGTCGTCTCTTTTCTGAGGGTGCCGCTACAGTCACGGCCGAGCAGCTGGCGAGGGCCTTTGTCTGGGCTGGATTTTCTGACACCCTGTTCTGTAATGCCTCTACGACGGCATTGACTCTTCTGCTGGAGCCCCTTCGAGTTTGGAGCCAGGTATCCACTTTTTCATGGGGAGAGGCTGGTTTGGCCCAGGTGTATAGAGGCCTGGATGAGGTGAGCAGAGGCAGCGTGACCTCTTTGGACTTTTATCAGACTGTGCTGGAGGTATACTTTTTGTTTTTCGCACATTTGACTGCTGTATTGACCTTTTGTCACCATTCCTTTACTGTTGCTGCACACTGAAAGCCTTATGTCTTTTGATTTTCAGGTGTGGGCTTATGAGGTGTTTGGCTGTTATGCCTGGACCGTGCCTGAGAGGATTACGGCCGATTTGTTCCCTACGATCCGCCGGTGGTCTTTTGGGGCGAGGGAGAGTCGGAGAGTAGATGTGGTGAAGCCCCATAAGACGGCCTGTTACCATGACACTATGATTGCCCTTAGGGGCACCCCTGCTGGGTTGAGACTGTTTCCCTGGCATGGCAGGTATGGCGAGGATGTGGTTGGTGATGCTGCCCTGGTGACCAGGACGAGGAGGCTTCTGATTGGCCTGGAGGGAGATGCCCTGTACTTGGGGGAGAGAGTCTGTAGGCAGCATGGTTATGGCGCTGCCGCTCGCGTCCCTCATGATCCTCCTGCAGGGATTTGGCATATCCGGGCCTTGCCTGACTTGGAGCGGCTGCGGACTGGCATTGACGTTACAGAGTTGTCCGATGAGGGGGATTATGCTCAGTTTGTCTTCACCCGATTAGTGACCCCTCAGGTTATGGCTGCCAGGAGGGTAGCGGGGATGCAGATACCGGCGCCTCCCCGATTTTTTGAGTATGAGGCTGGGGGCGTCATCCGCCGCTCTTCATTTGATATATCCGAGACTCATCCTCATCTGAGACTTCCTCGCGGGACTACTTCTGTGAGCAATCTTTTTCTTTTCTGATTCGTTCAAGCCTTTTACTGCTTTACTCTTTGTATTGATTGCTTCTGACTGCCTCTTTTGTTTTCATTGAACAGGTCCCAGCCAAGACCTTCAAGGTGGTGGCCAAGGCGCTCACCGGAGCTGTGAAGATGCTGCGCCAATTTCAGAGGACCGCGGAGCATTGGAAGGGAAGATGCAGCTCCCAGCCTGGTGACGTCGTGCCTCCGAAGAACAGGCCTAGGTCGGTGATGATGGCGAGGATGACCCTTATCAGCCCCCTTTTACCACAGTGCCTGAGTGGCACGGGTATTATGGCGAGCCCCAGCCTTGGGCCCAGTATGAGGATGATGATTCGGACGACGAGATCCATGAGGCACCGGAGGGTAGTGGCGACGACCAGGAGCAGAGCAGCTCTGAGGAGGAGGTGGGCAGCGTCCAGGATGACAGCGGCTCCGAGGAGGATGAGGAGGATGATTCCGAGTCAGAGTGATCACGGCGATCCCCTTTTGCCATGCTTTGGACTCTTTTAGGGAGAGAGATTAGATGCATGCGTTATTTTTGTTCTTTTTGGGTTGTAAAACAAGTATTTTATTGCATTTTGTATTTTGACAACTAAAATATTTGCCTATTTGTTTATATGCACAAGTTCGTCCCAAGAAAGGCACAAAATGGTGGTTTTTGATGTGATTGGGTATTTTTGAATTTTGTATGCATTGGGTGACGTTTATGCGTCTGTGGGTGTGTTGGATGCGCCGGATCCTCTCCCATGGGATTGATGAGCGAAAGGGAGTGTTTATGCATGATTTTCTGGTGTTTTGGACAGGTTTGGGTAGGCTTTTGAGCAAGCATTGAGCTGCTTGGGGTTGCTGCAGTTGCAGCTGCTGCTGGTTCTGATGGGACTCTCCATGTCGTCCGACACAGGACTTCATGGAACCTCCATGTCGTCCGACAGGGAGAGTCTGGGGGACAGATTTCTTGATCGGCAAGCCCCAGCATTTAAAGGGAGGCAGACTCGTAAAAAACATTTTCCAGCAGTCACATCAGACTTCAAACTGGTCTTCCACCCCGAAATAAGCCCCAAGATTCGATCTTTGACCCGAAATGGAGCATTATAGCGACAGATCTAAGACCAAAGAACGTCAATTTCATTCCGATCTCATAAATCTAACCCACCATCATCGTAGCAACAATAGGAGGGTTATCGACCAACGATATGGGTTGAGATGCATCTGGGCATTAAAGGAGTGGCGGTAGATTGGAATCTTCTCCGGGCTGCGTCCAGGTACTGGGACCGCGAGAGGCATGTCTTTACCCTTTCGTATAATGACCTTACACCCACCATTGAAGAGTTCCGCGCACTGACTGGGGGAGCTGAGCTCAGGGATGTGGTTTTCCCACGAGATCCACGACCCTTGAGTGAGCAGTTGGCCGATTTCTTGGGATTTCACGCAGAGCAGGTGTTGGGTATGCATGTTTTAACCCTCCTATTTTTTATTAGATTTGATCGATACCATAACCTCCTGTCTATTTTAAGGACTTTAGGACCCTATGTAATGAAGCTTAGACTTCAATTTTTTAGCTAAGTCCATTTTATAGAATAGGTTAATCTTAGGCTTGAAGACTGGCTCAAGACTCATTGGAAGCAAGGTTGCAGATCCTGCAGTATTCAAAACCGCTCTATGAACCGCACTTGTAAACCGCAAGTGTAGTTCTACCTTGAATCTGCCTATTGAACCAACCGCATGCAACCGCCCTTGAACCGCACCTGTGCAGTTCATGTGCAACCGCATCCATGCAAACCCCTGGTGTAGCAAAACCGCTCATTCCTAACCGCGTCTCACCAACCGCATCCAATGATTGGCTACTTGAAGTGACCAACTTTTTATCCGTTGGAATCCACGTCAGCAATATCAAAAGTCAACCACCATATCTTGTCACGTGATTAAATGTCAGAAAAGATCTGCAAGGATCTTGAAAAGGTGACAGGTGTCCTAACCTCATTGCTTGCAATGGAGCTCGATCGGCTTTATCTCGGCAGCACTGTACCAAAGGACAAAAGTGGTTCTTTGTGGACCAATAGGATTGCATCAAGTACCGTCCTTCAACAATGTATCCAACGGCTAGTTTCGATGCTTGGGTATAAATACCCCCAATCCTCACCATTTGAAGATTGCTTGAAAAATTGAGAAGTCTTGTGTTCATAGAAGCCGAAGCTACGCCGAAATTATTCAACCCTTTGAATCTTCATCTTCATACTTCAAGAAATATTCCTAGCCCGGAAATCAAGCCTTAACACATTCAAGAATCATTGAGCTCTACATCTCACGATTTAAAGAGCCTTGATCTTGTTTCTCACACACACACCTCTCTTGTCTAAACACATAGTTTATTCATTTGAGATACACTGGTTATAGTTTTGGATTTGTTCTTCATAGAAAAGATTTTATTGTACTTTGTAATCTCACAATACTTAATATAAAATCTCTCTTAGAAATCCAAGACTAACCATCTTGGTAGTGGACGTAGATCGTTTATCGATTGAACCACTCCAAATAGCGTGTTCTTACTTTCTGCATTTATATTTCTTGTGCTTGCTAATTATTTATCTTTGTCTCTATTTGATCTTTATTTAGTTATCCATTATTGAGAAATAGTGTTTGGAGTTAACAAAGTCAAAACCACACGTGTTTGTAAAACTGCTCTTCCCAAAATCGCACCACCAAAACCGCATTTTACAAACCGCCTCTCAAAACCGCTTTACACTCTATTATTCCGCTGTGCATTTTACACTATCACTTGCGCCTATTATCAATGCTAGAGGATTTTGTAAGCAAGAGGTTCGCCTTTTAAAAGAGGGCGAAAAATTTTAAACAGCCTATTCACCCCCTCTAGGCGTATTTTCACCCTTGTTGCCACCTTTGGGACCAACAAGTGGTATCGGAGCTAACACATTTTAAAACCATTGTTTTCAAGCTTAACGGCTTGTGTGCCGATTCGATATGGCAACCTCTAAGACAATGACTACCGTTAACTATTCACACATTCCAATGTTGGACGAAGACCACTTTGACATCTGGAAGTGCCGAATGCTTATTCATTTGGAAACCATAGATGAGATCTTTGGTGGAATGCGTGATCAATGGCCCTCTAATTCCATTGAAGGCTAATACCGATGCAACCACCAATGCGGAAACTCCAGAGGTCAAAAAGCCAAAAGATGAGTGGTCGGATGAAGAGAAGAGAATAGTTGCCTTGGACGGCAAGGCGAGGTTCATCATTTTTGGAACCCTCCCTGTATCAACTCTACGTAAAGTGATGTACCTCAAAACCGCAGCGGATGTGGGATGCCATAGAGAGCTACCTCGAAGGTGATGATGAGTGCAAGGAAAACAAATTATACACCGTTGAAAGATCCTACAACAACTTCAACAGAAAACCCAACGAAACCTTGCGTCAAACCTACGATCGCTATGTTGAGGTAGTTAACGCTTGTAGATCTCTTGGTAAAACTTTAACCGATAAGGAAATCAATATGACTTTCCTATCTGCTTTAGGTTCTAGATGGGTAAATAAGGCTACCTCTCTAGAAGACTCCAAAGTATTGGGTACTTGGTCGTTAAGTAACTTGTATGCCAATCTTAGAGTCTATGAACTCAAATTAAATCATATTGAAGAAATAGAAGGGAAAACCAAATCACTTTCTATGTCTGTAGTGGAACATGAAGAGAAACCATCCACATCCAATCAAACCACTGATCCTTCCATATCAACCTCATCACTCATCGAGATGGATGATGATGATTTTGCCATGTTTGTGAAAAGATTTCAAAAATTTAGAAAATCCTCAAAACCTTTCACAAAATCATTTTCAAAAGGCAAACCTCCTGCAACATTTTCTAAGGCTGCAGATACAAAGAAGAAGAGTGACTTGGTATGCTACAACTGTAGGAAACCCGGCCACTTTGCATCCGAGTGTCCACACGGCCTAAATATGAATATATGAAAAAGAAAACTTTTCCTTCGAAATTTTCTCATCGTAAGGGAATGGTTCTTTGAGGAGGAAGAGAATTCCAAGGAATTAGCAACTTGGATTGAAACAGATTACGAGGATGGAAGTGACGGTGAAACCGAAGAGGTTAACCTCGCTTAGTTGCAGACGCTTCGATGACTCGATTACGAATCATTTGAGTTGCATGATATGGAGGAAAAGGAGGTTTTTGCAAAACTTCCAAATTATAAATTGGATGATGATATTAAACTTACTCCTAGCGTTAAGATAGGAAATTGTTCGTATTCACGTCCCATTTTCTCATCTAAAACTGCTCCACCTTCAAAAGCTATTCCAAAGAAAATTTTGAAAAAGGTGGTGGAAGAGGTTTCTCCCATGGAACATGAAAAGATGTTCAAGGAAGTGAAATGGTGATCCATCAATTCTCAAATCTTAAGAAAGCCTTAAGCTTAGCTCATGATGAACTTAATGCATGCAAGACGGAGAAAAGCTGTGATAAGGTCTGAAATTTCTAATCTTAAGGACCAAATCAAACAGATGACTCCTCTTCTTTGATCAAAACCGCATCCTTGAAACTAAGGTTGCTGCACTTCAACTCGGGAATGATGACTTGGTAACCCAAATCGACGATCGCCAAAAGATTATTGATTCGTGGCTCAAGTCTCAATCCACCAAGGATAAAATCTTGGACTTCCAAGTTCCTCCTGGAACTAAGGATGGTCTAGGGTTTGGATGCGAGGAAGAGGAGAAGTGTGCATCCTCGAGTGAAAAGGATGAGGAAATTTTGGAACTAACTAAAGAAATTCCCAAGGGAAGCATGCTAAAGGAAAGGGTAAAGGAAGACAAGTAAATTATGTCTACCCTAAAGGAAAGCAATATGGGAAAGAATTACGTGTTAAAACCTAAGAATTACGTAGGAAGCACTGAAGAAGAAATGGCTTATGGAATTGGTAGAATCCCTGCTCCAACCGCTTACGGTGGAAAAGGCGGTTCTGCTAACTCCGGAGTCTGACCGCGCTTCTTCTTCGACCGCTCCTCCTGCCTTCAAAAGCGGGAATAGCGTTCCCGAAAATACGTGGTCAAACCAAAGCTGTTCCCTTCGTATCGAGAATTTGGAATGTTAGGCTGAACCGCTCCTCCCAAACCGCTTCCTTGTCCAAAACCGCATGCAACTCCTAAGAAGAGTAAGGAGTTAGTAAAACCTCATGAAGCTTGTAGCTATTACAAATGTTACGTGTGTGATGGTTTAGGTCACAAGGCTGCGAGAATGCCTTTGCGGTTCACATCCAATGCCGGGAAGAGCAAACCTCCTTCTGTCAAACGGTGTGGGTCGTAAAGGGTTGCTAACTTCGGGACCCAAGGAATAAAGGGGGACCTCGTTCTTAATGTTTACATTTCAGGTCCTCTGCTTCATGGTGGTCACTCAAGGATAATGAATGGTATCTTGACGGTGGTGCTCAAGACATATGACTGGAGATAGATCATTACTTGAAGATGTCGTTGAAGCAAGTGGTCCATCCTGTAACCTTTGGTGATAACAACAAAGGCAAGACCATTGGATATGGTGTGATAAGGAGAGGAAACCTAACTATTGAGAAGGTTTCTCTTGTCGATGGACTCAAGCACAACCTCCTTTCAATTTCTCAATTTTGCGACAAAGGAATGCTTTGCAACTTCACGTCATCAAAGCGCTTTATCAAAGATAGCATTTCCGGCGTCACCCTACTCACGAGGGATTCGTAAGAGTAATATTTACATTATTGATCTAAATTACGCATGTAGTATTACTAATCTCTGTTTTGTAGCTAAGAATGTGAGCGAAAATAGTTGGCTATGGCACAAGAGGTTGAGTCACTTGAACTTCAAGTATCTTGCAAAGATTGGTAGGGAAAATCTCGTTCGTGGTTTACCCAAAGTGGCTGACCACCATCCAGAGAAATGCAATGCATGCCAGCTTGGTAAGCGATCCGCGTCGTCTTTCACCCGGCAAGACCGCTCCATCAACTTCAAGATGCTTACAATCTGCTTCACATAGATTTGTTTGGACCCGTAACCACTGCCGGCATTGGAGGAAATAGATATACTTTAGTGGTGGTGGATGATTACTCAAGATATACGTGGGTTGAGATGATGATTTCCAAAGATGAGCTTGCTATGAGATTCTCACCGCACTTATTAGACGGCTCCAAACTCAAAAAGAAGATGACATCGTTAGTATTCGATCGAGATAATGGAACGAGTAATTCAAGAACAACGGTGTTGCTCGGTATTGTGATGACCATGGGATTGATCACAATTTTTCCACACTGGTGTTCCTCAACAAAATGGGGTTGTGGAAAGGAAGAATAGGACGTTGATTGAAATTTGGAAAGACAATGATATACGAAGCGAAGCTACCTCGGTATTTTTGAAATTTGAAGCAATCAATACCGCATGCTTCACTCGAACCGCTCCCTCATCAACAAAACCTATAATAAGACTCCCTATGAGCTTTGGCGAGGAAGAACCCCCAACATTGCATTCTTCAAGATCTTTGGTTTGCAAATGCTTTGTCCTCTACAACGGAAGAGAAAATAGAGGTAAATTCGGAGCCAAGGCCGACGAAGGTATTTTAGTTGGGTATGCTAAACATTCTAAAGCTTTTCGTGTTTTCAATAAAACTAGTTTAAAAATAGTAGAGTCTGTCCATGTTACTTTTGATGAGCATTCTCTCCTTGAGCCACATTTGGCTCCAAATGTTCTTGATGATTTTGTTGAGCATAATGAACCGGGTGAACCATCTCAAACCGCTTTGAACCTCAACCGCAAAATCCGGCACCCTCAGCGGACATTCCCTCAAACCACACCTTTCAAACCTTTGAAGAACCCTCTCCGGATGCAAGCTGCAAGGAAGATGAAGTTGAGAATTCCCCTATCCGGACTTATAGAACCTCTTCGTCAACTTACCTTTCATGACTTATTTGAAGGATCTAACGATGTTCCAATTGAAGATCTTGACAAACCTCGATCCAACCGAGACTTACCCCGGAGGTTCGTGAAGTCGGCGGTCACCCCCTCACAAATGTGATTGGTGATCTGTTTTCCGGTGTTCAAACAAGGAGATCAAATTATGATGAGCATACTTCTCTTTTATCTCAAGTTGAACCCAAGAAGATTGATGAAGCACTCCAAGATTCCGGTTGGGTTGTTGCTATGCAAGAAGAACTCAACCGAGTTTGAAAGATGCAAGGTCTGGACTTTGGTGCCTAGACCTCGGGATCAAGGAGTGATAGGAACTAAGTGGGTATTTAGGAATAAGATGGACGAGAATGGAAGCCTCACTAGGAATAAAGCAAGGTTGGTTGCACAAGGATATAGGCAAGAAGAAGGAATTGATTATGATGAAACCTTTGCTCCAGTTGCAAGATTGGAAGCTATCGAGAATCTTCTTAGCCTACGCCTCTTTTAAGCGTTTCAAGTTATATCAAATGGACGTAAAGAGTGCATTCCTCAACGGCGGCGCAAGAGGCCGTGTATGTTGCCCAACCTCCTGGATTTGAAGACTCCAAATTTCCCAATCATGTCTACAAACTCCAAAAGGCTTTGTATGGACTTAAGCAAGCTCCAAGGGCATGGTATGAGATTCTTTCTAAATTTTTACTAGAAAAGGGATTTAAACGTGGTAAAATTGATACAACTCTTTTTATTGCCAAATATAATGAGCATACTTTACTTGTTCAAATTTATGTCGATGATATTATTTTTGGTTCTACTAATGAGTTACTTTGTAAGCGTTTCGAAAAGCTAATGAAAAGCAAGTTTGAGATGAGCATGATGGGAGAATTAACTTTCTTCCTCGGGCTTCAAATCAAGCAATGCGAAGAAGGTATTTTCCTCAGCCAAGCCAAGTACACCAAGGAGTTGATAAAGAAGTTTGGATTAGAAAATGCTAAAGCATATGATACTCCTATGGCGCGGCAATAAGCTAGATAAGGATCTCAAAGGTAAGAAAGTTGATCAAACTTTATATCGAGGTATGATCGGCTCATTACTTTACTTAACCGCTAGTAGGCCGGATATCATGTTTAGTGTACGTGTATGTGCTCGCTATCAAGCGAGATCCTAGAGAAGCACATCTTATTGCGATCAGCGTATAATTCGTTATTTATCTGGAACCACTAACCTTGGACTTTGGTATTCCAAAGATTCGAACTTCGATCTTGTAGGTTATTCAGATGCAGATTATGCAGCTTGTACTATTGACAGGAAAAGCACTAGTGGTACTTGTCACTTCCTCGGGAACAGACTAGTTGCTTGGGCCGGCAAGAAGCAAGCATCGGTTTCGGTGTCAACCACGGAAATTTGAGTATATTCTTCTTTGGTAGTTGTTCTTTGTCAAATCCTTTGGATGAAGCGGCGGTTGGTAGACTATGGAATCCATGAAGGGAATTGCCCCATCATGTGTGACAACACTTCAACAATTTCGATCTCCAACAACCACTGTCATGCATTCCAAGACCAAGCATATTGATATCAAGTATCATTTCCTCAAAGATCATGTGGAGAAGAGGAATATCCATTTAGAGTATGTGGGGACAGAACAACCAGTTGCTGATATCCTCACAAAGGCTCTTGACTCCAAGAGGTTTTCATTCCTTAGAGGAGAAATGGGTATGCTTGAACTTAAATAAATTCCATTCTTTTTATTAACTAACTTGGGTGTTGAGTATAGTTTCCGAGGCCATGTTGAAACCGCGTGCATCAAACCGCAAGGATGTCCAACCGCCTTCATCGCCCAACCGCTTCACTCAAACCGCATCTTTGCGCAGCCTCAACCGCTTGGACCTCAACCGCGTTTCAACTTGGAGTATTTTCTAACTTTTATTTAAAAAAAAAAAAAAAAAAAAAAAAAAAAAAAAAAAAAAAAAGCTGTTCAACTTCTTTTTATTTATTTTTCGAGTCCTTCTTTTTTCTTTTTAAGGGTTTATTTGCAAATGTTTTCCCACGAAAATTTAAATTTTGAGAGCATTCAATGCAAAGGGAACATTAGCATTAAATGGCCTTCATGTCAGCCGTCATTGGTTGATGGGATGAAGGCTGAAAGGGTGCTATTTTGCAATGATTCACCGAGTTGGTGAAGCTAATGTGTCCTTTCAACCGCCAAACCCTACTCCTTTCCTATAAATAGAAGACATACCTTACCTTTTCAAACTTTTCAAGCTGTCTTCTCTGTGTATCCGTACTATCTGTCAGAAATTTTCCAAAAACATTCTTCATAACTTCATAAAATTCTAAGTCTTTCTTCATCAATGGCACCCAAACCCATCGAAGATATGGTATGGTTTCTGAACTTTAAACTCTTTTATCTTACGCAAATCATACATGCTATAGAAGCTGTTTCGCCATTGATGAACTTGAAAAGCTTCGAACAACCATAACTGATTTTCTTCATATATGCTTCATTTGTTGATTATTTTTGATGAAATTTGTTAGGCTTTGTTCGGAATCTTGCCTAGATTAAGAATATATGCTTTATTTCATGATCTACACATGTTTTGGGTACTGATTTTGAATTTTAAACTTCTTTAGTTTCGAAACCCACTTTATGATTTCTTCATTTTCTGGGTGATTCTGAGTAAAGTAGATGTTTTTATTGTTATATTATGAATCTATTGCTCAATGTGATCATTTTGACATGTTATTTGATCATTTTGGTTAACATTTTTTCAAAATCTTGTTCTTGGTGTTCTTCGTGTTCTTCATGCACTCAAGTAAGCTGTTCATCGTGCTTTTTCAGAAAAATTCTTATGTTTTGGCTTGACCTAATTTTTAAACCTGTTTTTCCATACTTAGAAAATTTGGAAAATTTTACTTTATTACATGTTTAAACCGCATGCCTTTGAACCGCTTTATTCAAAACCGCATGCTATGTTTTGAAACCGCACTTATAATTGCTTAATTATTGTTTCAAAACCGCATCCCTGAACCGCATATCTTTTCACTTCTAAACCGCATGCTGAAAACCGCATATACATTTTCAAACCGTATGCTAGAAAATTACATAAGTTTTACTAAGTATATAGAATTTGGACACCATAACCTTCCTCTCTAAGCACCGCTTGCGGTGTGGGATAACCTTGGATTACAATGCCACGTACTAAGTATATACTTTTGTGTTTTTCTCATTTGATTCCTACCTGTGTTCACAGTTTCCTTGTGGTTGGAAATTCTCATTTCCAAAACCGCACTATTGCCAACCGCATGTGTGCCCCAACCGCTTGTGAACTGTGATTTTCCTAAAGTATTCTAACTTGTGTGTTTTCTTTGTAGAATACCAAGTACTTTCTACCAGGTTGGGAAATCAATGAACCTGAGTTGCGGTCCGATGCTCTTGGAAGGGAGATGATTAGGAAGATGCAAGCTTCTGGAATCCTTCCCCTCTTCAACAAACAACAAACCTTTACCATCCCTCTATTCATTGATCAATTCTATCAGACCGCAGTCAAGGGAGTGACTGAGCTTTCAGATGGAACCAAGATACCCAGCTTAGTGGGAATTGTTGAAGGGTTTAAGGTCTCAATTGACTACTTGGACATCAGAAGCACCTTCGATTTCCATGTGTGCAGTGCTCCAGCTTGAAGTGTCCCAAGAGGTTCGAGGATGCTACTGCTCAACTCTTCTTGGAACCCTGGCTTCTTTAGCGGCAACTACAAGAAGATAGCTAGGAAAGAGTTTGGAGAGATGATGAGTCATTTATGTTACTTAGTAGGGAAGTACGTGTGTGGGAAGACAGGAAACCACAACAACTTCACCTCTTCTCGATGGCGATATTCTTTGTGCCATATACAACGGAATGAAGCTCCATTGGCCCAAAATCTTGATGAAAGAGGCGCCGGCGGTATTGATGCCTACCGGTTGAAGACCAAGGATGTGCATACCAAAGTGGAGACCGTTTGGTAGGCTGCTAACCGCCATCTTTGGCAACTATCGGCACTTGGAAGATATGAAGACAACCACTCCGATATACGCTATCATTGGGGAGTTGAAGAATCTTTTGGGCTCAAGGCTTGCCACTCCTTCGAGATTCTCTTTTGGCAATGAAGACTACAAGGCTCGTATGATGCGATACCTTTCAACCCAAGGAACATTATGTGGAAATGACTCCGGCGACCGCATCAAAAGCCATTGGCAAAGCTATCAAAAAGGTCTCAAGGAAAAGAAAAGCACCTGCAGAACCACTTCTTAAGCCAACTTCAACCGCGCCAACCCAACCGCGTGGTTCGGCATTTGCGAGGCCCAAGCCAGAAGAAGCCAAGGAAAGGGAAAGAGAAGATGACCCTTCTGGATGAAGTGGTTGAAGAAGAAGAAGAAGAGGAGGATGCTACAATTCCTCCATTGATTGCAAGGGCCAAGAAGGCAAAAGAAACTCAGGCTGAGCTAGCCAAAATGACTGATGAGGAGTTAGCTGCTTACTATGAAGCTGAAATTGAGAGGATAAAGAAGAAGCAAGCTGAGAAGGGTGCTGCCTCAGGAAAAACCAAGGATCCTATTCCCCAACCGCCACCTTCTCAACCGCCCCAAACCAAACCGCTTGCCCAAACCCCACCTCAATCTCCTATCCTCTCACATCATTCCTCACCAGCCAAAACTCTATCACCAAAACAGCCTTCTCCTCCACAACCACATAGAGCTGCAACCGCTCAGGGGGAGAAACCAAAGAGGGTCAAACACTTAGCCCAAAAGAAGACCCCAACCAAAGGCCCCAAGCGGTTTCTTCAAAGAGTCAGAAATCAACCTTCCCCTTCTCCATCCCCTTCTAAATCCTCTTCCTACTCCACTTCCCATACACCGTCCCAATCCCCTTCTAAATCTCATTCTTCCTCCTATCAATCCAAATCACCAACTCCCTCACCTCAGAAAACAAACCGCTCCCCATCTATCCAAAATTCAAACCGCGCCCAATCACCACCTTACTCACATCACACCCCAGCCATCTCAATCTCCAACCTTAACCGCGACGTAACTCCTTCCCCAAACCGTAACAATACTCCTCCTCCTGCAAATTCACCACCTCAAAAATCCCCTACTCCTGACCGCCTTCCTACTCCGCCTCATCAAACCTCACCCATTCCTGAAACCGCACCCCCTCAGCCGCAAAGAACCCCTCCGGTTTCTGTCCATACCTCTCATACCAGTTCTTCATCAAATTCCAACCCCATAACTTCTGAAATTCCAACCACCAACATTCCACCCTCAACCGCACCTACCTCAACCGCTCCTATCTCAACCGCACCAATCCCCTCTTTACCTATCCCAACCGCTTCTATCCCTTTACCCCAAACACAACAAATTCCTCCCTCAACAATTTCACCTTATACAGTCCCTGCCAGTCGCCTTTTTCAAACCCTCCTTCAACCCATTTCCCAAACCGCACCTCCAACACAATCTCAACCGCTTCCCTCAATTACCCAAATTCCTTCAACTCCAACCGCACCCTCAGATTACTCCCAAATTCTTTCAACCCTTAATCTTATCCAAGGCCAACTTCTCTTAAACCAAGGCCACATGATCAAGCTAACCGCTTCAAATGCCGCTCTTGAGGCCTCCAATAATTCCCTAACCGCTTCCAACCAAACCCTTCTAGCCAAGGTGGATGCTCAAGCCCTAGAATTGGCAAATCTTAAAGCCTTTTTGATTGATACCATTAAGGGGGAGAGAAGTTCCTCTATCCAAACCGCTGAAGCTGTTAAAACCGCAGCTACAGAGTGTTTTCGTGGCTTTAAAGAAGATCTTGCCCGAGGAGTGCTTAGTGCCATGGGTGATGCTGTTTCAAAAACCCAACTTCATGAAATGCTCACAAATCTTTCCAGTGAGTTTGTCACCTCCACCAACTCTGCACTGATAGCTTTCATGAAGACCCTCCAAGAAACCCAACCGCAGCAAGCTTCAACCTCAGCCGCTCCTTCCCAAACCGCTCTAGATGACTGCGGTGAAAATTCTTCTTGAACTGGACTCCCTTAAAGATAGAATAAATGTTGATCTCAACATAATGGGAGACAGTATCAAAGAGCAAGTAAGGAATTTTGATAATGACATTTCCTTGATTTGAGAACCTCAAAGGGCTTCAACCTCAAGCTAGACAACTCCATCAAAGAATTGAAGTCCAACCTGAATGTGATTTGTTGATCTGGGGAACCGCTTAGAGATGCTCTCTCTACTCAAACAGAGCCATTCAGGATGAGATCTTCACATTCTACAATTCCTTGAAGGCACGCATTGAAGGATTCACTACTCGGATCAAGGAAAGTGTTGATGGAAACACTAGATCTGTTGATGCTGTTGGAACCGCTGCTGCTGATTCTGTAACCGCACTACGGACTGTTGAGACTACCCTTGCTAGACAGGTTGAAGATCTCAGAGCCCTCAGAAGAAATATCAGAGGTGAAAGCTCAGCCTTCAGACCTTCTGAACCACAGCTGCCCCAGCAAGAGGTCAATCAACCAAGAGAGCAAGCACGCCATCAACATCAACCGCGCCATCATCAACCGCATCATCAATCGCGTCAGCATTAGGATTTCTCATTTTGTAATTCCTTTATCCTTTTTGCTGAACTCCTTTTTTGTTTTGTTGGACCACACTCCATGTAATTTTTGTCCAACTTTCTTTTGTTTTTGAAACCTTTGTATTTTGCTTCTCTACCATTGTAAGTGTAACCGCATTGGTAGTAATGAAAAATGCATCATTGGTTCCAAAACCTTGTTCATATCAAACTGCTTGTTTGTAGAACAATGAAACCTCTTATGGTTTATAAACTCATTCAAATATTTTCTAACTTAAAATCACTATTTTGAATTGATGTTTAAACTTTCAGTTTGAACCGCACTTTGAACTTAAACTCACAATTTCTTAAGTGCACTGAATACATTTCTATACTTTCCACATTGTAAGTTTTCATCTTTTAGAAAGTATAGAAATCTATAGCTTAAGCTAAGTGTGTGCATTGACTTGGGACATGACTTACCATGTTAATTCTTATGGACATGTTTTTACCAAGTACAATGTTTGCTTTCGTTATAGTAGGTAATGGCATCAATCAAATAGGGGGAGATTGTTGGGTATGCATGTTTTAACCCTCCTATTTTTTATTAGATTTGATCGATACCATAACCTCCTGTCTATTTTAAGGACTTTAGGACCCTATGTAATGAAGCTTAGACTTCAATTTTTTTAGCTAAGTCCATTTTATAGAATAGGTTAATCTTAGGCTTGAAGACTGGCTCAAGACTCATTGGAAGCAAGGTTGCAGATCCTGCAGTATTCAAAACCGCTCTATGAACCGCACTTGTAAACCGCAAGTGTAGTTCTACCTTGAATCTGCCTATTGAACCAACCGCATGCAACCGCCCTTGAACCGCACCTGTGCAGTTCATGTGCAACCGCATCCATGCAACCCCCTGGTGTAGCAAAACCGCTCATTCCTAACCGCGTCTCACCAACCGCATCCAATGATTGGCTACTTGAAGTGAACAACTTTTTATCCGTTGGAATCCACGTCAGCAATATCAAAAGTCAACCACCATATCTTGTCACGTGATTAAATGTCAGAAAAGATCTGCAAGGATCTTGAAAAGGTGACAGGTGTCCTAACCTCATTGCTTGCAGCTGGAGCCTGATCAGCTTTATCTGCAGCAGCTGTACCAAAGGACAAAAGTGGTTTCTGTGGACCAATAGGATTGCATCAAGTACTTGTCCTTCAACAAATTGTATCCAACGGCTAGTTTCCTGATGCTTGGGTATAAATACCCCCAATCCTCACCATTTGAAGATTGCTTGAAAAATTGAGAAGTACTGTGTTCATAGAAGTGAAGCTACGCCTTAAATTATTCAACCCTTTGAATCTTCATCTTCATACTTCAAGAAATATTCCTAGCCCAGAAATCAAGCCTTAACACATTCAAGAATCATTGAGCTCTACATCTCACAGATTTAAAGAGCCTTGATCTTGTTTCTCACACACACACCTCTCTTGTCTAAACACATAGTTTATTCATTTGAGATACACTGGTTATAGTTTTGGATTTGTTCTTCATAGAAAAGATTTTATTGTACTTTGTAATCTCACAATACTTAATATAAAATCTCTCTTAGAAATCCAAGACTAACCATCTTGGTAGTGGACGTAGATCGTTTATCGATTGAACCACTCCAAATAGCGTGTTCTTACTTTCTGCATTTATATTTCTTGTGCTTGCTAATTATTTATCTTTGTCTCTGTTTGATCTTTATTTAGTTATCCATTATTGAGAAATAGTGTTTGGAGTTAACAAAGTCAAAACCACACGTGTTTGTAAAACTGCTCTTCCCAAAACCGCACCACCAAAACCGCATTTTACAAACCGCCTCTCAAAACCGCTTTACACTCTATTATTCCGCTGTGCATTTTACACTATCACTTGCAGTCTATTATCAACTGCTAGAGGATTTTGTAAGCAAGAGGTTCAGTCTTTAAAAGAGGGCGAAAAATTTTAAACAGCTATTCACCCCCCCTCTAGCTGTATTTTCACCCTTGTTGCCACCTTTGGGACCAACAGCAGGTAACTGATCTGATTCTCGACCTGTCTTTTGTTGACCTGGCCCAGATAGCCCGATCGGCTGTTTCGCATCCGGAGCTGTTTGACCCATCCACGGCCATGGATATTTTTATGATGATTATGATATCCCTATACTGCTTTTGTGAGTATGACGGGGTATGCTTCGGTTTACTGTTGGGAGTTGTTAGACAGATGCGGGGTTCTCGAGGCACCACACTGGCTGATATTCGGCCTGGGCATGGAGAGAGAGAGACATAGTTCCCATTTTGCTGGCAGAGACATATCATGGGATGGACCAACTGGCTGGAGGGTCATTGCACATGGGACGCGGCAGCCCCAGTCTCTTATCATTGTGGCTCTTTGAGCGGCTGAGACTTATCTCTCCATTACCCGCAGGGCAGACTGCAGCACCCTGGGTTACACAGCAGAGGCGAGTGGTTCCGAAGGCTTCACAGGAGAGCTGGCAGAGGCGATTGGCCAGGTATACTACCACTGATATTCAGTACTGGGTTCCTGGATGGAGACTTGAGACCATGAGCGGCAGGCAGGATGATTCTGCTGTCGTGAGGCTGCCGGGATTGCACTTCTCATCATTCAGTATCCCCTTGCTTGTTCAAAGGCAGTATGGATACCCACATCAGGCTGTTGATGGGTTCAGAGAGCAGACGACCCGAGATACCGTTCTTCTTGACATGATTGATGTCCGGACCCTTAGGTTCTTTTCTAGGGCCTTTTCAGGAGCAGCTTTTCCTGCTCACACACTGATACGGAAGACCCGGGGAATCACATATCTGTCCACCCTGTATCTCATTTGGTATGGGGAGCAGATGGGACCAGTTCAGTATACCATTGAAGTATATTGCCGAGGGATCCAAGGAGGAGACCAAACTAGCCAGGAGCTACGCGATGCTGAGGCACAGGCTGACCCAGACAACGTGACCGACGATCCGACAGCAGATTTTGAGAGACTCGTAGAGAGGAGAGCCAAGATGAGGGATGACCCTGAAGTTATGGCCCGGAGGACAGCTTTGAGAGAGGAAAGGGATGCCCAGGCGGCATTGAGAGCTACCGGATTGGTTGACTCACCAACTCGTATTATTCTTGAGCCGGGACGACGGGGGACAGAATTGTTTGGGATAGCTAAACCAAAGACCTCCTGAGGACCGAGGAAGAGGAAGAAGAAGAATGCTAGTTCGGGAGTGGGAACGAGTGACTAGGATTAGGTGACCTATCATTGTATCCCTTGTTGCCGACACAGACAGTCTAGATGTTCTTTTTAAAAGATATTATTTCTGCTAATGTTAATGAGTCGAGAGTAGACCGTGCTTGAACTCATCAATGAATGTATTAATGTGATGAAAGTTGAAATTACTTCAGAACTTAATCAAGACACATTTTGGTAATCACAAATACAACTGTTGACAGGATTTGGTGATTTTTATGATTTTTAGACCGAACCGCGAATGTCTGCCTACGTTCCCCTTTTACAGATTGGACTAAGGGGCTCAGGTCTCCGTAGTTCGACCCAATTAACTTTGTGTTTAAGAAAGGGATAGATAGAAGGGGGACAAATGGTGCAACCCTGTTTTTTACCTAGACCACCCGTTTTTAGGGTTTTCAGCCTAGTTGGGTATATTCTTTTAGCACCTAGCGCGCCCTTTGTTTTGCACGGACTGCCTTATGAGAGGTTTTCAGTCTCGTCTGGGTACATTATTTTCGCACTTTTGTTTTTTTTCTTTTTCTTTCTTTCTTTTTTTTATTTTTTTTTATTTTTCTCTCTCTTTTTTTTTTATATATAGAGGGGAAGACTCGATTCAGACGTAATAGCGGCGTAGTTTGTCGCCGTTCACCGGGTGCATGAAGGGGTTACCATCCAAATCTGTCAACTTCATTGCTCCGCCAGAGAAGATCTCCTTTACCAAATACGGGCCTACCCAGACTGGCGCCCACTTGCCCAAAGGACTGAATTGATTCAGAGGCTTTTCTTTTAGGACCAAGTCACCCACTTTGATGTCGCGGGGATGTACCTTCTTGTCAAAGGCCCTAGCCATGCGCTTTTGATAAGCCCGGATGTGCTCCATTGCCTTAAGCCTTCGCTCGTCTAGAAGAGCTAACTCGTCATGTCGACTCTGAAGCCAGTCTATCTCGTTGACTTCATTTTCAAGCAGAACCCGAAGAGAGGGTATCTCTAACTCAATGGGCAAAACGGCATCCATTCCATATGTCAAAGCGAACGGGGTTTCACCGGTGGCCGTTCTCACTGAAGTACGGTAGCCCCATAGTGCCAAGTGAAGCTTCTCAGGCCAATCCCGGCTCCTTTCGGCCATCTTCCGGATGATCCTTTCTAGGTTCTTGTTTGCGGCCTCGACAACACCATTGGTTTGAGGGCGATAAGGGGAGGACTTGTGTCGCTTGATTCTGAATTCCGCGAGCAGTTCGTCAGTATGTCCCTCGAAGTGTGACCCATTGTATGAGATAATCTCATTTAGAACTCCGTATCAGCACAGAATGTTTTTTTTTATGAAACGGGCTACCTTTTTGGAGTTCAGGACCTTGTAGGACGCCGCTTCAACCCACTTGGTGAAGTAATCCATAGCGACCAACACGAATTCGTGCCCATTGCTACCGGCAGGAGTTATCTTCCCAATAACATCAATCCCCCAAGTTGCGAATGGCCAAGGAGTGCTCATACAGTAGATATCATGGGGAGGTATATGGTTGAGATTGGAGAATCGCTGACATTTATCGCAGGTCCACACAAACTGAATGCAGTCAGTTTCCATGGAGATCCAATAATAGCCCATCCTGAGTATTCTGAACATCAAGGCTCGGGCGTTCATATGTGGTCCACATGCGCCACCATGGACTTCTTCCATGACCTTTCTGGCCTTAGACTTGCTGATGCAGAGTAAAAGTGGGCTTCGGTGCCTTTTCTTCCATAAGTCATCTCCCAGAATAACGTACTGTGCAGACAACCTTTTTAACGCTTGTAAACTTTTGGCGCAGAGACCTTCTTTTAGCCTACCATCTTCTTCTGTCGGGAACGAGGCTTCGCCATGCTTAAGGTATTGGAAGATCTGGCTGTACCATAGGTCATCAACTTTTTCTAGCTCAATCTGACAACAGTAGGCAGGATTCTCGCGCCTCCCAACTCTGAATGGCTTTACTGATTTTCCCTCTGGGATTTCTACCAAAGAGGCTAAAGTGGCCAGGGCATCTGCGAACCTGTTCTTGTCCCTGGGCAGGAGTGGAACGTGACCTCCTTGAATTGGTCGATCAGGTCCTCCATGTAAGCATAGTATATTTGCAAGTACTGGTCCACGGTTCTCCACTTATTGGATACCTGATTGATGATTAGTTGAGAGTATCCGTACACCTCCAACTTTTCGATGTTTCGCTCCAGGGATGCCTCGAGGCCAGCTATACAAGCTTCGTATTCTGCGGCATTGTTAGTAGCCGGGAAATTCAACTTGATAGCTATGGGGGTGTGCACATCCTTTGGATCAACCAACACCATGCCGATACCATTGCCCCTTTTGTTGGCAGCACCATCAAAGAACAACTGCCAACGGTCTGTACCTCCTATCATGAAAATTCCATCGTCTGGAAATTGGGGTTCAACTTCGGGCGCTTCTGAGCTTGGGAAATCTGCCAAATGGTCTGACAGAGCTTCGCCTTTGATTGCCTTGTGGGTCACGAACTTGATATCAAATTCGACTAGAAAGAAAGACCATTTCGCAAGCCTTGATGACAGAGAAGACTTACCGAATAGGCATTTGATGGGATCCATCTTTGACACCAGGTGTACTGTGTGTGCCAACAGATAATGTCTCAATTTGCTGACCACCCATACCAAAGCTGCACAGGTTTTTTCTAAAGCCGAATAGTTCAACTCACTGCCCTGGAGTTTTCGGCTGACGAAGTAGATGGCATTTTCCACTTTTGAATCTGGCTTTTCTTGCGCAAGCATGGCTCCGACAGCCGTATCTGTAACTGTCAAATATAGCGACAAGGGCTTGTCCTTATGTGGAGGACACATGATTGGGGGATGGACTAAGTAGGCCTTAATTGTCTCGAAGGAGTTTTGACACTGTTCGTTCCATTCAACCTCCTGATTCTTCCGGAGCAGCTTGAAGATCGGCTCACAGATAGAGGTTAGCTGGTGGATGAATCGACTGATATACTGGAGACGGCCCATGAAAGCCTTCACCTCTGTGACTGTCGTCGGCGGCTTTATCTCCATGATAGCTTTAATCTTTCTTGGATCGGCTTCGATTCCTCGTTCCGTGACCATGTATCCCAGAACCTTTCCTCGGACTACGCCAAAAGTGCATTTTGCTGGGTTCAACCTCATGTCATGCTCCCGCAGCCGATTGAAGAACTTCCTCAGGTCGATCAAGTGTTGACCATATGATCCTTTGGAATGAATAATCATATCATCAACGTAGACCTCGATCTCCTTGTGGATCATGTCATGAAAAAGTGCAGTAACTGCTCGCTGGTAAGTGGCACCGACATTTTTCAGACCGAAGGGCATAACCGTATAGCAGAAGGTCCCCCAAGGGCTAGTGAAGGCAGTCTTTTCCTGATCTTCTTCGGCGACTTTAATCTGATTGTAGCCCGCAAAGCCGTCTACAAATGAATTGACTTCGTAGCTGGCAGTAGTATCTACCAACAGATCGATATTGGGCAAGGGAAAATTGTCCTTTGGACTAGCCTTGTTCAGGTCCCTAAAGTCTACACAAACCCTGACTTTGCCATTCGACTTGGTTACCGTCACTATGTTGGCAAACCACTTGGGGTATTCGACCACTCTAATGAAACCCACTCTGAGCAGCTTCTCTATTTCTTCTTTGACCTGGAGAGACCATTTCGACTTGATCCGGCGGAGCTTCTGCTTGACTGGCCTGGCTTCTGGGTCCAGGGGTATTCGGTGCTCGACAGTTGAAGTATCCAACCCGGGCATGTCTTTGTAGGACCAGGCAAATACATCCACGTACTCTTTGAGCAAATTGATGAGAGCTTCCCGTTCTTCCCCGGTGAAGAAACTGCCAATCTGTGTCTCTTTGAGTTCTTCAGTAGTTCCCAAATTCACTGTAGTTAATACCTCATCGGCAGCTTGGGCCCGATTGTCGTCTCGGTCAAAAACCTGCTTTATATTATCATTTAAAAAGTTTTCATCTAAAAAGTCTGTGTCCTCTTCAAATGAATCATTATTAACCACTTTTAAGTCATTAAGATTTGTCTTAGTTAACTTATCATTTGTTAAGGTGGCAATTAAGGGATACCCAGAAAGGTCAACCATTTCATTCAACGCGAAATGGAAGACAGAGTTAAAGACACGGCGATGATCATCAGCCGTGAGAGTATCAGACCTATCTAGAGACTCGAACTCAATAACAAAAGACTCTGAGGACTGACTTAGGATTACAGGGACAGACTTAGACTCAGACACACCAGGATGAGGGGTCAGCCCGAGCTTTTCAACTATAACTTCCCGGCTGGCGATCGGTCCCTTGAAGGAAGTCCGATTCTGGAGCGGCATCTCTGAAGTGCTGACGAAGGTGCGCGGATCAATCTCTTTGTCCCCACCAAACTTGATCACTGATACGTAGTCTTTCCCAGCAAGAAGATCAGTCACAGGTACATAATCATCCCCGGTCAGAAGGTCAACCATGCTGAAAGGATCTTTAGCAGCCCCGAACACCAGCAGTGCCTCTTCGCATAAGTCAATCAATGGTTCTTCCATCAGTGGATCAACCCCGACTATTTCTGATAGATCGGCTTCTTCGAACAAAGCTGCGACATCTTTGTCCATATTGATCTCGGTGGTAACACTGTCCCCACGAATGGTGATTATCTCTCCGTCTTGAACAAACTTGACACACGGGTGCAGAGTTGAGGCGATCCCATTGATTTGATGCAGCCACGGCCTTCCTAACAGAGCGTTAAAGGTTGCTGGGACATCAAGGACCCGGAATTCCACGGGTATCAACTTCTTACCGAACCACAGATCTAAAGTAGCAACCCCATGTATTGGACGATACGTTGAGTCATATGCTTTAACCGTGAGGGAGGAAGGTTTCAAATTTGTAGACTTGATGCCGTGTATGCCCATGATCTTTACCGGGAGAATGTTCATTCGAGACCCGTTGTCAATTAAAACCCGGGGAAGACGCCGTTCTCTTAACTGGACCGTGATGAAGAGGGGCTTTTATGATCAGCTCCGAATTGGGGAAGGTCAAGGTCCGTGAAGGTTATTATGCAACGGGGGCTACTACTTCCAGGGCTCAGCGATTTTTTCCTTTTCATTCCCGGTATCATGCAGTAATCCCAGATTCTTCTTGTAACGCTCAGTGCTTGAGATGATTGTAGCATTCTGTGTAGGGGGAGTATCAGACATCGTGCCGGTATCTAAGACCTTCCTCAAAGCTGAGATGAACTCGGGGAAAGTGACTTCCCCTTTGGTAATTCTGACGAGGATCGTTGTTTTGCCACTGGGTGGGCTTGACCTGACAATAGTTACCCTCTCATCGGGGAGGACTGGAGTCAATCTTCCATTTTCTAACAGATCCACAACCATCTGCTTGGATTGGACTTTCAAAAATCCCTTCCCCAAAGCACGATAAGCGTTATTGAATTCCATGACGTCCACGTACTCAGCCCCAGCAAAATCCATAGCTTTCATGTCTTCGGTTACATATTCGTCCTCCAAGACTTCTTCAACTTTCTGACCGTCGAGTTCCATCTCATCGTACACCATTCTTCTCTCATTCTTGCAGGCTGAGCAACCACAAGTGAAAGATTGACAATGTCCGCTCTTTTGGCCCAACGTCGTGGCTCGGGCTACCTGAGTCCAAATGAGAAGTACTCGGGGTCCATTCCCGGGTATTGGGGCAATTAGGAAGGCGTCGTGCGGGTCCATAGGTATAAAGGCAACGGGAGTAGCTTCCAAATCCATAACCCTTTTGAGTGATTCCAGGCATTCAATGTGCTCAAGAGGTTCGGCAGTGACTCTCACAGCCTTGATGCCGTCCATTGTGGGGGAAGAAGAAAGGGATCCAATGACGTTCACAAATTCGTTATCCGCTGGAGGCTGGAAACCTGCCTTTTCAACTAAGGCTTCAATGAACTGCTTCCATTCACAGATTAGCTTTCCATAGGGGACGTTGTGTTCCAATATCTCAGACTCATATTCATCTTCAGATGGGTCGGGTTGCTGCTCGTCCTCCGAGGTGTTCGGGCATTGGCCACAGTCGCACCTTGAGAAACACTCCTCATAGGGGTCAATTTCCATTGGCATCTGATCCTCGTTTATCGGTGACCTTTCATCGTCGCTGGCCGACAACCAACCATTATGCCTTGCACCCATGAGGTCGCTCCCGGCACTATCATTCTGAGTGGATTCTGGGCTTAAGGCTTCAATTGATTCTTCACTCTCATCGTCATCATCGTCATCGCTATCATCGGAACTGTCATCCCATATTTCTTGAACTTCAGTCAGAATAGAGCGCCGATCATATCCGATAGGGGAGGATGGGCATGTGCAAAAACAGAAATTGTCGTAGGCCCCCAGGGCTGGAAGCGGTGATTGCGAATCAGCTTCTCCTCCCAGGAACTGCGGGGGAAGAGTGAGAGTGGGCGATATATACTTGACTCCAGGTAGAATATATAAACAATCTTCCTCATCCGATTCTTCGCCCTCACTGTCCTCAGGGTTGTATTCGATCACTCCAAGAACCAGTTTGCAGAAAAGTATTAACTCAAGGTGGGCTTCGGCTTCCTTACTAATGAGTCCCAGCACAGGTACTCGCCTGAAGCTCTCTTGATCGATCCTTTTTGATTGTTCTAGCAATCTTGTGTAAATGACTTTCTTGTGATTTGATCTGAACAACCCCAGTTCCGCAGTATCGGCTTTCCTTTCCTCTGAGAAATGACGATTTTCATATTCTTGCAGGAAACTGCTAAAGTGAGACCAGGGAGGATTGGTTTGTTCACTGCTCTCAAAGCCGAGAGGGGATCCAAATTCAGGATCTTTGACGTCCTGCCCCACATTCTGACCTTGATCCGGCCCCACACCTTGACTGGCATTCTGACTCTGAGCTGGATCAACACCTGCATTCGAACCCAAACCCGCTGAAAATTGCGAATCTGCCTTTTCTGAGACTGCTGGAAGCGGACCCCTGACTGGAGAGAAACTGATTAACCGATTGCCCGGAACTCTGACCCAATACTTGCTCGCTGAAAGGGGAGAGAACGGCTTTAGGTAGGGGAGAGGATAGTCTTAAGACGGACTCATGCATATGCTCTTTTTTTTTGTTTTTATATTTTTATATTTTTTATAAAAATGATTTTTATTAATCTTAGGAATGGTTGGAAAAGGGGGATACCTTCTTTTTCACATTCTACGCTATTCCTGGATCAGTGGGTTCCATCACTATGTCTATAGACCCCCTGTATTCCACCTGTATTGCACCTCCGGGACGGACAATTCCGACAGAGGTTCTATAGGGCACGTGGAACCCACCAATCGAAAGGGAGAACGAACCTATGGGCATACAAGCCAAAACAAGTCAAACTCGGGGTTTTCAAAACCAAGTCCAAGTCAACGCCTAGACTCGGGAGGAGAGAGGGTCGGAAGTACGTTTGAATGTACAAGACCGCAATTTGCAGGTAAAATTCTGGAAGAATTGGGCATGACCTCTCCTCTTTTCGAGTTGAAAAAATCCTGCATGGCCCCTCGTCACTTAGTGGAAAAATTTCGGCATAACTTTCGTTAGTATGCGCCAAGAATTCGACACGGTCCCGCGTTGACACATGTCGAGAACGCGTCATGACTTCTTACGAAGCCAAGTCGAGAAATCGATATGTACCTACGTCGAGATATGTCAAGATCTTAACGTGTACTTACGTTGAATTATGTTGTAATTCCGACATTAAGAGGGAAAGTATGCCGAGATTTTGTGGACGAAGCATGACTCGGACTTTGTGAGAAAATTTTGAAAACCGAGTTTGAAAGTGTTTTGAAAAGTATTGGCCAAAAACCAACCGGTCACGGTAGAAAGTGTGTCACGGACAATTGTTGGCTGACTCACAGGCTAGGAGGACTTTAGACGCTCAAGCGTTAGCGAAACACGTCACTTTCCGCGATGCCGTCCGTACACTCCCGGGTTCTAACTCTATGTGCGGGTAGCGTGCGAGTAGTGTGAAGGTATTTTTCTAGGAAAAATAAATTTTTTTTTGTAAAAGATATTTTTTTTGTTTTTTTTTATGCAATATGCAAAAAGGAGAAAACAAGAGAATGAGTCCAAAGCACGACAAAAGGGGACTGCCTCAAATGTCAGAATTTACCAGTAGCCGTAGTCCAGCATCGTCCTGCCCTGTTCTGATCAACGGGAAGAGCAAATAGCGAAAGGGGAAGCCCCGGCTCCCAAAAATGCCACAATACCAAAGCATATAGAGCATAGAAGCATGGCGAGGCCCATATGAGCACACAAGATGACACAATGCACACACAAGGAGAATGTAGAAATTGTCCAAGTTGATTTAAAGAAAGTTAGAACCTCTTAAGAAAAACTTTTCTCTTTTTTTTTCAAAAACAGAAGAATGACACTGGTACGTGGGATTGTTAGACCACAATTTATTCCAAGTATCGTCCTCATTTTTTTTTAAAAAAACAAAAGTTTTTCAATGTATTCCCCAGCAGAGTCGCCACTGAATGAACGCTCTCCGAAAAAATCATTTTTTTTGAAAATGAGGAAATTTTCCTTGAATGAAAAGTTTTTCGGTTTTTCGGATTCGCCACGCCATTTTTTGAGGAAAACATTGAAAAACCTATTTTTAAGAGATTTTGGGTTCGGGGGTCTGGTTACGTGTTTGGGAAGAACTTGAGAGTTCACCCAACACGCCTCTTTCGAGACTTTTAATCAACATTGAACAATTATGGACATTCAAAATGTGTGTGCGATATGTGTCAACAAGTAAGGCATGCAAATTTGAAATTTTATTAATGCCATAGGGACTGGATACAACTTGTGAGCCATGATAGGGGGCCACACCCTTTACATATGATTATTTTCATCACAAGGCAGAAGGTTGAGACAATCTGCTCAGGAAGCTCTGATGTCGTCCGACACAGGACTTCCCATGAAGGGGATGTCGGACGACAGAAGACCTCATGGTCAGATTCTCTCCTGCAATGACAATGCCACTCTGGAACTGGAGCCATATTATTTTACCCAAAGAAGACACTATTTAGTGGTCTAAGTTCAGTCTGGGGGTTGATAGGAGTGAGTAAAGTCATGATTGACTTTTTAATGATACGGATGTCATATGACATAGAACATCCGAAGTCGTCTATGTCATATGGCAAACCGCCTCCATCAATAGATCGCACCCATCTGGGAACTACATGTCGTGAGTAAATCTGACAGATCTGAATTCCAAGAAAAGCCTTCAGCCATCTGGGAACTACATGTCGTATGACACAGGATCTCCAGAGAGTCCTGTGTCGTCCGACAAGAGCAGCCTGTTTCAGTGCCCTTCAGTCTGTTTGATTTCCCCTTTGTTCCCAAAGCAAACCAAGCAACTTTATTAATTGAAAGATGTAATATAGTAGTATTATGTGAGTATTATGGGAGGATCACATGGCTTTAATGGCCAAATGTGATGAATCACATGTTTATGGCCATTTTTATGTAGCCATCTCCTCCTAACTCGATGGAAACTAACAAAGATCCAAACTTTATTGATGCTAATGTCACCAAATGTTCAGATCTGAGGTAGGGAGAAGTAAATATTGAAGATTCACTTCTCCACCACCTTTATCATGCAACAATCCCAATATTTCATATAATATCTAAGCAAATGAACATGCAAGGTGATATAAGTGTATTTAAAGAAAGAGAGAGGGTTTAGTGGCTACCTATTGTAGTCCACAAGGTAAGATCACCAATAGTATGGTGTCTACCCCTTCAACACACCAACAAAAGGAACCTTTCTTTGGATCTTGGCTTTGGTGTATGTGTGTGTGTGAGGAGGGAGGTGAGTGTGTGTGTATGAGAGAGAGAGGGAGAGACTCTATTTCTATAGAGTTTCCCCTATTTTTACTGATATATCTCCCAAAACTCTCCCAAGGTCCTCTAAAATGATTAGCCATGCCTTGTATTTATAGGCAGGCTGATGGGAAGCTCCATGTCGTCCGACAGAGGGAGTTAAACCGCCTTAGTGTCATCCTAGGTCGGACGACAGCGTACTGCTTTTTGGCATATTGGGCCGAATGGATGGCAGGCCCAATGGGTTGAGTGGGCTGTTGGATAATTGGACTCAATATTGCATTTTAGCAAATAAATGAGCCCAAAAATCAAGGAAAGTGGACCCAAAACATGAGTTCGCGTCGAGGTACTCACACCTTGAACGCTTTCCATTCTTGAGCTATCGAATGATTCAATAATGTGATTTCAAATCACAAACTTTGTTCTTCAGATTGCTTGAACTCTAGGCCTTGATCAATGTATGAGCGAAGACCCTCTTTCGGTATCCATACCTTTGAATGAATCCAAGAACTCTTCTTGAAGATTGCTAGATCTATAAACCTTGGAAGAACATTGAGAATATAGTGTTTTTCCTTTGAGAATTTCGGCTAGGGTTAAAGGATTGACAGACTGTTATATTTATACTACTTTAGTACAAAATATGTTTCCTAATCAAATTAGGAAACCAGCTCTGTAAACCGCCTTAGGACTTCTTATGTGGCACGACCACACGGGGCACATGGCCTTGATGTGTCACACGACCAGACAAGGTCACTGAGGAGTTCTCAATCATTATTCCCTTGGTTTATCAAATTCATTCTAATTGTGTGTGACCGAATAGGATTATATTATGTTGGCAATGAGCTCGATCATTTGACCTTCATAAGACATAAGCGGACTCTAGCAAGCCATTATGTCTACCCAAATAATATAACGTAAGAGTTCACTTTTCTAATGGTACACTTCCATTTCTCCCTTTGTCTCACGATGTTATATTGAACACAAGTCATGGTCCATGTCAACTTGTACCTTGTTTAATACTTTCTCGTTCTTGAGTATAATGATAATCCAATCGCATTGGGGTATGGCCATACACTTTCATCATTATCACTCATCGAGGGGCCCAAGCAAAACATCTCTCTTCCGAGGGACAAATTCCATCTTGACTTATCATCCTTCCCATCATGAATCCGATCATGCCAAAGATAGCCTTTATAGATATCGTGTTAAGATACCGTTTGACTAAAATCAAACATGACTTTCATCATATGTAAGGCCATGATAATCTCAAGTCTAGGGACTAAATGAAGTGATCATATGAGATTTAATCATGACATCTGACCATGACATAAATCTCATACGGGTCAAGTCCAGTCACTTGTTCTCTAACAAGTACCCATAAATTTAATGTGCATCTCTATGCATATAATCATCATATGATTATCCATTAACATTTATACTAATTATTCACATAATAATTAGGGACGGAGATTATTATAAACAAATATGCAAAACATATAATAATCAAATGATAAACATTTTATATAATAATAAATAATGTCAACACATAAGTCTATCAACCATAGGCCTAGGGCATAACACCAACAAACATTCCGATGCTTAATGCGACAAATTTGAAAACTTGGAAAAATTAAATTACTATGATCTTGGGCTGTATGAACATTGATCTCGCATTAAGGGAATCAAGTTACTTTCATCTCACTGATAAAAGCACTCAGAAAGATCGCTTAAGTGTTGAGAACTGGAACCGTTCCAATCGCGTGAGCCTAATGATCATAAAGAATGCCGTGCCGAAAATATTCTTGAATAGCATTTTTGAGGACGTCAATGCTAAGGGTTTTCTGGATACCCTTGAAGAACGATTTGCAAAAAGTGAAAAATCGGAAATAAGTGCTTCCTTGAGGAAGCTTGTTTCCATGAGGTATAAGGGTAATGGAAACTTAAGGCAGTACATTCTTGAGATGCTTCATCTCTCGATAAAACTAAAGACACTTAAGTTAGAGATTTCAGAAGATTTACTCGTGTATTTGGTTTTGATCTCTCTTCCTCCTCAGTTTGGTCATTTTGAAGTGACCTATAATTCTCAAAAGGACAAGTGGAATGTTAATGAATTAATTTCACATGTGACATAAGAGGAAGATAGAATGAAGCAGGTTAAGCCGGAAAGTGCTCACCATGCATATACCTCTTCTCATGGGACTAAGAGAAGAAGAAAGGAATTTGCGGTTGCAAGTAAGAAGCATAAGGGATTATCCAATGATCAAAAAGTTAAGAAGTGCTTCTTTTGTAAGGACCATACTCACATGAAGAACGACTGCCCTAAGTATTACGATTGGCGTATTAAGAAAGGTATGTCATTTGGTCTTGTTTGTAATGAGCCTAATTTGGTTTCAATTCCTACATATACATGGTGGTTGTATTCTGGTGCAACAACTCACATAAGTGTGTCTATGCAGGGTTTCCTGAATTACCGAAGCCCTAGCGAAGAAGAGAGATACATCTATATGGGAGTTGGGAATCCAGTTGAAGTTATAGGCATTGGGACATTTAGATTATTATTAAGTACTGAATATTATTTTGTATTAAATAATACATTTATTGTACCGTCCTTTAGGCGGAATTTGATCTCAATCACTACTTTGGACAGGGAAGGTTATTCCTGTTCGTTTGGCAATAATAAGTGTGATCTTTATTTCAATTCCAAAATTGTTGGTACTAGTGATTTATCATATAGTGATAATCTTTATTTACATGACACAATCAAGTCATTTAATGAGTCTCATATTAATGAAACCAAAGCTAAAGGCACTAAACGAAAATTATCAAGTGAAAATTCTTATACCTTATGGTATAGGTGTTTGGATCAAATATCCAAAAGTAGAATTGATAAGCTTGTGTCGGAGGAAATCTTAAACAAACTTGATATTCCAGATAAAAACTTTTGTATTGAATGCCTTAAAGGAAAATTTACAAACACCAAAGGGAAAGAATCCTTGAGAGTATCAAATGTCTTAGAACTAATTCATACGGATATTTGTGGACCACTACCCCTTCAAGGAATGGTCAACAATATTTCATTACATTTATAGATGATTACTCCCGTTATAGATACATTTATTTGCTTCATGAAAAGTCTCAATCATTGGACGTTTTCAAGTCTTTTAAGTCAGAAGTTGAAAATCAACTTGGAAAAAATATTAAGAACATTAGATCCGATCGTGGTGGAGAATACTACGGACTGAATGACGGTTCGGGTGAACAACGTCCGGGTCCTTTTGCTCGCTATCTTGAAGAGTGTGGGATTGTCCTTTAATACACCATGCCGGGCAAATCTAGCATGAATGGTGTAGCGGACAGACGTAATAAAACCCTTAAGGATATGGTAAGAAGTATGATTTCTTATAATTATTTACCTCACTCATTATGGGGTGATGCATTAAAAGCCGCTGCTTATATTCTCAATAGAGCTCCTTCAAAGGCTACCGACAAAACTCCTTATGAATTATGGATGAATAAGAAACTGTTCCTAAATCATTTTCATGTATGGAGTTGTCCAGTAGAAGCAAGGCCTTATAGACCTAATGAGGGAAAATTGGACACTAAGACCGTTACTTTGTGGGGTATGTTGAGAGATATAGGGGATATAAATTTTATGACCCGAAAACTAAAATATTTTTTGAGACGGGAAATGCTAGGTTTTTTTAGGATGTTGAATTTAGAGGGAAACTTGGGAATAGTTTTGAATTTGAAAAAGAAGAGGATTCCATTTCTATACCTCTTTCCATAGTTCATATTGGAAATCAAGTGGTTGTACCAGAAATTCAACAAGAACGTATAATTCAAAACAATATAGAATCTCCTATAAATATAGAACAACATGAAAATGTTGATAACGAGGATCAAATTCAACAACCTCAAAATCAAGAAGGACCGGTGCCCTTAAGGAGATCTAATAGAGTAAGAAGGAGTGCGATTCCGGCTGATTATGATGTTTATCTTGTCGAGAATGAGGAACATTTAGACTTAGTGGGAGATAAACCACTCACTTTCCATGAAGCCATTAATAGTCCAAATTCTCATAAATGGATCGATGACATAAATGAAGAGTTAAAATCCATGAAACACAATGATGTTTGGTATCTTGTTACATTACGTAAAAATGTGAAACCCATCGGATGTAAATGGGTCTTTAATACCAAAAGGGATTTACAAGGTAATGTAGAAAGATATAAGGCTCGTCGTGTTGCTAAGGGATTCACTAAAAAAGAAGGCATTTATTATAAAGAAATATTTTCTCCGGTATCGTCTAAAAACTCTTTTAGGATCATTATGGCACTTGTAGCACATTTTGATCTTGAGCTTCATCAAATGTATGTAAAGACGGCATTTCTCAATGGAGACATTGAGGAAACTATCTATGTGAAGAAACCAGAAATGGTGACTGATTTAGATCAAACTAATCAATTAGTTTGTAAACTTAAGAAATCCATTTATGTACTCGAGAAAGCTTCTCGTCAATGGTACTTAAAAATTCAATCAAGTAATTCTTTCATTTGATTTTGAAACGAATCTTGCTGAAGATTGTGTGTACCATAAGTTCAGTGGGAGTAGATTTATAATTTTGGTCTTATATGTGGATGATATTTTACTTGCTAGTAATAATAAGGACCTTTTTAAAGAAACTAAGAAATTAGTTCCTATTGGAAATCAAGTAGTTGTACCTGAAATTCAACAAGAGCATATAATTCAAAACAATATAGAATATCCTATAAATATAGAACAACATGAAAATGTTGATAATGAGGATCAAATTCAACAAACTCAAAAATCAAGAAGAACCGGTGCCATTAAGGAGATCTAATATAGTAAGAAGGAGTGCAATTTTGACTGATTATGATCTGTATCTTGCCGAGAATGAGGAACATTTAGACTTAGTGGGAGATGAACCACTCACTTTCCATGAAGCCATTAATAGTCCAAATTCTCATAAATGGATCGATGTCAAAAATGAAGAGTTAAAATCCATGAAAGACAACGACGTTTGGGATCTTGTTCCATTACGTAAAAATTTAAAGCCCATCGGATGTAAATGGGTCTTTAAGACCAAAAGGGATTCACAAGGTAATGTGGAAAGATATAAGGCTCATCTTGTTGCTAAGGGATTCACTAAAAAAGAAGACATTTATTATAAAGAAACATTTTCTTCGGTATCGTCTAAAAACTCTTTTAGGATCATTATGACACTTGTAACACATTTTGACCTATAGCTTCATCAAATGGATGTAAAGTCGATTTTTTTCAATAGAGACATTGAGGTAACTATCTATATGAAGAAATCAGAAATGGTGACTAATTTAGATCAAACTAATCAATTAGTTTGTAAACTTAAGAAATTTATGGATTCAAGCAAGCTTCTCGTCAATGCTACTTAAAATTCAATCAAGTAATTCTTTCATTTTGTTTTGAAACAAATCTTGCTGAAGATTGTTTGTACCATAAGTTCAGTGGGAGTAGATTTATAATTTTGGTCTTATATGTAGATGATATTTTACTTGGTAGTAATGATAAGGACCTTTTTAAAGAAACTAAGAAATTTCTATCAAATAAGTTTGAAATGAAAGATCTTGGTGAGGCATCTTTTGTATTGGGAATCCAAATTCATCGTGATCGATCATGAGGTATTTTAGGATTATCAGAAAAGGGCTATATAGGTATTACAAAGGTTTGGCATGGAAAATTGTAAACCGCATGACACCCCTGTTTCTAAAGGAGACAAATTTAGTTTAAAGCAATGTTCTAAAAATAATATAGAATCCAAGTATATGGAAAATTTCCCTTAAGCATCAGCAGTAAGAAGCTTAATGTATGCACAAGTCTGTATTCGTTCAGACCTTGCATTTATTGTTGGGATGCTTGGTCGATATCAACGCAATCCGGGGAGAGAACATTGGGTTTTAGTCAAAAGAATGATGAGATACCTACAAAACACTAAGGACTACATGCTTACATATACAAAGTCGGATCATCTTGAGATCGTTGGGTGTAACAACTTTTGATAACATTTAATATAGTGGGATTTTATGTTGTACTTTCATTTAATTGTTTTATGTCTATTAATTCTTGATCTCATTTGGTTAAGTAGGACTAGTTGGAAGAATATATATACATGCTTTAATATATTCATTAATTTTCCATGTTACACATCTACACTTAATCTGTGTTATTTAGTTGGATATATATATATATATATATATATATATATATATATATATATATATATATGTGTGTGTGTGTGTGTGTGTGTGTGTGTGTGTGTGTGTGTGTGTGTGTGTGTGTGTGTGTGATTATTGTGGGTTTAGTTGCGAATCATTTACAACGATTGCTCCTTTAGTCCATATACTTATAAAACTAATGGACGAAATTGTTGAATAACAATAAAGTATACATAAGGATTGTCATTTATATTATAAATATGATTTTAGAAGGGTTTATTAAGTACAAACACATGTTTAGGCAATCCAAGTGGGAGATTGTTAGAACATGGATTGCAAAATGTGTATACTTAGTAAATATAAATAAACATGTAGACGTACATGTATAAATCATAAATATAATGTTAATATAAAGTGTAGAAAATTAATAAATGTGTAGAATTCCTGAAGTGGAAATTACTTATTTATAATTGGCAAAATGGTAATTTCTCACTGCTTCATAAGTGAAAGGGTGTGGTCCCTAAATGAAGTGCCTATTTTTTCCTATATATAGAGGCCTACCATCAGCCTAGAAACTAATAGATAATCTTACTTATACTCACCACATATATGGCAGCACCATGCATCCGTATAGATACCAGAATGGCCTTCTATGATTTTCTTCCTTTTTTACATGTAGACCCAATCCTCAATGTTTGGATTCAATCCCAACAATCTCCTACTTACTTGTAGACAAACTAACCTCTATGACTACATCGTCAAACTCCCACCAAAGAGAATGACAACCAACCTCACATTTTACTTTAGTGGCCTACTGACCTTGGTAACCCAACTTCCCTCCACCAAACCCCCACTATTCTTACCATCCTTGCCCTATCTCACTCTTGATCTTGGCCTCTTCAACAAATTGACGTTCACAATATCTTTTTAAATAAGATTCTTCATGAAGAGGTATATATGGAACAACCACAAGTGTTCTCTCACCCCGACTATGGCTTGAAAGAATCTCCACAAGCTTTATTACAACGATTATATGAGCTCCTCCTATCAATTGGTTTCTTCAATAACAGATTCGACATATTCTACTTCATACGTCACTATTTATCCTCTATAGTTTCCAACTTAGTATACGTCGACTTCATTACCATGGAGTTTTTCAGCAACGAAGATCAATAGGGTTATAAATATCATTTGTTCTATGTTTGATGTCGTCACCTCAGGCCATTTGGGTTCTTTCTGGAATTGAAACTCATCGCACTCACATATCCTTACTTGTGTATTAGATTCGGCCCACAATCTGACAGTTGAACTATTTTATCCCCCAGCCTTTCCAATTCAGGTAAGGAGAAGGAAGTATAAAAGGAGAAGTTCAATTCCTTCTCTAACTTTACCATCTTAAAACTCTCAAGAACCCAGCAAGGAAATCGCCTCCAGTAGTTAAAAAACTCTTTTTCGATGCTAAAGTTGCATTCCATCTCTCCCAAATCAGAAAGGTACCCTTTAATTTCACTGTTTTAGGTTTAATTTTGAAGTTCCCTTTTTTCCCGCTATAGCTAGTACCTTTGGCTTCAAGCTAGGGGTTAGGTATGGTTACAACTATGTAAACCTTAGGATTTATAAACGACTTGAGGGTCAATGGAAAGAATAGTATTTAGAGGAGTGTATCAACATCTTAGATAGGTGGAGTTTGTTTTATGCTGAGATAGGTTTCCCAGCAGGTGAGGGTATGGGAGACTTGGAGGCGGATGATCTACGGATTATCCATTTCCGTCTCTTCAATAAGTTGATTGACAACCTAATCATCTTCTATATCAAGTCCAATAAACCACCTTTTCCTCGTGAGAGGTTAGCTTTCCCATGGGAATCTAGGTCGTCCTTAGATAGTTTCGATTCTTCCTCTCCTAGGTCTGATTCTCATGTTTCTGTGTTTTCTGTAGAAATGGCGGCCAACGATTAACAATCTGCGGGCTATACATCATCGAGCTCTTCCTCATGAAGCATCGTGGATAAATTTTTCTTGAAGGTGGTGCCAGGTCAAAATGAGAGGGGGTATGTGGTCCCCAAGCCTACTATTGGCAAGAGGAATGTTGAGTCCCGCATTCGAATCCTCCATAACCACTTCGAGGTATCTAGATCAGTCTTCCAGCCATCACACTTTATAGAGAGGTAAAGGAAAGCTCAATCTTGGTCGCATTAGGACCTCAACATGACCAAAGTGGCCTTCTATTATGGCCAGTTTGAACTGGGCTTGAGACTTCCTCTGGACCCCTTCATCTGTGAGTTCCTTGAGTGCATGGCTGCAGTCCCCATGCAGGTCGGAGCCAATACGGTCAGGGTGTGTAAGTACCCAAATCTAGATCATTAGAATTCGTTAACTCACACTTTCCAAGTTAACGAGACTTTCCCGGACTGCCCCGAGCATTCGAGAAATCAAAGTTCATTCAACTCACATTCGAACACGTGAAAGACACCACTTTCCCAAAATACGCAATTTTCGGGACATTCCAGGACTGTTACGGACATTTATTCAGACATTTATTTAAAAAAAAGTAAAAGCGAAACAAAAACCCTTGCTTAGCGACTAAGCGAGTCACTTGGCAGACATGCACAAGCCCCCAAATCAACATCAATCAAATTCAAGGCTGAAGAGACCAAAATGCCCTAAAATTGAAGGTCTGGCCGTCCGGCCTGTTTTACAGGATAAATGCAATTCTTCCAAATACCCAAAAAGACCCTTATATATATATCTTATTCCATGACTGTTTTGACATTTAAAAACTGTCCAAATCAGTCAAAACTAGTCCAAGGTAACCTCCTTCTCCACCTTTAAATACTCCCCTTCTCCTCCCTCATTTCCTTACCAATTCACCTCTCTCTTCACCCCTAGCACAAATGCTAGTCTTTCTTCGTGCTACTCGTCGGTGGAATTCTCTGCTCTTCGGGGGCCCTCGCGCTACTCATCGCTGGATTCTAAACCCTCAAAAACATAAGGCTAAACCGACCCAAGTCGAAACGCTGCTGTAAGTGCTCCAATTTGAGCTTGTTAGAATTTTCGTTAGAAAATTAACGAAAGTTATAACATTTCTAACAATTCCTAACAATCCTAACTTCTCTAACAAAGTGAGGGTAAAATGGGCATTGTTATTTAAGGTTAAACCTTAAAAAGAATCTCAAAAAGCAAAACAAAAGAAGAAAACCAAAAATGGCAATGGCTGGAACATAATCTGGCTGTTTAATTTGAATTTTGAAAAGATTATTCCTTGTGTCCAAAGCCTGAAGCTGCATTTAATGAACAGTGCACGCTGAGGTTCCTGTCCGCGCGGATGACTTTGCAATTTCAGGAGGGCTATAAATTGAGCCCTCCAGTCACAAAAATGAGGAGGAGGAACACAATAGCAACGAAGTTCTGGCGAAATATAGAGAGAAAACAGTGAGAATTCTCAAGAATTGTCACCCTTTTCTTTCCAATCTTTCCCAACTCATACTCATCCACTCACTCTCATATTAAAGCCCTAAACACTCATACACTCAAGCCAAACACTCAAGAACACAAGGAAGATTGGTAAACCCTCTTCTTCCTAACCCTAAATCTCATCCATGCATGCATCTTCAAACTACAAAATGTAGTTCTTTCATCTCCTTTCTCTAGATCTAAGAAGATCACCATGGAAGACCATCTCCATGGATGATCTTCTACAAAGATCAACATTATTTTCAAAGCTTTTCTTTCTTACTTGCAAAAATGCACTTTCAAAACCCTAAAAAACCATTTTCAAGCACTAAATCTTGATTTCAAAGGGTAAAATCCCCCTCCCCAAGCAAATGAAATGCTTAGTCCTAATGTACCCCAAGGATGGTTTGGTATAGTTGATTCACCACTAAAATGTCTAGTGATCACTAACCAAAACCTAGGGAAATGGGGACAAGCATGGATGCAAAACCCCCCCTTAAAATCATATTTTCTTTCTTGAGAAGTTGCTGTCCAGTAGCAATTTTCTCAGACCTCAGTCCATGGTCTTAATTTTTGGACACAGATGAACTTGGAATTTGGTGTTGACTACAAAATACTTTTTGTAGCCAACATCCAGAGCTTTCCAGACATATTTTTATCTTATTTTTTGGGTGAGTAAAACTCCTCTTTTCAATTTTTCTTTCAGAGGCTAGTTCATCAGCTTCTGGGAATCCAGATCTCATATCTGAGGTTTCCAGAAGGTTTTGACCCCTCAAATCTTCTCCAAAATGGAAATTTCTTTTACACAAAGTTTATTCAAGGAGTCTAGAGAAACTTTCATTCTCTGAGTTCATCCAGATTATGAAGTTTTAGGGCCCTTGAATCCATTTCAAAATCAGGTGTCTGCTGCCATTTCCTTCTGGCAGAAGTGACTTCTCAACTTCAAAAGGTTTTTGAGTACCAAATCTCAAACCAAAAATTCTCCAAAAAATCATGGGATCAGTTTAAAGTCTTAAAAGACATCCCAATTTTTACTTTTTCCAGTTTCAACTTATTTTGGCCAAAAACACACACACACACACACACAAATGATTTTCAGCTTGGAAGACTCGTTTTACGAGGCGCGTCGGAGTGCACACTAACGTCCTTCCCGACGCGTAACATGACCTCCGAACCTAAATCTCTGATCTCGGGCTTTTTCAAAGTTTTGGCCCTTCAAAATTAAAATGGCGTGGCGACTCCGTTTTTCCGGTTTTATTTGGTTTTTCAAAGAAACGCAAAAATCGAATTTTTCCCGCGAAAAAGGAAACACCATCGTTACAGTGGCGACTCCGCTGGGACTAAAACTTTTAATAAAAAATGGTATTCGGTATATTGGTGGAAACCACTAAATTTCCCGTTATCGCCTCCTAACACGAGTCGGGATAAATTGTGGTCTAACAATCCCACGTACCGGTATCACCGTTTTCAAAAAAAGCTTTTGAGGGTCAAGCTTCCGTCCCGGCTTTGAAAATCATTTTTGTGTGTGTGTGTTGATTTTTGCACAGCTTTCATGTTGTTTTGGCCGCCTCGGAGAAAGTCAAAATTTTTGACTGTCGGAATAATGTCCCTAACTGTCGGAATTTTCATGCTTACGTGCCTATGTGCTCATAAAAAAAATTCAAAAAAAGATTTTCAAAAAAAAAAGAAAATTTCCAAAAAAATCATGCATCATATTTTTAAGACACATAAAAAAATCTCTATTTTACTCGTAAAAGAATATAGATCGCTTGCACACTACGCGCACGTGACCGTACACTGCACACTACGTCCTTAACCCGGGGAAATCCTTGTCGCGGTCCGTTTGGTCTTATTACGCCTCTCGGATGAGCACAGGACTACCCAAACATCCCATGGAGCCTCGTGTCGACCATGCACTTGTCCGTGACACACTTTGTCCGAGACCCGGTTGGTTTTAGTCCGTGCATGTCATGCCCTGTCCGTGTATAGACCTTTCCTTTCAAGCCTTTGTCGGCATACCGACTCAATATCTCTCGGGTCCCTAATCGGTCGCTAATCAGTCGAAGTTACGCCGGTTTTCCGCCGCAGACTTTGACCAAGATATTGACCGGCGCCTTGACTTCGGCTCTGGCGGCACAAATTATACACCGACTCCCGGCATTGACAGCGAGTCATCAAGGATTAACGGTTATTCCATGCCTAATTACGGCTTAGCGACGACAAGTCAAGATCGGTGCGGACATTTATCGGTCAAATCATGCCGACTTTTCGTCGAGCTCTCGGACACGATCTTGCCTCTGACGTCAGCTTTGTCCGTAATTTACATCGAATGCTCGTTAAGCCTCGCTTACCCGCCGGACTTCTAGGATCGTTTTCTTTCGGCGGTGGGACCCGCTTGCCCTATAGGACCCTCGCCGGCCGTCCACCCCGGGAGGTCGAAATACGGAGTGGAATACGAGGGGCTTATAGACGTAGTGACGGGGCCCACTGATCCAGAATCGGAGTAGTTTGCGAAAAGAAGAGCAACCTTTTCCAACCGATTAGGTTAATAAAACATGTTTTAAGTAAACGTGAACAAATAACTGCATGTTGCATGAGCCAAAAGCCCAAACACCTACCCTCCTTCCATTCCCGGACATCGAACCTTCATGTCCTTTCCCCAGCCTCCGCACAAAGCTTGGTTTCGGGCACCGGTCACCGTTTGATCGGTTAGGAAGAGTCAAGCGCATCGTCGGCTTCGCCGTTTGTTCCAACTCGGGTTTGAGAATGTACGCATCGGCAGTAATGATGGGGATAACGTCACTCCGCCTCCGGGACCCCTCGACGAGGCAACGGTGGAATCGGTTAGCGAACGTATGAGGTTACGACAGGAAGCACGGCTAAACGGCCTTATGGAGGCTATTAAGAGTCACGGTCTGGCCGCCGGCCTCAATCCGGATGGCACCTTCACCGTGGAAGAAGACGAGGATGCCCGACCCCACTCTCGGTCGCCACGATTACACCAGGATGCCGCCACCCACCTCCTATGGTGCCACTACGAGAACCCATGCTCCTCGATTTTCGGGTCGGCCGGCTCCCAACCACGGACCACCGGATCCATGCAGCCCGACTGGCACAAATCGGTGGGGGCAAAATCGGTGCGGAATGTCTTCTCATGGTTGGGGCTATCTCGGAATGCCACGGCTGATCGGGATCCCTCCTCGGTTCGGAACCGATCAATCCGGACCCTCACGGCAACGGCCACAGTTCGGAATGCCGCCACGGCTTGGTTACGGGCCACGGTCGAGCCCCTCCTCGAGCAAGACTAGTTCGGTGCTCCTCACACAAATCCATTCCTCACTCCCGGACTTCTATGGGTTGCAAGCCTCCATCCCGGTGTCATCCGAATCACCAGACCGCAGCATTCCCCCGGGTTACTCACCTTCACCACAAGCAGCCACGCAATTCAACAATCCGGGACAAGCCGCACTCAAGCCTACTTACGGGCCCCCTCTGGAAATCCAAGTTATCCGGCTACATCGGGGCTGCCCCCACCTGCTTTGCCGCTGAAAATCCACAGCAAGCCGCAAGGTTCTACCCTTTTGCTCGGGCTCCTACTCATACTCCCTGTGGTAACTCAGCCCCAGGGACAGGTTTTCACCTACGTCCCCGGACCGGCGGTTCCCTCCACCGGCCCGCCTCCAGCGGTAGCTCCTCTCTCTAGCTCAGCCACTAGCTTGAATGCCATGGTTCCGCCACAAGACCCTCATCCGGCCTGGTTCATGGAACAACACAAGGAAATGAAAGCGCAGATTGCCGAACCGATCGCGCAAAGTACGCCTTCCGCCTACGTGCACTGACTCCATTGTTCCCCGCCCCCACAAATTCGTGATGCCAAATCTGGATCTCTTTGATGGAACCGCATGTCCGAAAACCCATTTGGACACGTATACCTTGGCGATGAAAGCCAAAGGATGCACCAATCAGCTGGTGGTGACTATTTGGCTATCCTTGAAGTCCAAAGTGCCTTAAAGTGGTTCTTCCGTTTGAAACCCGAAGCCAGGCCACATGGGACCAAATCACCAATGCCTTCACGAGAAAAATATAAGGCCAACTTGGAATGGGAAACAAATAGGGTTGACCTACAAACAACAGTGCGGCGTCACTGATGAGAATGTTGGGGACTTTTACAAGCGGTGGAATCTCGAAACTCGGTGAAATGGCCATCCCTCCTTCCGAAGAGGAACAACTGGACATCTTCCGGTCATGCTTGAAACCACATCTCGAGAGCCTCCCTCAGCCACTTCCCATACTCGGACTTACGGGCCATGGTTAACTCTGCGGCTAAGTTTGAAAAGGCCTACAATCGCAACCGGGCCTGCACCTGCCTACAGATATCGGGCTCCTCCTGCAAACACCGCCCCTGCTCCCGCTAAAGGCAAAGAAATGATTAACTATGCGGGACAGGAATGTAACAACACGACTCCTTTTGCTCCCAGGAAACCAGCCGAGCCCAGACCACGGGTCATGAATCTCGAAAACTTTGGGATGCCCCTGAATGACATCTTTAGGGGACTGGTAAAAGAAGGCTTGCTGCGGCCTTTGGAGAATTTCCAACCCAGAAATCCGAATGCTCCCGTGGATACTACAAAGTATTGTGCCTTTCATCAAGCTCACGGACATCCGATCGACACCGCTTCACTCAAAAAGGCAATCCAGGGCTAATAGAGCAAGGAAAGTTGGAAGGCCGCGAAGGGCCTAACACAGTCAAAAATCCGCTGCCACGGAACCATAATCAGGTGAATATGATTGAATGCGGAGAATCTTCGCATGACCATGAAGATGCTGATGAAGGTCCCCAAATACCCGTGGCCAACCTCGTCGAGGATCCTGAATTCGGATTCCCCCTCAGCCTCGAGGATATCGAACGAATCGACCCATCTTGGTCTCATGTCAGAGACTCCTTGCAAGAATACGAGGCCCGCTACTTTTCGGGTGAAGGGAAGGCCGATACCGAAGAACTGGGGCTGTTCCGCTCAGAACATGAAAGAACTATTTATACAAGATGGTTAGAACAATCGAGAAGAATCGAACAAGAAAGCTTCCGGCGGCGCTGTATTGGGGCTTATCAAAGCAAAGAGGCCGAGGAGCATCTCGGAGCTAGTACACTTCGCAAATTGGCTTTGGGGGAGCCCGAATATGATCCCAAGAACAGTGAAGAATCAGAAGAGGAGGATTCCTTCTATATCCTACCTGGCGTCAAATATGTGCCGCCCCCTCTCACTCTTCCCCCGCAATTTCTGGGAGGAGAAGCTGAATCGCAGTTACCATCACTTCCGGGAATGGGAGCATATGACAACTTCTGCGGCTGCACGCACCCCTCTTCCCCCAACAGATTTGACCGTCGCTCCCTCTCAGCTGATATCCCCGTGGTATGGGAAGACGATTCTGATGACAGCAATGACGATGATGACGATGACGATGATGATGACGAGAGCGAAGAGTCGACTGAGGCCCCCGATCCGGAAACAATCTGGAACAATCATGCCAGAAATGAGCCCATGGGAGCAAGCCACAATGGTTGGTTGTCACCAAGCGACAATGAAGGACCGCCAGAAAGTGCGGATCAGATTCCAATGGAGACAGACCCCTACGAGGTGTCACTTGTAAGATGCATTTGTGGCCAATGCCCGGATACTCCAGCGGGCGAGGGACAAAGGCCCGCGCCCAGATCCGTACATATCCGAAATCCTAGAACACAACGTTCATTATGAGAACCTGAACGGTGAATGGAGAAGATTTATTGAAGCACTGGTCGAAAATGGAGGGTTTCAGCCACCGGAAGATGAAGAATTCGTAAACGTTATCGGATCTTTTTCTTCTTTCCCACGAACGGATGGCGTAACAACCGTAAGGGTCACAGCCGGGCCGCTCGAGCGCAGCGAATGCCTGCAATCACTGAAAAGGGTTATCGATCTGAACGTCTCCCCAGTGGCCTTCATACCTATGAGTCCACATGACGCCTTTCTAATTGCTACAGGGCCCGACAATGGACCCCGGGTGCTCCTTATTTGGACACAGATCTATCGAGCCGCTACCTCAAGCTCCGAAGGGGAACGTTGCCTATCCTTCACCTGTGGCTGCCCTACCTGCAAGACTGAAAGAAAAAGGATATACGATGAGATGGAGGCTGATAGCCACAACTCTGTGGGCCATCCAAGGGATGAAATCGAAAAGCCGCCGAGTCCCGACAATAGCGACTCTTGTTGCATGATGACAATGAGCAAGGCCGGCCATAAGAGTGAATCGGAGGACGCCCTAGCTCTGTGGGCCATCCAAGGGGCAACAACACAACCCCAAACTCAGAAGCCGGTAACTTGGGAAGCAGTTATAAGGGCCGCCCAGGAAGAGGCCAATACAGCTCAAGCTCAGCCCCGCACCGTCACTAGACCCCGTCAGAACCAATGGCCAATAGCCAAAAGGGCTCCCCCATTGACCTTGGCAGCACTGAAGAAATCCAGTCAAGAGACGACTGATGAGGAAGTTAATCTGTTAACCCGATGCAGGCGAATCTTCCAAGGAAATCCCAAGCGAGATAAGAAGGCCACAGATCAAGCACCAAAAGAAGATCGCCGCCCTATGCTAAGACAAGTGAAACTCCAGAGACCACGAAAAAGAGGATCCCGTGCTCACCCAGTTGAAGCAAACACGAGAGCCAACATTTCCCTCTGGTCTCTACTCACTTCGTCTTATCCCCATAAGCTGAAGCCGGAAGAAAGCCTTTGGCTCGCACTCTCGTGCCTATTGATGCTACTCCGATGATGTGGTACGGTGATTGGAAACATCCACTACGGGAACATAATCACTTTCACCGATCTCGACCTCCCTCAATTTGGGGCTGATCATAATGAGCCTCTCTTCATCACAGTCCAGTGGATGAACGACGCCTCCCTCGGGTCTGGTTGATAATGGGTCAGGAATGAACATTCTTCCGGCAAAGATCATGAGCTTGCTTGATATCAAGACTGAGACTTGAAGCCTTCTTCTCTCACGGTCAAAGCTTACGACTCAACATCCCGAGCAGTCCTCGGAGTTGCTACCTTGGACCTCTGGTTCGGACAAAAATTGATACCTGTGGAATTCCAGGTTATCGACATCCCGATTACTTTTAATGCCTTATTGGGAAGACCTTGGCTGCACCAAGTCAAAGGGGTCGCCTCAAGCCTCCACCAGTGTGTGAAATTCGTCTCGAATGGGGATCTGACGACCATTTACGGGGATTTAGTCACTTTAGAGGGCACAGATACAGGCGGAATACCTATTCTGGAAATCAAACATGATGAGGAAGGTCACATGCTAACGGGCTTCACGGTCGAGCCTCCCAAGGCCCAAGTGTGCAACATAGATCTGACGGTCACTCGGGATAAAATCCCACCGGTCTTGAAAATGATGAGAAAAATGAGCTATCTACCTCGGCTCCTCGGGCCTGGGAAGCGCCAACAAGGAACTTTCAAACTCATCGAAGTGAAAGGACAGAATACTCGCCACGGCACAGGATATGAGGCCTCCCGGTGGACCATTTGCAAAGGAAAGAGATTTGAAGGCTGCCACGGGGAAAGGTCCCGGTTGACAACCCTAAATCTCTCCCCTTCGGTCCTAATTTGGTGACTACTTTGTAAAGGGTCCCACACAACCAGGAAACATCACAGAGCCCGCTCCTACGGAAGGATGGCTAAAGCTACGGGATAGCCTCAACACGTTTAGAGGAACCAAGGCGAACCCGGTCCGTAGAATGTTCCTGGACCTACCCAAGATACACAGGGCTACCACTACCATGAAGAGTGAGTATACCTTCAGAGAGCGTGCCTGACACAGTGGAACAGTTCGAGAAGCTCACAACCACTATTCCTACTGCCCGGAAGATCCGAAACACGAGTTCGAATTGACGGTGCCAAAAGCTAAGGCCACGAAATTTCCCTCGGATGATTGGGATGGTCTGCAGTTATGCGGCAATTGTTCGAAGAAGAAGTCAGGTGCCGGACACGATTGATCTCGGCTCGGTCCAAGAGATGATAGCGGCAATTGAGAAAGGAAAACAAAAACAGCCACGGTTCAGGAGTCATGAGGCCACCAATAGCAATGCCGCTAAAGAATTGGGAAACTCTCTCGGGCCCGTCCGCGACCAAGGAGGAAATGATCACCAAGCTTGGATTGGTCCCCGTCCCTTTGTGTCAATCTAGGACAAGTCCTCCCAGTCTCTCTGTTAAGATCGAGTCTCTAGGGTCGTCCAGGTGGCCTTACGCTGAAGACTACGAGTGCGTAGCAAGCACTGTATTCCCTTTCGTTTTCAATGAAATGACGAACCTTTCGAGTATCCCTTGATTGCCACTTTAACTAATGATGAATTAATTTAAAAAAATTTAATAATAATTCATTAGATAAAGAAGCAGAGACACATTAAACAAAAAAAAATCAAACAACAAAAAAATCTTTAAGCGGGTTGTCAGGAAGAGGAAAATCGAGCCCAGTGCCGAAGAGATTTTGACGAGTGTGAATTTGGGAGGCTGGAAGAGCCTAAAGAGACGCAGATTGGTCATTTCTTCGAAGGAAGTGGAAAGGATGCTCTGCAAAGTCCTACAAAATCCTCAATTCAAGGAAAGTAGCCCTCTTCATCAAAGAAAACATCATGTGCGAGATACGGGTTGCCGGGAAATCATTTCGAGATAATGGATCCCACTTCGAAGGGAATGTGACGGAGTTCTTTGGCGGAATTCCGAATAACCCGTCACAAGTCATCACCCTACGGGCCCCAAACCAACGGAGCCGTCGAAGCGACAAACAAGACTCTGGAAAATATCATCCGGAAAATGGCTGTCCCAAGGCAGAGATTGGCCCGAGAAGTTACACTGGCACTGCGGGGCTACGGAGACATCGATCGAACGGCAGCTAGGAAACACCTTTTGCCCTCACATACGGAATGGAAGCCGTACTCCCAATCGAGCTAGAAATCCTCGCTCCGTATCCTGGAAAGCCGGATCAACGAGGTCGAATGGCTCCGGAGTCGCCATGACGAATTGGCCCTCTAGACGACGCCGACCGAAGGCCATGGAACACATCCGGGCCTACCAAGGAAGATGGCTAGAGCCTTTGACAAGAAAGTAAAGCATCGGGAGATCCGAGAAGGTGATCTCGTTCTAAAAGAAAAGCCCCGGTCAGTATCAACCCCTCGGCAAATGGGAGCCTGTATGGGTCGGGCCATATGTCGTCCGGAAGATCTTCTCCGGAGGAGCCATGCAACTTGCGGACCTCGACGGGAATCCCTTTGTACACCCAGTGAATGGTGACAAGGCTGCGAGATACTACGCGTAAAAAAAAAAAACAAAAAAAAAAAAAAAACAAAAAAAACAAAAAAAAAAACAAAAAAAAAACAAAAAAAAAAACAAAAAAAAAAAACAAAAAAAAAACAAAAAAAGAGTGCTAAAAGAGTAATACCCAACTAGGTTAGAAACCCGAAAAGGGCGGCCTAGGTAAAAAACGGGGTTGCACCAAAAAAAAACAAAAAAAAAACAACAAAAAAAAACAAACAAAAAAAACAAACAAAAAAAAAAAAAAAAAAAAAAAAAAACAAAAAAGAGTTCAGGTTGAACTACGAAGACCTGAGCTCCTCAAAATGAGGGGAACGTAGGCGGCGGAAACGGTTCGGTCTAAAACACAAATAAAAGCCATACTTTGGCATCAATAAAATTGATCGAGACCATGAAAGCGTCTCGAAAAACTCTAAAGCAATTCAAATATTCATTACAAGTTAAAAGCTCTTTGATGAGTCTAAGCCCGATTCATTCCTACAGCTGGCAACTTTGCTAAAAGAAATTAAGATACATAATCAAACTAATGTGTACGCCATGGCAAGAAAGGGATACTTGGAAACCTCGGAGTCACTCCAAGCCGCTCGTACTTGGCCTCTCCCTTCTTCTTCCCCCTTCGAGTCTTTCTCTTACGAACAGGAAAAATGTCGGTGTTTCTCCTACCAAGCTGCGGTATAGGGACGGGATCTATCAAACCGGCCTCTGTCGGGGCCTTAGTAGCCCTAGCGTCATCTCTCATCTCCTGTAGCCTAGGCGGTAGCATAGGAGCCCTCCTCTCCTGTCTCTTGACGTAAGCCTCATAGTCGGTCACGGCGTCTCCGCTCCTGTCATGAGGGTTGGCCCTCGCCTCGGCCCTCCTCCTCTCGAAACGATCGGGTCCTCCGCACCCACAATGGCCTCACGCCGTCTCAAAATAGCCACCTGAGTCTCTCCCGGATGCCTCTCATACCAATCCAGTACCAAGTGGTCCGAACACCGGTCTCGGACGCTGAGAATAACCCGAGGAGGAAAGGCATCATACCTCCATGCTCGGGAAAGAAATGGAAACACCGAGGATCATCCATGGAAACGAGAGCCACCACCCTGGTAGCTATATCATCAAAACCCTCCAAAGGAACCTGCTCCAAGCCAAAGCTGTCTCGGGACAAAGCCGGAATATAGAAGCTAGGTAGAAAGCCCGGAAGCATGACCACATGAGACCCGTCTGAAGCACTCTGCGAGTCTCCACCCGACAAGGCACCAACCATCGATATCTTCGGTCACGGAGACCCGCCATCCAGCGCTCCCATGAGCCCCGATCATCGAAATCCACATCGACCCCTCCCTGGCAAATGTCCAAGGCTTGATCATGTCGGGAGTTTCCCGAAGAACCCCCAAACGCTCCATCGGCCACGGGGTCAAGAAACGGGCTGCCCCGTGCATATACCGTCTTCCGGTAGCTGCTATCGAGAGCATGAAAAGTCTCCCCAAGAATCAAAGGAACGACATCTCTGCCCGGCGACGGTGAGCGACAACATCTAGCGAGATCGATGACGGATCCCAAAGGAATAGACCATGAACAAAGTGCCAAACATACAAAGTGCAAAGGCATCCCAATAGGCATCATCAAGCCTAGGCCCCTAAATGCATCGGGAAGACCGGAAATATCGAAATGATCGGGACCGCGGATCATACCTTGCGCTTCCTCCGGGGAAAGATGAAGGAGGACGCACAATCTGTCAACAAAAGAAGCCCCTCCAGGCAAAGGAACTGCTATCTCTTCCACCTCCGGACCACCAAGCAAGGCCCGAAATTCTTCGAGTGGGAACAATCTCGTTGAAGGAAAGGCAAAAGACATGCCTCCTAGTATCCCAAAATGAGGAAGAAGCCCTCAAAAGACCGTAATCCGGAATCAATTCCTTGAGAGACCATAAGCACTTCACCTTGTACCTTTCTTCAAAGAAGGACCACCTCTCATGCATAATCTCCGGGGACCAATCCTTGAACTTGTTGAAGAATGACATTTGGGATTCTTGGGACAATTTTGATGGAGCTTTTCTAAGGTTTTCCATGGTTTTTCTCTCTTTCTCCCCGAAAATGGCTGTTTGAATCTGGAGGTTGAAGAGGATATTTGAATTTGAAATAAAGTGAGACCGGATCTGAAGCAAAATTAAAGGACAATGTCGGATGCGGGACCCTATCCGCGCGGACATGTTTGTCATTTATCGAGAAAAATCTGCAACGGTCCAAGTTTGCTACACCAAAAGAGGAATATTCCGTCCCGGTTGCTCGAAACCCGTGCAAAAAAAACCTCCCCCTAAAACCAGTCAATATACCAAACACCCTTGCAAAAAAAAACCAAGGCTCATGCAACATTGCATTCATACTGCATTGCGTTCATAAAATAAAATCCTAAATAATTACCTTCCAAAAAAAAAAAAGAGTGTGCATAAAAAAACAAACAAACATCAATAAAATCCTAAATTATTACATCAAAAGAAAAAGAAAAAAAAAAAAAATGTCCATAAGGCTGTACAAATCTCAATCTCAATCTCAAAAGAAAAAAAAATCAATCAATCGGAGTCTCTAGCGCCGATGTACGCCCGGCCCCTCTTGCGACTCGGGCCCGCCTCCTCGGGAGCCACGAAAATCTCGGGCTCAGAATCGTCCTCGTCTCCAGAAAGAGGCTCGTCAGGACCAACCGGCACGCTCTGATAGGGCAAGCCGAGATCTGCGAAAAAATCGTATCCAAAGGTGAAGGCGTCGGACTCCTGGACGTACGAAGACGACCCGCCATGCTGCCATACGTGTCCCTGCCCGTGTGGATCCCCGAGAATGACGTGATCCGAAGGCAGCACCGCGCGGGGATCAAGGAGAGGAGACAGAGGAGTCTCTGAAGAAGTCTCTGAGCGAATAGGGGAAGCCTCCCGTCGACGAGGGCGCCGGCCGTGGTCGCCTCGCTCTAGCCTGAGGAGCCCCGCAAGCGACCATCCTCCTGATGAATCTCTTGGCTCCGATCACTTGCTTCGTCAGCTTCTCGACGACCACCTCCGAAAACTGCACAAAAGCAAAAGCGTCAAAAAAGGAAGTGATGCTAAAGATGATGAAACAAAAGAAAAAAAAAAGAAAGAGAAGCCATACCTTCATACCCGGACGAGGCCGGAAAGCTCGTGGAAGCCGCTCGGGCTGAGGAATCTCCACCCTCAATCGGACCCCATCCTGGATATATGAAAAATCCGTCCGAGGGTACCGCGGGATCCCAAGCCCCTCTCTATCCAGAACCTGAGGCATCCTCAGCCTCCTCAAGACGAATGTCGTATATGGCTCAGTTGCCACGAAATCCGAGAAGTGCTGGCCGGCTCGGTAATCATCCCAGGTCACGGACCGATCGCTCGGGTGCATCATATCGGCGGGAGGCTCCACCGGTGTCCTCAAAGGAGAATTTACGCCATGCTGGCGCGTCACCCTATCTCCCAGATAATATGCATCGCAAGTCAGACCTCTCAGAATCCTCCGCTGCACAGTCCAAATCTCAGCGCCCTTCAGCTGCGCCACCTCGAAGCGATCCCAGGGGAAGAATATCATCCCCTCATCTGTCTCGGCCTCCGTCAAAGGAAGGCAATCTGGCGTCCTCAGAGTCGTACGCCCCCTGGAGCTTATCTTCTCCCGGGCATGCTTGGACCAAGAATGCATGGCCGGATACGCCCGACGTACTCCGCCATTTGTCGCCACATCGTGACATGGAAAAACTCCAACGCCCATACTGCGAAAGGTAAAAATCCAATCAATCCGGTGCAAAGAAAAGTGTGTGCTAAAAAAAAAAAAAAGGAGGGAAAGCAAAAGAGAGCTTATACCTCCAGGGCAAACTCAAAGCAATACAAAGGAGCTCACGGCCTTCCATTTGTACCTATCAAGAGCAAAGTAAAGCTCTGCCAGCCCGGCCTCTCCCCAAGAGATATCTCCGACCGTCTCCATGTCCTCCAATGACCTCAGCAAGGCAAAGACTGCCGTCCCCTCAGCATGCCCAAAGAGGGTGCTCGAAAAAGCAAACCACAAGAAGGCCCTGGCAATCTGATCGGCGCCTATCCTCTCCTCCCGACCTCGTAACTCACGATGGTCTCCACAATCTTCCCGTAGACCACCGCATACTCCATCCCCATCCCTTTTTGGGAATAGGGGAAAATCCCGAAGAGCACGCGGAGTCCGCGTCGCTGTAGCCGTCCCGCCACTCAATGCTGCGTCCATTAAAGGACAAACCCGTGATCGCAGCATAGTCAGAAGGCGTAACCGTAGCCTCGCCCCAGAAGAAGTGAAACGTGTGGGTCGCATCCCACCGATCTTTGCGCTAGAGCGAACATCGCCCTTGCTCTTAGGGAACTTGACCCGGTCCCCTCAAGCACTCAACAAACTCCCAAAGCCCCGTCTCAACAACAATGCGTCTCGGACTCGGCAAAGCTCCTCGGCCCACATCCGGAAGCCGATCCCACAAGTCAACTACGGACTCCACCGATCCTCGAGTCTTCATTTTGTTCACTGCTCCGTCACAAAACGGTTTCCGCCACCGCAAAAAAAAAAAGAGAGGGAAAATGTCAAAAAAAATTGCATTTGCATTTGCACAAAAAAAAAAAAAACATACACATGCATTAAAAAAAAAAAATTCGGCAAAGCATAACGGCATGCAATGAGACATAGCCCCATTTTTCTCAAAAAAAAGATGCAATCCAAAGAAATCCCATTCAACAATTTTCAATAAAAAAAATGCATACATGCATATCCTACAAGAAGTTGACGGAAATAAAACTCCGTCCCAGTTTCAAAAAAATGCATACATGCATATCATCCATCTTACATGCAACGGGAGGAAAAATCCGTCCCACTTTTCAAAAAAAAAATCCTAAACATACATACATCTCATATTGGCAAAATGCCCATTCTTTCCAAACAAAATGCATGCATTGCATCATTCATCAATATCAATATTCAATTTCAAAAAAAAAATCATCATCACAATTTTCGAATTTTCACATGCAATTTTCGAAAAAAAAAAAATGGCGAAAAGGACAATTCTTTCTCCAAGCAAAATGCATATTTCGGGACACCCGCATAATCATTGCAACATGCAAAGCATCAAAATCAAGATTCAAAGCCAAGAACATCAATCATTCGAATTTTCAAAAAAAAAAATTCAAAAATCACCCAAAATTCAAATTTCAAACAAGAAATCAACAAAGGGAATGAAAAGATTCGAAGTATACCGTTCGGAGACTCGGATCAGAAGCCCAATGTTGCCAAGCATCGGGGTAGGGCTCCTCCGCAATCGATTGCGAAAGGGTGTAATGCCTCCTCATTCGGACAAGCTCCAATCGTCTCTCCGCGACCGGGCCACGTCCTTGGCCTTGAAAAGCACCTTCCCCGTGTTCCATCGCTCAAAAAATCGAAGAAATCGGAAGATTTTTGAAGCTTTTTGGATAACAATGGCGGATTCTCCTCGGTTTTTCTCTCTCTCTCTCTCGTAATTTTTCAAAAGCGAATGGGAAGGAGAAAGGGGGCGGCCCCTCATTTAAAAACCCTGGAACACGCTCCTATCCGCGCGGACAGGATTGCAAGGGTCAAAATGACCCTTTTGCCCCTAAAAATTCCAGGACTCTGCAACTCAGTCCCTAACTTGACAGAGTTAACCAAAGTTAACCAAAGTCAGCCCCTTGTCAAGGAAATCTTCCCCGGCAGTCAAACGTAAGTCCGATCTCCCCGAGAAAGATAATGGAATCCCGTATCTTTCATCAAAATTACCTCCGGCAGTAAAACGTAAGACCGATCTCCCCGAGAAAGATAACGAATCCCGTATCTTTCATCAAAATCATTCCCCGGCAGTCAAACGTAAGACCGAGTGCCCCGAGAAAGATAACGGATCCCGTATCTTTCATCAAAATCATCCCCCGGCAGTAAAACGTAAGACCGAGTGCCCGAGAAAGATAACGAGATCCCGTATCTTTCATCAAAATCTTCCCCGACGGTCGAAACGTAAGACCGAGTGCCCGAGAAAGATAACGGATCCCGTATCTTTCATCAAAATCATTCCCGGTAAAACGTAAGACCGAGTGCCCCGAGAAAGATAACGGATCCCGTATCTTTCATCAAAATCATTCCCTGGCAGTCAAACGTAAGACCGATCTCCCCGAGAAAGATAACGGATCCCGTATCTTTCATCAAAATCATTCCGGCAGGTAAACGTAAGACCGAGTGCCCGAGAAAGATAACGGATCCCGTATCTTTCATCAAAATCATCTCCGCAGTCAAACGTAAGACCGAGTGCCTCGAGAAAGATAACGGATCTCGTATCATTCATCAAAATCATTAACCGGCAGTAGAACGTAAGACCGAGTGCATCGAGAAAGATAACGGATCCCGTATCTTTCATCAAAATCATTCCCGACAGTCAAACGTAAGACCGATCTCCCTGAGAAAGATAACGGATCCCGTATCTTTCATCAAAATCATTCCCGGCAGTCAAACGTAAGACCGATCTCCCTGAGAAAGATAACGGATCCCGTATCTTTCATCAAAATCATTCCCGGCAGTCAAACGTAAGTCCGATTTCCCCGAGAAAGATAACGAGATCCCGTATCTTTCATCAAAATCATTCAGTAAGACGTTCGAGAAAGATAACGGATCCCGTATCTTTCATCTCCCGAAGCATCCAAACGTAAGTCCACGTACGAGATCCCGATCTCTCATCAAAATCATCCAACGAAGTCAAACGTCGATTTCCCGGACGAATACGTCGATTTTCTCAAAGAAAGGCTAACAAAATCCCCAGCAAAGTTAACGGAATCCCAAAAGCCAACGGAATCTCGAGTAGTACTCGAACTACGAAAGGGCTTGATTCCCACTAGGGATACGTAGGTAGCCTATCATTAGGTCTAGCCCCTCGACCAAAACGGTCACCCTCTCCTTCGGCAGCAGACGAAGTCCACCGAAAGGCCATTTCAAATTAAGGTCCGAGGCGCCTAAAAAAAGCCATCATCATCAAGGTTCGAGGCACCTGAAACGCCATCTCCAAGGTCCGAGGCACCTAAAAAGCCATCATCATCAAGGCTCGAGGCACCTAAAAAGCCATCATCTCCAAGGTTCGAGGCACCTAAAACGCCATCTCCAAGGTTTGAGGCACCTAAGATGCTATCACTAGGAAAACGATAAATCACAATCATCCCCAGCAGAGCGGATAGCCATCAGACCGAAAATGGTCATTCCTATCCCCAGCAGAGCGGATAGCCATCAGACCGAAAATGGTCATCTCTTATCCCCAGCGAGTTTCTTTCCAAAGAACCGATGCAGAACTCGCCCATCGGGTTCGAGGCACCTAAAAGGCCATCATCTCCGGGTCAAAGACCCGAACTACGGCCGGCTTGATTCCCATTCTGGATACGTAGGTAGCCTATCGCTAGGTTCAGCCACCCGATCACTCGATCATCCCGCCAAATATGGAGCCTTACTCTTATCGACGACCCCGCTTCCTTCGAAAGCGCCGTCGCCGAGGGGCTACTGTAAGTGCTCCAATTTGAGCTTGTTAGAATTTTCGTTAGAAAATTAACGAAAGTTATAACATTTCTAACAATTCCTAACAATCCTAACATTTCTAACAAAGTGAGGGTAAAATGGGCATTGTTATTTAAGGTTAAACCTCAAAAAGAATCTCAAAAAGTAAAACAAAAGGAATAAAACCACAAATAGAAATGGTGGGAACAATAAAGCTGGTCGTTAATTTGAAATTTCAAAAAGAAATATTCCTCTTGTCCAAAGCTGGAGCTGCATTTAATGAACAGTGCACACTGAAGGATCCCATCCGCGCGGATAGGTTTGCATCTTTCAGAGGGCTATAAATTGAGCCCTCCAGTCACAAAAATAAAGAGCCACAACACCAATTGCACCGAACCTCTGGCGAAATATAGAGAGAAAACAGTGAGAATTCTTCAAGAATTGTCACCATTTTCTCTCCAATCTTTCCCAACTCACACTCATCCACTCACTCTCATACTTAAGCCTTAAACACTCATACACTCAAGCCAAAAACTCAAGAACACAAGGAAGATTGGTAAACCCTCCTTCTCCTTACCCTAAACTCCAACCATGCATGCATTTGCAAACTACAAAATGTAGTTCTTTCATCTTCTTGCTTTAGATCTAAGAAGATCACCATGGAAGACCATCTCCATGGATGATCTTCTACAAAGATCAAAATTATTTTCAAGTTCTCTTACTTTCTTGCAAAGAAAACTCATTTTCAAAACCCTAAAAACCATTTTCAAGCATCAAATCTCATTTTCAAAGGATAAAAATCCCCTTCCCAAGCAAATGAAGTGCTTAGTCCTAATGTACCCCAAGGATGGTTTGGTATAGTTGATTCACCACTAAAATGTCAAGTGATCACTAACCAAAACCTAGGGAAATGGGGACAAGCATGGATGCAAAACCCCCTTAAAATCATATTTTCTTTCTTGAGAAGTTGCTGTCCAGTAGCAATTTTCTCAGACCTCAGTCCATGGTCTAATTATTTGGACACAGATAAATGTGGAATTTGGTGTTGACTACAAAACACTTTTTGTAGCCAACATCCAGATATTTCCATAAATATTTTTACTTTATTTTTTGGGTGAGTAAAACTCCTCTTTTCAAATTTTCTTTCAGAGGCTAGTTCATCAGCTTCTGGGAATCCAGATCTCATATCTGAGGTTTCCAGAAGGTTTTGACCCCTCAAATCTTCTCCAAAATGGAAAATTCCTTCGCACAAATCTTATTTAAGGTGTCTGGAACAACTTTCATTCTCTGAGTTTATCCAGATTATGAAGTTTTAAGACCCTTGAATCCATTTCAAAATCAAAGGTCCACTGCCTTTTTCATTCTGGCAGAAATGGCTCTCAACTTCAAAAGGTCTTTTGAGTACCAAATCTCAATCCAAAAATCTTCCAAAAAATCATGGGATCAGTTTAAAGTCTTAAAAAGATATCCCAATTTTTACTTTTCTGAGTTTCAAAGTATTTTGGCCAAAACACACACACACACACACAAATGATTTTCAGCTTGGAAGACTCGTTTTACGAGGCATTCCGGGTGCACACTAACGTCCTTCCCGGCGTGTAACATGACCTCCGAACCCAAATTTCTGATCTCGGGATTTTTTCAAAGTTTTGGCCCTTAAAACAAAAATGGCGTGGCGACTCCGTTCTTTTTCCCGGGTCTTATTTGGTTTTTTTTCAAAGAAACTACGAAAGGAATCGAATTCCATTCCCGCGAGAAATGGCGACACATTCATCACAGATAGTCTACCGGTGCACAACAACTACTTAACCAGTCCAGGTCAAGTATACATCAAAATCACAAATTGGTAATCATACCAAATCAATTGGCAATACATGCCCAGCTATAACCACATCACCCTTGTGGTAAACCAAAGAAGACTCAAGGTACTCTCTCATAAGAGCAGAAACCTCTAACACATAAGACTAATCTTAAGCAATATATGTCACCTAGAAGCAAAATGCAATGCCAAATATAAATGATATGAATCGAGATCTATAAAAATATGACCCCTAACTCCTGAGACAGGTAGTATACCTCTAGTGACCTCTGAGGGATCTATCTCTCCAAGACCCGAAGCACAGACTCGACCTCAGACCTTCTCTTTAGTTTTCCCTTCATTATCTCTCTTGGTACTACCTCTTAGTTTTCCCTTCATTATCTCTCTTGGTACTACCTCTTTGCTTACTCCAACACTGATCTTCTGTATGTCCAATCCTCTTGCAAAATTTACAAATCTTCCCATGCACACTCCCTGAAGTTGAAGCCCTTGGTTGTCCTCTGGTGATTCTGGATCCTTGTCCTCGATACCTTGGCTTGCTTCTAACCCCACTTTCCGATCTTTCATGATTTTCCTCAATGTCAATCTCGATCTTATACGCTCTATCTACTGCTACCTGATAATTGGTGAAGTTATCAATCAATAATTCCTTCCTAAACTCAACCCTCAAACCTTTTACAAACCTATGAACTCTTCTCGCTTCATGTGATACCAAATGAGGGCAACACCGAGCCAATTCCTCAAACCGGGCTGAATACTGATCCACCGTCATGATCCCTTACTCAAGCCTCAAGAATTTGACCTCCTTTTTGTCCCTTGTAACCACTGAAATGAAATAATCCCTGAACTGCTGGGTGAAATTATCCCAAGTCTGGGGCATACGATCCCGCTCCCAACTTCCCTTCAAAATTTGCCACCAATGATAAGCTGGACCTTCAAGTTTGAAAACGGCATATCTAACCTTCTCGTTGTTGGGACTTTCCATAACCTCAAAGATTTTGTTCATTTCTTCTAGCCATCTTTCTGCCTTTAACGGATCCAGTTCTCCATTAAAGCTCGGTGGATTCATCTTCACAAACCTTACCAATCCATCACTTTGACATCCCTCAGGTTGATTCGGAGTTGATCCCCGAGTTTCCATATTCTGTATAAATATCCTGAACAAATTGATCATTTCTTCATTCTGAATTCCACTTGTCCCCACATTACCCTCATTTTCTGGAGCCCTTCGTTGATCATCACTGTTTCCTGCCATTGCACAAACCCCCTACATCAAACACTCGATGTCAGCTACCACACACTCCCTCTTAGTATAGACATCTACCCTTGACTTCTAAACTAAGCTCTGATACCAACTGTGAGCACCCTAACCCGGAACCTGACACGTGTTTCGAGCTAAGAGGCCCAAACTAAGAAAGACCACCTGGAGAATTTAAAAACTTTTGACTTAACTTGAAAAGAACCAAATTGTAACAGTACTCTTCAAGTAATAACTTGAATCATCTCCACTTGGAGGAAACAACATGAACTAACTTTTCAAACATACGTAAAAGGAGAGACAACACCTTAAATTACAAAAGATCCCAAATAAAATCTTTACAAGAGTTTTAATAAACAACTCCAACAAAGGAGTAATACCAAAACACAACCACATATCCCATCTAGGACATAAATGTACCCAACAACCCAAAAGACGTGTACAAACTCCTCCCCGTCCTCACTGGCCGGTTCCTCCTGTCTCAGGATCTAAAAACATTAAAGGGAGAAGGGTGAGAATAAATCTCAGCAAGCTACTATGAATGCATCAATATGCCAAGTAAGATGCAACACATAACAAGGTACATATAACACGTTGGAAAAGCCGTAAACACCTTACATTACCTTGGTTTACCTTTTCCCGTCTGAACAATAAGTCGTACAATGTGGGAGTAAAAACTCCTCTCTTTTAATGAATGCATATTCCCCAAAACCAATCTTACAACCGAGATAGTTATTGTCAAAACCCATCTCCTGTGAACTGCTTAGGCATATTCACATAGAACCATCCATACAACCGAGATAGTTATTGTCATAACTCATCTCATGTGAACTGCTTAGGCATATTCACCAGAATCAACCCCCTTAACAACCGAGATAGTTATTGTCATAACTCATCTCCTGAGAACTTCTTAGGCATATTCACCAGAATCAACCCTCCAAACAACCAAGATATAACCACTATCAAGCACATAACAGATACTTGAATTATAATCCACACTGGAAATAACCATGTAAAAACATGATAAATAAATCCACCGTTGGGAAAATAATGAAACAACATGATATTAATGTACATGTTCAACTAGTTCAAAAGTGTAACATATATTTCCTACACTATTCAAACCAACCACAATGAATATGAAAGTAAGTAAGGCTACCATGTATCATAAGAAAGTCCTACATAATCAATATGCAACAATACATGACCTCTATAAAGGTCCAGGTTCAATTTGCCAAGTTGGATTCACTTTGGTTAAGTGACGAATCAAGGTTGTCAAGCAACTTCCGGACAATATTTAAAGCCCTTCCACAATTCCAATTTAACCAAGTAAGACACCATTTTGTAGCTAAAGTGTTCTACTTTAATCTAAGTTAAAGAGGGTTCATTTATATCCTAGGTAGATTAGGTTCATACAACTTTGAAAATGGTTCAGAGTCACCAGGGCAGGGCACGACTCGTGCCCCAGGGCACGACTCGTGCCCATTTGACACCCACCAGAAACAGTCGTCCCTAATAGGGCATGACTTAAGCTTAAATTGTCGCACGACTCGTCCATCCTTCAAGGCACGACTCGTGCCACAAGGCACGACTCGTGCCCTTGCCCAGAATTCAAATTACAACTGCAAACATCAGCAACCAACATCCCCATTTGACAATTTCCAATTTACTCTGTTTTTAAGGCATAAAAGGGGTTACTAACTTCACCAAAACTCATATCAAACCATTCCAATCAAATAAGATAGACCTAAACCCCTTACTACTTAGTTATTTTACACATTTCACTACACATTTCATGTTTAACATTCTTACTTCAAATTAACCATACCCTTTTACTCTTTATCAACTTCCATGAACAACAAAACTATATTTAGGTCATTAATCAAGTTCTCAACTCCAAGAAAGTGTTCTAAAAGATCAAACAACAATTATAACAACACAATATCAAAAGCAAACATTTTATGAGCTAGTTTTGAAGGGAAGTCATAATAACTCACCTTAATAATACGAAATGAAATAATTATTTTTCCGGCTTGATGCGCTCCCCTCGTCACCACGAACAAGAATATGCAGTCGGATCGTAAAATGAAAAGGGATTGAATTTGTTATGATTTTTGGAAGGGAAGGTTTTAGAGATGCGTTTCCATGGAGAATTTTGGGGAGGTTAAAGAAGAAGATGACATAATAAGGAGTATGGCCTCCTTTGACTAATTTAAAGGAAGATCTTTCAACCTTTTTCACTTAAGTCCCCAAAAGTCTAAGGCAATGCAACTAACACCTCCACTTCTCTTCTTTACACAAAAGCACCTCAACACTTTTCCAACTTTTTATTTAATTCTCCAATATTATACTTTCACTACACACTTTTCATATTTATTTTATTTAAACAATAAATCATTAAAATTAATTTATTTACATCCTAACATCATATAACTTGTCAAAGTACCACTTTAAACACATAAACATTTTATATATCACAAAAGGCATAGAATGAGATGCTACACACCCCAACCCCACATGCTCAACATGTGCTAAAATAGTGCCTAGGATTAGGGTCGTGACACTAGCATTATTATTTCCAAATTTCTCAAGGATTCATAGATTGTTCTTAGAGTTACTTTGGAAGATTGAAGCAATAAATTTTTGAAGTTTACTTTCAGCCTCCGTTTCTCTACAAAGCATAAGTCTTTTTATTCTTATCTTCATTTTATTATCTATGCTTGTTTTAATTATGGCTTGTGAGTAATCCCCCAATTTCTTGGGGTTCTAGGGGTTGGAAACTCAGCATAATGTAGTCACCCTTATTAATCAAGTTAAAAAGTCTCTTTTACCATTTCATAATCAATTCTTTTATATCATTTTGTCACGCTTGCGAATATAAAGTTAACCATATTTTGCATGAATCTTAGTTAATCAAGAGAAGGATCCCGATGAAGAATCTTGATTAGCGAAACCATATATATTGAACTAGGCTCCATTAATCACGAGAGTAGTTTAATGGCCTAGGGATGGTCCTTTGGTAGAAAATACGTGAGAATAACTTAAACTTAACGGATTTTGGCTAATACAAAACCCTCGAGAGATAGGCCGTGTTAGTTTTAAAATACATGTGCAAATCCTTCGATTGACAAGCAATGCACAATTTAGATTATCATCCTTGATTTATGAATTGAATTATATTTTCTATAAACTTGATTTATTTGTTGACTGCATGTTGTTCGATTTTCAATCCCCGAAATCTTTCTATTATAAGAATCCAAGTTAGAGTAATTAGTGCTTGTTTCTAAGTATTTTCATAACCAAAACATATTTCCTCCAATCATTTTATTTACATTTATTTTAATAAAAGCAAGTATTTTACAAAGTAAACCTTGTCTTTGTGGGATCGACCCGCATTTGCCTTTGCTATACTATCAATAACCCATGCACTTGCAGTATAAAAGGAACCATTAGGTTCTGAAACAACAAGTTTTTGGCACCGTTGCCGGGAACAACGGTTTACTTTTCTATATTTGTCTTTACTATATATTTTTGTTTTTATATTTGTTTAATATTCTTTTAGAAGATTTGTTGCGTTTGATTTTTTCTTTTAGATATCTTTGCAGTTTATGAAAAGAACCCGGATCCTCCTGTGATATACCCCGATCCAATTTGGCCAACAATTTGGAGTTTCAAACAATTTCTGGAATTGGGTCAATCCTAGCGGACTTAAAAAACAAACGGAGTCGCCACGCCATTTTAGATTAGGGCCAGAACTTTGAAAAATGTCCAAGAATAGAGAAATGAGTTCGGAGGTCGCGTTACACTCCGGGAAGAACGTTTGGCATTCACCCGAAATTCCTCGTAAGACGAGTCTTCCAAACTTGAAAACAATGTGTGTGTGTGTGTGTTTTTAAAAGAGGTTTGACTAAAGGACTTTCTGAAAATAAGATAAGTTTACTGGACTGGACTGTGGGACCTATCACTACGCCTATAGACCCCTCAACTTGTAACCTCGAACAAGGGTTCCATAGGGCAAGACGGCCCACCGACCGAAAAGGAAAACGGATCGGGATGGGTTTCATTGCGGGATTCCTAAGGTCTGGCTGGTCATGAAGCCTTAACGCGCACTCGATGCAAATTACGAACAAAGCCAACATCGAGGGTCATGATCGAGTTAAGGTGCTTGACGAAAAGATGGCATGACCTTGACTGCTAAGTGTCCACGAAAGATCTTGACTCGTCGTTGATTAAGCGGTAATTAAACATGGACTGAGCGTTAATCCCTGATGACTCGGTGTTACACCGGGAGCCGGTGCATAAGCCGTACAGGTCAAAGTCAAAGCGCCAGTCAAGATCGAGTCAAAGTACGTGATGGAAAACCGACATGACCTCGACTGATTTAGGTCCACGAAAGATTCTGACTCGGCACGTTGACTGGGGTTTGACCGACACGAGGTATACACTGACGCGGCATGACACAGACCAAACCAAAAACCAACCAAGTCTCGAATAAAAATGTGTGTCACGGACAAGTGCATGGTCGACACGAGGGTAATCCAATGGCTGTTTGGGGGTCATCCCGTACTCGCACCGAGAGGCGTAGTAAGGCCTCCCGGGCTGCTACTGAGATTTCCCGGGTTAAGGACGTAGTGTGCAGTGTATGGTCAAGGTGCGCGTAGTGCGCGGCAGTCTAAATTCTTTTTTTTTGAGTAAAAAGAGAGATTTACAAATATATCTTAAAGACATGATGCATGCAAAATTTTTTGATAATAATTTATTTTGAAAACATTTTCGAAAATGTTTTGAAAGCATGTAAGCACATAAGCACATAAGAGTTGATCGGTCAAAGGGGAGGACTGCCCCCATTTGAAAGTCAAAGTTATCGGTCAAAGCTTTATCGTAAGGGAGGACTGCCTCCCTTTTCAAACACCACAAGTCCACGGTCAAATAATCAAACTTTGACTTTTTTCGTCACGATCAAATATGTAGCAAGATATCATAGCAAGGCAAATATGTACAAGGAAACACACATAAATTCACAAAGTTCAAGTAATAGGACGGAAGATTGACCCACGAAAGCTAAAAAAAAGACGAGTTTTTTTTTTTTGAAAAACAAGTTTTAAAGCTTAGTCTCCAGCGAGTCACCACTGTGATATACCCCGGTCCAATTTGGCCAACAATTTGGAGCTTCAAACGATTTCTGGAATTGGGTCAATCCTAGCGGACTTAAAAAACAAACGGAGTCGCCACACCATTTTAGTTTAGGGCCAAAACTTTGAAAAATGCCCAAAAATAGAGAAATGAGTTCAGAGGTCACGTTACACTCCGGGAAGAACGTTTGGCGTTCACCCGGAATGCCTCGTAAGACGAGTCTTCCAAACTTGAAAACAATGTGTGTGTATGTGTGTGTTTTTAAAAGAGGTTTGACTAAAGGACTTTCTGAAAATAAGATAAGTTTACTGGACTGGACTAGAAATAGTGCTAAAACTGGAAAAAACAGAAGAAACTGGAAATGTATGCAGACTATAATTTCATCCTCGTGGATGAAATTGAAGGTGCAATTTCATCCTCGCGGATCACTCTGCAGTTTGACCTTTTTGCAGCGTTTCAGTCTGTCTCTGTAATTTCCAGAAAGTTAACTGGATTTACAGGTTCAAATTGATACTGTAACAGAAAAAGTAGTAAAGCAAGGAATCTTTGAATTTTAGCATCCATGCTTGTCCTCTCTCTCCCTAGAATTGATTAGTGATCATCTAAGAGTGATAAGTGATGAATCAAACTAGATCAAGCAATCAAAGGGGTACATTAGGACTTGAAGCACTTCATTTGCAAAGGGATGGGGAATTAACATGTAAGCAAGTAAATATGCAAAGTAAACACAAGGATTAACACGTAAAATAAAGTTAGGTCCAATATGTATCAACTTTTAGAGTAGATATCTAAGGTGGTCATAAGAAGTGACCATCCTTGAGATCTGGGCTCAAGTGAATCAACTACATCCTTGGTTGACCAAAATGTGAGTCTTGATGATAAACATCCATGGAAATGTTTCCAAGGTGAGCATCTTATACTATAAAAGGGACATTTACAAGAAAGTAAATCATGTAAACCATTCAAGATGATCATTCATGGAGATTGACTCCAAGATGATCAACCTTAGGTCAAAACAAGGAAGTAAATACTTGTAAAGTAAAAGGGACATGGGAGATGACATAAATAGTAAATATGTAGATCTTTCGTAGAGAATCATCCATGGAGATGAACTCCATGGAGATCCTCTTAGATCCAAGGACAAGAAGGAAGGGGGTGAACAATAAGTAAGTGAACAAAAGACAAGCAAGATTGGTAAGTAAATAAGCTAGATCTAAGAGAAGTATTGCAAAATAACAAGATTATATCATTTTAAACATGGAATTGATGCATAAATAAAGAGGGTTTAGGTGAGGAAAATGAGGGTTTACCAATGGTTACACCCTATCTTCTTTGATTTTGTTGGGTTTTGGGGTTACATGCGCAGCAAAAGATTTACATAATTCACAAAACCCTAGCCATGAATCCGTCTAACATGAAGAGATTAAAACTATGAAATATATTTACTAACCTTGGTTGCGAATTTTGTCTTTCGTACACGAATCGTAATTCACCTTTGAGTCGTATATGAAACTTTGATCTTCTTCCTTGTTCTTCCTTGTGATGAATCAACAATGCTAGGCCTTCAAGCTTTAGGTGATAAAGCAATCACCCTCTATCGGTAATCCATACACGAACGAACCAAGATCGAATCTTGTTGGATTTCTAGATGATCCCCGATTGTTGAAACACTTTTCAACAATCTATGGCTAATATGGAATTAAATCTAGGGTGTTTTGATCTTTGATTTGTAATCAAAATCAAGAGATTTGTGTTTCTCAAGCCCTAAATTTTGTGTGTCTTAGCTGGGGTAAAAGGGAATATTTATACTTTATAAATATCCCTAACCATTAGGGAGAAAAACCCTAATCCGAGCCAAAAATGGATTTTCAGCAGAAGGGCACGAGTCGTGCTCCTGGGCACGACTCATGATCACGAGTCGTTCCAGCAAGCCACGAGTCGTATCTGTCCAATCCAAGTCATGGCACGAGTCGTGACCAATAAACCACTCGTGCTGATTGAGGGCACGAGTCGTGCTCCTGGTCACGAGTCGTGACAATGTCCAATTTCCAATTTTCAGCCTTTTTTTCCAATTCGTTTTTTGTGTGGGACCCTTTAGGAATTATATTTTATGTTGGCAGTGAGTTTGAGACATCAACCTCATAAGACATAAGTGATCTCTAGCAAGTCATTATGTCCACCCAATTAAATATAACATCAAAACTTAATTCCTTGATAGATCAATGTCACAATCCTTTTGTCACACGATGTCATATTGAACATAAGTCATGGTCCACGTCAACTTATATTGTTCAATGCTTTCTCGATTCCGAATATGTTGATAATCCAAGTGCATTTTATCTCTATCAAATCTCTTGAGTGTGGCCACACATTTCATCAACACTATTCATCGAGGGGCCCAAGCAGACATTTCTCTTTACAAGGGACAAATCCCATCTTGACCTATCATTCTTCCCTACAAGAATCCAATCTTGCCAACATAGCCCTTATTGCTATCATATTAAAGATAGTGTTAGACTACATCAAACACAACGTTCATCATATGAAAGACGATGATAATCTCAGGTATAAGGATTTCAATGACACGACTATCATGAGATTTAATCATGACATATATGACCATAGACCATGTCATAAATCTCATAGATGGGTCGGTCCAGTACCTTGTTCTCTAACAAGTACCCATAAGTGTAATGTGCATCTCTATGCATATAATCATCTCCATGATTATCCATTACCAACTTATACTAGTTATTCATGATAACTAGGGACATAGAATATTATAACAAAATATGTAAAGCACATATTATTCAAGATAAACATTCTCTATTATAAATGGTAAAGACGATTACATAACGGTATTAGTTATAAGTCAAAAATAACTATACGCCTAGGGCATTACACCAACAGATTTGTGTTTGGGCTTGAAGAGTATCAAGGCTTGTGTGTGATTTTGTGTTTAAGGCTGTTTGAGAGCTCAATTCGACAGAGTAACAGTAAGGAAGTGAGTTGTTGCCCCTTGAAAATGAAGGAGAAGGGCTCAATTTATAGGGGAGTCAGGGGTGCAATTTCATCCGCGCGGATCAAATCGGCAGTGTGCCTTATTTTGCAGAAAAATCATTGAGTCAATTTTACTTGGAGACTACGCTTTCCAGGAGGCCACTGGCCATTTTTTTATTCCCAATAAGTCCTTCCTCATCCAAATTGTCTAAAATAGTGCCCGAAATGCCCCTAAATGATTATAAATCATTAAATTGGACTGACAGAACACTAACGACTCAGATTGGGGAACATACACCTCCTTGAAAATTTTGATCTGGAACCCGAAAAGTCTTTTCACGAAAGACTAAGAAGATTTAGAGAAATATTAGAACAGAAAATGGCAGAAGAAGAACCCGCAACACCTCCTAGGACCCTAAGGGACTTCGTTAACCCAAGTACCCCGGGAACTAGATCGCCGATAATTATGTCGAATGCTAATGCGGCCAACTTCGAGATAAAGCCACAATTATTGCATATGGTTATGAATAACCAATACAGTGGATCAGCTTTTGAAGATCCCCATCATGTTTAAACATTCTTGGAGTACTGTGACACCACCCGCATTCAAGGTGTCACATCGGAAGCTATAAGAATGCACCTTTTCCCCTTTTCTGTAAAGGACAAGGCAAAACAGTGGCTGAACTCGATCCCCCAAAATTCCTTGACAACATGGGATCAAGTTCAAGAAGCTTTCCTAGGGCATTTCTTCCCACCAAGCAAGACCGCCCAAATATGTACCAAAATTTCAAACTTCAGCCAAACAGGAAGCGAATCACTTTATGATATTTGGAAGCGATTCAAGGAGCTCCTAAGGATGTGCCCTCACAACGGGCTTGAAAAGTGGTTAATTGTTCATACTTTTTACAATGGTCTCACATTCAAAACAAGAGAGACCATAGATGTTTCCGCAGGAGGGGCACTTATGAACAAGACGGTGGATGAGGCATATGATTTAATCGAGAACATAGCCTTAAACCACTACCAATGGAAACGAAAGGGAGCAACCGCAAGGAACTCCAGGTAAATATAATGTTGATGCCGTTACTCTCCTTTCTTCTAAGGTCGACTTGATTTAAAAAAAATTGAAACTCTTAATGTCAATCATGTGGCAAACATTAACGTTGTTTGTGAACTATGTGGGTCAAACTCACATAGTACGGAGAGTTGTGAACTACTTGACACTACTTCTAGTGAGCAAGTAACTTTTATCAATTCTTATGGGCAAAAAGGAGGTATGTATTCAAACACATACAATCCCAAGTGGAGAAATCACCCAAACTTTTTTTATAGGAATAACAATGTTTTAAACCCACAACCTTCTACACAACCACCGGGATTTGAACAAAAGAATTTCAAAAACAATTCTAATGCTTTCCCTCCCCCTAAATCTAAGTTAGATCTTTTGATGGACTTTATCGTTGAGAGTTAGAATGCTCAAGAAAAGACTAATAACGAATTTAGGGAATGCTTTAAGTTATTAAATATTAGGTTTGATAATCTTGCCGCCCATAATAAGATGCTTAATGAGCATACTAAGGCGGTAGTAACTAGGAGTGGAAAAGAACTTGTAGATCCCCCTCCTAAAGAAAATAGCAAACATAATGAGGAAGATATTAGTCCAGCCCCACCAATAGTGAGACTAATGAAGAAAATAAAAAGGGGACGGAATCCCCTAAACTTACTTGAAATTTTGACCCGCCAATACCTTACGCTCAAAGGTTGGTAAAGGCGAAACTTGACAAACAATTTGCAAAATTTTTAGAAGTTTTAAAATCTATCTACATCAACGTTCCTTTTACCGATGCTTTACAACAAATGCCCTCTTATGCTAAATTTTTAAAGGATATACTTTCTAATAAGAGGAAACTTGAGGAATATGAAACCGTCGCTTTAACGGAAGAAGTTAGTGCTGTTTTACAAAGGAAACTACCACCTAAATTAAAAGATCCCGGAACCTTTTCTTTTCCTTGTAACATTAGTGAATTTAGTATTGATAATGCTATGTTAGATCTTGGGGTAAGTTTTATCCTCATTCCACTATCGGTTAGCGAGAAAATAGGTGTGGGGGAGCTCAAACCCACCACCATATCTCTCTAATTAGCGAATCGCTCCATTAAATATTTGGTGGGTATTATGGAGGATGTACCTTGTCGTATCAGGAAATTAATCATCTCGGTTGACTTTATTGTTCTTGAGATGGAGGAGGACCATCACATTCCCATCATTCTAGGGAGATCATTTCTTGCCACTGCTGGGGCAATTATTGATGTTAAAAATGGCAACCTCTCTTTGAATGTCAGGGATGAGAAGGTTGAGTTTAATTTGTCCAAATTTATGAAAACCCCTAACCTCGAGAATCCTTGCTTCGGTGTTAATATCCTAGAATCTATAAGCAAGGAATTTGAAAAACCTCAATCTAAGGACCCGCTTGAAAGATGTCTTTTAGATCGGAGGTATATCCATGATGATGATGTTGATGCTTTAAATTATGCTATGTATCTTGATGCTAACCATGCAGCAAAAGGAAACATCAAATTTGAAAAGTTAGAGGCTAAAGAGGAGCCATCTAGCATTGAGGTAAGTAAGACACCTCAAGTTGAATTAAAACCTCTCCCTCCTAATTTAAGGTATGAATTTCTTGGTTCTAACTCTACTTACCCAGTAATTATTAATGCTAGTCTAAATTCTCTTGAGACTGAAAAATTAATAAGAGAACTTAGACTAAATCAAAAAGCTATCGGGTATACCATAGATGATTTAAAGGGAATTCACCCTAAGATTTGCATGCATAGGATTGACTTAGAGGAGGATCATAAACCCTCCATAGAATACCAAAGAAGGCTTAATCCTAACATGAAAGAGGTTGTTAAGAAAGAAATCATTAAATTACTTGATGCGGGCATTATCTATCCAATTTCGGATAGTAAGTGGGTTAGCCCCGTTAAAGTTGTTCCTAATAAGGGAGGAATGATGGCCATTCGGAATGATAGGGATGAATTAATCCCAACTAGAACCGTCACGGGATGGCGTATGTGCATTAATTATAGAAAGTTAAATAAGGCCACCCGAAAAGATCATTTTCCCTTTTCCTTTATAGATCAAATGCTTGAAAGGTTGACAAGGCATTCTTATTTTTGTTACTTGGATGGATACTCTGGATTCTTTCAAATACCCATCCATCCAAGTGACCAAGATAAAACGACTTTTACATGTCCTTATGGCACCTTCGCCTATAGGAGAATGCCATTCGGACTTAGTAATGCTCCCGCCACTTTTCAACATTGCATGATGTTCATATTCTCAGATTTTATAGAAAATATTATGGAAGTTTTTATGGATGATTTTTCAGTTTATGGTTGTTCTTTTGATGAATGTTTGCAAAACTTATCAAAAGTTTTGCAACGTTGTGAAGAGGTCAATCTTGTACTTAACTGGCAAAAATGCCATTTTATGGTCAATGAGGGGATTGTTCTTGGGCATACGGTGTCCGAGAAGGGAATTGAAGTAGATAGGGAAAAGGTTGAAGTTATTGAAAAATTACCTCAACCCACCAATATTGAGGGTGTGAGAAGTTTTTTAGGACATGCCGGTTTTTACCGGCGTTTTATAAAGGATTTTTCAAAAATTTCTAAACCACTAGCCAATAGAATATGAAAGAAGCTCCTTTTGTTTTTGATAATCTTTATATTGAGGCTTTCAATAGGTTAAAGAAAGAATTAGTTTCGACACCCATTGTTCAAACGCCAAATTGGAACCTTCCTTTTGAAATCAGTGCGATGCAAGCGATTTTGCGGTGGGGGCAGTTTTGGGGCAACGGAAAGATAAAAAGTTGCATGCCATATACTATTCAAGTCGGACACTTGATGAGGCACAAGTCAATTATGCCACAACAAAAAAGGAGCTTTTGGCCGTGATATTCGCAATTGATAAATTTCGGTCATATTTAGCGGGATCTAAAGTTATCATAAACACGGATCATGCGGCAATAAAATATTTGTTGACTAAGAAGGAGGCCAAACTAAGACTTATCCGATGGGTTCTTCTTCAAGAATTCGATATTGAGATCCATGATAAAAAGGGAACAGAGAATTTGGTAGCCGATCATCTATCACGGCTCACCAAGGATGGGGAAGACTCCGGTGAAGAAGAACTTCCCATTGATGATTCATTTCTGGAAGATCATCTACTTGCTATAAAACCATGGAAACACCATGGTTTGCAGACATCGTAAACTATTTAGCATGTAGAATTCTACCTCCGGAATTGAGCTATCAACAAAGGAAGAAATTCTTCTCAGGGGTGAAGAATTATTTTTGGGAAGATTCGCTCCTTTTCAAGCAATGTGCGAATGGTATAATTAGGCGTTGTGTGCCTAACGAGAAGGTGAGGAACATACTTCATCATTGTCACTCTTCTCCTTATGGTGGGCATGCAAGCACATCAAAAACCGTCGCCAAAGTTCTACAATCAGGTTTCTTTTGGCCTACTCTCTTCAAAGACACTCGAAATTTTGTTCTTTCTTGTGATCGTTACCAACGAACTGGTAACATCTCAAGAAGGAATGAAATGCCTCTAAACAACATATTAGAGGTTGAGATCTTTGATGTTTGGGGCATTGATTTCATGGGCCCAATTCCATCATCCCACAACAACAAGTATATTCTAGTAGCGGTGGACTATGTCTCAAAATGGGTTGAGGCCATTGCATCTCCAACAAATGACTCAAAGGTCATCATGAAGCTCTTCAAAAATGTCATTTTTCTAAGGTTTGGAGTCCCAAAGGTGATGGGGGCTCACATTTCTCACACCGCCAATTTGAAGAACTTTTTAAGAAATATGGTGTCCATCACAAAACGGGTATTGGATACCACCCACAAACCAGTGGGCAAGTAGAGGTTTTAAACCGGGAGATAAAATGGATCCTTGAAAAGACGGTCACTAGTTCGCGTAAGGATTGGTCAATGAAGTTGAATGATGCTTTATGGGAATACCATACCGCCTTCAAAACATCTATCGGCACCACACCCTTCCGGCTTGTATATGGGAAAGCCTTGTCACCTACCGGTGGAACTTGAACATAAAGCTTATTGGGCCATCAAAGCCCTAAATTATGACATGAAAGCCGCCGGCGAAAAGAGAAGGTTGCAATTACAAGAGCTTGAGGAGTTCCGACATGAAGAATATGAAAGTGCTAAACTTTACAAGGAGAAAACAAAAAAATGGCACGATGCTCATATAATGAGAAGGGAGTTCAAGGAAGTAGGTATGATTTTATTATTCAATTCCCGGTTAAAACTTTTTCCCGGAAAACTAATGTTAAGATGGTCCGGGCCGTATCAAGTCAAGAAAGTATAACCATATGGAGCCATTGTAATTTGGAGAGAGTCAGGGGGAGAACTTAAAGTCAATGGACAAAGACTTAAATACTATGTAGTCGGCGATCCAATTGAAATAACGGCTTCAATAATACTCGGAAATCTATCCGCACCACCACCACCACCATCACTGTAAATATATTCTTTCCCCACTTTCTTTTAATATTGTCCTTAAAACATTGAGGACAATGTTTATTTCAAGTGTGGGGGAGGATTCTTCATATCCATTTTTTATTGCATATTAGTTCATCTTCAGTTTTAGAAAAAAATAATAATAAAAAAAAATCCCCATGATGAATTCGTGTTCATTACCTTCTAAGTTGCCTTAATATCTTATTTTCTATCCCTTAGATTCATTTCTTTCATTACATGAAATTTTTTAAAAAGGAGCCTTAAAGTATTTTAGAAAGTAGATGAAAATTCATAAATTAATATAAAGCAAATAAAATATACTTTGTGAAGTATTATTGATTTATGAAAAATTCGAATTAGTGGACATTTGGATGGATTTCTTCCACTTAAAAAGATTTTCAAATTTTGGATTCTTCTTCACTTGAATCGTTAAACTTGGAACTTAGATTTTAAATTTCCATCCTAAAAACCATCACTCGGTGCACTTTTTGAATCATTACCCTCCTCCTTTCCACTTTTAAGGCTAGTTAAAGTAAAGAAATGCATACATCTTTTTAAAACCCTTCACTCGAAAATCAAAATGTATAAATCATTAATAGAGTGAGAATTTTTTTTAAAAAAAAGATGCATTGTGTTACATTTCAAAAAGTCTTTAAGGACTTGTGGTTTTATCCCTTTTTAAGGGTGATTTACATTTTCTAGCCTTGATTTTCCACTTAAAACCCCAATTCCACTCTTGGTTCAAATTGTTTGTCAATTGATGTTTTCTTAGTTTGGAAAATTTAAATCTTTGTCCTTAAGTGAAACTTTTCATCCAAGCATCAAAGCTTAAATCTTTATCCATAAAATTCTTCTTTTATAAAGCTTTTAAAGTCCATCCATTTCTTCCGAAAGTTCTTTTATAAAGCTTTTAAAGTCCATCCATTTCTTCCGAAAGTTCATTTTTATTCATGTGCTTATACTTAGTAAATTTTGTTGGTAATATATAACGTTCTTTAATTTACTTTCTCATATACTTTTAGGAAATTTTTTATAAAAAATTTTATCTATGAAAGATATGAAACTATGGATAGAATATGATTCAACAACAATTATTTATAACACATTTCTGATAAGAGAATTTACCTGCCTTTCTTATTTTTATCTTTTAAAGTCATTTTACTCTTCTTCTCCATTTCTACATTTTTTGTCTAAAACTTGCTTAGGAACAAGCAAGGTTAAAGTGTAGGGGAGTTGATAAATAGCTATTTTATAGACATTTATAGTGTTTTTATTACGCTGTTTACTTTAAAATTAATGCCAATTAAGTATAAAATTAGCTTCTTTTATTTTATATATTCGATTTTATGATTGATTGATATTTTGTGTAAATATACAGGTTTTAGGATCATATTTTGAAGTATAAGGGCCTTAAAGCAAAGCTGTGAAAATAGAGGGATCAAAATGGAAGATTTCAGAAAATCAGTCCAGCCCAGCTGTTGCTCGGCCGACTCCCTTGACTCGGCCGAGCAAAAGAAGACCAGAATGAAGAGTTGCTGGAAAGCTGTTGCTCGGCTTAGCGCCTCCCTTGACTCGGCCGAGCATAGGGGATCAGAATGAGGACTTTCTGCTGGAAGGCCTTGCTCGGCCGAGCACCTCCCTTGCCTCGGCCGAGCACCTCCCCTGATCAGCCAAAGGATGCCTTTTTCAAGAGTTGCACCCCCAGCCAAAAGGCCTATATATAGGACCCTTTTTACTCAGTTTTTCATATCTAGAATATATAGAAAAATCATCTGAAAACACACAGAAAGATAGCAAGATACTCTAGCATTATTATTTCCAAATTTCTCAAGGATTCATAGTTTGTTCTTAGAGTTACTTTGGAAAATTGAAGCAGTAAATTTCTGAAGTTTACTTTCAGCCTCCGTTTCTCTACAAAGCATAAGTCTTTCTATTCTTATCTTCATTTTATTATATATGCTTGTTTTAATTATGGGTTGTGAGTAATCCCCCAAGTTCTTGGGGTTGGAAACTCAGCATAATGTAGTCACCCTTATTAATCAAGTTCAAAAGTCTCTTTTACCATTTCATAATCAATTCTTTTATATCATTTTGTCACGCCTGCGAATATGAAGTTAACCATATTTCGCATGAATCTTAGTTAATCAAGAGAAGGATCCCGGTGAAGAATCTTGATTAGCAGAACCATATAAATTGAACTAGGCTTCATTAATCACAAGAGTAGTTTAATGGCCTAGGGATGGTCCTTTGGTGGAATATACGTGAGAATAACTTAAACTTAATGGATTTTAGCTAATACGGAACCCTCGAGAGATAGTCTGTGTTAGTTTTAAAATACATGTGTAAAGCCTTCGATTGACAAGTAATGCACAATTTAGCGTATCATCCTTGATTTATGAATTGAATTATATTTTCTATAAACTTGATTTATTTGTTGACTGCATGTTGTTCGATTTCCAATCCCGGGAATCTTTCTATTATAAGAATCTAAGTAAGAGTAATTAGTGCTTGTTTCTAAGTATTTTCATAACCAAAACATATTTCCTCCAATCATTTTATTTACATTTATTTTAATAAAAGCAAGTATTGTAAACCCTGTCTTCGTGGGATCGACCCGCATTTGCCTTTGTTATACTATCAATAACCCGTGCACTTGCGGTATAAAAGGAACCGTTAGGTTCTGAAACAACACTTATGCTTTGGTGATCACTGCGAGGAAGTTAAGGGATTACTTCTCTACCCATCCTATAATTGTGCTCACTAATGGATCTCTGAAGAAGATACTATACAAACCATAAAGTTCAGGTCGATTACTTAATTGGGCAATCGAGCTAACAAAGTTTGATATTGAGTATCAACCTCGAAAGGCACTCCAGGCACAACCCTTGGCATATATTTTAGTCGAGTTATCCTTCACCAATAAAGACGACCAGAGGCACCTAAACAGAAGGCTTCTAATGGGAAAGAGATATCGAGCCAACAAGATGTTAGTTTGCCCGTTGACTGTTGGAGGGTGTAATCAGACGGGTCTGCGACCAAGAAGATTAGAAGGGCTGGAATTGTTTTAGTTGAACCCAAAAGTAAGAAAGTGTTCGAGGAGGCATTAAGGTTCAAGTTTCAAGCCTCCAATAACCAGGCCGAGTACGGAGCTCTAATTGCAGCCATCGAATATGCCAAATGCCTTATAGCAACCAAGATAGTGGCCAATTGTGATTCTCAATTGATCATTCATCAAGTTAGAGGCGAGTACGAGGTGCTCAACCTAATCCTGGTCAAGTATTGTGGGCTAGTCAAGAAACTGGTATAGGACTTGGAGTTTCTGGAAATTCGGATGGTAGGCCGTGACGATAATGAGTTGGCCGATCTACTCTCAAAGTTAGCTACGACAAAGGAAGATCACAACCAGCCCATCTCTTACTTAGAATAACCAACATACGAGCGAGTTCAGGTTCTATGCTTGGGGAATAATGCTAAGTGATGGATTGACAAGATCAAGGCTTACATCGAGATGGGCGAATTGCCAGAAGACGAACAAAGGGCTAGAGTGATAAAGAAGAAATCTCCTAGATTTACTATTCATGGGGAAGCTTTGTTTAGAAGGTCCTTCATCAAACCACTTTTAAGGTGTGTCCATCCTCAAGAAGTCTCAAACCTTTTGTTTGAGGTACATAGTGGTTTATGTGGTGGACACCCGGGGCCAGAACTTTGGCGGACAAGATAATCACGTTGGGATATTATTGGCCACACTTAAGGGAGGATGCTCGTGAGTTCGTGTAAAAGTGTGACAAGTGCCAAAGGTATGCCGATCAGCCCAAGCTACTAACCACCGAGTAAACTGCGATTGCTACTTGGTCGTTAGACATGTGGGGAGTAGATTTTATTGGGCCTTTCCTACCCGCCCGTGGAAATTACAAGTATATGATCGTTACAATAGATTACTTCACAAAGTGGATAGAAGCAAAGTCTCTGGCCAAATGACTGAGGAAAATGCCATCAACTTCATCCATGATTACATTTGTTTCCGCTTTGGGGTGCCACATTTGATTGTATCCGAAAACGGCTGGCAATTTTCAACAGCATTCGAGACAGGGATTGATGGATTTGGTTTTACCCATCCAAAAGATATGTTTCCAAGCTTATTTGTGCTCAAAACCTTGGGAATTTAATGTGTTTTGTTAGTGTTTTGAAAGTACATGGGTTGAATTGAAGTGCAATTAGGCAGAAAATGGAGGATCTAAGATTGTTTTGGAAGTTCAGGGACCAAATTGCAATTATGTAAAATTAGGGAGTAAATTGGTATTAAAAAGTTCAGGGCCTAAATTGCAATACAGTGGAAAAGGAGGGGCTACAACTGGAATTTTAGGTTGGCGGCCAAGTGCAAGGCCGTGATCGAGAAATGGGGCCAATGCATGAGCCAGGAGAAACTGGCAGAGAAAACAAGGTCGTGGCCTCGGAAATAGGGTCAGAAATTGAGCGACCACGCCACGGGCCGAGCGGCCGCGCCATTTAGGCAGAAAAACAGGGCGACAGCACAGTACATGGCCGAGTGGCCGCGCCCATGGCCGACCAAGGGTTTCTGACAGAAATTAGTGACGGATTTGGTCCGTCATAGATTTAAAAGGTGTTTTCAACATATTTTGCTACAAAATTTGTGATGGATTTTGACAGAATCCTACTTTGACTAGGAAATTGACCTATTTTGGCTGTAAATCAGGAATCCCTCCTCCCTCCTACTATATAAAGGATTCATAGACAAGTTTTTGGATCTCCCTGATCTCTTATTATCTTCTACCTCCCTTAATACATAGTTTAGGTTTCTTTACAAGGATCGGAGGTTTAATTCAAGGTTTTGATTATTTAATTTTAATGGCTCTTCGAGGCTAATTTATTTTGATTCGTGAATTGAGGTAAGAAACAATTGAATCTTTATGCTAGGGTTTTAATTCTTCCTATCTCTTTCTCTTTCTTGTTCTCTCAACATTCTTTAATATTATTCTTTGGCTTCAATGGTATGATTAAGATACTTTTGGCCATTAAATTTATTTGAATATAAATCGTTTCACTCACATGAATGATATATACATTGACCATTGTTGAGAAGAATTGATATAATTGATAACTTCTCGGAAATCAATGAATCTAGGTTATTATGTTCTTGTGTTCTTAATTGAATCTCTTGAATGTTTATATTGACTTCACGAAATATATAAACAAGATAGATATATTAGGGTTTTAATGTTTTTATCGACTTTACGGAAGATATTAACATCTTAACTCTAGATTTTTGTGAATGAACCCAAGAATGAGATTGAAATCTTTTTACATGATTTAAAAAGCATAAAGAAACAATTGTTATGATCCTCAATCCATGAATCCCTTGACTCCTTGATTTCTTTAATTTGCTTTATTTCTTGCTTTCTTATGATTAATAATCAAACAAATCAAAAACCCCTTTTCTTACTTCTTGCATTAATAAAATAAACTTGTTCCACACTCATCTATGTGAATTCAACCCTTGCTTTGTGCATATTACTACATTGGTAAATATTGCACTTGCTAGGTAATTTTATTAAGAGGGAGATTTCTTTCATCAAGTTTTTGGCGCCGTTGCCGCGGAATTGTGTTGCGAATAAGTCAATTTTGTTAGTGTATTGTAAATAATTTTCTTTTCTTATTTTTTTTGTAGTGTAAATAGTTTTCGTTTATTATTTTCTTTTTTTTAGTTGTTTAAAATTTAGGTGTGGGATACTTTTGAGGGATGTATGGAATAAGCATCGATGATGAATTGACATATCTAGAAGTGAGCAGACAACTAGCCGATCTATCTAAAAAAATTAGACATTCTTGCCACACAAAGAAATATTATTAATAATAACGTTCAAGAGGCATGTGCTAATTGTGGTATTTATTATAATACTACTACTACTTGTCCGTCTAGGACATATTTCCCTTAGTATTCTCCACAGGTGAAGGAAAGGGTCTCCTTCTAGCCATGGTAACCGCTATACGATTATTCCCCTAATTTATATAATCAAGCGTGGGGAAACCATTCAAACCAGACTAGGAACAGAGAGGAGCCAATGTATAAGCTACCCTATGAGCCATCATATGATCCATCTGCACCACAAACTGAAGATCAACCTTCAACCCTGATTTGGATATTGAACGATGATGGGAAAGAGGTAGTTTATGATCCAGCGTGTGATCCGTGCTACTTTAATGATTTATCACCACTACAACGAAGGCAACTTTTGGAGAACGCAAAGGAGAATTTTGTCAATTAAATCTCCAATTATGACTCTAAGAATGAATTACCTTGTGATAGTTCGAGTTGGTGTATGGACAAGGTGGAGATTGTGGAGGAAACATGGCAGGAGCAAGTCATTGACGAGTTTTTATTTACTCTAGAGGGTGGTGAGAAGAAGGAGAGTGGGGATGCTAACAATGAGGATCAACCCATAAGCAATTATGTTGAGAACTTTGAAAATTTTATCATACCCCTTCTTTCTTGTGAGAATGAAGAATGTGGTAAGAGGCCACAATTAGAAAAGCCCAAAAACAGCAAACGTAAAAAAATTACTTGTGCGCGAAACGATCATATATCTCAAGGAATTTACATGGGGCTTGATCAGAAAATAAGGACCCGCGAAACTGCAAAGTGGACCAAAGGACAAAAAGTGAAGTACAAACGTGGACAACGGTCGGGCTAACGACCTTAACCAAATGCGCTTATTGGGAGGCAACCCAAGTAGGTATGTTTTATTTGCTTTAATTGATTTTTTTTGTTGTGTCATATAATCTTTTGAACCCAATACATGCATTAGTTCTCTTGCTATGAGAAAATATCATGTTTTGAGTTTGGGGGTAGATATCTCTACGAGTTTGTGGGTTTGTAGGGGAGTGTATATAGTGTCACCCTAAAAAAAATAGAAAAATTTTGTTCTTTTCATATTTTGGGATTTTGGTAAGAATCGATGATGATTTGAGGGTGTTTTAATTTTTAAAATCTTAATTATTATTATCAATATGAGAATATAATTGCATTGAAACATGTAAAGTATGATTACTCCACCTTTCACTTTCATAATATTTTTCTTGATCATTGTTATAAATTTAGGAGACCTTTATAGGATCACTTTGGCATTCTCGGGTTTCCTAGAATATATTTGCATGACTGTCAAAAACACATCAATTAGGCTATTCGGAAAATGATATATGGCTATTTTTTTAACCCTATTTGTAAGTCTTTAACTTTCTAGTCACTTAAAAAAAATTTGCTAGAATCCCTTCTTTTTTTTCTTCTTCTTTTTTTTTTTTAAGAAGGGGATCAACACATTTCACCGCTCCCCCCTTGATGCACTTCACAGAGGCGCCTAGCTATGCTAGGGAGGGCAATGTCATTCCTTCTAACCACTGGTGGGGGAATTGAACCCAATACCTCCAGGTTGGAAGCCATGAACTCTAACCATCAGGCTAAGACCCCGCGTGCCGCTAGAATCCCTTTTGAGCTTAAAAAAGAATGGAATCTCTCACTAAGTGAGAGGTTATCTTATACCACAATTCGACTTCTTTTGTACCTACACTATCCTACCATTTTAACTTATATACTATTTTTTCACATTTTCAAGAAAGTGAGAATGATTGAGAATTGTGGGTGATGTTTGAAAAATCAAGGGTGGAAAGTGGTCATGAAAAGAAAGAAAAAAAAAAGAAAAAAGGGTTATGTTGTGTAATGAAAAGAGGGGTTTGAGAAAATTATTAAAAACATATTCTTTGTGATATATATATGTGCAAAGAAAAAAAAAAGTGAAGAAAATCTGAAAAGCCTTGCCCCTATCTTATGTTGAAGTGGAAAGTGACAAAAAATAAAGAAAGGTGATCAACCCAAGTGTGAAAGTATGCAAAATTATAAGTTTTGGTGTTGAATCAATGGGTTGGAATGAAGCGCATTGATAAATTTCAAAGTAAGGATGTATAACGAAGACTGTTTCTAGTTTCACTACTTGACTTCGTATGTCCGTACCTTCTTTTGTAAACGTGATCCTAGCCCACGTTTTTGCGATACATTACAAGCCATAAATCCATATTTGATTCCTAAAGAGTATCCGGATTGACAGTTGTATTTAAACATGCATATGGGTGACCTTGTGTATAAATTTATCTTATCATCATTGATTTAGAGCATGACACAAGTGATTATATAAAATATCTTATTTTGATAACAATAATTTCTCAGATTTCATTCATCTTTCATTATGTGGGTGGAGAATTGTAAGTTAGAAGCATCTATGTAAATATAATCCCATGTTCATGATGATACTTGTAGATTATGTGTGTTGTAAGATTTGAGACTTGTTGTGCCAACAAACTATTATATGAATTGAACAATTCAAAAATATTTTATTTGTTTTAATTATTAAGTTAGTTTTTATTTTTATTTTTATTTTAGTTTTTGTTTTACTCGAGGGCGAGCAAAACATAAGTTTGGGGGTATTTGATGGATGTGATTTTACCTATCCAAAAGATATGTTTCCTAACTTATTTGGTGCTCAAAACCTTGAAAATTTAATGTATTTTGTTAGTGTTTTAAAAGTAAAGATGTTGAAGTGCAATTAGATAGAAAATGAAGGATACAAGTTTGTTTTAAAAGTTCAGGGACCAAATTACAATTATGTAAAATTAGGGAGTAAACTGGCTGTAAATCATCAGGAATTTCTACTTTGACTAGAAAATTGCAATTATGTAAAATTTCAATTAAGTCAAAGAAATTATTGGAACGTGTTGTTTGTGTCAAGTCAGGTAAACACATTCTTCTATCCAGAACATAGGGCTTCATTATTGCATGTTTGAGCCTACAGGCTACAGTTTAGTCAAAGATACTACCCCCTGATAAGTGAGAACATAAGACTTCATTATTGCATGTTTAAACATACAATTCAGTGAAAGAAACTCCTCTCCATCCAAAAAATAATTCGAGATAAGTGTGTCCCCAAGAAATAGTCCCATTTTTAAAAGAGGCAACAACTAGTGTGCAGTATTCAAGCAAGTAAAACATCATCCATAAAAGGTTTGACTTCTCAAATAAGAATACATTTTTTTTGGGATGGAGGGAGTATTTTCTTAGTGTGATGTGTATGAATCAGTGTTCTAAAAAGCACTAGGTGGATGCTAGGCGGCGGAGTCGGGCCTAGCGCCTAGGGGCCTAGCGGGGCCTAGGCGGGGCCGAGAAAGTAGACAAAATTTAAATATATTTCATAAATTTATATATATATCCAAAAAATATAGCCACTAATTTTTATTATTTGTCAAAAATAATAAAAATTAGCCTTGGCCGTGGCCTTGGCCTTGGCCTTGCATTGGCTCGGCCTTGGCCTTGCCTTGGCTCGGCTGTGGCATTGGGATTGGCCGTCCTTGGCATTGGCCGTGGCCTTGGAGGATATCCCACATCGAAAGAAAAAGAAAGTAAAATGGCCTTGCCTTTGCTCAGCCAGCCTTGGCTTTGGCCTTGGCCTTGGCCTTGGAGGATATCCCACATCGAAAGAAAAACAAAGTAAAATGGCCTTGCCTTGGTATATAATGAGGATGAAGCCAAGGGGAGCTTAATCATTCGGCCTTGGCATAAGAATTGGCCGGCCTTGGCCTTGGCCTTGGCCTTGCCCTCCCACCTAGTCAACGCCTAATCCCGCTTAGTCAATGCCTAATGGCGCCAATACCTAATTTGGCCGACTTGCTTATAGGCGCGACATTTGGTCACCGCCCAGCGCTTATGCGACACCTAGGCGGCCGCCAAGGCCGCGTTTTAGATCACTGGTATGAATTAGATATTGTCTGACATCAAAATGCATGCTTGAATTTAACAGAATTTTGGGGACATGATAAGAATTAGAAACAGTTATACAGTCTGTGAGAGAATAGGAAGGAAAGAGATCCAAAAACTTGTCTAGGAATCTGTTACCTATCCAACAGATTTTGCTACACAATTTGTGATGGATTTTGACACAATCCTACCTTTACTAGAAAATTGACCTATTTTGACTGTAAATCAGGAATCTCTCCTCTCTATAACTATATAAAGGACCCCTAGACAAGTTTTTTGATCTCTCTAATCTCTTATCATCTTCTACCTCCCTTAATACATAGTTTAGGTTTCTTTAAAAGTATTGAAGGTTTAATTCAAGGTTTTGATTATTTAATTTTAATTGTCCTTCGAGGCTAATTTATTTTGATTCGTGGATTGAGGTAAGAAATAATTGGATCTTTATACTAGGGTTTTAATTCTTCCTATCTCTTTCTCATTCTTGTTCTCTCAACATTCATTAATATTATTCTTTGGCTTCAATGGTATGATTAAGATATTTTTTGCCATTTAATTTATTTGAGTATAAATCGTTTCACTCACATGAATAATTTATACATTGACCATTGTTGAGAAGAACGAATTTAATTGATGACTTCTCAAAAATCAATGAATCTAGGTTCTTATTTTCTTGTGTTATTAATTGAATATTTTGAATGTTTATATTGACTTCACGGAATATATAAACAAGATAGAAATATTAGGATTTTAATGTTTTTATCGACTTTACGAAAGATATTAACATTTTAACTCTAGATTTTTGTGAATGAAGCAAAGAATGAGATTGAATTCTTTTTACATGATTTAAAAAGCATAAATAGACAATTGTTATGATCCCCAATCCATGAATCCCCTGTCTCCTTGATTTCTTTAATTTGCTTTATTTCTTGCTTTCTTAAGATTAATAATCAAACAAATCAAAAATCCCTTTTCTTACTTCTTGCATTAATAAAATAAACTTGTTCCACACTCGTCTCTGTGGATTCGACCCTTGCTTTGTACATATTACTACATTCGTAACTAGTGCACTTGCTAGATAATTTTAATAAGAGGGAGATTTCTTTCATAGGGATGAACCAACTGGAGTCAAGCATTGGAAATCTTTAGTCACCTACCCCCAAGGAAACAGACAAGCAGAGGCGGTCAACAAGTTGGTTTTGTCGGATCAAAGTAAGAATTTAGATGGACGAGCTGGGAGTTGGTAGGACGAACTCCCACTTGCTCTTTGGGCAGTCCGCACAACCATCTGGGGGCCTACAGGGGAACCCCCATTTGCTCTCACTTACGGGTCGGAGGCCATGTCACCAGCTAAGCTATAGATTCTAACGGCCAGGGTTGCACTATTTGATCAGACTCATTATGACTCCAACATATTGATCGACCTAGATTTGCTTGATAAAATGCGAATGACCGCCCAACTTAAAATGGTTAACTACAAGAAAAAAACAAAGGGGTACTACGACAGAAAGGTCAAGAAGAGGTCATTCCAGGTTGGAGACTACGTTCTAAGGAAAATTGAGGTGATTGGGCGTAAGACCGAGCATAACAAACTGTCACCCAATTTGGAAGGTCCATACATTATCACAAAGGTAGTCAAGGAAGGAAACTACATGACTGGTAATCCTGGGGGAAGCACACTGAATCATCCTTGGCATGCTAGTCATTTGACTAAGTATTATTTTTGAAAGCTTTATTATTTCGATGTAAAAGTTGATGAACTCTCTATGTAATAAATTACATATTCAATAAAAGGGCTGTTATATGTAGTAGTATTCACATATAATACTTGGTCATCTCCCATATTGAGTTTGTAAACCAACCTTTCATTCATGGTATAAAGTCTTTTTCTTCATTTCTTGTTTTCTTGTGTCTTCTTTATCCCACATGGGATTACTACTAAAACTTGTGGAGCTAAACTTGTTATATAATAGCTAAGTTTGAAGAGTTCCTATAAGCTTGCTTGAGCTTCCCTCTATTATGGGAAAATATCAAGTATGGCTTAAAGTTTTGAGTATTATATTATTATATATATATATATATATATATATAATATATATAAGAAAGAAATAAATTAATTAATTTAAATATTAATTAAATCTTAAATACCGGTTATGGTATTAAGGAGGGAGGAAGTATATCAGTTTAAATGTTTAGGGTTGTAACTCTTTGAATGGTCATTTACAAAAGAGTATGACTGTTCGGAGGGGCGCGCCCAGATCGGCCGTGCAAGGCAAAGAGCACGCCCGTGCAAGTACGGAGCGGCCGTGCCAATTTTGGTGACACGCCCGTGCAAAAGCATGGAGCGGCCGTGCAACTTTGGTGACACGCCCGTGCAGCTGAGGCACCAGTTCGGAAAAGTTGTGTCTTTTCAAGACGACAACACCAACTCTATAAATAGGGCTGGTCTCCTTGGAACTGAGATATAGAGAAATCACTGAGTTAATTACTTCCCGAGTCTTTCTTCTTAAACAAATCTACTCTTCGAGTCAAACAGTTAAAGCTTCGATTATTGTTCCCGAGTTATTCAAAGGAGTGTAACTTTGAATAAGAGTGTGTAGGTTTTGTATCCTGGAGGTGAAATTCGTTGAGACCATTACACCATAGTGGGACGAATTAAATACCTTAAAGATAACATCTTTTGGTGTGCCTAACCTACTGATTCCCTACCCACAATTGAGTCATATACAACAGTTTTAAGGTATTTAATTCTCGTATAGATGGAGTCAGTTTTGATGAAGGGACAATTACCCGAAGCAGATAAGTTAGAGAGGCTAAATGGACTGAACTACAAGCGTTGGAGCTTGAAGATGGAATACCTTCTCACCATTGCAAAGGTATTCTACGTACTATGTGATCCTTGTCCAAAGGAGAATGAAAATGATAAAGCAACCGAGGCACAGAAAACCGAGGCTGCTGAAAAAGTGAAGAAATGGAAATCGGATGACTTCATTTGCCGATTCACCATTCTGCAAGCATTGAACAACACGTTGTTCAACGTGTTCCAAATACACAAAACCGCCGCTGAAGTTTGGTTTGAAATCAAACGAAGGTATGTCAATGAAGATGCTGGTAATAAATCTTTTTTGGTTAATAAATTTGTTGAATACAAGATGGTAGACTCGAGGCCTGTCATTGATCAAGTTAATGAACTCAATGACATAGCCATCGAATGTGCCGATGCGGGTGAACCCATTTCTGAGACATTCCAAGTTTCAACCATCATTGGTAAACTTCCACCTTCTTGGAAAGATTACCAAAAGAAATTGAAGCATAAGAAGAAGGCCATCACCTTAGATGAACTTCTTCAAGGCATCCAAATTGAGACTGAAAGTCTCAAACGTGATGGCTCAATTTCTGAGAAGATTGATGGTGTAAACTATGTGGAAAATAAAAATGTTGCCGGAACTTCCAAGGGAAACCAAGGAAAGTTCAAACGGAAAAACAACTTTAAAAATGATGGAAATGGTAAGGCTAAGAAAAAGCAGAAGAGTTCTTGCTATGTTTGTGGAAAAACAAATCATTTGGCTAAGAACCGCTATTACCGCAAAGGACAACAGAAGATGAACAAGCAAATGTAGTTGAGAGCAACTTCATTAGCATGCTTTCCGAAATCTGTCTAGTCAACAATGTCGACTCAGATTGGTGGATTGATTCAGGGGCTACATGTCATGTAACTCCAAATCAAAGCTTGTTCAAAACTTATGAAGAAGTGAAAGAGCCAAAAGCGCTTTATATGGGAAATGCTTCTACAAGCGAGGTTTTGGGCATAGGGACCATTATTCTCCCCTCACTTCGGGAAAGACTCTTACTTTGAAAAATGTGTACCATATTCCCTCTATGAGGAAGAATCTTGTATCCGTTCCTAAATTGGACGAAAATGGCTTTAAAGTAACCTTTCGCGCCCAACAAGTGAATATCACTAAAAATGGGACGTTTGTTGGAAAGGGCTACATTAAAGACCAAATGTATTTATTGAGCATTGATAATAAAATTACCGGTTCTTCTTACTTTGTTGATTCTAATTTTAATGTTGAAAAGCATGATTTTTGGCATTCTAGATTAGGACATATTGGTATGAATGCAATGAGTCGTATGATTAAATATGAGTATATTCCTAAATCTTCGACTATTTATTCTATGAATAATTGTGAATGTTGCGCTCAATCTAAGTTGACTAAAACATCTTTTAAAAGTGTAGTAAGATCAACGAGGTTACTTGAGTTAATTCATACCGATATTTGTGACAACAAAGATATTTTGACAAGAGGTGGAAAACGTTATTTTATTACGTTCATTGATGATTTTTCTAAGTTTGCATATGTGTATTTACTTAGAACAAAAGATGAAGCTTTTGACAAGTTTAAAATTTTCAAAGCCGAAGTTGAAAATCAAACCAATCTAAGGATAAAACGATTAAGATCGGATAGAGGTGGTGAATATTTCCCAAACGAGATGATTTCATTTTGTCAACAAAATGGAATTGTTAGGAATCTTCAAGACCTAATACTCCACCACAAAATGGAGTAGCCGAGAGGAAAAATCGATCCTTAATGGAGATGGTTAGTGCCATGATTATAAATTCAAAATTACCAATGAGCTATTGGGGAGAGGCACTATTAAGTTCTGTTTACATTTGTAACAGAATTGTGAATAAACATATGAAAACTCCATACGAATTATTTAATGGGCGTAAGCCTAATATTTCACATTTAAAAGTATGGGGTTGTGTTGCATATGTTTTAGATGCAACTTTGAAAAGAAATAAACTTGGAAGCAAAGCTGTGAAATCTATATTTATTGGTTATTCTTCAATAAGCAAAGCATATAGATTTATGAGAATTAATGACAATCGTGTGTTTGAAGCTACGCGTGCTATTTTTTATGAACATTTGAACATAAAAAGTGTAGACAAGGTAGATATAAACCATGAATTGTCAAAAGAACTTGAAGTAGAAAATGCATCAAGTTCACATGATAATGGTGATGCCATTGCTAATGATGAAAATTTAGACAACAATGAAAATGATGAAATAGTTGAGTTAAGGAGAAGCAAAAGACAAAGAATTGAAAAGAACCTTGGTCCTGGCATGTTTACATATATGTTAGAAGAGGATCCTAAAACTTTTCAAGAAGCTATGTCTTTGTCTGATTCAGACTTGTGGAAAAGAGCCATGGATGATGAAATCAAATCTATCCTTGATAATGAAACATGGACTCTAGTCAATCCTCCTCCTAATACTAAACCTATTGGCTGCAAGTGGGTTTTGAAAAAGAAACTCAAAACTGATGGTACTATTGATAAGTACAAGGCAAGATTAGTGGCCAAAGGTTATAGTCAAAAAGAAGAAATTGACTATTTCGAAACATTTTCACCGGTCACTAAGTTTACATCAATTAGAACTATGTTTGCTATAGCATCCGCCTATGGACTAGAGGTTCATCAAATGGATGTTAAAACAGCATTCTTAAATGGAGATTTAGATGAAGAGATTTACATACAACAACCCGAGGGTTATGTCTCTAAAGGAGAAGAACATAAAGTATGTAAATTAAAGAAATCTCTATATGGACTTAAACAAGCACCAATTCAATGGTACAAGAAGTTTAAGCAAGAAATTCGAAAGTTTGGTTTTAAGAGTAGTAAAGTAGAAAGTTGTGTTTTTACTAAAGTTACTCTTAATTATAAAGTTGTTATAACTTTATATGTCGATGACTTGCTAATATTTGGTTCTGATATTAATTGTATTAATGAAACAAAGAACTATTTAAAGCAAAGTGTTTGACATGAAGGACTTAGGTCCAGTAGATGTCATTTTGGGGGTTAAGGTGATCAAAAAGGACAAAACTTACATATTAACTCAATCACATTACATTGAGGAAATATTAAAGAAGTTTAATTATTTTGATTGCAAAATAAGTAAAAGTCCTATTGACCCTCATATGAAGTTAGTTCCAAATAAAGGCTAGGCCGTAAATCAAGGAGAATATGCCAAGATAATTGGTAGCATAATGTATGTGGTTAATCATACAAGACCTGATCTTGCATGTGCAATTGGCATACTTAGTAGATTTACAAGTAATCCAAGTGAAGAACATTGGACGGAACTAAAAAGAGTACTAAGGTACTTAAAATTCACAATAAACTATGGCTTACATTACAAGTGTAATTCACCTATACTTGAATGTTATAGTGATGCAAATTGGGCATCCGATGTAACCAACTCCAAATCAACGAGTGGTTGGTTATTTACCATTGGAGGAGCCATAGTTGCTTGGTCTTCAAAAAGACAAACATGTGTTGCTTTATCTTCTATGGAATCTGAGTACATAGCCATGTCAATGGCTAGTAAAGATTTAATATGTTTTAGAAGATTTCTAAGAACCATACCATTTATTGATTCTAAGAAAGGAGCCACAACTTTGTATTGTGATAATCAAGCTGCCATATTCAATACAAAGAATGAGAGAATATCAAATCATAGCAAACACATTGCTATGAGATATAATCATATTAGAGATATGGTTAAAAAAGGAAAGATAGCACTTGAGTATCTTCCTACAAATCAGATGTTAGCTGATCCACTAACAAAATCTTTATCAGGGGATAAAATTACAAAGGTCATGAGAGATATGGGACTATTATCGGTCTAAACAATGTCTTAATTGAAACCAACTTTATCTTAAGGTACAAGTCATAGATTTGTCACCTTATGTTTAAAGTTAAAAGGAAATTCAATATTAGACATTGGTGAAATGGAAACTTTGATACATTTCGAGTGCATAACTTAAAAATAGTGGGGGTGTCACTATTTGAAAGTTTCATATCTGACCTATGCACTTTCATTACCACAACAAGATTAGGATGGATTCAAAATCCTTAATAGACTTATAGCTTTCGTAGAATGCGTTGTGGACATTCTTGATAAGTCTACCTATACAAGTAAAGAAGTGAGAGGCCGCTTCTTATGGATTACTCCGGTAAAATTCCTAGAGTACTTGTGAACACCAGGATTAAGCACAAGGCCCAACTACAAGGTGCTGCCAAGATCAAAAGGAACATGAAATCATACATAACGAGGATATGTCTCCCTAAGAGGTTTCACATTCAACCATAAAGTTTAAGGCTCGTCCACTTAATGGGTATTCGTTATGTAAAGAAGCTGAAATTGTTTAGTGTCATTATATGTAAATAAGTGGGGGATTGTTATATGTAGTAGTATTCACATATAATACTTGGTCATCTCCCATATTGAGTTTGTAAACCAACCTTTCATTCATGGTATAAAGTCTTTTTCTTCATTTCTTGTTTTCTTGTGTCTTCTTTATCCCACATGGGATTACTACTAAAACTTGTGGAGCTAAACTTGTTATATAATAGCTAAGTTTGAAGAGTTCCTATAAGCTTGCTTGAGCTTCCCTCTATTATGGGAAAATATCAAGTATGGCTTAAAGTTTTGAGTATTATATTATTATATATATATATATATATATAATATATATAAGAAAGAAAGAAAGAAATAAATTAATTAATTTAAATATTAATTAAATCTTTAATACCGGTTATGGTATTAAGGAGGGAGGAAGTATATCAGTTTAAATGTTTAGGGTTGTAACTCTTTGAATGGTCATTTACAAAAGAGTATGACTGTTCGGAGGGGCGCGCCCAGATCGGCCGTGCAAGGCAAAGAGCACGCCCGTGCAAGTACGGAGCGGCCGTGCCAATTTTGGTGACACGCCCGTGCAAAAGCATGGAGCGGCCGTGCAACTTTGGTGACACGCCCGTGCAGCTGAGGCACCAGTTCGGAAAAGTTGTGTCTTTTCAAGACGACAACACCAACTCTATAAATAGGGCTGGTCTCCTTGGAACTGAGATATAGAGAAATCACTGAGTTAATTACTTCCCGAGTCTTTCTTCTTAAACAAATCTACTCTTCGAGTCAAACAGTTAAAGCTTCGATTATTGTTCCCGAGTTATTCAAAGGAGTGTAACTTTGAATAAGAGTGTGTAGGTTTTGTATCCTGGAGGTGAAATTCGTTGAGACCATTACACCATAGTGGGACGAATTAAATACCTTAAAGATAACATCTTTTGGTGTGCCTAACCTACTGATTCCCTACCCACAATTGAGTCATATACAACAAGGGCGTGCTCCCCGAAAGTTCTACCAACGTTATTGTCTCATGCTTTCTATATATTAGCTTAGATCCAACGCTTAGTCGATCTCGATTTTTTAAACAGATTCAAATAAAGTCTTAGTCAATCTCGTTCTTTAAACAGATTTGAATAAATCATTAGTCAATCTCGTCCTTTAAACATATTCGACTAAATTCTTAGTCAATCTCGTCCCTTAAACATATTCGACTAAAGTATTAGTCAATCTCGGTCCTTAAACAGATTTGACTAAATCCTTAGTTTGTATACTATTTTTTATTATGTTTTTCTGTAATTTTCAATTGTTTTGTAATCAATTATTCTAACAATTAATTAATATTTCCTCCATCCCATTTGAAGATTTACCATTTGAGCTTGATATAAAAAAAAAAAAAGATGATGTGTTGTGATTGTAAATATTTAAATAAGATAGAAAAAGTGGAGTAAATGAGTAATTGCAGAATTTATTATGTCAAATACTACTTCCTGGAGGAACGGAGATATAGTACAATTTATTAGGTCAAATATTAATTCTTTCGATCCAAAATACTTATAGTTTTAAAGTTTTTCATAAAATTTTAACATAATTTGCTTAAACTACTCTTATTTATGATTAGACAGTTGTCAGTGCAAAAGTATTTAATTGCTTAGGTAATTAAAATATTTAAAGAGTAATTCAGTTTATTTGATACATATGTATTGAATGTTTTTCTTAAAATGTGTAAAAATTTCTAAAATTACTGAGTATTTTGGGGCGAGTAACTAGTGTTGGAAAAATAGTGTGTTTTGAAGGAAATTAATGGATTACTTTCTAAAGGGTAATTTTGTCAAATTACTTAATTGGTTTTGTGTTTGTGAAATAAAATATTTATTTGTCCAAAATGGGTTTTGGATGAATTAAATATGAATGCTCAAAACAACTTTTGCTAAATAAGTTTGATTTCGTAAATCAAAAATGCGTTTGACTTTGACTGACATGCTCGGCCGAGTAGAGTAATTGATTCGTCCGAGCATAGCATGGCAGAATGAAAAAGTTTCTGGACAGTCATGCTCGATCGAGGCTTATGCCTTGCTCGGCCGAGCAGAGTCATGCTCGGCCGAGGCTTATGCCTTGCTCGGCCAAGCAGATCTGAGCAAACGTTTCTGGACAGCCTTGCTCGGCCGAGCAAGGCTCATGACTCGGCCGAGCAGTTCCTGAGCAGATATGTAACAGCCAAGTATTAAATGTGAAAACTGAAACGGAAAATCATTATGGCTAATATTTTCAGATTAATGGTTGTTTAATTTCGTAATAATTTTGTTTATTACATAATTAAAACCATATTTTCAGTTTTAATCTTGGTTTTTTGAAGTTGTTTAAATTGTTGTTTGTCAACAACAATTAGATACACTTGGAAGAACTTTGAGAAAAACACAACAGAGAGAGAAACACTTGTTTTTCGGCAAATCCTCCTCCATATCCTCTTGTTGCATCTTGTCAATCATCTTTTGGCCTCCTAGCTTGCATTGTAATATCAAAAGGTGATCTAGTCCAAGCTCGATTCAGCTCGCCGGGAACTTTAGGTACAAAGTACCCCCGGTCCGCACGTTTTATCCTGGGAGACAAGCGACCCAAGTAAACTCAAGCACACTCGGTGAGGGGTCGAATATGTCTTAAGGAGACAGTGATTTCATTGGGCTCTTGCATCTTCAACAACTTATCCTTTTTGTTTTGTATTTTCAGTTATCAATTTGGTTTTAAATTATATTTTCTGTAATTGTTTCCTCGGCACCCTTGTAACAATCTTAAGACATATCTCTAATCGAGGGAGCCGATTACAAATTTTTTTAAACTGTTGATACTAACTAAGTTATTGTGTTTCAGATGGCGACTGATACCAACACCGTGGAGACCCAAATTGGATCCCAAACTAATCCCCAAACTGGAAACGGAATTGGCTCGAATATTGTGACAAATCCTCCTACGATCCATATCCCGACCCCTCATGCGGAAAAACCCGAAAAGTTTGTTGGCCACGATTTTAAACGTTGGCAACAAAAGATGCATTTCTATCTCACTACCTTGAATTTGGCTAAATATCTGAAAGAGGATATGCCAAAGGTGAGTGAAGAAGAAACCGATGTTACAACCTTGGCTGTGGTTGAAACATGGAAGCATGGGGAATACTTGTGCATAAATTATGTCCTAAATTCGCTTTCAGATTCTCTTTACAATGTGTTCAATGAGAAGAAATCTGCAAAGGAATTATGGGGTTCTTTGGAACACAAATATAAGATTGAGGATGCGGGAACAAAGAAGTTCATTGTTGCCCGTTTCCTTGATTTTAAGATGGTGGACATCAAGAGTGTGAAATCTCAAGTTGATGAGTTTCAAACTATTTTGCACGAGATTCATGTCGAGGGTATGGTTATAAGTGAAGCTTCCAAGTGGCTGCAATAATTGAAAAATTGCCTCCATCTTGGAATGATTTCAAGAACTACCTTAAGCATAAGCGAAAGGAAATGGATGTGGAAGGAGTCATCCTTCGTTTGAGTATTGAAGAGAACAATAGAGCCGCTGAGAAAAAGTTTGTTTCTAGTGTGGCTAAGGCCAATATGGTGGAGCATGGTGAAAGCTCCAAAGGCAAAAGCTTTGGGAAGGGAAAAGGGAAGGTTGTGACAACTTCCAATCGTTCCCACTTGGGACCAAAAGGTGGTGTTTCCAAGAAGAAGTTCTTAGGAACTTGTTATAATTGTGGCAGTGTAGGCCACAAGGCTCATGCTTGCAAGTTGACCAAGAAGGCTCGTGAGGCAAACATGGTGGAAGGCATTGCTAGGGACGTGTCCGAGATGCACCTCTCAGCTGTGATTTCCGAGGTGAATTTGGTGGGTTCAAACCCAACTCAATGGTGGATTGACACCGGCGCTACTAGACATGTGTGATCCAACAAAAACATGTTTAGTACTCTTGTTGCTAAGGATGGCGAGAAGCTATTTATGGGGAATTCAGCCACTTTCGAGATCAAAGGTGAAGGAAAAGTGGTTTTGAAGATGACATCCGGGAAGGAGTTGACTCTCAACAACGTGCTTTATGTGCCCGATATCCGGAAGAACTTGGTGTTCGGATCGCTTTTGATAAAGCATGTTTTTCGTATTGTGTTTGAATCAAATGTAGTCACTTTTCCTAAGAGTGGAATGTTTGTAGGTAAAGGCTATGTCAATGATGGTCTGTTCAAGTTAAGTGTAATGGTTGTTAAGCCAAAAGCTAATGATATGAATATCTCTTCCGTTTACTTGCTTGAATCATCTAATTTGTGGCATGGTAGACTTGGTCATGTTAATTTTGATTCTATACGTCGTTTGACAAAAGCAAATTCTATTCCAAAGTTTAAAGTTGATTGTAAACAAAAATGTGAAATTTGTGTAGAAGCAAAATTAACAAGAAAATCATTCCATTCAGTTGAAAGACATAGTGAACCACTTGAATTGGTTCACACGGACTTATGTGACTTTAAATCAACACAATCAAGGGGCGGCAATAAGTACTTCATGACTTTTGTAGATGATGGCACAAAGTATTGCTATGTGTATCTTCTAAAAAGTAAAGATGAAGCTATAGAGAAGTTTACTCTCTATAAAATGAAGTTGAGAATCAATTAAACTGGAAAATTAAGGTGCTAAAAAGTGATAAATGTGGTGAGTATGAATCTCCATTTGAAGCAATATGTGCTCAAAGTGGAATTAAACATATAACCTCAGCACCTTATACACCCCAACAAAACGGTGTTGCCGAAAGGAAAAATCGGACATTAAAAGAAATGATGAATGCCATGTTATTGAGTTCGGCATTACCGGATAACATATCGGGGGGAAGCCATGTTGTCGGCTAACGATGTGTTAAACAAAATACCCCGAAAGAAACAACAAAAAACTCCTTATGAATTATGGCATGGAAGAGTGCCAAGTTACAAACACTTGAGAGTGTGGGGGTGTCTTGCAAAGGTAGCCATACCTCATCCTAAAAAGGTGAAGATTGAACCTAAAACTGTTGATTGCATATTTATTGGATATGCACATAACAGTAGTGCTTATAGATTTCTTGTGTATGAGTCGAAAATTGAAGCTATACACAAAAATACTATAATGGAATCTGTAAACGTGTCGTTCTTTTAGAATATATTCCCGTGTAAGTCAAGAAATGAGGCAAGCTCATCGACTAGGGTAATAGATTCAATAGAAGACGATCACGTTCAAGATAAAAGTGAAGAAGAAGAGGTGGAACCTCGACGGATCAAAAGAGCTAGGATTGAAAAATCATATGGTCCGGACTTTCTAACCTATATGATAGAAAGTGAATCACAAAGTTACAAAGAAGTCGTTAGCTCTTCGGAATGACCTTTGTGGAAGGAAGCAATTAAAAGTGAAATTGATTCCCACATGAGAATTAGTGGACCTTCCTCCGGGAAGCAAACCACTAGGATATAAGTGGATTTTCAAAAGAAAAATGAAGGCGGACGGAACAATTGATAAGTATAAGGCCCGACTTGTAATTAAAGGTTGCAGACAAAAAGAAGGCCTAGACTATTTTGACACGTATTCTCCAGTCACGAGAATAACGTCAATAAGAGTTGAACTTGCAATTGCCGCATTGAGAAATATTGAAATACATCAAATGGATGTAAAAACAGCATTTCTAAATGGAGATTTAGATGAGGAGATTTACATGGAACAATCCGAGGGGTTTGTTGCGCGTGGACAAGAAAAGAAGGTGTGCAAATTAGTAAAGTCATTATATGGCTTGAAACAAGCACCAAAACAGTGGCATCAAAAATTTGATAATGCCATGATGCATAGTGGATTTATAAATGAGTGTGATAAATGTGTCTATACTAAAACCACGGAAAATGGCTATGTCATTTTGTGTCTTTATGTAGACGACATGCTTATCATAGGGAGTTGTGATAAGATGATCAAATTCACGAAAGACATGTTGAATTCGAAGTTTGACATGAAAGATATGGGACTTGCGAACGTAATCCTTGGAGTTAAAATTTCTAGAATATCCAACGGACTTGTGTTAAGTCAATCTCATTATGTGGATAAAATTCTTGAGAAATTTAGCAAGGATGACAATGGAATAGCGAGTACTCCAATCGACCCTATTCTTCATCTATCAAAGAATAGAGATGAATCGGTGTCTCAATTAGAGTATTCGAGAATCATCGGAAGTCTAATGTACTTGATGAGTTGTAATAGGTCGGATATTGTTTATACCGTTAGCAAGTTAAGCCGGTATACAAGTTATCCTGGAACAAGTCATTGGAAGGGTATAGTAAGAGTACTAAGGTACTTAAGATATACTCGTGATTTTGGATTACATTACACTAGACATCCAGCTGTGATAGAAGGATATAATGATGCTAATTGGATATCGGATATCAAAGACTCAAGGTCTACAAGTGGATATTTTTCACGTTAGCAGGTGCAACTATATCATGGAAATCTTCTAAGCAAACTGTTATAGCCAGATCAACCATGGAATCTGAGTTTATAGCATTAGATAAATGTGGTGAAGAAGCCGAATGGCTATGCCAATTTCTAGAAGATATTCCAAGATGGGAAAAGCCCGTGCCCGCAATTAGTATACATTGCGATAGCCAATCTGCTATTGGTAGGGCACAAAGTCATATGTATAATGGTAAGTCTAGACATATACATCGAAGACATAATACCATTAAACAACTACTTACAACCGGCACCATATCTATTGACTATGTAAGGTCAAAAGATAATTTGACGGATCCGCTAACCAAAGGGTTAAGTAAAGAGATAGTTGCAAGGTTGACATTGGGAATGGGATTAAAGCCTCTTGAGAAGTTAAACACAATGAAAACCCAACCTAGGATCAAGATCCCAAGATCTAGGTTCAAAGGGACAACCTAACTGTTAAAAGACTTGTAGCGTCATTGTGGGGGTCAACCCTATACTCATTCCTTAAAGTGACATCCCGAGATGAAGAGGTTAAGCCTACAGCTTTTAATGATTCTTATGAGAAGTAAACGAGTTACTTAAAAGAATCACATATGTGAGAAAGAAGTAGAGGCCGCTTCGAGGAGAATTGTGTGAGGCTCAATTCTTAGACCTTCTCACAGAACTAGGCATTGTGATCCAAGGCCATTAATGGACACAACTATGAGAGCTGAATTGTGTTAGGGAGATACCTGTGTAAAGTATATGATCGGCTACACAAAAAGCTAGCAGTTTAAGGACTTCGCGTCTACTGATTAGAGAGTAGAGTAAATATGCTTTTACAAGGGAAGGTTCAAAGGGCAAACCCCTACCTATCTGTAAGTACCCAAATCTGGATCGTCAAAATCCGTTAGAAGTTAATCGGAATCCGTTAACTGGCCCGCTCCAGGTTAACCGGAACCCGTTAAGCTCCCCGTTCCCAAGCCAACGAGAAGTCTCGGGACTGCCCCATGCATCCCAATGTCAAAGCGTAGTCAACACACGTCGTCGCACGTAAAAGTACGGCTTTCCCTGAAAAATGCACTTTTTGGCACTTTCCGGGGGCATTTCGGACATTTTTCGGACAGTTATTTTAAAAACGGACAAAACCGGGGATAATGGCACGAAATCCCGTAACCTGGTGAGTCACAGGGACACTTGGCGTGCATGCCACAGCTCCCTCGTCAACATCAATCAAAAATCAGTGTGAAAAGACTAAAATACCCCTGGTATGCAGTCTAAGTCCGGCCGGACTCTTTTGCAGACAATCCAGAATTGCCAGCAAGTCCCTCCAATTTCCAAAGTTTCACAAAACCCCCTGATTTTCAGCCTCAATCCGTCCGGACTCATTCTGAAATTTCACCTATAAATACAGAGGCTGTCAAAACATTTGAAAAACACAAAAATTACTCCCTTTTCTCCCAAAGCCACGGCATAAACTGGTCTTACCCCCTCCCGAGCCCCGTTTTACCTCGTTTTGCATGAAAACTTCGTATTTTGATCAAATACAAGCCCCACCACCTCGAAACACCGTTCCAAACACCTTTTCGTATCCCGTATATGCCCACCGAGCCAAAGGAGCCGACCCTAGCCATAGGTAGCTCCCTCTCTCCCTAAACTCTCGTTCCGTCTCGGTTTACGCGCCAGTCGCTACAACCGTTTCGGACGACATTGTTGAAATGTAGACGTCATCGTCTAACGGGGTCCGATACGTTTTAGTCCTTGATCCTCATCTCTTCCTGTAAGAGAATTAATCTCGGGTTAAAACGGCGTTCCGACCCCGTTCCATTTACTTTTATGTCATTTACCAATTCCGGATCGTTTGATCCGTCGATCGTCATTTACTTTCATGTCATTTACAAATTCCGGATCGTTTGATCCGTCGAACGTCATTTACTTTTACACAACTTTACAATTCCGAGCTGTTTGGCTCTTCTATCGTACTTTACAATTTCAGGTCGTTTGATTTCGTCGATACCGCACTTTAAATACTGTCATTTACAAGTCCGAGCCGTTTGGATAGTGATAGTATTTACTTATCAAAGTCCGAGTCGCAACCCGATTCGTTGATCGCATATCATTTAATGCCTTTTTCCCGTAAAAATGCTAACAATGTAATGCCGGGTTCAAAACCGGAGTTCGACATTCGAACTCTCTTTCAAAATACACGAAATGACGTTTGGCATCCAAACGCTCATCTTCAAACTTAAAAGCCGCCATTTGAAACTCAAATCATTTAATGCCTTTTTCCCGTAAAAATGCTAACAATGACACGCCCGGTTCAAAACCGGAGTTCGACATTCGAACTCTCTTTCAAAAACGCGCGAAATGACGTTTGGCATCCAAACGCTCATCTTCAAACCCAAAAAACCGACGTTTGACATTCAAACGCTCTTTTCTTAAAAGTCAACATTTGACACTTAAGATAAACGGTTAAAATCAACATTCGCGCCACTTTTCCTAGAACTTCCAAAACCGGCATTTGTCATTCAAACGTTCGCCTTTTCAAACAAAATCCGTAATCAACGTTTGACATTCAAACCAAGAATAAGCTTGTCATTCAAGCCCCCATTTCAAAATGCAAACACACGCACACGATTTCGAGAAAGGTAGAAAGACTCGTCATACGAGGCATTTGGGGTGATTTCAATATACTCTTCCCGAAACGTAACGTGACCTCCGAACCTAACAATCTCTGGTACTCAAAAAGCTTTTTAATCGTTTTTGCTACCAATAAAAATGACACCCCGTTTTCAAAGCCTTTTCCTAAGTTTTTGCTACCAATAAAAAACGATACCATTTTCAACCAAAAGCCATTTTTCAACGTTTGGGCTCAAAATACAAAAACCGCGTGGCGACTCCTCTCCTTCCCAAAAAGCGAGGTCTCAGACACCAACCCTCCGCGAAAGACAACCGCTTTCGCCTCGCACGAAATCCGGGTAATTTCAGTTGGCGACTCCGCTGGGGATATGGTGGATACTTTTTTCAAAACTACTGTTGTTTTCAAAAAAGCCTTCCGTGGGTCAAACTTTCGTTTACCCTTCCTCGTTTTTCGTGTGCGTGTGTTACTTTAAACCTCGAATGGTTTTTTCAGGGGCATTACATTATCATCTTTTCAAAATCATAACATGTTCGTGCATTCCTGTTCATACTTGATTTTCATGCTATATTTTGAACTGCGCATAAAATTTTTTAAGACACATTCTGAAAAATCTCGGTTTTACTCAGAAAAAGAATTTTAGTGACCGTACACTACTCGCACTTGCTGCCTCGGTACACCGCACTTCAGGTGCACTTGCTACCTCGGTACACTGCACACTACGACCCGTAACCCGGGATGACCGTTCAGTTGCAACTCGGTTGGTCTGCCAGACACCTTTCGAGTGCGCACGGGGTCGTCCCAAATAACCCATCCTAGCTCGTGTAAGCCATGCACTCTTTGTGTCACACTTCGTCCAAGACCCCGGTTGGTTTTTGTCTTAGTACATGTCATAAAGCCTAAGTGTATGTTTTTACGCCGGGTTCCGCCACGGGTCAAGCTCGAGAGATTGAGACCGAGGGTCGTTCCCGACCCGAAGTCTTGAGCTTTTCAGCCTTGACTTTTATGCGGAGCTCTGCCAAAAAATATACCCGAAGGTTCAATGTGACACCGTGTCACCAAACCCTCACCGTATGCACCGTGCCAGCCACAACTTGGCCAACGCCAGAAGCTAAGGACCCTCATGCAAGCGAGTCAGGAGAGGTCATGCCGAAATTTTAGCACGATCCCCGCCTTAACTTAAGGACGTTGACTTCGACCGTGGCCCGTGCGTCACATACATTGGAAGTTTGCGTGATCAGCTAGCCTTAAGTTCACTTTTTCCTTTGTCGGTGGAACTCGCTTGCCTTATAGGACCCTCGCTCGGGATTGTCCGTCCCGAGAAGATGATCTACAAATGGAAATGAGGGGCTTATAAACGTAGTGACGAGATCCACTGATTAGAGTCTTAGGTTAGTTGCGAAAAAGAAGACATGCTCTTTTCCAACCGATTAGGACTCTGAGAAAATGCGTTTTATGTAAACATTAATCGGTAACTACACATTGCACAAGCCCGAAACCTTGAGCCAAATACCCTTTTTCGAAGCTTAAACCCTGCCTTTCGTTCCTCGCAATGAGCGTAAAGTGGTTCAATTCCGGGTCAGCGCCGCCGCCAGAATCACAAGCATGGCAGCGACAGCTTCTTCGGTTCCCTCGGCTCCTCACCAATATCCGACATGTCTAGCTCACCGAGAAATCGTGACGGGGATGGACCCCGCCACCGGTAATGTATATGACTTTGGAAGAAGCCATCCGGGCTTGTGAGGTTCACAAGAGGCGTAAAGAAGATCGCCAGAATTTCGTGGTACAGCCTTCCGAATGAGCGAGGTATAGCAGCCTATCCCCCTGCCGACGGTACTTTCGTCCCCGGGTCGAGGACGATGATTCCCCGAAACCAGCCTCCTCAAACCTTCAACCAGGTTCCTCCCCGCCAACTTACTGGATGCCTTCGAACCAAGGAAACAAACCGACCTAGGCTCCACGTTGCCACCTCTCAAGGCAACCCCTGTCATATACGGCCAAGCCGCACTACTCCCATCACTCAAGACCACCAGACCGCCGACCATCTCAAACGGATGCCAATATCCTTCAATACCCTCCCGGGTTTATCCCATTACCTATACACGAATCCCAAAACACCGGGGACAAACCCCGATACGCCCGTAAAAGGCCCCCATATATCCACATATATCAAGCCTTCCACCTCCAATCACTACCGCTCACATGGTAGCACCCGGCGCCGAGCCTCAAAGTCCACCACCGGACCCAACCTTAGCCTCGGATGGTCGAATGTATGAAAGACCCGAAAGCCACCATGAGCGGCCTCAAAGCAAGAAATGCTCAAATCCACGTATCCGGGAATGGTCACGCCTCTCCCCGCCAAGTTCGTAATGCCGGAGATGGACCGATTCGATGGAACCGAATGTCCTCAAACGCATGTCGACACCTACGTTCTCGCATGAGAGCGAAAGGAGCAACCCTCCAAAGAAATGGCCGATCACTTCCAAAGCATACGCTCAAAAGTTCAGCCGTTACGATGGTTCCTAAGGGTCAAGCTCGCGGATCGCCACACTGGGATCAGATCGGCAACATCTTCCTAGAACGGTATGCATCCAACTTAGAGTGGGAAACAAGTCGTGAGGACTTAATCACCACCGAGCGTAAAGCGTATGAAAGTGTCGGAGAATTCTACAAGAGGTGGAGTTGGAAACTCTCCGAGATCATGGAGCCACTCTCCAAGGATGAACAGATGCGGATCTTCAAGTCCCGCTTAAGACCGTCCATCGTAACTCTCATCGCCATCACTTCTTCCCAGATCTCCGGGCCATGGTCAATGCCGGCTCACAGTTCGAGAAGGATCTCAAGGAGAAGTTGGCTACCGTACAGCCATACAGATACCGATCAGCAGTTGCATTCAATCCTGCACCGGCCCCCGACAAAGGGAAAGATACGTCTATCAACTACATCCATCAGAGACAGCAATCGGGCAACAGAAACCCAGTCCCACAAAGCAACAACTCCACTCAGAAGCAGCCTGCCGTACACTTCGACAAGTTGGACATGCCCCTGAGCAAGATGCTGGAAGGGTTAATCAAGGAAGGTCTCCTCAAACCCGTTGCAAACTACAAACCCAAGAATCCCGTAGTCAATGCTGACAAGAGCAAGTACTGCGCCTTCCATCAGTATCACGGCCATACCACCGACAACTGCGTGGGGTTACGGTACGAAATTCAAAAATTTGATAGAGGAAGGAAAGTTGGAGCATCCCCGTGGACCCAATACAGTCGGAAACCCTTTTCCGAACAACAACAAGCAGAATTCCATTGAATGGGTGCCAAAGAAGATTGCCGCAGAGCCAGCCTCCGCCTCTTCCAGCCAGGTCCTCATCAAATGTCCACATCAGCTACGATGTTTGTGACTGCTCCGCATGCCTGGAGTACGAGTCCCAAGACATAGTTAGGGGTAACCCTCCGAGAAAATAGAAGAAGAAGTCCTCTCAACAGAAACTGAGAAAAAGATATGAAGCTTGAGACACCAGTGTGGGTACACTCGGAGAGCCATCCGGGAGGTTCGATTACTATGTACTCTACTCCAGCTAGTCCTCCCTTCCTCCAGGCCATGCAGCTTTAGAGCAGACAGGAGTGGGAAAGACGAAAAGTCCTGCTGACACTAGAGTTCAGGCCTCAGGGCACCGGAATACCTCAGATTTTGACAATCTCACTGCCAGTCAGAAGCCTAAACCCCCGCGGGATCAGCCAAGGTTCAATTTGCCCAACTTCAGAGCACGGGCCGACAAAGGAAAGTCAAAGTCAACTTGGCACTCGCACTCAATCAACGTGCCGACCAAGGGCGGCCACCGCCACAAACAGCCTCAACACAATCCCGAGGCACCAGCAAAGGCTTTACCTCGCAAGAGGAAGACAGGAAACGAATGGCTTGATGGCTCTCCTTCTCCGGATAGAGACCAGATCTACGATTCTCGACTGTATGGCAGTATGATCACTTTCTGTGATGAAGACCTACCGAGAGACGCCTCGGGGCACAATGAAGCTCTGTATATCACTCTCAAGCTCAACACTATATCACTCCCGGGAGTATTGGTAGACAACGGATCAGCCGTTAACGTCCTTCCTCTTAGCATGATGCGAGCCCTACGCATCAACAAAAGCCACTTGATTCCACCTACCCGGACTATCAAGGCCTACGACAGCACGTCTCGTCCCATCCTGGGGACGGTGACTCTGGAGCTCTGGTTTGAAACCCAAATGGTGCCAGCAAAATTCCACGTGATGGACATTCCGTCCGAATTCACAGCTCTGTTGGGACGCCCTTGGCTACACCATATGAAAGCCATTGCTTCCACTCTCCATCAGTGCGTCAAGTTCATTAACCGGCAGGGAGATCTTGAAGTCATCAGGGGAGACAGTTTCCTCATAGGAAAAGAAGCCGAGACAGCAGCCAAGCGTGCCCGCACTGTGCACCGGGCTACCTCCTTCAAATCGACCAAGGGACTATCGGGCAAATCTCATCGAATCCCTCGTAGTCCGAGATGCTAACTATGTCAACGTCCTCGAGCAAAGTGCGGACTTCGGCAGCCCGATACATCAAGTTCAACTGTCGTTTCCAAAACTTGGAAGCAGACTGGAAAGAAACACTGAGCATCGCCATGATGCGGGCACATAAACCCCCTGTCTCAGATCGGAGAATTTTCAGCATCATTCAATCCTACTCTCTGGCCCCGCCAGGCGAGGAAATCTTCGTGATAAAGGTCAACAAGCATCGTCATACTCGTGATGAATGTCTGGCAGTCGTATGGGATGTCCTCTACGAGGAATTGCCCGCTGAACCCCTCTTCTCCAGCGAAGGGCATGATGTTTTTCTAGCAGCTCCAACAGCGCAGCAGGACGCGAGGCGTCCCTACGTCTGGGTTGAGTCGTCAGACGACAACGAATCAGGACTCTCCGGAGTCGAGGACGCGGCAAATCCGCTGGCAGATCCCTACATTCATATGCTCAGTTACGAAGACGGCACCAGTTCCGATGATGTCACCTACGACAAGGGCTCCAATACCATGGAAATTATCAAGCTCAACGTCCAGTGACTTCGTCAACATCATCTATTCCAGATATCCCGATGATACCAAGGATCCGATCCTTATTATCAGATTCTGCAATGCCAAAGTTACCCTCGACGACTGCCTGCTCATGGTAAACGAGGCCCTGGCCAATCGAGCTCAGAGCTCATCATCACTTCTGACTACCTGCCCCAGTGGCAACCGGCCTGTGTCGTCAGTCAAGCTTACAACCACAAGCGCCGCCAAGGCCAAGGGCAACAAAGAAGGAGACAAAGCTCCTCACCCCGCTACAAATCGTATCAACCCTCGGGAACGCTTCCGGCCGGCCACCCCGAAGACACTCAGCAAGGTCTTCCTCGCAAGACAGAGTCAGCTTCCGACGAAAGGAATGACCACCTCAGCATCAACATGCTCAAGTTCGATTCTGCTCCCAGTCGTCACGGCCACGGATTCAGACATCCCGCCAAAGAACCGCTAGCTCGATAGACTTAGCAATCCGAGGCGAGATCACGAGACTATCAACATCGCGAAATTTAACACCCCAGGTGGGTTCAATCAAGCAAATATGGCGAACTTCTTGGTAGAGATCAAGGAAGGCCGCATGGAATGTCAGCCCGACTTCCTTCGTCAATATAATCCAAGTGTTTCCACCATTCAGAGATTTGGATGTGATCACAGTTCTAGACACTAGTCAGACGGCGCGCACCTATAGAGACTGTTTAGCTCTCGCAAGGAAAGCCCTCATGGAACTAGTCACTCAAGAGAACCGTCTCTGGGACGAAAACCAAGCTCAAAAGACCCACATAGACCAAGCCCTTAAAGTGTCCCAAGCAGCTTCAGACAAAAACCTAGAGGCCACTCTAGACCAGTTCGACCTTAAGGGTTTTTCTCACGGCAACTTCCTGGACTACCGTCTGTTCTCATCCAACCCCCTACGCGAGGAGGTCGGTCAACAATCCCGATGACCTAGGAGATGGAATGACACGCCAGAAACGAATACCGGCGCTTATCTCCCAGGAAAGCAAGTTCTCTGTGAAAGCGACGATAAAGACGATGAAACCATTCTCTTCCAAGCCAGACATGAAGTCAACAAAATCGGAATCCCAAGGGTCCTGGGAGGATGGGGACGGACCATTTCCGCACTCAAGCTAAAAGGCCAACTGAGAGAGGAAGATCTATTAAAAAAGAAGAGAAAGATGGAAATACATCTCCAACAACTGCTCAAGGAGATTCCACAGACTGCGGCATTTGTTTACGAAGCGATCAAGCCGGGACGGCAACCGGTTACATGGGCGAGATGTTCGGGAAGCCAGTGTACTCACCTTCCGACATACTCGCCACCCAGATAAAGAAGAAGGGAAAGCTCTCCCCGATGGATGTTTATCTAGACTGCCGCATTCAGTTCAAGGAAGCACTGGCTATTCTCACATGGGAAGAAACACAGGCGCTAACTCTCGACGCAGCCTCCCCTGCAAGAAAGTTGATCTGGGCCAAGAGTGGAGGAAAATTAGCAAACCATGAGTATCGCCAAACCCAACTCCAGAATGCCCTGAGCATGCTCAGCAAGAAGGAAAGGAGCGCGGTATACCGTGAAGAGATCAAGGAGACAGTTCGCATGAACCAAGAACTCTCCAACCTCCCCGGAGGGTCGCGCAACGCACGGTTCGGTCGCGACCATTGTTGCGCACTAACGTTCGAAGCAGGGTTTGTGGCAATCCATAAACTACCTCCCACTTGAAGGCACCCCGAAGCCGGTATCTTGGGACGAGAATCCGGAAAGGCCGAAGCCCCAAGGGAACACATCTGATCAATGAATTGAGGGAAGACATATGGCTATGCTACGAGGAATCCTCCTCGACTATGGCTCGGCTCGGGCGGCACTGCTTTCGAAGGAAAGAAGCACGATGTCGGCGTGCTGACCCGTCGGGTCAAATCTATGCATTACCACCTAAGGCCACCAAAAAGCCGACGGAGCCAGAACCGCAACCCGGCCTGCCCGAAGACACGAGTTCCGTGAAAGAGGACCCGATCCTCACTCAGCTCAAGCAGACCCAGGCGAACATTTCCCTTTAGTCCCTGCTCACATCCTCATATCCTCACAAGCTCAAGCTAGAGGAAAGTCTGGCCCATACCATGGTTCCCGTGGACGCAACCCCAGACAAAGTCATTTAGATGATCGGCAACATCAACTACAGCAACATTATCACCTTCACATATTTGGACACCACAGCAGAAATTTGGGGGCGATCACAATGAGCACACTCTACCATCACCGATCCAGTGGAACGAGCGTCGTCTTCCCCGCGTGTTGGTAGACGGAGGTTCAGGAATAGATGCCTTGCCCGCCAAGATGATGTGGACTTGCTTGACATCAAGCCCAGAGATTTGAAGCCTTCGAGTCCACACTTTGTCAAGGCCTATGACTCCACTTCCCGATACAGTTCTCGGGGTTGCTACTCTTGAATATGCAGTTCGGCAAGCGGATGAGAATCCCCACCGAATTCCAAGTGTTGGACATTCCAATCACTTTCACGGCCATCCCTGAGAGGCTGACCACACAGGCTAGCATCGAGATAAATGGCGTAGTGTGGCGTAATCGCACCCTTCACCAGTGCATCAAGTTCATGCAAAGGTAACGAGCTAATAACCACCAGGTCTCACGGCGACGGCAGTCACCGCCGAGGGGACCGGCACCAACGACATTCCAGTGTTAGAAATCCAAGCATAATGGCACGACATGGCATTAAGCTTGGATTCACTGCGGAGACCTCCAAGATCCGAAATATGGCGGCAACGTGGGACCTTCCGACTGTTTCAACGACAAAATCCCTCACTGCCATGAAAATGATGGAAAACTCACTTGAACTTTGCATCCCAGGACTGGGGCTCGGCAAAAGGTTACAAG